>JAJQQW010000014.1:278135-878135 GCA_025583905.1 Ia io
ATCCCCAGTGGGGGGTGTGCAAGAGGCAGCTGATCGATGTTTCTCTCTCATCGATGTTTCTAACTCTCTATCCCTCTCTCTTCCTCTCTGTAAAAAATCAATAAAATATATTTAAAAAAAAAAAAAAAAAAAAAGAAGACAAAATAGTATTATTTCACAGCCACCATCTGCAGAATGGGATGGCAGTGGGAGGTGCATATGGGAAGGCATGCAGTTCTGGGCAGCCTGGCTGGTTTGCCCTGAGGAGGAGGGGGTAGGTGTTGGGAAAGGTGGGCAGGGGAGGGATGGGCACTTCATTGAGACCCTTGCACATTCCTTCAATGTGCATCACCCTTTTATTTAGTTTCATGTCGCTTTGAGACATATACGAAAACTCACACAATGTAGGCCAGGAAGGTGTTTAATTGGGAAGAGCAATAAACATAAATTTTACTTGGTCCTTTTAATCTCACCGGGCTTTGCTTTCCTCAGGGAAGAATGTTTACTCAGAGACATAGGCAGAATCTCTGGCTTTGATTTTCTCTGACTGTGAGTTCTCTGAGAATAAATAAATTATGGAAAATAATCGAGATGTGAGGTGATATGCTAAGCTGCGTGAAAGGCTGAGATGAGAGTCATGCAAGGATGGATGGGAATGATGTCTTTGTGGTTGTGGCCCACGTATTTGTATTAGAACACCACGTGGTGCTAAGCCTGAGAAACTTGGTGGATGACTTATTGTGTTGAAATATCAGATGAGAACTAAAATAGTGCTGCCTCTTCGAATGCCTGACTCTTGTATCCCTGTCCCTGGAAGACTTGAATATCACGACTCAAATTTGAAATAACAGGTGCAGCAAATTGAGTCGATTTGTCAACCCGAGGTCTGAGCGAACCCGCGTCCCAGCGAACATGAACGTTAAGCAAGTCCTGAGTCTGACAGGAGCAGGGCAGTTTCTCCCCCGAGCTGCAAGCTCAGTGTGTCCTTTCTAATATCCTCTCTTCATCTTGATTCCAATCCTTTACGTGGATAGAAAAGCATTAATAGGCTTTTAAAGGAGTATCCCCCTTAAAACAAGCTCTCTAATGAGCTAGCTCCCTACTCCCGAAAAGCTGATTTTCTTGAGACTTCAGAGACCTGAGTTATTTCCTCGCTCTCTGGGAACAAGGCTGTGTCTCTCTGGGCTCTTGCTATTGCTGATGTAAAATCTGGGTAATCGACCCCCTGCCCCCACCGGGCATCCTTGTGGGAAGGTTGCACAGACAGATGCTATCATATATGAAAAATGCTGTGCAAGAAACTCTCTTTGTGATTGTAAAGGTGCAATGCTGCTGTCTTGTGCCTTGCGGCTAATACTCTAATTGCATGCTGTTGGATGCAATGTGATTTCAGCACATTCCTTTCCTAATGCTTAAAAGCTTCCAGCCAAAGGTCTCAACCAAGGGGACTCACGCATGAGATGGCTGTCTGAGGGCGGGCGGCATGGCTGCCTTTGAGGAGGGGAAGCACATAGAGACAGCCATGGGGCTCCGAGGAAGAAGGCTGGGCTATTGCCTCTTTCCCAAGCATCTGGTCCAGAGAAGCAAGAATGCATCTCACTCTTGTCTGAGCCAATTCTTTTTGCTTAATTTTTATTGTTGAAAGTATTACATATGTCCTCCCCCTCCCCCATTGACCCCTTCCAGCCTGCCCCTGCTCCCCTCCCTAGGCCCTCACCACCCCATTGTCTGTGGCCTTGGGCCATGCATATATGCATACAAGGTCCTTGGCTGATTACCTCCCACCCACTCACCCTCCCCTGCCTTCCCTCTGAGATTCCTCAGTCTCTTTTATTCTTCCATGTCTCTGGATTCACTCCGTTCATCAGTTTATGTTGTTCATTAGAGTCCACATGGGAGTGAGATCATGGGACACTTGTCTTTCTCTGCCTGGCTTATTTCACTTAGCATGATGCTCTCCAGGTCCCTCCCTGCTGTCTCTAAGGGTAAGAAATCCTTCTTTTTCACTGTGTCAGAGCAGATTCTGAGTGACAGTGCATAACAGTGCATCCATACCGGCCGTGCTCAGCTCTGAGCTACGCCATCTGACTGTTCCAAGCAGTCCTATCTTGAATTTGTATCCGAGGAAGAGCAAACCTTTAGGACAATGACAAATCGAGGGACCTTCTTAGGAGTAACAGATGCTGGCCTGTCAGGTGGCTATAGCTCCAGTGGCAAAGTCCAGCAGCCATCAGTCCTCCTAATGGTGAGCGAAGGCATTTAATTGGATGCTGCGGTTGATTAGGATAAAATGTTAAGGGGAAAGTGAGACTTTCAAGACTGTCTTCTCAGTCTTACTTTAAAAGGGGCATACTGGCAAGATTTGCAGTTTAAGATTCTGGATGTGGCATTAGAGAGAAGTTCCAGGGCCTAATAGTTTTAGCTACAATCCCCAAACTATAGCAAATTTAATTACTTCCTTTTCTTGGCTGGACTAAGAGAAAAACTTAACAAATAAAAACTTGCCCTGGGGAGCATTAAATTATACCTGTCTGTGTCTATTGGAATATGAGTCATCCAATGAAGTTGAGAAAGAAAAAATTTAGCATGTGAGCTATTATATTAAAAAGCAAATACAAGTGATTATTATGATGATGACTAGAGGCCCAGTGCACGAATTCATGCATCGATGGGGTCCCTCGAAGTGGTCTGCAGGGATTGGGCCCAGTGTGCGCCCCCAGCCTCACAACCCCAGCTCGTGCCTCCCCGCCTCGCAGGCACACAGCCCCGCCTGGCACCCCGCCTTGGCCTGGCACCACCCCTTCACCTGCTCCACTATCCGCCTGTGGGGTGATCAATCGGGGCCAGGCCCCTGCCTGCCTCCCTCAGGGCCTGGAAGCCAGGCAGTGCACCCCCCCCACACACACACACACACACCGCTGGCTGTCATCTGGAGGATGATTGGCAGGGCGATCAGGCTCCCACTTGCACCTGTCCTGGCCTGGCGCCGCCTGCTCACCTACTCCACCATCCCCCCCACCCCCTGCAGTCCCGCTCTGGTCTGGGCCTATTGGGGCCAGCAGCACCACGTTGCTGATGCCCGCTATGTTCCGCGCCTCCCCCTGGTGGTCAGTGCATGTCATAGCGAGCAGTCAAACTCCCGGTCGAGGGGACAATTTGCCTATTACGCTTTTATTATATAGGATTATTAGCATATTTAGCCAAATGCATAAGAAATTTAAAATGGCACTTCTCTCCTTAGAAATGGAGAGTTCTAGCATTTTGGGTAGGCTGTTAATTACACTGATGTTTCTGGTTAGTCTCACAACACTGTCCTTAGGTATTTTCAAACTACAGGGCTCACTGCTCACTAAGGGCCCTCTTCATGTGGATGCTGTTGCAATATGACAGCAGAGCTTTTTTTTTTACTTTAATAGCAATCACTGGGAGGTTTTATTCTTATGCCTATAGTACAGCTTATGTTGGTTGTGATGAGAGAAAAAGCCTTTCCACCTGTACTTTATATTTTTAATCTTTATTTTTGAAATATTACATACGAGAAGCCCGGTGCACGAAATTCATGCACGGAGGGGGTTTGTCCCTCAGCCCAGCCTGTACCCTCTCCAATCTGGGACTCCTGGAGGGATGTCCGAATGCCCGTTTAGGCCCGATCCCACCAGGATCGGGCCTAAACGGGCAGTCGGATATCCCTCTCACAATCCAGGACTGCTGGCTCCCAACTACTCACCTGCTGCCTTTCTGATTGCCCCTAACTGCTTCTGCCTGCCAGCCTGATCACCCTCTAACCACTCTGCTGCCAGCCTGTTTGCCCCCAACTTCCCTCCTCTGCCGGCCTGGTCACCCCTAACTGCCCTCTCCTGCAGGGTTGATCACCTCCAACTGCCCTCCCTTGCAGGCCTGGTCCCTCTCAACTGCCCTCCCTTGCAGGCCGGGTGCCTCCCAACTGCCCTCTCCTCTTGGCCATCTTGTAGTGGCCATCTTGTGTCCACATGGGGCAGGATCTTTGACCACATGGGGGCAGACATATTGTGTGTTGGAGTGATGGTCAATCTGCATATTACTCTTTTATTAGATAGGATAGAGGCCTGGTGCACGGGTGGGGGCCAGCTGGTTTGCCCTGAAGGGTGTCCCGGATCAGGGTGGGGTTCCCTTGGGCATAGGGCAGCCTGAGCGAGGGGCCTGTGGTGGTGCAGGCTGGCCACGCCCCCTGGCAACCCAAGCAGAGGCCCTGGTGTTTGGAATTTATTTTCCTTATACAATTGAAACTTTGTAGCCTGGAGCGGAGCCAAGCCTGCTGCTCCCTCCGGGGCGGCAGCCATTTCTGTGGCAGTTAAATCTCCTTCTACAATTGAAACTTTGTAGCCTTAAGCGGGTGAGCCCCACCAGGGTGTTGCTTCCCCTGTTGCTGCCGGCAACCCTGGCCTGCTCTCTCAAGCTCCAATCTGCCACCATTTGTTTGAATTTGTTTACCTTCAATAATTGAAACTTTGTAGCTTGAGTGGAGGCTTAGGCCTGCAACAGCTATGGAAAGCTTGGCTTCCTCTGTTACCTAGGAAACCTTGCTCTCTGTGGCTGTAGCCATCTTGGCTGGGGTTAATTTGCATACTCGCCCTGATTGGCTGGTGGGCGTGGCTTATGTAGTGGAGTGATGGTTAATTTGAATATTACCATTTTATTAGAAAGGATGTCCTATTTCCCCCCTCAATTTGTACTTGATTTTAAAGTGCCATCTGTATTATGTGACCTTTGGGTGCATAAATGTGATCTTGGGTGCTGTAGGGAAAAATAAATTTTTAATCAAGGCTTCAACAGTAGCATCAGAGATTGCTAAATAACTAAAAAGCAAGTTATTAATTTTTCTTTCTAGAAATTCAAGGTTCAGGGGAACCACCAAGTAGATAAAGAGCTCCTGGCAATAAATCATCCACCAAGTTTCATTTTTGGAAAGGGGCAGGAACAGAACTACTTTCCCCTGTAAATTCTGATGGTTTTAGTTGTTCAGTTATGATTGAAATTTATAACAAAATTATTTTAAAATATTTTTAATGTGAATACATTTAAATGAAAATTAATTTATAATACTATTTTAATGTGGAAAATACAAAAGCGGTTGAGATCAAAGCTAGTCTAAGTAGAATTGGAAAGAATATTTTTAAAAATATATTTTATTTTATTGATTTTACAGAGAGGAAGGGAGAGGGATAGAGAGTTAGAAACATCAATGAGAGAGAAACATTGATCAGCTGTCTCCTGCACACCTCCTACTGGGGATCCAGCCCACAACCAAGGTACATGCCCTTGGCTAGAGTGGAACCCAGGAACCTTCAGTCCATGGGCCGACACTCTATCCACTGAGCCAAACCGGTTAGGGCGGAAAGAATAATTTTTAAAAGAAAGCTGAATGCTGAATTCTGATATAATTTCTAATTGAGTATTGTGGGTGCACATAAGTTTGGAATAGTTTCAGGAGAGTTAAAATTATTTGCTAAATTAACTTTCAGAGGTTAAGATAGAGATCAATGTTCTTGAAGTTCCATGAAAAGAACTTTATGTCAACAAATAAAATGTTTTGACTGCAGCTACTTGTGTACATACTGGAAGCTAGCAATTCTAAAATAGCACATTTTAGCAAAAGTTAGCAATTACTTTGGCAATAAATACCTTCCTATCTTATTTATTGAAAGCTCAATAAATGGCATTTTAGGAGGGAGCGTTTTCAGGATGCTATGGTAAGTCATGGCATAGACTTCATATGACCACACAGTAATATAAAGGGAAGGAGCAATAATTACTTCATTACTTAGAGAATGGAGTCATAGGTCCTCAGCATAAATTGATTCTTATTCATCAAGGATATTATTAAGCTGTCACAATCTGTAAGTGCAGAGTGACAACAACATACACAATTCCATTAAAGGGTCATTAATGAGGTCCTTGAGCTCATGTGTACCGTTTTCTTTGGGTTTCTAATGGAATTTTTCTCAAAACAGGATTTAAGTCAGATGTCTCGTAACTTTAAAGCTGTTAAAAGTTTGCTTTTGTAAGAAAGTATTAGTCTTTTCTGTTATTTAGTTCCTATGTCTGCCAAAATGAAACAGCAGTTAAGTACAACCACGGTAATTTTCAAATCTTGACACTTACACCCATTATTTTTTTTTAATCTGCTAAGCTCTGGAGATGGGCTGCAGCTGATGACATATTCACTTGTATGTAGAGACTTAAACACTTTCTGCCACTAACAGAACTATTATTGAATTTTGCCATTATTTGATAGACTTTTTTTTCCTGTAGAAGAAAAGGTAGTACAATTTATGATGAAAACTTATTTTTCTTTCATTGTACAGTCAGTTGCAAAGATTGGTGGTATTTGCAAATGGCAGTGTCCAACAAGAAAGTTTGTGTAATTTTTTTTCTTCTATAGAAATATCTGACAACCTCAGAAAAATTAAGTGAGTCATTACCATTTTTCTTTCTGCCATAAATATAACGCAAAATGCCAAGTTGATCGAGACTCAGCGTTGTAGGCAATGGCAGCTCTGATCCAAACAACTTAGTTCTTCATTTAAATGGCAGACAAGCAGAGATTAGAGCTATTCTATCATTTTAATGAACACAAGAAAACATTACGTAGAAAAACAAGTTGCATTCTTTGGAAACAATAATAAAAATTGGAGCTGTCAAGAAACTTTGAATAACTAAACAACATTTTTATTCTTGTTACTAGTATTTTTAAAAAGATAATTCAGATGGAGGTTGGAAAAAGATAAACACTTGACGGGAATATAGCCGGGACATTGGATGTAGGATGACCTAGAGGAACAGACCTGGACATTGTCATTACTGATCTCCACGCAATAAACGGGGGTCTAGGCAAAATGACTTCTATATTTTCAATTAAATTATTTTGTCAATTGAATTTTTTTGCCAAAATTTTAAACATGCAGCAAGTCAAGCCAAGTAAAAATTACTATCTACCATGAATGTGTACCTTCCTGCTCCTGAACTAGTAGTAATCTTGAGAGGGTATCGCTCTTAATTTTTACCAGGAAGGGGAGGGATATTTATAAATACAGTTGATTTGAATTCATAACATTTCAAAAATAAAGTCTAAGAAATTCTTTGAAATAATATTTTGAGGATTCGGAATGGTGATACCAGGACTGGCGAGCAGGAATTCTTCCTGGGCCCTGTCTCATGGAATCTAGCGCACCAGAGGTTTTCCACCAAAGCAGGAGTTTATGGGAACAAACACAGGCCCCTGGGGAGGGAGATTCAATAGGTTACCCCTTGTATCTGCTGAAGGCTGCTCTCTGTCCATCTGTGCTGCTCCCTGATTGGCTCCTGGCCTTTTTGCAACATTGTTTTCTTTCACTTGCAAGAAAAACATCCTCTTTTCAAAACAACTGGTTGCTCTGCTATCCATCCTGCTTTTCTGCTATCCATCCTGGCTTTCCTAAAAATATTTTTTGTTGTTGTTTCAGCTAGCTCCATGATTCCTCCTTCTTCCACCCCTCCCCCTATCCACCTAATTCTGCTTTAACTCCTTTCCATAGGAAGCCATTTATCATGGAGAGAAGAAGAGAAAGATAAAATAACAATACAGCCCTGGCTGGTGGGGCTCAGTTGGTTGGGCATCATCCTGGGCACCAAAAAGTTGCCAGTTCTATCCCTGGTCAGGGCACAGACCCAGGTGGCTGCATCAATCTCCAGGAAGGGGTGTGCAGGCGGCAGCTGATGGATGTTCCACTCTCACATCCCTGTTTCTCTCTCCCTCCCTCTCTTCATCTCTCTCTAAAAACAAACAAACAACAATACAAAATAACAATAGACAACATCAACGAAACTAATGGATTTCAAATATTATTATGGAGAAGGAGTTTGAGTTCTCAAAAGTCAGAGTTTTAGAAAAATGATTTCTGCAAAGCTTTTGATATTTATTCTTTTGAATCAATGATTTCATTGGCCAAATCCTCTCTTTGTTTTGAAGGCCACTAAGATCTCAGGCATTTTTGTACAGGTTATTCAGTGACCTTTTTGGAGAGCTTATCTCCTTGAAATTTCTTTCATTTGACTTCCAAATCAGTGGGCACTTTTAAAACTCACTGCACACGTATGTTCATGACCTACTGCCCTGGCACAGCTGCAGTTCGGCTGCCTCTGATCCTGTTCATCTGGGGACCCTGAGGGATCAGGAGGGTTTTTTTCTTTTTCTTTTTTAATTTAAAGACTATAATCCAAGTAATTCTTGTTTATTCTCAAGTATACAGAAATATGCGATCATTATGTTTTAGATTTTGTTTGTTTAATTTTTTTAAGTAAAATGTGTTATTGATTTTAAAGAGAGGACGAGTGATGAAGAGAGAGAATGATGTGAGAGAAACGTTGACTGGCTGCCTCCTGCATGCCCCACACTGGGGATGGAGCCCACAACCCAGGCCTGTGCCCTGACTGAGGGATGGCACTCAACCCACTGAGCCACATAGGCCAGGGCTGTTCTAGGCTTGCTGGAAATTTTAATTATTTAAAATTAAATTTATATGTAAAATATATAATCACGAAAAGAAATACTGCAAGTGACAGGAGAACCGCATTGCACTGAGTTATTGAGAAAGATGAGGTATTTTTGTAGATTGAGATGCACATTGTGTTTGTCAGCTGCATTTAGCAAGGTCAAGGAGGGAGCTGACAGCTGGTGAGAGGTCCAAGGAAAGGTTTCGCTGTTGCGTTTAAGTTCAAGGTGTTGCCAAGACGTTGAATAAATGTATGATAATAGGAAGCATTGCCATTGGGTATTCAGTGGAATGCACACTGACAGACCAGCTTCAGGCGGATCAGATCCATGCCTTGTACTCCACCGGAGATGGGCTGGGGAACAAGTAACTGACACGTTCACATTGGAGATGGAGGAGAGCAAGCCTTGATTGTTTATGCAAAAGAATGCCCTCAGACACAGGGGTCTTCAGGGGGATGCTGGGGGCAGTGAGTGCTGGGTCAGCCTCGTGGCTGCATCTCTGGCTCATGATGGACAGCCAGCAAAGGACAAAATGTGAGCCATGAATGCAGAGCCCTTTTTCCCGCCTTCATGGAGAATCTTCATGGAGAGTCGCTGAGACAGGACGGTGCTCGCTCTTCACAGGGAGGTGTTATCTGTCAGCAAAGGTTGTGAGCTAATTCAGGATCCCTGAGCAAACCTGGAATTCTCATTGCTAAGCCCTCATTACTGTGTCTGAGATGTTTTATTTTGTGAGATAGAGTTAGCAGGGAGAATAGAAACATTGCTCAGGTGAGATTTCTACTCAGAAGCTTGTTCAAAGAAGACTATAAATTATAACACAGAGTAGTCAGCTAGTTATTAACAACAGGAGAGGAGCAAAGGGAAAACCAAGCATTATAGGGATGTTCCCTACTAAACATTGGGGGAGGAATCCAACGAAGGGAAGATAGAAGCATGCCCAGGAAAGGTGGGGGTTGGGGGGGCATAGGGAAGGTGCTTGCCTGTCAATCACACCTGGGGACAGAGATGATTAGCCAGAATGTTTCAGCGAGGGCAGGAACATTTAGGAATACATAGCCCTCTAAAGAAAGGAATTTGCTCTTGTTGTGCTCAACTTTATGCTCTTGGGTCTCTCATTGCTCTGGGCACACTCTTGGTTCTCTTGCGGCCCACCTCCATGCGGACCCCACACACAACAGACTGATGGGCTGCAGTGGGGAAATACAAGGTAAGCTAGCCTGCCGTTGGGCTGGACCAGGTTCCAGCATGGGACGGAAACTCTGGACACCGGCTTTGATTTTAACTCCACTAAACCCAGCTGCATTCTCCTGTGATTCATCTGAAGCAGGGGCAGTCTGAGACTCTAAAGCTGAGCAGCTGGACACTAACCCCAGTGTTAATTAGATTGTAGGTCACCTCACTGATGTCCAGAGAGTTGGAGAAGGGATTTCTGGGGGAAAACCCCCTACATTTGGTGTCAGAAGTGCTGTGAGTAGAGAAACAGTTCTCCTTTTGCAGGGACTGTTTGTAATGCACCGATGGTTCTGGGTGCGTAGCAGACGGACCAAACATGGAGAATAGGTGAGGAGGCAATTATACAATGAGCATTTTTATTAAATTTAGGAGCTTTATTCAACCTGTAGGCTTTATTTTTCTTACTTAGGAAAATCCCATTTTGGGTGTGTGGTGGAGGAAATGGGATTCTTCCAGTCTCACTGGGAAAGCACCTCAGGGACCTTGCCCAGGAGGATCTGAGGTTCAGTGGCCAGATTTAGTGTGGCAGAAACAAAGAACTGCCCCCAGGTTCACCCTGCCTGGCGTCTGATCCACGGCCAGGGCTCAGCTCCTCCTCACTGTGGGGATTAATGTCCCTCTGGTGAGGACGTGGCTGTCCCCTGGGTGTCTGTGAAGCTGTAGCTTTCCCACTTAACCAGGCTTAGTTGGGTTTGCTCTCTCTCCTTCGTTAGCACCTCACTAGCTGCCTGTCTAACAGGTGCACCTGGCAAATATGTACAGGGATATAAATAATGCCCTTAAGTAGACACTGACTTTATCTCCTTTAATTCTCTAGGAATAGTGCCAGGTAAGAATTCTAACCCATAGTTTGTGATGAAGAAATTGAGGCTTAGACTCTTTAATGGACATTGCCCAAGGTCTGCTAAAAGGCATATTTATCCCAAAGCCCATAATCTTTCCAATTTGCCATAAAGATATTGAAATACAAATGAAATATCCTGGCATTAGTTTGAAGTGCCTTTAAATATTCCATTTAGTTTCTCTCTCTCTCTCTCTCTCTCTCTCTCTCTCTCTCTCTCTCTTTGTAAAAAATTGATAATAAACTTAAAAACTCATTTTTTACCCACATTTTATCTCTTTAAAACATTTTTTAAAAATCATCCCACACTTAGATGCATTGTTGTGAGTGGCAGCAGCTTTTGAGGGAATCACTTATTGTCCCCAGTCAGGGGGTAGGGAGGATTTTCCTGTTGCCTTGGCTCAAAGCAATTGCATATTTACCTATTTATCTCAGCAATTAATCAGAGACCCAGGTAGCAGCTGAATTCCCATGTTGGACTCTCATGTTACATTTACCAGTTCTCAGCACTTTAAGTGATTTCTTACCCAAGTGGCATAAAACCATGTGAATCATATGACCAAGCATTCGCTACACTAAAGATAATTTATCCATCCCGGAGAACACATTTCAGATGACTTTGCAGGAAATAGAGAAAAATGATTACAGTAATGAAATTTTAAACTGAAAAGCACTCACTAGTCTATACCTCTAGGAGGACACCACTAAGCCTTCCATTTATCGTCTAAAAATCATTTTACAGAAGCAATAGTACAATCTTCTATTTCTGTAATAAGAGAGAATCTGTGCTTAAAAATGTACAGTTTTACCTGACTTGGAATCAGGACAATGGCCATTGTCCTCAGCTGCATATAGATGGGCGGGAAACAATAACAGGCCCATGGCATCTACTACCCAAATGCAAAACACAGAGCTACCTTTGACCAGAATGCTAAGTGGCAGGTTTATCTTGAATGGGAAACTGCTTTTGAAGATCCAAAATGAACTACAACATTGACCAATAATTAAAACTTCAGTGAAATGGAGTTGCCTACAGCATCTTGGGACCAGACTGACTGGGTCCTGCAGGAACCTGGAGTTTGTGGGCTGAGTCTTGGTGGCCACGGCTAGGCCTCCTCCCACCAGTTGTCATGTTAGGTCTGTGCAATGTTTCCAATTAAAAGTTGATGGGGGATTTCACACAAACATCAGATTTTTGACTTCTCTGGAAAAACAGATCAGAAGATGTGGCAACACAGGGCCTGATGTTTCTTCCACTTGAAGTGTATGCCTTCCAGTTCTTACTGCTGTGCGCCTACTATGCGCAAACATTTCCTCCGCAGCTGACTTAGTTCTTATTGCTGTGCGCCTACTATGCACAAACGTTTCCTCCACAGCTGACTTAACTTCATTGAAAGTTACCTGACTGGCTGTGCAGGCATTTGAGATTCTATCTCTCGTCTCCCATCCAAGTACTAGCCAGGCCCGACCCTACTTAGCTTCTGAGCTTAGACGATTTGGTGTGTATTCAGGGTGGTGTGTCCCTAGATGCTCAGTCTCTATTCTAAGGTCAATATGCTGCTAGTTCCCAGACCATATGGTAAGATGTGACTTTGGTCTTTGATGATGTTGATGATGATGATGATAATTACTCCTGTAATTTGGATCTACTATTAAGATCTCAGAGATAGAAAATAACAACATTAAAATGATGAAGTTTGGGCCCATCCCAGGGATAGTAAGTGTATGTTTTGTTAATCAGGAGAGAAAAAGGATGTGACAGGGTCAAAGAAGATTTAGCTCCACAGCACACATGCCCGTGGTTAGGATTAGGGAGAATGGATGTGAAGTCCCAGTGCAGTGAGTGGTCCCTGGTTATGCTCAATAGGAAAGAACGCTGACTATTATTAAGCAGGAAACGGGTAAGTGTCCCAACTAGTGGGTGCGGAGAACACAGTGTCAGGGAGGCACTAAGTAGAGGCAAGGTGGGAAATGGGTTTCCCTGACAGAGTAGGACACTGAGTCACGGTGGGGCTGGGCTGGGGATGAGCAAGGCAGAGGCCCAGTTTTGCAGAAAATGAAGGCAGACACCTAGAGAAGAGGTGACTGAACACATTCAATCCAGACTGGATTTCACCTTCAATGATCTTTTTTGGGATACAATGGAACACACTTCTGTGATTCCATTGGTATTTTTCAAGTGTTTGTTTGCTATAATGGAAATGATTAAACGTAAACATTTATATTTGCTAATAAAAGAATCTAATCATTTTTAAACCACAAGCATGAGAATAGAGGTCCATTTTGTTTTTCATCAGGGTCTGGGTTTGGCATTGCAATGATGCTTAATCTGTCACTTCACACGCAATCAGGGTGAGAATGTTCTTTAGTTTTTCACACAGGGTAATCCAGGCTGACATGGAAACATGATGACTTGTGACAGCAGCAAGAGCACTTTTGCATGTGACTGTATAACCTGTCACAGAATTCCCTCAGCCTTTCTGAAGGGCTGTCATCATTCATGATCTAGCCCGCATGCCCCTCACTGTCCAGCACAGAGGCTTCGCCCGTCAGCACCAATCCCACTCCTGTGAGGTCAGCTGGGATACCGCTGATGCGTGTCCACCTCTTGTTAAATTCTCTGTGGGTCAACTGCCTCAATGTTCCTTCTAAATGATCCAATCATAAAGTACAAGGCCCTGAAATACCTATAGAATTGTGGCAACCAGCACTCTTTATGATAGATGTGTTAGGTGATTGATGAGTGGGGGTAGGAGCTGAGTTTAACACAAGTACAAATAAAAAGGAACTCATGAAATTTTCCTAGAAATTTGTTTTGTATTTTTGTATATTATTCTGCAGGCATTTGGTTTGGTTACTTACTACCTTTCTTCTGGATAAAATGGGTGGCTTTAGGGTCTTATTGAAAGGATTCAAATTATCATTCATGCATTCATTCATCAAAGCTTCCTTGAGC
The DNA here is from genome assembly GCA_025583905.1 of Ia io. Classification (NCBI taxonomy): domain Eukaryota; kingdom Metazoa; phylum Chordata; class Mammalia; order Chiroptera; family Vespertilionidae; genus Ia; species Ia io. The sequence continues at coordinate 291,660 of JAJQQW010000014.1, forward strand.
GAGGTGCTGTGCTAAGGCTGAAGATACAAAGAGAAGTGAGACTCAGCCTCTATCCTCCTGGGCCTCAGAGACTCTTAGTAAGAGCGATTTCACTGGATTAACAAAAATTAGCAAGATTTTGTTTTTGAAATTTCCCTTTTTCTTCTTTAAAATAACTTTCCTGGTCTCGCTCAAATGGTATATATGATGGATTAAATGTGGAGTTCTTGGGAGGCACAGGAGAGCAGGGAAGTGAAAATAATGCTTATTCTCTTCTATTCTATTCCAAGTTTGTGTCATGCTGCATTCCTCCTCTCTGCCTAAGTTCCCCTAGACCAGCGGTCACCAACCAGTGGTCCGTGGACCACGGGTGGTCTGTGAGATCTGAAAGTTTGGCGACCACGGCCCTAGACAGTTGTCCCTTGTGTCTGAGGGGCTTTGCTCCCAGGACCCTTGTGGGCACCAAAGTCTGTGAGTGCTCAAGTCTCTTACATACAATGGCATTGTATCTGCAGATAACCTACACACATTCTCCATGTACTTTACATCATCTCTAGATTACTTACAATACCTGACACAGTGTGATTGCTATGCAAACAATTCCTATGCTGTATTGTTCAGGGAATAATAACATGAAATAAAGCCCGTACATGTTCAGGACAGACAACCACCACAGGCCCTACTACATTGAACATGTCAGTACCGACATGAGGTTATTCTCTGAATGGTTTCTAGCTGGTGTTGGTGAAGTGGCGCCAACCACATAGCTTGTGAGTTAGAGACGGGAGCCCCATTTGTGTCAGGATGAGGGTTGTTGGCTGTGGAATTTTCTTTCCAGTGAAAACTGTTGCCCCTCAGCCTCTGCACTCGCCGTTTTGATTGAAGTCTCGCTTTATCGGTCTCTGACTGGAGTGTTTGAAGCAGTGATTTTCAACCTTTTCAGCCCATTGCACATGAACAATTTGCTAAAATTCTGCAGCCCACCAAAAATATATTTCTTGATGATCTGATAAAAAACAGGTATAATTTTGATTCACTTACATCTGAAGACTATTGTTGTGTTGGCTGTTGCCACTTTTTTACTTGACAATCTAAGGGAGAAGAGGTCAGTGCCCCTGACTAAATAGTCGGAATTGCATGTTTCAGCATTCTTGTGGCAATGCCTGCTGAAAACCGCTGGTCTAAAACCACGCATCTGAGACTAACTCTTGCTCCTGGGGACCACAGAATTATTAAGAAAAGACATAAAACTATGATCATGTCTTCCTGACATTGTGTGTGTTTTCACTCTGTTGCCTTTTCAGCTGTTACATAAGTATGTTTTATCTTGTGTTTTATAGAATAAGTACCCTAAGGTTTGAAAGAAAATAGAGAAGAGAAAAACAAAAACTTACCTGCTCCCTCAAACCCAGACAGAATTACAGTGATATTTGGTAGCTTGTTCTCCTAGGAGTCATTAAGGCACTAATGCGCAAACACAACATTTCTTTAAACAAAATTGGGATTTGGGTAGAAAAAAATGCTAGAGTTAGCAATGTATGATAAAAAGAACCTGAACATATTTAAACATTTCAAACATTTAGCCAACGTGCTCTCTGAAGCAGCATAGCAATTTGCATTCCCATCAGCAATGTGTTTAAGTGGTTGCGTTTTTGAATTTGCCAAAACCAGATATTATCACTAAAAAATTATATCAATTTGATAGGTGAGCTCTTTCAGTTTTTACAGATTTTTGGTGTAATCCCTGGCCTCTGATTGGTCACGGGTCCTCTCTTAGCCCCAAATACTCTTCATCTGTGAAGCTTCTCTTCCTGCGAGCGACCCCTTTCCTTGCCTGAATGTGCCAGGCTGCTGGAGATCTGTGTGCTTTTGCACAGAGATCTGGGTGGCCGACTGCTGGTTCTGTCTCCTGTGTGCATCCCTTTATCTGTCCCTGGCTCAGAAAGAGTTCTCGCAGGAGGCCCACCACAGTGAGGACAGACTTCTCCTCCACCTTTCACTAATCTATCCAAAAGCCAGCATTTAATGCCCATGAACTTGTGTAACTTCTAGGAAAAGGAAAATCCTGGCTCTAAAATCATTCAGTCCATGGCCCTATGAATAGGAAAACCAAAATACAATATGATTATTTTGATCAGGAAAACAAACACCATTCTAAGTCTTTCAGGAGGATGGGATTTGATTCAGAGGCATACAGCCTGGGGTCACTGTGACAGAGTTAGGAGCAAAGGTCAGTGCCACATGGGATACGTAGGAGCCCTGCTTTCTGCAGAGAGTATCTGTGTTTGACGATGCACTTGGCTAGACGGAGGTCATTTTCCATACCGACCTTTCTTCCATTTATCTGACTGCATCTGGGGTAATGCTCAGCCCTTTTAATGAGTTACCCCTTTCCCTTAGAGGCTGTAAGCATGTCTGCAAACAAAACCACAAACCCCAACTCCTCCAGCTCGCTGCTGCTGTTTCTGGCTTCTGCAGGCAGCGGTGATCTTGCTCCGGCGCTGTCTCGTGTGCCTGCCCGCCACTGCCCAGCCCTCTGGCTCACTGTCTCTGCTTCGAGGTTCGAGGTGCACGCCCATGCTTCTGGCACCTGCGTGAGCCTGTCCTGGCTGCACCCTGAGGCGAGGAGCTGCCAGGAGCAGAGCTTGGTGCTGGGAGCTGGCTGTGCTGGGGCCTCGGCTGCTAAGGGAACTGTCGGCATTTGGTGCTGAGTGTAGCTTCAGATGATGCCTGGGGTTTTTTGTGTTTTTGTTTTGAAACTGTGTGCAGCATTTGGATAGGCTGTGGTTACAAACCAGCCCCTCAGACCAGACGTGGGGATGGGAAGGAATTTTCCATACCCAGAACCCAATGGCAGTGGCTGCACTCATGAATGTGGAGTCGAAAGATTTATCACAGAGTGTGACCCCAAATCACAAAAGGTGGGTGAAGGCACGGTCACCCTTGGGGACTTGGGCTTGAGGGCCTTTGCAGACAGCAGGTCCAGGGACCTCAGACAGCCTGTGACCCCGGCGGCCTTGAGATGTGGGTGGCCGTGTATTCTGTATGTCCTCTGAGAAAGCAGGGCTGGACATGGACATACAGCAAACAGATGTGCCCACTGACCAGCAGGGAACAACACCCCTCACTTTAGTCACTTCAGGTCACTGATTCCCAAAGTGCTTTCAAACCTTAAACATTGAGGACTAATACTAGTAACGACTGCACTTTAAGGTAGAGATGAGCATCAATGAAGCATCTATTTTGGGATTGTGCAACAACTATAATGTGATATGGAAATATCTATGATGGCTATTGGTGACAGTCATAGGACTTTAGTACTCCTGGGATTTGTTGTCTACACTCACAATTGCAGGAAATGCTACATTTCAGTTGGAGGTCCGTGAAAATAAGAGATGTTACTTTTTTCAGTCTGCATTCACTGATCCCTGAATGCTATCCACAGTCATTTGGGGGTCTGCACACCCAGGTGAATATTGCACATAATATTCAAGACCATAACGGACTCTGGGGCCACTGAGCCATCCAAGTCCTGTGGCCTTGGAGCTGCTCTGACTCCTCTTTTCAATGCAAATGAAACGACCCACAAGCACTGTGAAGTCCTCTGAGTCTTGGATGAACTTTTCCTTGAAAGTCATGACCTCTATCTGCCACCATCCTTGTCATGTCTCCGAAGTGACCTTGGAGATTATGCAGAAGCATGAGCAGGGAGTTTTAATAAAAGGTATATTGTTCCTATAGTGGGAACAACAAAGTTGCCTGTGGTCTTAGAAAAACATGACTGAGTCTGGAATGTGCGTATCTGGGAGCATTAACCTGTAAATCAAGTAACACAAACTCCAAGACACGCAAATTTAAGAAAAATCATTGAAATAATTGCCTCCTAAAAGGTTGGTTTCTATAGAAAACATGTTTGTGAAAACGCAATACTCCTTTTAGAAATGATAATTCACTTCCATAATCCCGTCAAAAAGGAAAATTGTCCCAGTCTTACAGGATGAAGAGAAAATTATTATTTAGTCACTTCTCAGTTCAGTCTTTTACTTACATCAGTGGTCGGCAAACTGCGGCTCTCAAGCCACATGCAGCTCTTTGGCCCCTTGAGTATGGCTCTTCCACAAAATACCACGTATGGGTACGCACATACAGTGCAATTGAAACTTCATGGCCCATGCGCAGAAGTTGGTTTTCGGCTCTCAAAAGAAATTTCAATCGTTGTACTATTGATATTTGGCTCTGTTGACTAATGAGTTTGCCAACCACTGACTTGCATTAATCTGTTTCACTTCCAACAATAAGTACAAATGTTTCTGAGATTCAGAAGTGCCTTTGGGATGACGCCTTCCAGGGTTTATGTAACAGCGTGTGGTAGAAGCTGAGATCATGCTGCCTGTTTATATAATCCTAACCAAGGCTCTGGTGTTTTTAAGAGGCAGTATTACATAGTTGGAATTATACAGCTACATAAAGTGTGAATTACATAAATTATACATATGCAGTTTTACATCTTCCATCATAGTCATCACATATGTCATTAAAAATTAGTGATGCGTTACAGAATAAAACAAAATTCTTGTTATTGGCCGTTGTGCCTTAAGACCTCTAGGTTAGATATAAAGGAGGTTTGTTTGTGCGTTGCTGTTTTAAACCTCAGCATTGTTAAATATTAGAAGAAGGCTGTATCTGCCGGAAAAGGTCATTAAAACGAGACCCCTCCCATGGCTGAGGAATGGGGCGGCTGAGGAGTCCTCGTGCATTGCTGGCCCTTTGATTTATGGTCCCGTGTTCGGATATGCAAGACAGTTTGGTATGTTGCTGTGCAATTGATCTGGCTTGAATAAATCACATCAAAGCATTCCCCGTTTCTGTATTTTTCTCTTATAAAAAAGGATTCTATTATCAGAGAGAGAATGAGGGAGGGTTATTAGTGTTTGCAAACTATTTTACGACATGAAAAGAAATAGGAGAGTAATTTTCATACTATTGAAGCTCTGTGGCGTATTGGCATATTGTTTTGTCTTCCCCTCACTCCTAGAGCTTTATGCTTCAACAGGACTCAGCAAAGGTCACCAGGACTGATCTCGGTGCCAGGACTGAAGCACATACCTGTTGTTCTTGGACCAGACCCCGAAGGTGCCCAGGGATATATAAGACTGATGCGATGCTTGTCTTTGCAGGAGACATCACTTCCTTCTTCAAAACCCCAAATCTCCCCTCGACCCCACTCCCCTCCACCCCCCACCCCCACTTATGCCTCACCTGACTCACCTGGAGAGGAGTTTCATGCTGAGAAGGAGGGACAATTGTGAGGCCAGCAAGTGTTAGAAGATAGACTTCCTGTGTGGGAAGAGAGACATTAAACAGAAATGCAGTGTGAGTAGGATCACAATATCTCTGGATAAACTGGAGAGTAAAATAATAATGGTCTAAGTGCTCAAGATTCAACTGACTAAAGATCCAGGGGTTATCCATCCTGCCCCTAGCACGTGGGGTTTGCATCCTTCCCAGCGGGTGGGGCTGCCGCTGAGGAAGTGAGAAGGGAAAGCGAAGCTAAGGAGCAGAGCAGAGCTGCGTTTCCCTGTGGGGCCCTCTCTTCACTGGGGAGTCAGGAGAAACCCATCAGTGCCTTATTGACAGCTCCCTTTGTTCTTGCCCCCCTCTCACATTTGAAATTATAGGGACATCTAGATACACCTTATTTTTCTGAAGTCTATTCCCTTGGGTAATTTGGAATGGAAACCTGACCTCACACAAGGCTGCTGGACCAGAAGATAGACTTTATCTCGGGATCCTCCAGGCCAAATCCAGGTCATTTCCTAACCTGAGTTCTTGACTTAATGAAGCCTCCTCACAGCTGAGAGGCAGGTTCTCACCAGGTGGCCACTTTGGACACTAAGGCAACTCCTGGTAGGAGCAGTGATGCCTTTATTCTTTTTTCTCCTCAAATTCTAAAAATTCAGCTTCCAGCTGGTGCCATAGAACAACCTGGAAATGCTTGTGGACTTGGGATAGGGACACCCATGTATCCTGGTTTCTTTATTCTCACCTGGACATAAAAGGTTAGGAAAATCACGGAGTAAGTGGCATTGGAACAGCCACGGTGAATATTCACTCGGTTTTACCTATAGCTTCTGTGCCTCTCAGCGTTCCCGGTATTCATCAGGGATTGCTCAGATTCTAGCTCTGTTCTCCTTGGGCCAGGTTAATTTTTTTGTTTTCACTTTTAAGCATATTTGTTTATAACGGAAAATATTACTTAAGATCACACACACTTTTTGGAATGGGTGCTCCGAAGCTGAAAACAACAGAGGTGTTTCTGGTATCCTATCTAATAAAGAGGGGATATGCTAATTGACCATCACGCCCTCACAAGATGACGGCACCCACAGCCAATAATGAGGGAATATGCTAATTGACTGCAACACCCTCACAAGATGGCGGCACCCACAGCCATAAGATGGCAGTGCCCAGTCCCCTCAGCCCTGCCGCATCCAGCCAGAGTCCCCCAGTCCCCTCAACCCCACCTCATCCAGTCGGAGACCCTCAGTCCCCTCAGCCTTGCCTCATCCAGCCTCAGTCCCCCAGTCCCCTCTGCCCCACAGGGGAAGGCAGTTGGGTGGGATTGGGCCGGCAGGGGAAGGCAGTTGGGGATGATCATGCCATCAGGGGAGCAGTTAGGCGTCAATCAGGCCGGCAGGGGAGCAGTTAGGGGGCTATCAGGCTGGCATGCAGAATGGTTAGGGGCAATCAGGCAGGCAGGCAGGTGAGTGGTTAGGAGCCAGCAGTCCCGGATTGTGAGAGGGATGTCCGACTGCCCATTCGGGCCTAAACCGGCAGTCAGACATCCCCCGAGAGGTCCCAGATTGGAGAGGGTGCAGGGTGGGCTGAGGGACACAGCCCATCCGTGCACGAATTTCATGCACTGGGCCTCTAGTATTTAGATAATGAGCTGTTTGTTTCACCCAAAATTCGATTTTCATCCTATTTCTGATTCTAATCCTTCACATATCCTCCAGGGCCTTGCTGTATCCATTTTATTTTCCCACATACCATCTTTCAACCTTTTCTTGAATTTTAAAAATATTTGTATTGAGTGTTTTCTGTGTGTTAGGCAATGAGTGGGTTAGCTGGTGGGAAAAAAATGTGGAACAAGACACAGCATCTGCACTTAATTAACATACAGTCCAGTTGGGAGAATGAGAAGTGAACAGGCATCAGAATCAAAGACTCAGTACGTTGAGAGCTTGTGACATCAGCAGCAAGAGGAGAGCCCTAATTCTTTCTGATATGTAAAAGAATGCTCGGGATTCTCCTATCCTCAACTATATATCTTTTTAAAAAATATATTTTTATTGCTTTCAGAGGGGATGGGAGAGGAAGAGAGATAGAAACATCAATGATGAGAGAGAAGCATTGATGGGCTGCCTCCTGCACGCCCCACACTGGGGATGGAGCCCACAATCTGGGCATGTGCCAGGAATCGAACCGTGACCTCCTGGTTCATAGGTCGACACTCAACCACCGAACCACACTGGCCGAGCCCAACATACATTGTTTGCTACCAGACTTTTCCACAGAACATTGGCTCTTTCTCCTGTTTTACAGTTTAATTTATTATCTCTACCATTCAGGCTTCTGCCTTCACCATCCCACTGCTGCTGATAGTTATCATTGAGGAACACCTTCTAAAGGCCAAATCCAGAGTCTTTTTTTAACCTTATTTCTTCTAGACTTAATGAAGCTGACCCTCCACCCCCCTAACCCCAAGCTCATTGACCAAATCCTTGACCAGCTGCCTAATGCTTTCCCTTTGTCTTTGTCCCTGTTCCTGCCCAAGATGTTAATCATCATCTCTGGCTCCAGTTCCTCCTGAGTGCCACCTTTCATTTTCAACTGTGCATTTCCCCTGGATATTCTGCCAGATTTTAAATTCATGGATATAAATACTAGCTTATCATATTCAAACTTCAAAAAGCATATCTTTGACATAGTAGTTTCTCTTTAAAAATCTTTATAGTTTCTTGTTGCCTACTAAATTATAGACAAGGTCTCTTGTAGGACATTCAATGCCCTAAATGATATGTCCTCAAGCTATATTTACAGCCTTTTCATTCTCATTACTTTTCAACACACACCCTATCCTGAAGACCAAGTTACAAGATTGCTGTATTTTAAGTATTTCCATATTTTTCTGCTTTCATTTGTTTGCTCATTCTTGCTTTGTGGGATGGAATTCAGTTACTCCCATATCCTTCTGTCATAAGGATCACCTGCTCCATGAAGCTTCCCCAGGCCCCCAATGAGATGTCATCTTTCTTGTTAGAATGTGGCAGCATATTATTTTTCCCATCACCATCCTCTGTCATTTCTATATATGTGTAATGTGCTTTTCTAATATACTACATATATCTTTGAGGGCAGTAAATTGCATATAGCTTTGCTCATATACTTTACAAAATTTGTTTGAGTTGCATTTAGCTCCTCAAATCAATCATCATCTTTACTTTATTTGCCCATTTCTGATGGTATTCATCCATGATATTTGTCCAGTAAATTAAATACAGATACAAAGATACAATAAATTTGAAGATTATGTAAATTTGTGATTGATAACAACATGTTGAATGACAAAGCAAGGAGCCAAAAAAGCAGGCTGAGTTAAAAAAACAAAAAAGCAAGATTAATTATAACATTGATCTAAAAGAAACCATTGGCCAAGAAATGGATGGAGGGAAAATGGCTGGGCAGTAACCTATGTAAAAGAGTCCTTCAGGACTTGACTTTGTTGAAATCTAAATCAATGGTTAGTAAAGTTGTTCAGCTCTACTATTATTAGCTGTCCAGTGTGGAAAAGTAGCTTAATTTCTTAGAGTCTTTATTCTTTCATCTATTAAATATTATTGAGCACTGGAACTATGTACGTGCCAGACATCTCTAGGTGCTGAAATTACAACTGTGAAAGAGTACCTGGTCTCTGTCCTTAGGGACTAAAACATCAGTGAAATATTATTCATTCCACATTGTAGTGAAATAATAATATTCATCTCGAAAAGTTACAGTGCAGAAGGCTACATCAGAGAGGAAGAGAATAAAGAGGAAAGATAGGATTAGAAGAGATTGAAAAATATAAACATCCTGGTAAAAATTTCTAATGTATTCCCTGGATATGCTTTTCACTCTTTATGTTATTCCATTTTCACTGTGATGCATCAAGATGTGAATTCATTTATTACGCTTGGTACCAGGAGTGCATTTTTTATCTGAGTTTACATGCACTTCTTCCCATTTGAAAATTCCTTAGCTCTTGCTTCTGCAAATATTTATGCTCCTGTAGTCTACATTTTTTTTCTTCTGAAACTCCTCTTATTGATTGTTAGAGATTCTCAGTCTATTGTCTACATTTCTTGACTGTTCCTTCTTTTTAAAAATGCCTGTGTCTCTGAGCAGGATTCTGGGCAACTTCCTCATGATTTGAGTCTAAAATGTAAAGTCTCTATTCAATAGTGTCCAGTCTAGATGATCTAACCTAGTGGATTATAAAAATTTGACAGCTCTATTTATTTTTACTTATAAGTTTTCTAATTTATATTCTTATATATCTGGCCACTATCATTCCTTTGGCCTATTTTGTTTCATAATTTCTCCTTCATTTTTTCTTGCAAGTTTTACTTTAATACATCTCTTTGGGCAATTGTAACATATTTGAAAGTCTTTGCTATAGTATTCCTTAAATATATACAATTAGAAAAAAAAAATAAAGTTTTTGCCATACACTCTCATAAAATCAATTTTATTTGAGTGAATATATCACCTGATTTTTTACTATTTTTGGCATTAGAGCTCTTTATCTGTTTTATAAGGGCAGTTTTTGTGGGAGATGTTGCATTTATTTTATTTTTTTTCTGTCCCTCTGTTTCCATTTCATCCTCATCGTCTGTTAGTTTGCAGTTGTTTCCTACCAGCCCAGACCGAAGTTCCATGATGGGACTGAGGATCCCTGTCTGGACATGGTGATCCTAGAGAGGCTTGTCTTTACTTGGATGAGGCTGTGCTGTTCTCACGTCCCCTGCTCCGGGTGCAGGGCATAAAGCTAGACCTGCTTCACGGACAGTTAGGGGCTGACAACACTCCCTCCCTGGCTTCAGCCATGATGCGGACTTGTTGCGTCATCTCACAGGGACATTTAGCTCCCATTACCCTGCAGGAGTGACTCCACATCACAGTGCCCACGCCTGGGCCGGTCTATCCCGGCACCTGTTGTCTTCACTTGCTGTCCTTCTGTGGTCCACAGAGATGTTGAATAGTTTTGTAAACTTTCCTTTGTCTTTAGTTTGAACAGTTTCTTTCACGTACATTCAACATCTGTGATCACGTTCTGAAAGCTTAACTTAGTTTACACTAAGGTGACCAGATTTTAACATTGGTAAAACGGGACACCATTGACCGGGGGGGTGGGGGGGGCGGGTTTTAATATATTTTATTGATTTTTTACAGAGAAGAAGAGAGAGGGATAGAGAGTTTGAAACATCGATGAGAGAGAAACATCAATCAGCTGCCTCTTGTACACCCCCTACTGGGGATGTGCCTGCAACCAAGGTACATGCCCTTGACCGGAATCGAACCTGGGACCCTTGAGTCCGCAGGCCGACGCTCTATCCTGAGCCAAACTGGTTTCAGCCCGGCGGGGGGGAGGGTTCTTGATTAAAAATTTGGTCTATATTGTAATCGCTTTTGGTTGTTTTAATAAAAGGAAATTCACTTCTTAGATCATCGTTGAATTTGCATCCTCTTTTCTTACTCATTATGTTAAAAATCTAAAAAAAATAATTTAAAATTATATTATAAATTATTATATACATATTGCTTAAAAACACAGTAAATAGGTACATAATTACATGAACATATTTTATTGTTAGTTTATAAATTAAATTAATTTGATTGTTATAAAGTAACTATATTTTAAAAATTATTTTAATCCTATATTTCTTTCTAAATAATAACAATACTAACTTGTATTATTTTTCCTCTGAATTTGCCGTAACGTAAGTCGTAAGTATCACTTTCAAGGCCGGCACTAGACTTTTTGCCGCCACTATAAAATATAAATAATACGAGTACTGTCTGCTAAATTCAAGAAAATTTATGTATTTATGAAATAAATAAATTACTTACCTAAATTATCTGAATAGCTGATTTGTAATGACATCACTTGTTTAACTAGCTTACTAGCACACAGTACGATGTGTATCGTCTGAGAGACAGTTACAAAATGTTTTCGTCGTTGCCAATCCCAAAAAATGCCATTGTTCATTAAGTCCAAACAATGGTGGTCGAATTCTAACAACTGATCAACAATGCAAACTTTGATAAGCAGTTCTCAACAATTATTTGTTATTATTAAAGTTTAACATTATAATATTAACAAAAATTATATAAAACTCATATCCTGGCCAAATAGCCACATGGCCGCCGAAAACCGTATATTCCCTTCCGGTTCTCCCACTGTTCCCTACCTTGTCATGCATTCTTTCCAAAAATCGGGACTTTTTTAAAACGCTGCGGGACGTGGGACAAATTGTTAAAAATCGGGACTGTCCCGCCAAAAGCGGGATGTCTGGTCACCTTAGTTTATACCCAGAACTAACCCAGGGCGGCCAAGACCCATTGGTGTTGGCTGCCACCCAGCGAGACATCCGTGACACTCACAGCCTGAGCTTCCCAGGTCCCTGTCCCTGCAGACCTCCCACCAGCAGCAAGGATGACTGGCCTTCTTTTCCCCAAGAGTCTTCTCTGGCTTCCTCTCTGGAGCCCGCTCTGAGTTTTCATAAACTTTGAAACTTAATATAATTCCTACAAAAATTCTGGGAGGGGAGTAAGAGCGCAGGGTGCTGCTGCTCAGCCTCGTGTTGCCTGGAGATGGATCTGCACCCGGTCTTCCTAGAGAGGCCGCACATCACGGTCAGTCCCCACATCAGTCGGTCATCAGTGCACTTTAAAAGTCTCTGGTGTTTTTTCTTCTCTTTAAGTACAATGTCTCCTGTTTTCCCGTAAAAAGGGAGAAAATCTTCACTCTTAATCTCTGTGTCTCTAATTTCTAGTTCTTCACATAGCTCAGAATTGAATAAACATTTGGTGCATATAAGGTGCAAAAAGATTGTGCTATTTCAGTGCAGGATTGGTAAAACACATTGCATGCATGTTTAATTTCTAAACACGTAGTAAACATTTCATGAAGGAAGTCAGGTAGTTGGAAAAGTTATATGGATTTCCGCCATATCTTAGGGAATAAGCCCCGGACAATGACTACTAGTTTTTGGTATCAAATTCTGTGGATGTATTTATGCCATGTCAGGCTACTGTATAATTCTTCCCATATCTATTATCATAGCACCAGTTTAGTCCTTTATAACTTCTTCTCTGTACAAATTTGATTACTTGTAACTGGTCTCCCTACCTTGAGTCTAATGGCACTTAATGTTTATGGGGTCCTGGACCTTTCTGAGAATCCAATGAAAATTATGGAACTTCCTTCTTGAAAATGCACATAAGTATATACAGTCCATATTTTACATAAACTTCAGTGGGGTTCGTGGTACCTGAAGCTGCCATGTGGATTCCTAAAAGTGCTTCCTTGTGAATTTATTGTATCTATCTCATGCATCTACTCACTTATCTGTTACATGTTTGCATCTGCAGTACATTTGGTACATTTCTGCTAAGCTCTGGAAATTCAAAGGTAAGTAGAAGATGAGTTTTCCTCTTACGGAGCTCCTAGCCCAGACCAGAGTAGAGAAATATGTCCTACATATGAAATAAAGCCTCAGAGGCATTTGTCGGCCACAGAGGAGGTCCAAGAGGAAGTTCTGAGTCTGGTATGGGAATATTAAGTGAAAGCTTCCAGGAACTTTAGTTAACTCTCCTAAAGGGATGCCTTTGCTGTTCCACCTCCACTTGTAAGATAACCCAGTGGTGCTCCATTAATGTAGGAAAAGGAACAAGCTTCTCAACTCAAAATGTAAGAACCTTGTTAATCAGACTCCAGTCTAATTGTGTCTGTCAGTCATCAGCAGTCATATGGGTAAGTTAAAGAAAAATCTCCAGGTTTCAGTTTTCTCACCTAGATGATAAGAATAACATGAGCAACACGATAAACAAACAAGAACCATGTTATGGAATTTTGAAGAGCAATGATAACATCGATAGCAGCTACGTCTGTAAGCATTGCAGTAAAGCCTTAGATGTGTTATTGCTTGTGCATAGGAATGACAGGGGCGAGGATGTTGGGGTCAGCAACACCTCTGGCTTCACAAATTTGTGACTATGTATTTGCGGCAAACAACTTGACCTGCTGATCCATGTTCTCATCTGCACAAAGGGAATAGCACGCAGCCTGAGGCTAGCAGTCAGCGTTAAATGAGACAACACAAGCAATCGGAGCGTGTGCCTCACACAAGACTAGATATTTTTACTCTTGAAAATAAGTCAGACTTTTTAGAAGATAGAATTGTCACCATGTACATGTAGGGAAACTGAGCCCCAGATAATTAAATAACTTTCTGAGGTTTTACAGCCACCAAGAAGCCTACTTGGGATTCAGGTTTCTCTGACTCCACAGGCCGTGGCTAATTTGAGGCCGGGAAGAGCGTGGGATAGTGGTGGGGGGAGAAGGAGAGAGAAATGAGAAGGAAGGACTAGCCCTGCACAGCCTTTCCCACACAGCCATTCGCTTTCTTCTCTTTTTAATTATGTTGCAACCTGAATTTTCTACGGAAGCCAGTCTCCTCCAGACATTGACCCAGAACGCCCTCACCTCGGTGCCTTTGTCCCTCCCTTGTCCGCCTCTTCCTCCTGGGCTCAGTCCCTGCTCCTTCTGTCAGGCCCTGGGGAACTCGCGGCCTCATGGAGGCTGTGGAGTCTAGGCCACAGCTCTTGGGAGTCCTCTTCACAGCCTGGAGGCTCCCTGACATTTATTTTCTGTGTCTCGTACTTGGTGCTGAGATCCCCCAGGTCTGCATTGTTCCCTTTAAGGCCCATATGTTTCTGTTGCTGAACAGGGGTCAGGCCTCCTGGCAAGCATCAGCCATGGGTCAAGCTCACAGAGCCCGCAGCGCCTATGGCCTGACGGACACGTGCTGGCACTCGGTGACATCTCACTATGGATTGTGTTTCATCGCAAAAGATAATTCTAAAGGATGTCTTGCTTTGCTGTGGCAGAACTCTGAAATCATCTCAGTCACAAGGAAAATATAGTTCTATTTGTACGGGTTCCTTAGAAATATGTCTTATGTGTAATGAAAGCTGTTTTATTCTTGTAGCTGGAAGATGATGACAAGATAATGTGTCATGTGTTTGTAGACAATCATGGCATCAGGGACATGATAAGATGCTGCAGAGTTGATAGTTCTGATCTCACCCCCTTTGTCTTTCTTTTTTCTGTTGGGGAAAGATAAGTTACCATTGCATTTTCAGAGGCCATCCTTACAGCCCTGTTCACCATGCCTAACAGTGTGTTCCTGACTTGCCATGTGCACACCCAGGTGTCAGACGGTGGGTGCCACTCTTCTGAGAGTTTGTTATTCCTGTTTGGAAATGGATGCAATTTCTTCATGCTGAGTTGTACTGCTGTGTTCTATGCTTTGGAGGGAAAGATACTTACTAGTAAAGATAAGAAACCCAGACAGTGTTTAAGCTTTTTCCTCAGCAGCACTTTTATTTTTAATCTTTGGGATCTTGCAGTGTTGCTCTTATAGTTTATGGTTAGCTTTTGACTTGTATTATCTGCTGTTTTTTTTTTTAATTTTCTTTTCTCTTACTCAGATCATTTTCTGTAAATAAGGAAGACTGGGCAGAAGGAGACTTCAAACAGATGGGCCCTGGTGCCTTGGGTCTGATCTTAGCAACCAGACCACGTCCCACACCGTAGGAAGTGCTGTTATTGAGGTAACTAAGCGTAAGGCAGTTGGTCATGCCAGGTTGATTTGGGGAATCAAAAAATAACATTTTCACTTGTGTCTGACAGGAAACCAGTTTACCTAATAATTTTTTTCTCTTAATCTTAAGTAGGAGGATCTGGGAGTAGAAAATCTAAATTTATGCGGTTATTAGGGCCTGATTAGACACTGTCTCACAGGGGAGTCTGGCATGTGCTTGTGAAGTAATGCAGTTTTGTATGTTTGTTTTCCCAGAGCTGTGACATAGGCATGCACACCCTCTCTTGATACTGTGGTCTCTGGCACTTGGTACTCTGTGGTTTTCAACCTACTGCACAAGCCAGTTCTTCTCAGTCTCCTTAACTACTTCTCCTTCCTCCCTGTCCTCTGGTCCTGGGCAATCCCAGCTCACTCCTCCCCTCAGTGACTCATGGGGTCTGGACCCTGGGTTTGCTCAAATAGCGTGTGGCTGATGCCTCAGAAAGCACGCCAAGCTGGGGAAGGTCTGTCATAGCCGCGTGACCTTCACAAGTTACAGTGGTGGCATTTTTAGTCACTTTCAGGAATCATGGTACTGAGTAATATTATGAATAAAGGAAGCATACTATGCCTTCTTGATGTCTAAATATTGCAACATGAAATAAAAGCAGACTTTTCTTGCCATTTCTTCTTCGTATCATTTAATGTCACTTTCCTGTGCTAGCAGAGTTAGCATTGGTTACCTTATTATTTAAGGAAACCTTTTCTACTTCTTTAGAGGAATTTCATTCAAGCTGTGTTAGGATGTGGTAGGTATTCTCCCAAGACAGCGGCCCCCCTCCTCCCTCCAGATGGTGGCTCCCTCCTGCACCGCCTCCCCCTTGGCGGGGGCGGCCTTGTGAATGCTGCGACCAGCAGAGCTCTGCAGGCAGAAAAGGGATGCTGGCAGTTCTGGGCCTGGTGACACAGGCAGAGGCAGCTTTGGGGTCTCTCCTGGAACCCAGCTGCTGGATAGAGGGAAATCGGGCAGTCCTGTCTGTGATGAGGACTTGTGGGAAGACCCAGGGAAACGAGGCGCCACATGGAGAGACACAGAGCTGCCTGCTGTAGCCCGTGCCTGCCTGGTGCCGCCTCATGAGGGAGGTCCTGGCTACCAGCCCAGCTCAGATCCTAAGTACACCCAGATGCACAAGGGCCCCCAGCAACGGGAGTGTCACCCATTCTACCTCCAGAATCCTGAGAAATAATAAATGGCCATTGTTTTGAGCCACTGAGTTTTTGGGGTGCTTTGCTATGTTGCAATAGATAACTGAGCAATGGACTTTTGGGGACCAGGGGATTGCTTTTTCACCTTTAATTTTAGACCTTGCTTGAAGTTCTCTGGTGGGGTTCTACATGGTTAAGAAAATGGCTTAGTCTAGTTGGTAAATACTCATGCAGAGATTCTAGAAGAGTAGCAAGTGATTGCTTTGAGTCAAAGGCAGTAATGCTGCCCCGCAGGCGTGGCTCAGTGGTTGAGAATCGACCTATGAACCAGGAGGTCAAGGTCCAATTCCCAGTCAGGGCACATGCCCAGGTTTTGGGTTCCATCCCCAGTGTGGGCGTGCAGGAGGCAGTCGATTAACGATTCTCTCTCTTCATTGATGTTTCTCTCTCTCTCCCCTTCCTCTCTGAAATCAATAAAAATATATATTTTTTAAAAAGCTTAACAACAAAATAAAACGGTAATGTTTCTCAGGAGTGTCATGGAGTTGAGGCTCAGGGTCCTACCTCTCCTGTTGCAGCCCTGTGTGGCCCCATGCCCACCAGATGGCCTGGGAGGGAGATGCCCCCAGGTGGAGGGAGGCAGAGGGACCACGGGTGCAATTCCTTCTCAGGGCAGGTGCGGATCTAACTGACTGCAGCCCTGACACATTAAAATGACTGAGTCCTGGCAGATGGAACCTAGAGATAGCAGCACCTTGTTTACTGTACGTCAGTGATGGATGTGCAGAGGGCAGTGCTCTCTTGGTAAGTTTAGATATAAATTAGAAAGCCTTTTCTTTTGGAAAAAAACGTGGTGATATATTTGAAATTGCTGGATGTATCTTTCTGAGCTATCTGATTTCAAGAATTCTTACCTTTTTATAGACTCATTTCAACTCTGCTTTTGAAACCAGATGGTTTATTCTTGAGCTGCAAGACTGAATATATTAACCTTTAATGTAAATGCTCTCACTTATTGAGCAGTGGGTTGCTCCTACAGTTTTCTGCTTGACCTTGGTGAGAAAGAACCACATTTTGATTTCTATGTTTTCAAGGCTTACTGGAAAATCTTATTTGAGTGTTACTGAACCCTCTGATTCGGATGCTTCAGAATGTGAGAGTCAGAAGTAAATTGGCATTGCTGGGGTGCTCTGAATGGAAGGGTTGCCACCACTATAATCTCGAGTTGCAAAGAAGCAATTGGAGTCATTCTCTGTGTGGGCTGACAAGTGCACTTTTTTGTAGGCAAGTCGGTAAAACAAAGACTTGCTCGAGCTCTGAAATGCATTTAAGAGTAAATAGCAATAATGACAAGAGGTCTATTTTGTCAGGTATGTTTCTGACTGTTGTACAGCTTTCTGGTTTTGGGGAAAAAACTTGTTTGGCATTTGGATGAAGGATTTCCCATAACAACGGGGGATAGTGGGTTTATTTCAAAGGAGGACAAATGGAGAGCTTCATCTTGAACTAGAATGTTACCAGTCAGTCTCCCCTACCCTTTTAAAAATCATGTGTTTTTATAGTTCTTTGTTGTTGTTAATTGACACCAGAGGATATTTTTCCATTGCTTTTCAGAGAGAGTGGAAGGGAGGGAGGGGGAGAGAGAGAAACACTGATGTGACAGAGACCCATCAACTGCTTGCCTCTGGCACTTTCCCAACCAGGGGCGGGAACGAACCCCGAACCCAAGTTTTGCCCTTGAACCCCTGACCCTTTGGTGTGAGGAGCAATACTCTAACCACTGAGCCCAGCAACCAGGGCTTTAATAGTTTTTTTTTTTCAAATTTTTTTTCTGGTTTTATGAAATCTTTTAAAACTTTTACATAGGTACTATTTTCTGGTTCTTGCCTATTCCAAGAGCAACTTAATTCGTCCAGACCTGCACAGCATTAGAAATTGTACGAATTGGTTTTTGAGTTGTGTTAAGATATTCAGCCCTACATAACCATGAACTTGATGGAGGTCAGTGGAGTTCAATAAAGCTGTGGACAAACTCTACTAAATGTGAAGAGCTCCATTCATTGCTATTCCCTACATACACTCAAAGAAAGAAAAATGAGGTGAAATGACACCCTCCTACTAGGTTGTTATCATAGAGGAGAATAAATGCAAGGTGGGGCAAATCCCAGTTTACAGTTGTGAGCACGAAAACACAGTTTATCCTCGTATTATAATTTAAGTATGGTATTATTTTTCCATAGGAACAACGGTAAACCTACTTGCCCCGCAGCCTGGATGTTAGAGTTAAAGTGCTTTGCAGGGAGGTGGGCGTGGTGCCTGGAGGTGGGCATACATAGAAGCAGAAGGTGAAGGTGGAACTATGGGAAGGGAATGACTATAGTTTGTTTTTTTTATGTTAAAATGAACTACAGACAATTCTAGCCACATAAACTCAGTAGGTTCTTTCTTTCTCATCACTACATTCAAAGCCTGTTTACATAAAGAACTCAAGGGCATTTACTTCAAATAAAACTTTCCATTCAATGTGCATTAAAAAAATTGCATTCTTCCTAAAATAGTGTTGCAATTTTGACCTCAGCAATTTTGCAAAGCAACGCTTTCTCATTAGAGGGCCAGAATTGAAGACATTTTCTGACAACTTAATTGATTTGTATTTAGTGTTCTTCGGCTTATATGTTTGGGCTAAAAATAACTGTTTTAGGTGATGTCATTTTAACTATTTAAGGCTCCGAGGGCATTACGTACATGGGTCTTCATCTTCATTTAGGCTTTATGGTGTTCCTGTCGGTGATTACAGAAGTAGATTCTGATATTATGTGTTATTATTTCATTGCCTGTCAGAAAGCAGATTTAGTGGTTTAAGAGGAAACCATCAATAAAAGTTGCTTGCTTTTGTGATTTGATTTCATCTATCAGCAAGAATGGTTGATGTTTATGGACAAGAACTGCTTATATTTTTCTTCCCGACCAAATGAATAGGAGGTGGCATTCATTCCTCTCATGGACAAATGGCCTAGTATGTTATTCATATGTTTGTCCACTCAGGAGGTGTGAACTTTATTTCTTCACTATAGTATCTGAGATTGCAGTAAAGTTGGCAATGCACTATCAAATGCATGTAAAATTTATTCAGTCATTTTGTTTTGAAAATAATATTAGTTATTTAAAATATTAAGGCAGTTTTAATAAAAAAGTGATTTAAGCTATATAATAAAGCCAGTGGTTGCCTTCCTGTTTATGATATAATTGGAACACTTCAAAATGCATGCTAATCATTACATTTTCTTAACCCTTAAAGCTAGCGGTAATGAATTCTTCCAGCAGGATTTTAAAATTGACTAGAATTTCACAAACAATTTACAAATACTAGGCAGCTTGTAAGTTTCAACATTCCTTTCACAAGGTCTAGCAACTTGGTGCACCATTTCCTTTGTTTGGGGATGAGCTGACTAGACCTGGAGAGTGAAAGGTAATGGGCCGAAACCGGTTTGGTTCAGTGGATAGAGCGTCGGCCTGCGGACTCAAGGGTCCCGGGTTCGATTCCGGTCAAGGGCATGTACCTTGGTTGCGGGCACATCCCCAGTAGGGGGTGTGCAAGAGGCAGCTGATTGATGTTTCTCTCTCATCGATGTTTCTAACTCTCTGTCCCTCTCTCTTCCTCTCTGTAAAAAATCAATAAAATATATTAAAAAAAAAAAAAAAAGAAAGGTAATGGATTGAGCTCTGGGCAAGTGAGAAGATTATTCCCATCTTTTTAATCCACTAATTTATAGTATCTGACATGAAGGAGAACAGCTTTAGCATAAAAAATACTCATTGAAAATTATTAATATACTTCAAAATATCACTGGTTCTATTTTTTTATTTTTTTAAGCAGAGCCATTGCAAGACTAAGTGAATTAGCTACTGAGTGGGGAAAAGTAATTCTCTCTGGTTTTATTCTCGGATTACTCAGTTGTGCCACTCCTTCTAGGCGCATGGGGGTGTCTGTCACAACTCTCTTGAAGCTTGAGTTCCTATCAGATGTGATATAACAGAGGCAGAGGCTCAGCCAACCAGGAGAGGATGGATTCACGTTCACTTTTAATGTATTTTTTAAAGTGACAAAGTGATTCCTCCAAGGAAAAGGAGAGATGGTACCACTATCCTGCTTGGTAAAGGCACCATTTTCCATGACCCATCGGACGCTCTTCCCCATGAAGACGTGTTAAAGGCAGCGCTAAGCAGCCGAGGATGACCCTGAACAGCATCCTTGGTCCTTCCAGTGCCCGAGGGAAAAATGTTGTACGTGTGATCCAGATGCTGCTAACCTAAGCCCAGGTTATAAGGAAAGGACAGTCCAGGCCACAGTGAACTATGAGCACAGACATGGATGCAAGAACCAGTGTCAATTCCAAGGTGGGAATTTGGCCTGACCGGTTTTCCTCTTGGTCAGATAAAAAATTCCTTTGATGGAAAAAGGGGCTAAGAATAGCCTTTGACAACCCCGGCCTGGCTCCTCCGTAAACCCAACCATGTGCTACCTCGAGCCTCTCCATGTGGAACCACTGAACACAAAACCCTCTTGCAGGTCAAAGAGGATCATCCTTTGAAGTCTGGTTAGGTCTCCTGGGAAGTTTTCATGAATGCAGGTTGGTGATTTCGTTATTTTTGTTTTTTTTGTAATCTCCATTAAAAATGTATTGAGATAAAACAATTGGAAATACGTTGGAAAACAACATTGTCCTGACAAGAAGGAATGACGAGAACCTTCCCAGGACAGTGACCGCAGTCTGGCTGGAGGCTCAGGCCCACAGGGATTTCTGGCTGTTTGGAAGGAGAGAAGGAAGTGAGAAGATCATAGAGGAAGAAGGCATGAAGTATGTCTGAAATTTCGGTGAGTTAGACAATAATGAAATCCGTGACAGTGTGGTCAGGCAGCACAGATGTGGAATTGTCACCCTTGACAAAGAGGAAATAGAACATAAGGTTTTGCTGCTGATGTAAGTACATCTCCTGGGTCTATGGAGAGGAAAACTGAGATGCCGGGAAACAAATGATGCTGTGAAACCCGCAGAGCATGGGACTGAGGCCAAGGCGAAGGTGCCCAAGGGAGACCGGGTGTTAATGATTCCCACTGGGAGCTAACGATGAAGATGAGCCAGAACTCCCACCACTGAAGGATGGAGCCATCAGCCTATTCTTAGAGCCACTTGCAGCCAATATTCTCGTCAATATTAACTGCTGATTCCTGGCTAAAACCACAATCACAAAACAACTCACACACACACACACAAAAAAAAAAACAACACCCAGCAATTCAGCTAATTCTTGCCTTTAAATACTTCTACTCTATTTGGGTACTTGTTGGGAACAATAGTAAGATCTTCACTTTTAATTATTCATACTCCTTTCTGTCTCTAGAGTTCAACCTCTTTCATAACGTCCGTTTACCTAGCTACAGCCCTGCTATAGGATATGTTGGCCCGAAACATTAAGAGTTTCTAGTAATTGAGTAGTTTGTGTGTTTGTATATGCATATATAAATACTAAAAATAACAGTTGCCAATTTATATTCAGCACTCGGGGAAGTCAGAATTGCAATAGTTAATGGACTCAGATATAAACATTGTTATTTTATGAACTTTTAAATGAGAAAATGTCTAGTCCTTCCTATATATATTATTAAATATTTAAATAATGAATGAGATGAGAAAGTATCATTTTATATTTTTCAAATCCATTTTAATTGATTCCAAGACTTTAAAAACTTTTTTAGCTTTATTGTAATAAATTGACATAAAATTATAAGATATTTAAAGTGCACATCATGGTGATTTAATAGATGTATACATCGTGAAAAGCTTTCCCCATCTAGTTAATGAACACATCGTCACCACATCCTTTTTTTGTGTGAGGACATTTAAGTTCTACGGTCTTAGGAAATTTTAATTCTACAGTGTAGCACTGTCAACTATAGTGACCGTGGTTTACATTAGATTCTAGACCTATTCACTTTATAGATGGCTTTGTACCCTTCCACTAATCCATTCCTATTCCCCTTACTCCCCAGCCCTGTTAGCAACTTTTCTACTCCTTTCCTATAAGTTTGACTTTTTATTTATTTGTTTAGATTCCACATCTAAATGATACCTTGCAGTTTTTGTCTGTCTCTGTCTGGCGTATTTCACTTAGCATAGTGCCCTCACGTTCCCTTCAAGTTGTTGTAAATGGCAGGATTTCCTTCTTTTCTGTGGCCAAGTCATGCCCCATTGCTCACACACCACATCTTCTTTATGCCTCCCGTGATAAAGCTGTGATGCACAGGGTGCAGCCGAGACTCCACTACACACCCCTCTGTGGCAGCCAGGTGTTGCCTGAGTTTCCCGTGAATCCCTGTCTCCTCACTGCCCAGGCCGCCACCGCACACCTGCTCCCCTTGGCTAGCCCCTGTCTTCTTAAAAAATATATTTTTTATTGATTTCAGAGAGGAAGGAGAGGGAGACAGAGAAACATCAATAATGAGAATCATTGACCAACTGTCTCCTGCATTCTCTACACTGGAGATCGAGCCCACAACCCAGGCATGTGCCCTGACTGGGAATGGAATCATGACCTCCTGCTTCATAGGTCGATGCTCAACCACTGAGCCACATGGGCAGGACTTAGCTTAATGTTTATGGAAAGGGTTTCATTTCCAGTGGAATTTAGGGGTCATTTTGGGGTCCTTGTGGTGCTAGAGATCCTCTAATCCAGCTTCTCCCAGAGCTTCCTTTGCATCCTGCCTCTGAACCTAGTAAGTGGAGGAAGTAGCACATTAAAGGAGTTCAAAAGTCACTATACACAAGGCACATGTTGTTGATTTTCCTGCTAAAATGCACAGTTAAGCTGATATTTTCCCACACAGCTTATTATTCTTGACTTAGCACATAGGTTAAGTATGTTTTAAAAAATGGCTTTTGAGAGTCACTGTTTTCTTTGTTTTGTTTTTAAAAAATCACTAATCGGTAATCTTAAAATGTGAAAACATTCTTTTTCAGGGCTATTCAGCAGATGATGTGGGTGCATTTTCGGAACAGAATGAATTAGTGGAAAGTGAGATTCTGTTGTGCACGGTGCTGTGGCTTTGCAGCGTAATGTATCGCAGGCGATGACAATTCAGCCTTTCAGTAGGATTAGGCAGGATCAGAGCTTTGGGTTCAGAATTATTTGGCTTAAATGACTTGAAAATAATGTCCCCGCTTAAGTTATTCTAGCTTCTCTCTGTTCAGATAATCTTTGGAGTGGTATACTTAGATGGGGCTTCCATCTCTGATTCTGTCTAATTAATTATGTCTATAGACATCTCAGAATTTCACCAAGGCTTCAGGTACTAGCAGGATTAGTCATTACACCTCACACCTATCACTAGTTAAGGCCCAGCTTTCTTCTCTCGTCTTGGCATTCTCATGCATTGGGAAGTAGAGAGACAACATGGAATTTCTCTCCACTCAGTTTTTCTTAAATGAAATAAAAATCCTGCCAGACTTATTTTCCACTTACTTTCAGATCTCGTCTATGGCCATACCTTCCTGAACGTGTCTGATCTCATCAACTTATTTTCAGCTCTTAAAGAATAGAGATGTGTCTAAATTCTTTCAATGTCGTGGCCTTTAGTCTATGACTTGATCTGAATTATAGTCAATAAATATTTATGAACTAAAAGGAAAGTAATGATAAGGATTGGTCTTTAGAGAAGACAGAGAATGTTCCCATGCCTGTTTGCGTATCTAAAACCTTCCCATCGCTTCTCCTTCCATTGCTCACAGGCATGCCCTCGGCGGGCAGGCAGAGCTGGGCAGGCAGAACTGGGCGTTTGTTCTCCAATGGATGTGGACGCCTTGGCAGGAATGGTATGTCCCTTTCTTAGTGGTTCAGCTGAGCAGCAACTTTTGGAAGAGAAAAGGCTGGATATTGGGAAAAAATGAAATAAGATGAAATGAGAAAGAACACTCTGAAAGAGCGTGGCAAGTTCACATTACGCCTCCTCGTCTTGGTGATGAGGGAGAATGATATGAATGAGAGATGGTCAATTGAGCCCAATATGATCTCCCCTTAGAATTAGCTGAGTGATTCACTACTCAAAATTTAACTGAACTTTTGACTGCACAAAATATTTTATTATTCCTAAGCTTATATCTATATACTATATCTCTCTATATATAGATATAAATCTATAACACAATTTTAAAACTTAAAAGATACTTTTCCTCAGTAGGCACATGTACACATATATATATATGTAAATGTATAATATGCACATGTATCAACTAAATAAAATATGCTTCAGTGTATAATTATATATTTATACATATATGCTTTCATGAAATTTAATTATTGAGATTAAATGTGGCTTGCGAAATTCTCTCAGGATATGAACTTCCTTTGAGGACTCAGGTACTTAGAGAAAGAAAAATTAGCCTCTTCAAGTCCACTGATTCACTGCCTAGAATTCTGGTAAAGCCAGCCCTTCCAATGATTCAGCCCCATAGAGCATAAGATAAACAGTTACAAGAGCTCACTTAGACACGTAGCAAGTCATCACATCGCACACCTTAAATATCTTACCCCTTTTTGTCAATTGTATCTCTACAAAACTGGGGAAAGTAGGTGGCTTGTTGATGTTTTCCCTTGCTGTGCAAACACTTTTTAGTTTGATGTAGTCCCATTTGTTCACTTTTCCTTTTCTTTCCCTTGCCCAAGGAGGTAAGTCAGACAAAATATTGCTGAGAAAGGTCCAAGATTTACTGCCTATGTTTTCTTCTAGGATTTTTATGGTTTTGAGTTTTACATTTAAGTTTTCACTCCATTTTGACTTTATTATTGTGTGTGGTGTAAGGAGGAGGTCTAGTTTCATTTTTTGCATGTATCTGTCCAGTTTTCCCAATACCACTTAGTGATTAGACTCTCCTTATCCCATAGTATGTGCTTGCCTCCTTTGTCAAATGTTAATTTGCCATTTGACGTGAGGTCAGGGTCTTTCTATACCACTCTTGTGGACCCTGTACTTCTCTCTTTTGTTACTTTTTGGGATTCCATGTAGTGTCTTTTGGCTCAAAAATTACTAATTTCACACTGTGGCAAGGTTGTTTGTTTCCTTTTGGTCTTATAATAATGCATGGCCCCATCTTACCTGATCATCCTTGCTAACCCAAAAGCCGCATGGTCCATTGGACTTGAAGAAACCTTCTAGCAGCACCTGGACACTTAAGGTTTGGTAGCAGGTGGCAGAGGCTGAGCCTCAGCAGATGACTGGGTGGGGGGGGTGTGGAGGGAGCACCCCCAGCCCTGGCCATGCAGAGACCGAGGACATGCAGTGACCGAGTGCATAACACAGAACACAGAGCAGTTTTGAATGGATAGCACTTGGCCTCAGCCCATGACATCAGTGCTATTTCATATCTTCTTTCTAATCCACATGTTTTATGATTCAATTAAAAATATAAATCTGGCCGAAACCGGTTTGGCTCAGTGGATAGAGCGTCGGTCTGTGGACTGGAAGGTCCCAGGTTCGATTCCGGTCAAGGGCATGTACATTGGTTGCGGGCACATCCCCCGGTGGGGGGTGTGCAGGAGGCAGCTGGTCGATGTCTCTCTCTCATCGATGTTTCTAGCTCTCTATCCCTCTCCCTTCCTCTCTGTGAAAAATCAATAAAATATATAAAAAAAAAATATATATAAATCTGCTTCTGGAAGTATTGACGTTTCCTTGCTCCCCCAAATGGAGCTGCCTTCTCTACAGTGAGGCCTCATAAATGACGGCTGCGCTGAGCGAAGCCTGGATAAACACAGTCAGATGGGGCCCCGAGGAGGTGCAATGTTAATTTAGTTTGTACATTCACTTTGCATGTCGCTAATAAGAAACTACTGACGGGAGCTGCAAGATCCCCTTCCCTAATGAGAGCGACACTGCATACAAACACCCGAACTCTCCACCAGGCTCGCGAGGCCTGTTCCCTTTACCACCAGATGTGCATGTCCTGCAATTGCACTGCTCTGCTTGTTAGCACCGAGAGCAGGCTCTTTCTTTCCCACCCGTTTTCATTTAGATCGTGAACTGAAATGTAACTTCTTCAGCCAAAGATGTTGTAGTTGTACAGTGTTGGTGCTTAGTGATAATTGGTGTAGTAAACGAGGGTTTTGAAGCCGGGGCCCTGACCCTGGGTCACGGTGATCCCAGTCAGGCCTCGTGGGTCGTGGGGAAAAGAGCTTGTTAGTCTTCCTTGGAGCAATCTTTGAAATTATTGCATTCGCTCTGGGCCTCTTGCCTTTCACATCTGTCATGTGCCTTCCCACAGGTTCATGGTGATTATTTCAGGCAATGCATTTGGAGATATGCCATGTAAGTGCTTTTTCCTGTTACTATAGCATCATGTCCAGAGGTAGTGTTCTTCTTTAAAAATTATATTTTTATTGATTTTAGAGAGATAAATGAAAGGAGTGAGAGAGAAACATCAATGAGAGAGAAACTTTGCTGCCTTCTGCATGCCCCCTACTGGGGATGGAGCCCACATGCCCTGACCAGGAATCAAACCTGCCACCCATTGGTTGGTGGCAGGAAGCTCAACCAACCGAGGCCAGGGCCCCAGGTAGTCTTCTTTTAGAATCAAGGCCATTCCCCAGAGAAGGACCAGGTTAGAAAAGCGATTTCACACTTTGGTGGCTACATTGGGACAGAGCCCACTTCTGGACTCACCGGACAATGTGCCTCCAGATTCAAGGGAACACAACCAGCTATTGCTGTAAACACTGTGTTTTGTTCTCCGCCTCTGGGCTCAGACATTGTGGGTTGTCATTAGCACAGTTTTACCAGCAGCTGGCACAGGAGGTGGAAACCACTGTGTTTGTGTATAAAGAGGCCTGGAGCTTTGCCCTGTGAATTGCAAAGGCTCAGTCATCTTTATGGTTAAGTTGAAACTTTAACTTGAATCCAGCTTTTAGGCCTGAGCCAGTTCATCCAGAGGAAGTGGTACAGAAGGATTTTTAATCCTCCTTTTGTTTCTGTGGACAATCCTTCATTTGCATCCAATGCCTTTTTTAAGAAAAACCTGCTTACAGTTGATCCTTGAACAATGCAGAGTTTAGGGCACTGACCCCCGTATAGTTATAAAAAACTGGAAGTAACTTTTGACTCCCCAAACTTAATTACTAGGAGCCTACTGGAAGTCTTGCTGATAAGATAAACAGTCGGTTAACACATATTTTACATGTATTAAATACTATTTTATTCAATAAAGTAACCTAGAGAAAAGAAAACGTTATTAAGAACATCATAAGAAAAAATGCATTTACTGTATTTATTTTTTAAAAATCCACACATAACTAGACCCATGCAGTTCAAACCTGTGTTTTTCAAGGGTCACTGTTTTACATATATATATATATATGCAAACACACACACACACACACACACTGATGTGACAATTCTTAAGCTTAGAGTTTATGCATGAAAAACATTTTAATAGACAAAAGCACATATGATGTATGTTCCCTGGTTTTCCTAAATGGCAATGATTATCCTTTTTCAGGTGTATTTTCTCACCTGAAAAACGATTCTCTCAAGGGCAAACATCAGGTAGGAGACACACATTCACAGAAAAAAGTGATGACTCAACAGTAATTTTCACACAATTTAAATGGTTGTTAAAACAGATCTATCAAATCATAGCAAACCACGTATGAGGAACTGAATTAAACTTATATGTGTCTAAAACTTTATCATTCAAGCAGTGAAAATGCATGGTTACTATGACTTGAGTAGAAAAATTGAATTTTGGACATAATATTCAACTTTAAAGAGATTATAATTATTTGCTTTGTTTCATTTAGCTCTCAAATGAAAAAAAATGAGAAATGCAATTAATATGGTTTAACTCTGCAGGATAAATATTATTATTTAATGATGTATAAAACAGCTCTCTTCCAACCGCTTCATGCTGGGCACAGAAATGAAAGAATACCTAAATTTATGTTTGTGTAAGTATGCATTTAGGACATCTGGTTCTTTATTTTGAGCATAAGGGCCCATTTAATGTTGTTACCTATCAAGTGAATATTTTGGGAGGCATTATGCCTGTCACATATTTCTCAACACTCTCAATTTAGCCATGTGGAATAAATGTAAGACATAGGGACTGAAATCTAAATGTGTCCATTTACTGATTGATTTTTAAATATATTTTTATTGATCTCAGAGAGGAAGGGAGAGGGAGAGAGAGAGAGAGAGATAAACATCAATGATGAGGAGAGAATCATTGATCAGCTGCCTCCTGCACGCCCCACAATGGGGAAGAGCCTGCATCGGGGAATATGCCCTGACCAGAATCAAACCCGGGACCCTTCAGTCCTCCGGCCAACGCTCTATCCACTGAGCCAAACCAGCCAGGGAGAAATGTGTCCATTTATTGGTGGGTCCTTGCTTTTTCCCACTTCCCTAACCCTAATGATGTACAGGACATGCCATCTACACTAATAAAAGAGAAAGATGCAAATTGACCGTACCTCTGCGATGCCCACCAGCCAATCAGGAGTGAGTATGCAAATTAACCCCCAAAAAATGGTGGGTTAATTTGCATACACAGGCACGGAGCAAAGACTGAAGGCTCTGCCCGAGCAAAGACTGAAGACTGAAGACAAGACTGAAGGCTCTGCTGTGGCCAGAGCCAAGCCTGAAGGCTGAAGGCTTGGCTCCACTGCAGCCTGCGTTCTGGGTGCCAGAGGAAAACCTGTGCCGGCAGCCAGGGGAAGGAAGGTCTATTGCACAAATCTTCATGCAATAGGCCTCTAGTAATAAATTACGACTCAATGCCACTGCTGCTTGAGCGCCCACTGCGGGCAAAACACAGACCACGGAGATGCACCGAACCCAGAGTGAGGTTCTGACTTCTGAGCTGGACGTTCAGTGTTGGCAGCTCTATCCCAACCGCTTCATGCTGGGCATAGGAATGAGAGAAGTCACACTGCTCTCTCCGACTCCGCCCTTCATGCTGCCACCAGGAGGGGAGCTGGCTCTCCTGGGTCATGCGCAGCGCAGGCACCGGGGCTCTGACCCCATCGGACTCTCCTTCCTGCATCTGCTTCCAGCTGGACTGTCTCCCTGCACAACCACATGTCTGCTCTGCACTTCTCTGGGACATTGTCTCTGCCCTCTGTTTCTGATGAAAAATAACCTCCTAGCTTTCTCGTGGCGTTTATTTTCCACGTGCATGATAGTTCTTTCTGATCATGGTCTATCTTCTCCATTAGGTTGGAAGTTTTGTGAAAACACAGACCGTGCATTAAGTAACCTTGTGCGTTTTCCATGTCCTCTTGGAAACTAGTTACAGTCTCCCAGAAAATGTCTGTTAAATAACACATCCCCTGTTAGCAAACAGGAGAGTGACTAGCAAATGCTTAAAGAATTCCTTCCTGTTTATAAGGACAATTTTTGGCCCTGAACGCATCCTTAGCTTATGTCCTTCCATGGCCTGAACGCTCCCATATCTTTAAAAAATAATAGTAAAGGCGTTTATAAGTGAAACTATCAAGACTGGTTCAAATGGGCAGAAGGAAAGATGCAGGCACAAGGAGAGAGGAAAGCCTCACAGGGAACGTGAGGACTCTGCAGACCTGTGGGCAGAGCAGGGTTAGCCCCACCTTGCCTCCTGGAACTTCCTGTGTGTGAAATGGTAACAGGGATGGTGTTAGAGCCCCAGGATGCATTCAAAGCATTTGTTTAGTATTTTGAGCAGCTGTGTTTATCATTGCTTTTACTCAGATGGTCCTTTAGGTCAGAAAAATACAATTTTTATTCATAAATAGAGTTGTCACTAGTAGACAGGTAAATCAGTTTAAAAACAATTTTGTCTGTGTTTTAGAGCTTAGTTTTGAACTCAGAGAGGTAATGCACTATAGGGAAGAAGAGAATGACATTACCTCAGTTCTAAGCTAGTATGGCCTTCCCATGGTACTTAACCTCGGGTTTTTGTTTCATCATCTGTAAAATGAGTCCCTCTCTTGGGATGTTGTGTGGTTTAAATATGGTAGTATATGTAAAGTAGACAGTGCTTAGTATTACTATTATTTCTATACAGCTATCAATAATGGCATTCATTGGATTGAGAAAACGGCTTCCTATTGTAATTTATTATGGAACTTTATTCTCCCTCCCCCCCTCTGCCACAGGATTTAGGGAAAAGAATTCCCCTAAGAACGCTTTACTAATCTCAGAGCATGCTGTTACTTAAGAAATGTAGCCTGTCTGCAAACCCACTGCACACTGGACAGATTCAGTCGAATTCTGGGGTGGGCTTCAATCACTCTTGGCATCGCTCTTGGTACTGGAGCTCTCAGGTGAGTCCGATGTTCACAGAGCTGAGAAGTGAGAGGTCCAAGGACTGATGGCATCAATGCCACCTGAGACCTGTTAGTGTCAACGTGAGAAACATTCAAACCTGTAAGAACTTTTGTGAGTTTATTGGAGCCAAACTGTCGACAAGTGCCGGGAAGCCGGATCTCAGCCGATTGAGAAAATGCTCTGGAGAATGGCAGTTTTACACCTTGTTTTATGCGTCACAATTAAAAGAGGAGACGGAAGTGGGTAACATGAACTCCATTGGTGATAGATTAGGGAGGGGAGGGGGCTTCTGGGACTGGACAAAAAGTAAAATGATAGGCACACACTTCTTTTATTGAGGTGGGTGCAGGATAGTTAACAGTCAACAATTAACTCAATGACAATGAGGGGATTTGTGGTCTCTGCAGAAGGATGCCTGTGCTTTGAGGTCTGGAAAAAGGGAAATTACTTTGACCTTCCAGCAATATGTTGTTGTAGATGCAAAAACACAATAGACAGGCTCAGTTAAGGTAAAGATTGACCTTTGTCAGGGAAGATGCCAGCCTAGGATGTGACTTACCTGCCATAAACTGCTTTTAGTTTTAATTTCTGACCATCCTTTTGGTTACTTTAGGTCTGAGTTTGCAAGGCCGCCACGCAGGCCTCCCCTGAGCTTGTTAGGTGAGCATGTGGCCCTTTTGTCTACATACAGGATTTTGCCTTCCATCTCAGCATCCCAGTGTGCAGCTTACCACTGTTCCCAGGTTGTCCGTTTGCATGTTAACATGTGAGAAGCACTGAGGACAGCACCGAGGCTGTGGTGGTGAGTGCATAGGATCTGGAGGGCATGTGAAGACACAGATCCCTTGTCCTGACCCCAGGGTTTCGGATTCAGTCGCCTGGAGGAAGCTGGGTAAACCTGCATTTCCATTGAGTTCCCAGGTGCTGCTCCTGCTGCAGGCAGGTGGGCCGCACTCTGCCAGTGGTGCTGTGGCCTCAGGTGCACCTGTTCTGTAACAGGAGAGGGAGGAGCCTCCCAGCTGAAAGGCCGGAGGAGCTGCTGCCTCCAGGTGGTGCCGCTGGGCTACGTGAGGAGCCGCTCTCCGCCTTCAGGGGACGAGGGAGTGGAGTGGAAGGAAGGTGTGAGCTTCCTCTTGGACACTCGAAGGAGACGAGGTATCTCTTCACGTGACAAGGTAGGAACGCCCGAGTGGGACAACATGGTCTTCTCCGACCTGGTCTCCCAGGCTGGGCTCTCCCAGGAGGAGGCAGGCCCATCCCCTGCACCCTCGCGTGGGGGTAGCACTGAGAGGGGAGAGGAAAGTGCAGGGGAGAGAGCATTGAAAGGCACTTGCTCAGGAGCCACAGGGGTTTCCCAAGAGCCCCAGCTTCCTCCAGCACGGCCTTCCCTTCGGTTGAAAACGTCCTTGGGAAATTGTAGCCACTTGTTCCTGAGCCCACGCCCAGGTGAGCCCGCGCCCAGGTATGCCCGCAGCTCTGGCCTTGGAAGTGAGAGGGAACCTCTGTTCTGTGTGGGAGGAGCTGTGAGGCGGGCCCTGGCTCCCATGCTGTGTGTATTGGACACGATGTACAGGAACGTTACCTTGTGTGGCCACTGAGCAGACTTTGCTGGTCTAAAGGCTGCAGAACATTAGGGCGTCTTATCCTGGCTTGCTCACTCCCCTCACCGCATCGCAGGCTCCTTAGGCTTAGCATCAACACTCAGGAGCTGTGTGTGCAGTGGGGTGGGGAGCCGGCTCTGCAAGCTAAGAGGTGATGAAATCGCCATCTAGAAATCACCAAACACCGACTTGTCAGAGGCATTTGACAGGTTTTCTTAAATGCCCTAAAGACATCCACTTGTGTGCTTTATTCTTTCGTTCCAATGAGCCTTAGATCTCACTGGCTCCGACGAACATATCTGATGTACATTTCTTTAAAAACTGTAAAGTGCTCTCTCATGTTCAATTTGAGACTCAAGTGCTAACACGGGTTTTGCTCTCCTATAAACTCACCTGTTTTCCATCAAGATTTTATTTGCGGTTTGAACTACACAAATGTGGTTAAAGCAGACAGAAACAAATGGTTGGCTGCGGCACAGCAAACGCAGTAGGAGGTTAGCCAAGAAAGGGGCCGCACATTAAGGCTAATGAATAAGAAACGGCAAATGGAGAAACTTGGTGAGGCAAGTAGGAGAGTTAAAAAACTGGCGGATAATGGAGAGAAGGAGCTAAAGGGAACCGGGGGCGGGTTGTGACTACGTCCCAGCTGGGCTGTGAGCAACAGCAAGGGAAGCCAGAGTGAGAGAAGGGAGGGTCGAAGGGATTGAAAGGGGCAGGTGTGTGCAGTGGCCGAGATGTGGCCGAGATGTGCACGTGAGGTTCATAGCAAAAGTGGGGCCGTGTTTCACTATAACAGGTTACTCTCGAGACAAGAATAAAAAAATGTAAGTTCTTGTAATAAAATAGGTAAACATACATGTCCTTACAATGTCGTGAAAACTTGGAAGCTGGGGTGGCAAGCATAATTATGTCTTTAAATATTTTAAGAGCTGTGAGAGGAAGAAAAGCTGGATTTATTCCTTTTGACGCTCGTGCCACAAGGATTATAGGGGTAAATTCCTTCAGAATAGACAACTCCTAAGGTACTAAACGCAGGTCTTTCCGGCAGGCTCCCAGGCACATTCCTTCCTGCCTGGCCATCCAGGTCACGTTAATGTGCTTTATTGGAAGATGGTGGACCTGGAAATGGCAGTAATGGTGTTGGGAACATTGGACAAGGACCTGACTCTTCTTACAGCCACACAGGGAGGCGAGGCAGCAGCAGGGACTCCGATGCCTGAGGTCTCCTCTGAGCGGCTTGTTGCTGCCTCTCAGTGTGCTGAGGGGTCTCCTAGGGGCAGTGCCACTGAGAAAAGTCACATGTGAAGCCAGTTCTCAGCGATTGGGGCAGAGCAGCATGTGGTCTAATGGGTCCCTCCTGGTCAGCTCCTGGGGTGTGTCGGGGAGGTATGGGACCAGGGAGTCTGCTCCCTGGGAGGTGTAGGCCTGTGGCTGTGTGAGCTGTGATTCAGCCTCAGGGTACCTAGATAGTTGGCCTCCCGCGTCCCGTTCAGTGTACGAGAACCTGACCAGCTTCATGCATGCACGCATGCAGCCTCGTGTATGCTGAGGGTGTACGTCTGTGGGGAGGAAACCCCTGTGTATAGTTACATTGCCCTTTAACTATTTACTTATGCCTCTGTACCCTCACTTCATCGCCCCTTTCCTAGGCCATAGACCTTCCTTCCAATGACTCCCTCAATGCAGACACTGCAGGAGATCTTCCTGATGAGCTCCTCCTGACATCCCTGCCTTTTCCTGGCACCTGTTCATGTTCACTATGTCATAATCCTTTGCTTGTGCATCTGTGTTTTGGATTCTTGCTTTATGTGCTTCCTAAGGCCTTGTTGTCTTAATCTGATTTACCCCCGTCAAGGTGAAGACTTTCTTTCAGTTCTCTCTCCTGGTGTCAACGTGGCTGGATCATGTCTGTTTCTTCCTTAAACGTTGACTCCTTTGGGTTATGCTTGTATTTGTTACCAAAGCCACTGTCACCTCCATGGAGGGTGTGACTCCAGCTAGTAGATCCCATCTGACACGTGGAAATGAGTCCTGGGATGACAGATGTTTGCAGGAAGGAGTCCTGTGCATTTCAAACCAAAACCCTTGTTTTCCAGGCGAGGAGCTGAGATGCTCCCTCATGTCAGTCAGCGGCGAGCTAACCAGGGGGGCTGACACCCAGGGGGGCTTTGCTGACCAGGTTCAGGTGCAGGCGCGTTGGCTGGCATTTAACTTTGCGGGGTTCAAACTGTCCTGTAGCAAGTGCTGTGTGATAAAGGAGCAGACGAATTCCACCAGTGCAGACTGAAATTAAATGGAAAGGAATATGACATGGTTATTTAAAAATGCTTAATTTCACACAACTCAGCAGATCAAAGTAATTACAGAGCAATAAAGGGCAAGTGAAGCCCAGGTGGGCCCAAGGAGGAGATAAGACTAGACATTTAGAACAACCACTGTTTCTCCTACAGAACATTTCCTGGTTTTGTTTTCTATTGTCTAGTTTGTATTTTTTTTATTAAACTGGCTGGGTTGCTAACAAGACCATGCTAATAGAAAGTGGAAGCAATTTATTCACGAGGACATCTTTCCTTACATGAGGAAAACATCCATTTAAATAACAATGTTGCTGGAAAAATTTAAAATGTTATAGTTCTATAAATGTGTCAGCTATCTTTACAGCATATTAAAAGTGGAATTTTATTCAATTGATATTTACTTATAAATATATTCTTTAATAATTTAGCTTGCCCTTCTTTAGAATGCACACTGCAAGAATAGAAGCGAGGAAGACAAGATCAGTGGTTAAGAAATTGTGCTGACAGCTCTGAGTAGAACTTTAACTTTCTCGATGTAAGAATTGCTTCAAGTCCTTCACAGTTAGGAGCGATTCCACGTGGAAGCAGGGTCACACCATGAGTATCACTTTTCATGTATGCGCCGTGGGTTTGAGAAACTGTGGGCATGTTTTTCTTTATCAAGAGTTACTAATGTACAGAAAAAAAAATACCGTTTTTAGAGAAAACTATAAAACTTTTCAATTTTCTACTTTTAGAGACTAAAACTATTCAATAAGTACAAGAAATAGCTATTTCAATTTTACACAATGGCTATTAATGAAGAAAATGAAGTGGGAGGGAGAAAGGAAAAAGGTACTTGGTGGTGAGAGCTGGAAAACAACTGAAATACCTACCAAGACAGACAAACGGACAGAGAAACAGGCACAAATGCAGAAACACTGGGGCTGTGCTGGATCTTCAGGGAATACTTGACATCGTCTTATTTTAAAATGACTTTTTGGAATCTTTTTTTATGATTCTAAATTAGAATATCTAGATTTCAAATTAATGATGAAAAGATATCATCCAGATTTTCTTTTCTAGTACTATGTTTGGAGAGTAGACCTTTTATAATAATAATTTACAGAGAATATTACTTATTTTAATTACTCATTTTAATTACTTCTTTACTGGATCATCCATCTTTGTAGGGAGTCTAACAAACTTAAACACTTTTTGGTTTTTGGTGGGGAGTATGTGGAGAGCAGGACATTGGTACTGACGTGACCTCTAGGTCCACGTTACGATCAGACGACACAAGCAGAGGTCAGAGGTCAGGGCTGGTCCGCTGGGGGATGGGCCGTGGGTCTTGCCTCACCTTCCAGTTCTCACACCTCAACCTGAGCTGAGAACAGGCTTCAGGGGGAGGTGGGGGTGTGATTTCCATCTCACCAGGAGGATGGTGAGGTGGGGGAGGCTCATGCTAACTCCTTAACTCAGAGGTGCCTTATAGGGTCTGCGGAGCGGGAGCTGGTCAGGCTCACTCTTAACCCCGTCTCCCCACTGACCCTCGGGTGCAGGTGCAAACCTTGGGCTGGAGCTGGTGCACTTCACTTTTGATCCCTGGAAATAAAAGGGCATACTTTTTAAAACATGAAAAGTTATTCCATATGAACCCTAATTTTAAGCACTTTCATATCTCTCACCAAATACTGGCTTTTCTAATCAAAATAATGTAAACGGAGGACAAATGATTAGAGAACTAGATATCAATGAAATTTTTTCCTGTACGTCTGAGTCCCTCTTTCTTGTGAGAAAATGTTGTCTTTTAGAGGAGACACGTTTTCTGGTGACGAAAGTCAAGTAGAACTTGCCTGCTGACATGCACTGAAAGTCAAGTAGAACTTGCCTGCTGACATGCAGCTTCTCTCTTGCACTGATGCCCTGACACAAACACTTCATTTGGAAAAGCTATCACACATGAACGCTTTCCAGACTATTTCAGGAGATTAAATCTATTTTCTTCGTCTCCCTAGCAAAGTGCCTTCACAGTTTATGGGAAGTGTCTGTTGAGGAGTTTGTGACGCGGGGAGACGTTGGACTAGAGTGTTGGGAGGACAGTGTCGAGGGGAGTTTCATAGTGAAATGGAGATGCTTTACAAGGGGCTGTGCTATTCTGGAGTTACATCCTTTCATACTAACCCAGTGATCTCATGAGCAATCTGTTTCTTTCGTTCTCTGAGTTCTTCTAGCCAATTAATGGAACCTCAGGAGGGGTTGTGGGAACTTCTGATTTGTGGCCTGTGGGGTCAGAGCACAGGTGACACCCTGGGCTTGGGATGGGCAGTCTGAGCCGGGAGGGTCGCTGGAACCTCCAGTCTGTGGCCAGTTGGTCAAAGCACAGGGAACCTGGGCTCGTGTCTGCCGTCTGAAATGTGAGTGTGAGTGTGAATGTGAGTCGGGTACCACTGACTCGTCTGAGGAGCCCGAGGCATCTCTGGCAGATAGTGTCAGAGCTGAGGTGAATTCCCAAGCACCCGGGTGTCTGAGGACTGTTTGTTGGTGAGGGTGACCTCCCCTAATAGTGGAATCATGTCTGGGAACCCTTTTACCTGCTTTCTGAATGAGAGCATTAATCTGCTCTCTTATTAAAGACGTCTTAACCTATCAAAATCCTGATATAAATGTAATCTTTAAGCCATATTTCCAACCTTCCTCAAAATGCATTCTTTAGTTAATATTAGAACAGATTATTCCATGGCATCATTCCAATTATGCTCTTTTCAGTAATATCAGTTAGCCACCACGTGGCCCTCTCTCTGCGTGCATCTACTGTAATGGAGATCAGGGGACAATCCCCCTTGAGTGGTCAGGGAGATTCTGACTGATGCACTGCCCACTGAGTCTAGCTCCCGTGTCCCATTCTTGCGTAGAATGAATTTTTTCTCACCTAGCAGTTATCCAAGTTGTGATTTTGTTTCCTTATAATCATTTGCAATTGTGTTTGAAATAAGCTATAATGCAATTTTCTCAATGTAATATGAGCTATTTTTAGCAGCGTAAAAGCTCTGATTGCAATATTTTCATTTTATCTGTTAGTAGAAGATGGGCGTCCATGATTAATCATATTCACAGATTACCACAGTGCATACAAATGTGTCACATTATCTTTAACTAAATGAATGTCAATATGTTCCGAGGTAACAGAAGTAATTACATGTTGATAACAGTCATTATGGCAAGTCATGGTCTGAGGAGAGAATGCACTTGTATTTTTTTAATAAGGTGCAATATGATTATCTATGTTGAGACACTAGTTTTCTGTTTTACATTCAGACTACAATCTCACTCTGATATCGCCAGCGGGCCCTACACATAGTAAGATGCAAAGCACAAACGTGAATGTAACAAGATTTGTGTAGTCCTTTGAAACTGGAACAATGGACGCTATGAGCACCCAACTAAGAAGAAGCTGCATTGTCAGAGACAGACTTAGTTCTTGCCTCTCCTCTCCAGCTAAAGCAGATAACGGGAGCTGACCATTACCCTGCATTTCTTAGCAAAATATTTTCAGAGTTTGTAAGGAGGCTTATTGTGCAAACCAATCTGGAAATGCCCAGGCAAAACACTGTCCCTTTTCTAAATATAATATATAATAAAACATTGTGGAATTGATGGGGGGGAGGGGGGAACAGATACTCATTTTCTGTGATCTAAGTTTTCATCAAATGGGTGGGTTGTTATTTGGAACACTATCCTATCACATGCCCCCAGGGGATGCCACTCAAACTATTCCTGTATGATTAATACTCCATCAGCTGGTGCTACGCACACTGTGTGGCATCCACAGTAGTCCTGGGCATCAAAATATCTCAGTAACATTTTCAAGGATGAGAAAGGGCTGGGTAGACACTCTCTGAGATGATTTAGAAAGTTTCCCAGCACTTACTGTTTAGCGAATGAGTGAGCAACTTTATTCTTTGCCATAATCTTTTCAAGCTCACGTGTCTCATTATAATTGAGAGTACTAATCTTAACCTAAACTTTAATCTTAGGTTTACTATTGGTGGAATGATAATAAGATAGGATATTATATCTCTGGGCCTTACCAGTTGCCTCTGTAAAATACTGAAATTGGGACTTCAATAGGGATTTTTAAACCTTTTATTCTTACTAGTGGAATCCCTAGGGCTCAGCCCAATTTGGTTGCTTTGGATAAGTTTTGATACCTGGAAGGGAACTTCAACCCCGGCTCTCCTTGGTAAGAACTCAATTGTTGAATTGCCAAAGTGGGATTTTTGTTTGTTTTTGTTCATTATTCTCAGATTATATAAAATACCATCTCATATTTATTTGGTGCTTATTTTTAGAATATATATTTAGATGGCATATTCTAAGAATTTTTAAGAACTCCCAAAATTACTGTTTCAAAGATTAGACAAACATATTTTAAGTTGAGTTTTGACCATGTGGTATGCTTTGGCCAATGGAAATTTCATGGCTATGATATGAGCAAAGTATGGCAGTGTGCTGTGCAGTTGAGTTGGCTCTCTGGCACATGTATACAGTTGAGATTTTATGTTAAATTTTGAGGCTAAATATTGTTTAATGAGACCATGGTAATAGCTATGCATGTCTATTCTCAACTACTCAATAATTCTGCCTAAGACCCCACATCTCAGTGGCATATGGTGTTTAATTTCATGAGCTTGCACCAGCCGGGGGTGGCTTACATAGTCTGAGATCGGCTCTAGGTGGCAGGGTGTGCCCAGGTGTGCTCCACCCATGGCTACCCAGGCACGTTCCTCTGATAGGGAAGGATAGATGTGTGCGAGAGCCAACTCACCTGCACAAGCACGCTTCCATCACTTATTTTCAAAGCTTTCCAGCTAACTCTCATGTACAACCAGAGTCAGGGAGGGTCCCCAGCACATTGGGATGTTTTTGTCTGTCAGTCCCTGGAAAGTACAGGGTGCACAGGATGGAGGAGGAGGAAAGACAGACATGGGCCCCTTTCTGGGAAGACAAAACCTCTACTTAGGGAAGCTTACCAAGCAGCAAGAGAGCAAGGACATACTAGTGCCTCCTCTGGACTCATGGGGGCTAAGCCCAGGACTACATCACACTTGTGTGACAATGAGCCTTTGGACATAATCCCCACAATCCAGAGACATTGGCTTGCCAAATGTGGCAAATACAAATATAAGATACTTAGTTAAACTAGAATTTGAGATAAGTAGCCAATGCTTTACAGTTTGAATATGCCCCATGCAATTGGGTACATATCTACTAGATAATGATTTGTTGTTTATCTGAAATTCAAATTTAAGATCTGTGCCCTATATCTTACAAGGAAACCTTAGGGATAGCCTAAGTTTATTATTAAACAGGAAGGGATAAAGAGATCATGGTATGGACTCAGAATAGGGTTAGAGGGCACCTACTATGTGCAGGAGAACACGATAAATCCTGTGGAAGAGGATGTACCTCACATCCCCCCTGGGTTCTTAGGACTTTAGGACATACGAATTCAATGGTGAGTGAGTGAGAGGATGTGTGTACAAGCAGCAAACCTTCCCAGGAGCTCTGACCTATTTATCTCAAAATCCCACTTGTGAATCGCATGGTTCCATGTCACAGTGGCAATACAACAGAGCAGCAGAAGTAGAAAACGTGGTAAAAATGTCGGGGTCATTTTTAATATAATTTTTAGAAGTCCACAATTTTCTTTTACCCTAAATACCTACATCTTTGTTGTACAAAAAGTCTTTGGTATTAGGATCCTCACTCTCGATTAATTCAATAACAGTTGTATTAAGCTTATTGCTTTTCATTTTTTTCGTAGAATCTTTCAACTGTGCAGAAATTCATAGCTTGAACAAAGGCATACAATTAGTGAGCATAACAGATAGTCTTTGCATAGAGGAGATTAACACATTAAACATTTAGTTCTGGATAGAAAAGATCAAAACCAAAGGAACCTCTTAAACATTGTAAAATTAGTTCTGAACTCAAGCAGAAATATAATTGCAGAATAAATGTAGAGATAGTCTGACTCAAATGTTACATTCCACATATTTCTTATAGTGATAGTCAAATGATTCTCTTTAGAAAATAAAATGAATATGAATACAAAATAAGGATCAATAGATGTCAATATTCATTAGTGACACTGAGTACTAAATGATAGTAAGTTTATATTATCAATTAATGTGGAGGAAGTCATTTAGCATTTCTGATGGTTAAGCATGGTATAACTTTTAATTACAACTGTTGAAAATAAGGAAAGGAAAAGAAAAAAACCCCTGGAATGTACTTATGGAATATTTAGGAAACTGGGAAGGAAACTGAAGGTCTTAGGACACAGGTGGTGGTCTGATTTCTTCTCATTGAGGGTTGTGACTTTGGAAATTAGAGAAGGAACTAGAAGGGAACAGCTGACTCTGTGGACGGTGTCAAAGAACAGACTTGAGTTTTCTGGATGACGGTGCGTGATGCTAAGCTAATGCTCTGGCAAAGGAGGAGCACAGCTAGTGACAAGTGGGAAGGAAGAACATTGTTGGCAGAAGATCTGCTGACCGGGACAAGAAGGCATTGATGTATGAGGGGGTGGGGGAAGAAACAGGAGCAAACAAGCTGTTAAATTACACCCTATGGAGGAAAACACGCTGACTTAGGAAGAGTAAAAATAGTGGAGAGATGATTAGTAAACGAAGAGGATCACAGGGAGGAAGATCAAGTAGAGATATTTATGGCTTTATATGTTCATATCCATATTCATGCAGTATGGGTAAGGAAAACACTTTAAATAAAAAGACATATTGGGAGGTTTTCCTTATTTATTGATGGTATGAGAGTGCTGGCTGGGGAAAGCTCTTTGACCCTGAATACTAGGTTGTGAGTCCTTATAGCAAAGAGAGTTGGCAACATAGAGGAACATGAGGTAGGGCCTAAAGTGAATTTCATAATGAGAGACATTGAGGAAGAACCAAACACTGATTCTCTATCACACAATTAAAAGTACTAGAGGGAGAGAAAAATAGCACTTTTTAAAGGAAATACATTTTGGTTTCTTTCTCCCTGCTTTCTTCCACTAACACTGTGACATATCAACACTAAATTTCAAACAACCCAGGGCTATTAACACAGTTCAGATCGGAGGCGGTGAGGACGTCCAGGTCTCCGTGGTAAAGAATGTCGCAGAGGAAGGGGCGATGATGACTGGACCACAATTGTGGCCCCTGAGAATGTGGTGGAAATGGGCAGACTTGGAAGCGGGCAGCGTCTAATACTTCAGCTTCACGTGTCTCTTGCTGTCTACTATGGCCTTGATATTTATGCCAAAACCTAGCATGAAAAAATCTGTAACTTTTGTTTTCTATTCTTAATCTAGTATCTTTCCTTCTCAATTAGCCTAAAAATTAGTCTGGTCTCCTCCTACAGTGAGATCACATTAATGACTTTTTAAAAAATTCCTCACCCAAGGATATTTTTCCATTGATTTTAGTGAGAAGAAAGGGAGGGGGAGAGAAACATCAATGTGAGTCGC
Organism: Ia io; assembly: GCA_025583905.1. NCBI lineage: Eukaryota > Metazoa > Chordata > Mammalia > Chiroptera > Vespertilionidae > Ia > Ia io. Next base: position 333,515 of record JAJQQW010000014.1, read on the forward strand.
ATCAATCTGTTGCCTCCTGAACCCAGAACCCTTCAGGGCTTACCTTCCCTTAGTGGGGTTGGTTGCAGAGGATGGGAATGAGCCCTTGCTGTGTTGTCAGTGGACGGAGGAGCATCCACTCCCCTCATTTGCATCCTCCTCCTGATGTTCTGTTGCTGAGTCACGCCCTTTGCTTGTTGGTACCTGCCTCTGTGTTTGCTCATCTTCAAGGCCTCGTGGTTCCAGCTCGGATACTTAGCACCACTCCAGGCACACCTTGCCTGCCAGCTTCCTCTCCACCGTGTTCTCACTGCTCAGAAGCACATGGGGCAGGTTAAGCGGACCCCCTGCCCTTCTCTTGGGCTGCAGGCACATGGCCATCAGGACACTTACTTCTGACCTCAGTGTAATTCCCTCTGTTCCTCTTCACCCATCGCTGTGGGCTGGTGACAGGGGTGGCTTCACTGTACAGAGGCATCCTCGCTGAAGATCCATTTGAGTTGACTTTTGTATAAGGTGTGAGCTTTAGGTCAAGTGTCTTTTTTTCTTAACCTGTGGCTGACCACATTGTTGAAAAGGCTGCCGTTCTCCTGAGTTACTGGGGCACCATTGTCAAAAACCGGTGAATTCTGTTTGTGTGGGTGTTTCTGGGACCTGTGTTCTGTTTCATTGATCTGGGTGTCCATTCCTCAGCTAACAACACGCCGTCTTGATTCCTGTAGTCATGTAGTGAGCCTCCACTTTGGGTAGGATGATTCTTCCCATTTTATTCTTTTTTCAAAATTCTATTAGCTAGTCTAAGTCCTGTGCCTTTCTATGTAAATTTTAGAGCAGTTTTTACTATGTTTATAAAAACGATGCTGGGCAATAGTTTAACTTTTAAAAAGTAATTTGCTATTGTTATATTGATTTCTTTATACCACTGCATAAGGCAATAAATACCTCAATATAACAACCCAATAAAGAAGTATTTTAGTGTAAGTTAAAATATATAAATAAGAAAAAAAATAATGGGAGTAAAGCCTTGTGTTGAGATTGCATTACAAACATCAAGATGGAGTCATGAACTTTAAATATATGGCTCAGTCCACTGAAATGGTTAGAAACAGTTTCACCCAGTAGGAACAGTCACCCAGGGAACCCGGTGCCTCTAATACTTTTCCCTCGAGAACTGGTGGGACTGAGATGTGGGCCAAGGAGAGTACAAGGTGGTGTCGGGACATCTAATTATGCCAGACGTCAAGGAGGCTTCAAGATGAATGGAGTCGTGTCAAAGGACACGAGAGCCAGATCCAAGAAGCTCTCAGGGACCAAGATTGTGACAAAATACATCAGCAAGAGTAATTATTTTAACTTTGGAATTGCACTGATTCTGCAAAAATCACTGAGAATGAATGAAGAGAGGGAGGGGCTAGAGAGAGAAACAACATCATATTCGTGACCATTTAAGCTGCTATTAAAGCAACTTTTCACTTTAAAAAATGGAAATAAAAAGGGCAGATCTAAGTTAATTTTTAAAAAATGGAAATAAAAGGGAAAGATCTAAGTGTACTTTTCCTTTGTTGTGGTATGTGAATTTCGGGTTTAACAAATAGCCTCTCTCTACTTTAAAAAGTAATTATTTTGTGATCTTAAAATTATTGATTCAGTCAAGGCTTAGTAATGATGTTAAAAGCATTAGTTCAGTGGTTGGTGGGGAAATGAACATTAGTATGGAGCCTGTGGCTGCAGATAATGCCTCCCTCACCCCCAACATGTCCCTGACACAATCCCAGGAGCCAGCGAATAGTAATAGGAATTTTGCAGATGTGATTAAGTTAAGAGAACTTGGAAAAACAGGTGGATCTAGGTCAGAATAAGAGATGTGACCATAGAAGCAATGGTCAGCATGATGCAGGCTCCTGAGCCAAGGAAGACAGATGACTTTAGAAGGTGAACAGGGATGGCTGGGTGGGAGGAGATCAACCAAAGAACTTGTATGCATATATGCATAACCCATAGACACAGACAATAGGGTGGTGAGGGCCTGGGGGCGGGGCTGGCTAGAAGGAGTCAATGGGGGAGAAGAGGGACATATGTAATACTTTCAATGATAAAGATTTAAAAACAACAACAATGGGCAGAACAGAAAAACAATGGATTCTCTTCCTGGAGACTTAGCTCTCCTGGACGCTGTGGACATCTGACCCCAGAACCATCAGATAATAAACTTGTGTTGTTTTAAGCCTGTAAGTTTGTCACAGCAGCAATATAGACTAAGGTTACACCAGGCAGCTTTGTTTCTGCAGCCAGACAATGGGGGGACATTGTTTCAGTGGTCAGTCTAATTGTAACTTGAAATTGACCAAGTAGTTAGACTTACTATGAGGCTAATGGGAAGTGCAGGGGCCAGAGAACTAGGTTAAACAACATGGACACATCCAGGAAGTGTAAGACAATTGCTTCAAGTGGGAAGTAAGAAAAGGACAGACTTGCCATCAAATACATCTGGGAAGATGGAGGACAGAGACTATTGGAAGAGCAGCTGGGAGATTTGGGGCCATGTTAAGTTTGGGATCCTGTTAGACATCCAGGTGGGCATGTCCATAGTTGGACACGTGACTGTGGAATTCAGAGACGAGGTTCAGGGTGTTTGTGGGTATGTGTATTCATTCTAGGAGTCATCAGGGTATCCATAGTTAAAGCCATGAGAATAGATCAAGAAGAGTGGAGCCCTGATATGATATATTATCATAATATAATATATATATATACACACACACATATATATATATATATTTCCATAGAAAAAAATTAGTACATTGAAAACTTTAGACACTTACTTGATCCTCTACCCATCCTGTAGTTATATATCAGTAAAGGATCTATTAACTCTGTACTCTGATATGCTGTATTGTTGGCTCTTTGTATGTCAAAATACAATTTCTTTAAATTTTACTTTATCCAAAGTCAATAGCCGTTCGCCCTATACACTACTTACTGTGCATTTTACTAGTAGTGTTTGTTCAGCCTGGAACCACCCCCAGGAGCATATGGAGAGTGTGCAGTGACAGGGAGCACCAGGCACAGATGTGTCAAATGTGTTGTGTGCGATACATACAGTGCCTGGAGCGTCCACGTGAGGCCTGGGTGCCTGAGAGACAGGGAGCACCTGCTGCCTCGGGAAGTAGCTCACAATTAGGCAGCGTCAGGCGAGAACTCCGTTGGCAGAAGGACTACGGTGGTTCACTGAGCACTTGAGCACACGGCTCGCATTCTCCTTATTTCCCTGAATTCCTGGCGTGAAGAACTGAGAATGGTGAATGTTCAATATACGTGCATGGAATGTTTTGATTGCGTGAAAAACAAATGAATGATGATATTAGATAAATATTGTGCACTTTTCTAGCCATGTTTTAAATCAATTATGTTATACATATACCAACGTTTAGGCTTTGACATCGAATAATTATAGGATCAAATCCCAGTTCTGGCACCTACTGTGATATCTGTGAGCTGCTGAAATACACTGAGCCTCGGTTTTTGTTGGGCCAAAGGGAAGAACTAGACCTATTTCAGAAAGCAAGTGAAAAGTAACACTCTGTTGCCTTAATACTGGCCACTGTTCCCATATTTCATCTCGATGAAAACCACTGTTTCATAACTGATCTACTTAATCATGTCCTCCTCCAGTCTGCTCTCAACCCAGCAGCCAGTACAACCTCTCTAAAACGAAAACCCAGTCATACACTGAAAGTCTCCCAGAGTTTGATGATTGCTCTAAAAATAAAGGCTAGCCCACTGGCATGGCTCAGTGGTTGAGCAGCTATTTATAAACCAGGAGGTCATGGTTCGATTCCCAGTCAGGACACATGCCCAGGTTGCGGGTTCGATTCCCAGTGTGCAGTGTGCAGGAGGCAGCTGATCAATGATTCTCTCTCATCATTAATCTTTTTTCTCTCTCTCTCCCTTCTCTCTCTGAAATGAGTAAAAACAAATTTTAAAAAATAAAGCCTAGATTTCTTAAAGCCTGTTAAAATCCCTCAGGCTCTGACTCTTGGAAAACATAAGGATTAATTTAATATGACACCTGGACTGGGCAGGGGGTGCCCAGGTAAATGCTAGTTCTGGGTGTGTCTGTGAGGATGTTTGAGGAAGAGATCGGCGTGTGGGAAGATGGAGGACAGGTCGACTGAGGGAAGCCTATTCCCTCCCCAAGGTGTGTGTTTGCAGGGGGTCATCTGACCGATATCTGTGGAGAGAGGAGGGAGATGTCTCCTGTTGGTTCTGTTTCTCCGGAGAACCCTGGCTAATGCAGCTAAGAATGCCAACTCCGTTCCACAGAGCACTTGACTTTTCCTTGGGAGCTCCACATCCTCTCACCCTCTCCTTTCTACAAGTGTAGCCCCGTGCATCTGCCAGGTTAACCCCCCAGACCTCCTCTTCCCTCACCTGCTTTCTTCTCTCCTTGATTCACTTGATTACATTTTAGTGGTGTGTTTTTTTGTGTGTGTGTGTTTTTTTTTTAGGTGGATTTTTTCTTCTTAAAAATGCTGATGGGAAATGCAGAAGCCCCTCACAATGAGGCCCTGTGTGTGTCCTATGGGTCCTGACACTCCAGGGTTGCCTTATTCTAGCATTGACCCATTTGCTTTTCTACTTAACCTCACATACTTTGATGGATGCTTCTTCCCCTAGTGTAGTCCCTACACCTGGTATGCAATGAATACTTATTTATTGAATAAATATATGAATGAGAATAAGATGACATGTGTAAAAATCAGGGTACTGCTATTGGCATAACCCAGGGGTCCTCAAACTTTTTAAACGGGGCTAGTTCACTGTCCCTTAGACCATTGGAGGGCTGGACTATAGTTTAAAAAACTATGAACAAATTCCTATGCACACTGCACATACCTTATTTTGAAGTAAAAAAAACAAAACGGCAAAAACACCCGCATGTGGCCCACAGGCCGTAGTTTGAGGACGCCTGGCGTAACCTGTGTCAAGGATAAATAAAGCTCCCTTTGAATTTTCAGTTTATAAATGATTAGAAGCATTTTTATAATAATCACTTGAAAAGGGAGATGATAGAAACATCTCTTTTTCAGATACTGAATGTTATCCTGAGCCTTTATAGCACATGAGTTACTGGAATTAAAGGCAAGACAATTTGTTTTTTAAAAAGTGAGCACATTTTAACTTTAATGATTTCTAACACAACTATAAGTTAAATTTATAAAGTGTAATTTTCTACACTAAATTTGACCATTGTTTTCAATTCTGTAAAACATTTCACAAAATGTGATGTGTGTACCCATATTAAAATGCAACTTCATTTTAATGGGCAAAACCAACTTTGTGTAGTAAAAGTCTGATAGGAAGTGTGTCAAAGAACATTCATTACCGTGAAGGGCGGCAAACCACAGGAGGGAAAGTGGCTGTTCTAACACAGGCACACAGAAGGTTCCGGTTAATCTTGTTTGACACATCTGCCTTCTTGATTAGGTGGTGAAAAGTCTTTTTTATTTTATTTTTTTAGCTTCTTGGTGTGTTTATTTTCAGTTAGTGGAACGGGAAGAACACTGTAATTCTGAGCCTGAATGACCCACCTGTAGGTCCCGGTCATGTGTTGGGCCCATTCCTTCAGGTAGGAAGGCGCTTCTTTCCACTGGGAGACTCCTATTTATTTTTAAAAATATTTTTATTGATTTCAGAGAGGAAGGGAGAGGGAGAGGGAGACAGACACATCAGTGATGAGAGAGGATCACTGATCGGCTGCCTCCTGCATGCCCCCCACTGGGGACGGATCCCGAAACCTGGGCGAGTGCCCTGACCAGGAATCAAACCGTGACCTCCTGGTTCATAGGTCAACACTCCACCACTGAGTCACACGGGCCATGAGGGAGACTCTTACTTCTATCACTGTCCCTTCTCAAAGAGGGGGCTTCTGATATTCCCATCATATAATAAAATTAGTTTCCTTTTAAAAAAATTTGGTCTATGAAGATTGGATAATGTTGAGGTGCTAAATTTTCTAAAACGTTACTTTTATGTCCAGAAAGTCGTCCTAGTTCTTTTGTTCAAAAGCATCACGTCTGAGGCAACAGTAAGTCTTAGTTCCACCCCAGAGAAGTATTGTTCAGCCTCGGCTACTCATTAGGATCACCTGGAGAGCTTTTTGAAAAAGAGAAATGTTTGAGCCACAAAACAGACTAATTAAACTGCCATCCCACAGGGTGGGACCATGGCATGGGCATTTCCTATAAATTCCCTCAAGCGATTCTAAGCGAAGCCATGCAGGAGCACCAGTGCCCTAGCGCCTGTATCTGTTAAAAGTTGGGTTCACTCGTCCACGTCTTACTTCCAAATCTATGGATGCCCCCAAAGGTCATATTCCTGAGTTTTCTCTCTTCCCTTTAAAAATATATTTTTCTTATTTTGAAGAGACAGCAGTGGAGAAAAGTACAAGGAAGAAAATAGAGGCACCTGTGATCTTATTGCTTAGAGATAGAGGATCAGTGGGACCATTGTTATAATTTTAAGTTTAAAACAACATTTTTCATGTAAGCAAAATTACACTGTTATGAGCACATTCTCTATTCATTGCTCTTTTATGGTTAAATTGAGCTGGAGCAGATATCAAGAAATGACCTGGTTTAAAATTCTGTTTTTTTAAAAAAATATATTTTTATTGATTTCAGAGAAGAAGGGAGAGAGAGATGGAAACATCAATGGTGAAAGAGAATCATTGATTGGCTGCCTTCTGCATGCCCCACACTGGGGATCGAGCCCACAACCGGATCGGCATGTGCTGTGATCGAGAATCAAATTGTGACCTCCTGGTTCATGGGTCAATGCTCAACCATTGAGTCACACCCGGCTGGGCTAAAATTGTTTTTATTAAAATAAGATTAAAAAGAACCCCAGAATGTGTAAATGGGGTAACAGGTACAATAACTCTCCAGCACACAGGTAAGGATTCCGTATCTGCCTCAGGCTGCTCCTCCTGGGCCGGGGGCTGTGAATTACTACAGACTTGGCTGTCGTAGGCAATTACCTTGGATTCTTGCTACCTTATTGCTGATATTAATATTATGATCTTAACATGTGTATAAAACTCTGTCTCTTTCTCTAACCAACGACTCTAGGTACTAGTATAGTTACTTGTATCCTTGGAACATGGCAAACTACCCATTTCCCTAATCCTGGGCCCTAATTCTGACTGGTGGCTGCTGGTCAGCCATCCTAGGAATATCAAAGGAAAGGAGCATCTAGCCTGTTAGCAAACACACTGTTTAGTTCATGAAAATGGGTTGTTGTATTAAGGGATGACTTGCAATGAATGGCACAAAGAACTTCAGGCATTCATCCATATCTGAATTGTAACTGAGTAATTGGGACACGTTCTTTCCCTATAAAAATAAATGATTCTCTACTTTTATGGTTGAAATTTTATGGTTTTAAAGTTGAAATTTAAGTAAGACTGGCTCCTAATGTTACAGTGACCCTAAATAATGTTTAAGCCTAAATTTTGAGTTAATTATTTCCAAACTGGTTGAAAAGTTAATGAGATAATAATCACCCAGGAGAGAACAGCATGTAGCTGTAGCATAACCAGCAGCAGCCTGGTGGCTTGTATATTATCTCTTATTCCAGGTCTCACACGCACTTAATTGACTTAAAATATTGTGGTTCAAGTGGACTCAAGGTCAGTAAACAGGCCTATAATGTGGATAGAATTGAATTATATCTGGATTGTTTAAGGCACAAACATATGGACATAGTTGAAGTAATGAGAGTAAAAATGCTAATTCCTTATCTAACACATTAGTTCAGTTACCCCAGTATAATTCCAGGAAACCTGGACAGTTTATTCTGCCAAGTTAATAACAGTTATTGAAAAGCCTTAGTGTTGATAGAAGTTTTATTAACACATATATGATTATCCCCTTCAAAAATTCTGGGAAGATTATTTAGACTTTTTCATAATCATTTGCTGATAAAAAGTGATAGAATTTTATAATGGAAAATGTGGGAAATACAGAAGTAAAAAACAAAAACAAAAGCATGAGTTACCACCATAGCAAAGCAATGGACATTAACACTTTAGATTTTTAGTATCCCCCCCAAAAAAATTCCTTAAAATAAAATGGTTTTCATATTGGATACATGATTTTTGTAATTTGCTCTTCAGACGTTCTGTGTTGAAAGAGTGTCCATATCTTTATAGTTTCCACTGGCCTCCTGGGCTGCCGCTGGTATCATACTTTTCTCTGCGTATGGTTATAGCAACTTTATTTGTAATAGCCCCAAACTAAAAACATGCCAAAAAGCAAAAAACTGAAAATATGTACAATTAAAGTATATCCATTATATTCAATAATGTTTAAAAACATCCATGGTTTAAAAAAATCTCCTATTTTAAACACTGAGACAGGTAGATACACTGGGTTCTCAGGTAAGAACTTTTCAGGGATTTAGGTCTGAGTTCCCAATATCAAGTTCTAGTTTTCTTACTATGCTTATGTGTTATATGCCATGAAAATTTATGTTGAGCATTTACTTCTTTTGTGTTTTTTTTTCATACAGAGAGATCATGTTTAATTAATTATTTGAAGTGTTTATATTTTTAGAAACTATGTTCAAATCAGCATGTACTGCTATTCCTTTTTATTATTAATTAGTTCTTTTTAAGAATGTATTCCTTATAAGAACTAATTGAGTAGAAAAGAAGAAATTAAGAAGAAAATGAATCCCAAATTTAGTTTTATGCTGACATTTACTCATTTTTATTCCAAACAGTCTCTGGTTCTCTTAAACATATTACTTTTGTTTTTCTCTATACTCTCAATAATTTATTCTCAATACTCACCAAATAATTTAAAAGCACACAGGATTGAGATATTCATATTCCTTTTGCAGCTTATAAATTTAGTAAAACATTTTAATCTATAAGATATTTAAAATTTAAGAGGAATACGGGAGTATACTGAGAAAAAGATTCTAAGCGTGGATTTTGTCACCTGCCTCCTGATGTCTAAACAAATGTTTACCCCATAGCACGGGTGATCCGTACAGCTCCCTGGGTCCTCAGGAGATACTTTAGTTCCATTACACGGCGTGTTTATTTCAGATTAAGCATTGGACTATACTACTATTATAATATCTAACATTTTCCCTGCAAATTATTTTACCCTACTATCCACATTTGACCTTCACAGCTTAAGCTTTTTCAGTAATTCATCACAGTCTTCATTTAGGGACGATTTTCCTCTTCAACTTACTTATATACTCATTTGGAGTTCTTTATGAATAAATTTTTTTATTTACCTCATTTTTAATTATCTTTGCACGTCAATGAATATTTAGTTACCACCCTATAAGATTTCACTAAAATAGCATTAGATTTTTAAAAACTTTACTAAATGACTTATTCAAATGAACGTTGTCCTTTAGAAGTAATAACTGAAACTGCGTTCATTCCAATGTTGCTGCCATTATTCTGAATATTTTCAAACTTCTAAAAGTTTCTACAAAGGCAATGGTTCATTAAAAAGTAACTTCTCATTAATTAATCTTGATCCTGTGATGTTTTAAATTAATAAAATTAATAAAACAGTTGGGAGTAATCAAATCTAGATAATTCTGATATAAGAAAATATTTTATTTTATACAAGGTTTTACAAGACTGTATTCTGTTGTACAATAAATACATTGCTTCCTTAGGTGAGTTTTTGAAGAAAAATACTCTTTTCAGATAAGTTCTGGAATATTAGTTTTAAAAGTGCTTTATATAGCCATCAGGTCAAATGAAACGATGCAAGAAGCCAAAGAATCTCAAAAGGTCATGCATTTGTCCAAAACTAGTCTGAGAAATTTGGAGTTTTTAAAATAAATGTTCTCTAGTAAGTGCCTATAACAATTAAATATATTTATAAATCTATTACAAATAGATTTATTATAAAATAAATTACAAGATATACAGTATAGCACATATACATATATGTATGCACATATGTGCATACAGTTGGCCTTCTACATCCATGGATTCAACCAACCGCAGATAGAAAATATTGGGCGGTGGCGCGGAAATGTCACACTGCAGCTGAAGTGTACTGTGTAGTTAGCCCTGTGAGGGCTGCATCTATACAAACATGTACAGACATTTCTTATTGTCATTGCTCCCTAAATGATACACCTAACAACTATTTATATAACATGTATAATGTGTTATGTATTATAAATACTTGAGAGATTATTTAAAATAGATGGAAGCTGTAAGTTATATGCAAATACACCACCATTTTATTTTTATTATTTTTTTTTCAAAATATATTTTTATTGATTTCAGAGGAAGGGAAAGGGATAGAGAAATAAAAACATCAATGATGAGAGAGAATCATGGATCGGCTGCCTCCTGCACGCCCCACACTGGGGATCAAGCCCACAACCCGGGCATGTGCCCTGACCAGGAATCAAATGCTCAACCACTGAGCCATGCCAGCTGGGCACAGCACCATTTCATGTGAGAAACTTGATCATCCACAGATCTTGGTATTCTTGGGGGTCCTGGAACCAACCCCCCAGCTACTGAGGGATGACTGAGGGATGGCTTTGTCTGGACAAAAGGAAAACATGTATCTTTATAGGTATTTTTTTTTTTCAATCTTTTTGTCTAAATCATATTTTATGTAAATGTCATTAAAGTTAGATTTGGAATTGAAAACTTGGTTTTATTATCTACAAACTATGTGACCTTGACCACATTATCTTAACTGTGAATCTTTTTTTTTTTTAAATACATTTTATTGATTTTTTACAGAGAGGAAGGGAGAGGGATAGAGAGTTAGAAACATCAATGAGAGAGAAACATCGATCAGCTACCTCCTGCACACTCCCCACTGGGGATGTGCCCGCAACCAAGGTATATGCTCTTGACCGGAATCGAACCTGGAACCCTTGAGTCTGCAGGCCGACACTCTATCCACTGAGCCAAACCGGTTAGGGCTTAACTGTGAATCTTGGATTGCCTTTGTATATTGGAAATATTTTTCTTATTTGATGATTGGTTAAGAGAATGGGTGTGCATTGCCTACCAAAGTGCTGACTAGATGGAGACATCCATAACCTTTCTTATCTGTCCCTTTGTCACTTCTCTGTCACCCATACCCATGGATCTTTCCTTTCAGTGAAAGTGGCTCAGCTTTCCAGAACATTCCTGCTCTTGCTTTGGATAGTTGTTTGATTTGTGTATTTTTTAAAATATATTTCTTTATTGATTTCAGAGAGGAAGGGAGAGGGATAGAGAGCCAGAAACATCGATGAGAAAGAAACATTGATCAGCTGCCTCCTGCAAACCCCCTACTGGGTATGCACCCTCAACCAAGGCACATGCTCCTGACCAGAATTGAACCTGGGACCCTTGAGTCCGCAGGCTGACGCTCTATCCACTGAGCCAAACCAGTTAGGGCTTGAAGAGGTGAACTTTTACTGTTCTTTAAAAAAAATCTTTGTTCACACAGTAGATGGGTAATATAATTTTTGTAGTTGGGATTAGCTTTCTATATTAGCCAATTTGATAAGACAGTGGCTTTGAGAAACTTAGTTATTGTTGGGGGATAAATCCATGGGTCTGCTCATGTTTTACTAAGAGGCACAAACCATGTTTGTTCCAGACCATCTTTTTCAGGGCTGTCTGTGGAGTGAAGAGGCAGATGTGTCTCACGCTGGAGAAGAGGGTTTATTTACACACAGCGGTGGGGATTGTCCAACCCACCGGCCATATAAGGCTCGAGAAACCATTTAGTCTGGCCCTGCCAAGGCATTAGGGATGAGTTCATTATTTTTTACTGAATATAGCAGGCTCAAGTTTAAGTTGATAATCTTGTATGGCCCACGGATGATGTTGTAAATATCCACATGGCCTTGGTGGAAGAGAGGTTCCCAGCCCTGAAGCCTTGGGAAGGAGAGAGACCCTCCTTCCAGAGTACAGGCCAGCTGTGCTTGACGGATCAGTAGCATCAGGAAATTCTGACTCCTGGAGCAAACGAACAGGCATGCCTACGCCGTTGTAAAATGTTCAGACCTGCCTTCCTGTAATGCAGCCCACAGTGGGCAGCTGTCACGGGGCGATCTTGCTGTTTCCCCCCGAGGGAACTGGTGCTCAGAGATGTGGCGCAGGAACGTGTTGATTCTCTGGCTGCTGCGAGTTTTAAAGAGTCCTTTCCTCGGACCCAGGAATTTCACCTTGTCCTCTAGCATCTGTGACACTGTGGCAGGCAAACATGCTAGACCTAAAGTAAGGGGATCTCAGACCTCTGACCATTTAGTGAGAGAACCAGAGGCAGATAGAGGCATGGCTTTCTGGAAGAGAAAGCATGAAGCCTAGAGGCCAATGAATGAGACGAGGAAATCCACAGGTATTGGTGGTGAGGACCATGAGCAACTTAAGGTCAACTAGGCCAGTGGTCGGCAAACTGTGGCTCGTGAGCCACATGCGGCTCTTTGGCCCCTTGAGTGTGGCTTTTCCACAAAATACCATGTGCGGGTGCGCACGTACAGTGTGATTGAAACTTCATGGCCCATGAGCAGAAGTCAGTTTTTGGCCTGGGCGAGTCTATTTTGAAGAAGTGGTGTTAGAAGAAGTTTAAGTTTAAAAAATTTGGCTCTCAAAAGAAATTTCAATCGTTGTACTGTTGATATTTGGCTCTGTTGACTGAGTTTGCCGACCACTGAACTAGGCAGTAGATGACACCCTGGTTTATTGTCTGATAATAAGGAAACATTGAGGATGTGCTTATGGGCCAAATGTCAGGAAGTAGGTTAAAAGATACCTATCAAATGGTGGTGATGTTGTGTTTCATACATATAGCATATTAGCATCCTTAAAACCTGTGCCAAATCTACCTCTTTTCTAACCAAATTGTGATCATAAACTGGCAGAGTTCAATTAGCCCTGTGGCAAACCAGCAAATCTAAACTGGGACCCTTCTCACGTGAACACATATTGCAGTTGACTCTTTAAAAAATAATGGGGTTGCCGAAACCGGTTTGGCTCAGTGGATAGAACGTCGGCCTGTGAACAAGGGTCCCAGGTTTGATTCCGGTCAAGGGCATGTACGTTGGTTACGGGCACATCCCCAGTAGGGGGTGTGCAAGAGGCAGCTGATGGATGTTTCTGTCTCATCGATGTTTCTAACTCTCTATCCCTCTCTCTCCCTCTCTGTAAAAAATCAATAAAATATATATATTAAAAAAAATAATGGGGTTGAAAGAGGCATTAGCAACCTCAGTCATTGAAGACCAATCCCCTTGGCTTGTTACACCTTTTTAGGTCTAATATTACCTCTGGAGCAGCTGAGGCTTTAGACGGTACTATTTTGTTCAGATGGGGATAATCTATAGTAAGAATCCATGAGCTATTTGCCTTTTCCACAGACCACATAGGGCTGGAATACAGAGAATTAGTTTGTATACACTCCTATTTTTAACATGTCACTGAATAAAGCTGTAATATTTCTCACCAGGTATTCATATTGCTTCATATTAACAAAATGTGTGGGCTTAGGCAATTCCAAAGGCTCCCATTTAGCATGGCCAATTAATGCTGGTTTAAGGGCATTTTTATGCATATTTTATTTAAAATATCAGGTAGGGGAAGCGTTCCCCAATCAGTCATAATATCCATTTTAATAGTACATTAGGTATTGGAAATGCAATTACCTCACATAACATTTATTCAACCGTCCAAACACTTGCAAATTTTTACTTCAACCCCATCCACAGAAACATCCCCTATGCTCCCAATCTATGCTGCTCCTTTAAGAGGTGCCCCTCCTGTTGCTATTGCTCCAGTGGGAAGACTTCCTTGTCAATCTGGAGGCCAGCTTTTGCTCCCTCCAATTGTGCCCACCAGTGCTAAGATCGGTCGTGGGTAGGCAGAAGTACCAGCGTGTTTCACACAACAGGTACAGAAATGTGCACCTACACTGAGTGTGAAAGAGGGAGATCTGTGTCCACTATGGGCAGAAACCAGGCAAATATTAGAAATTCAGCTGGGTCTCACCCTAGGCTATGGCATGCAATGCTTGTTAGTGAGTATATGCAACAGCTGGCTGTCTTAGGGGTCAACTCCTCCTCTGTCCATGCCACTCTGAGATCTATTCATAATTGCAGTAAAAGCTCTGAGTTCTGTTGTTTTGCAGTGGGTAGTAGCTACTATAAGGAAACTTTGGTAATCTTGGAAAGATCTCTCTGAAAAAGAGACATTCCCATGGGAAGTTAATAGATGAGTAATTGGTTAGTATTTAGGCGCTTAATTCTTGGGCTGGATTTAATATGCTGATAAAGGTGAACAACTGGGAAAAAAAACTTACACAAAGAATTATAGACAAATGTTAAAAGTTGGCACCACTAACCTAGAAAACTTCCCTAGCCATTTTGTCCTTATGGATGAATGGTCTGCGTGCACAGAGAAGGAAAGGGGAAATTGTAGCTCCTGGCAGAGGACACACACGGATCTTGTGGAATTAGAAGGATAACTGATTTGTTATTTATGGGCATCTTGCAGCGGGCATTCCCACAATGGGAGTAATCCAATTAGAACGGGTGGTAGAAAATTTCCCCTGGCTTTAGCTATTTAATTGATGGCGCCATTTGGCCCTGAAGGATGTTCAGGTTGGCTTCGATTCATTGGTCAGAGTGGTTCAGGAGGACAGAATTATTCTAGATGTAGTCCCTTTGGGCCAAGGCAGAATCCACGAAGTCATTAGTACAACCTTCTGAGTCTGGATTTATAACTTAGGTCAAGTGGAAAGGTTAATATGGAAACTTCAGTAGAAAGGCACTTGCTTTTTATATTATCACTTTCTGGTTCAGGGAACTTTTCCAGTTGGACTACTGCAGGCCTCACCTGTTTCTTGGGCCCTGTTGTGAGTCTTAGTTAAATGCTGCATAAGGCAAACGTAATGAATTTGGTCCCAGCCTGTCAATCATATTTATCGGAGTGGTGAAAAGAATAGTGTATTTATTGAAAAAAATTGACTGGAGGCCACAGCAGTGTAGAAACTTGTGGTGGATATTTTTGGGAGATAATCCTCCATGGGTTTCTCACTTCGCGGTACACATCATTTTGAGGATGGTTGCATTGTGACAGACATCCTTAGAAGGTAAGAGGTAGCCTTTCCTTCTGCTCCTCTGAAACACAGGGCATGGCTGGGTGGCCTTCCTGAGCCTGTCCAGTATATAAAGACTGTCACCCACCAGAGCAACAGGCAGACATGCTTCTTGTCCATTATCAAAAGATTCAGATGTGCTAAGGTCAGGATTGCTTCCCAATAATGCAACACATCTGGCTCTTTTGAATTGCCTTATGAAAATTGATGCAAAGTCTCCTGTTTGCTACAGCTATTGCTATATGTCTGACCAAGGAGCTATATCCAAATGGCCTTTGGAAAAAAAAGTTCCCCACCCCTGTCTTAGATGGACTTTTACCCTGAAACACAAGTTCTGAATGACTAGTACTCAAGTATGAAGTGGCTTTGTTAAACCACTGAGTAACTTAGATGCTTATTAACCAGTAAGGATTATTAAACAAATACAAATGTAATACATATAATTGGTCCACAGTACTTGAATTGCAAGGAAACTATATATGTTTAGCTTTGAAAATCAAATCATATATAGCTTTGGGTTTCTATGAGCCAAAGTCAAGTTTTTGGAACAACCATCTTCCTTTCTTAAATCATGCCCGAAACTCAGAAATTCTGGTTCAGAAAAGTGAGGGAGAAGCATACAGTCATTGGTCTGTTGGGAAGGCTGAAAAGTGCTCCTGGCTCAAGACTACTGCTTGGCTTGTGTGTGGCCTCACTGTGTGTCACATGCCTCATGCAGGGCCCTCCCTGCCTCTCCTAAATATGTCATTCCCAGTATCCACAGGACTCCATTTCCCCTGCCCACCCGAGGTTCTGCCCCTTCAGGGCCCTGCCTATGAGGAATGCAAGTCCCTGATACATATGGAAACAATCCTTTCCATTTCTGGAGGATTCAAGCATATTTCTCAGGTCTAGTCACACACACCTCCCCTTAATTCTTAAAGTCACGCCCAACCTGGACACTCCTGTCTAATCCTGTTTTAAGCCATATTTTTAAATGACGGATAAAATAGTGATTTTACTTATTTTTAAAATTTAATTTTTTTATCTGTACAGTTGAAAGTATTACAGATGTCCCCCCCTTTGCCCTATTTTTTTAATAGTGAATGGCCAATTCACTAAAATGATCATTTAGATATGCTGATCCCAAATTATTTTCTTTCTTTGAAAGAAGAGGGGAAATATTCTCAACTATTGATCATGAATTTAATTTCTCAGTAAGATCATTGTGCTAGACACAATTTTTAATAAATCACTCTACTACTAAATATGAATCTATATAGCTTTATTTAATTTAATATCTATACTAATAAAAGGGTAATATGCTAATTAAACCAGATGTCTCCTGGACAACCTTCCAGACATCCTTTCAGACAAAGCCATGGTGGCAGGTCAGAAGGCAGAGGCAGTTAGGGGCGATCAGGCTAGCAGGGGACAGCAGTTAGGGAGATCATGCCAGCAGGGGAGAGCATTTAGGGGGATCAAGTCGGCAGGCAGGTGAGCAGTTAGGAGCCAGTGGTCCCGGATTGCAAGAGGGATGTCCAACTGCTGATTAGGGTGGGATCGGGCCTAAACTGGCAGTCGGACATCCCCTGAGGAGTCCCAGATTGGAGAGGGTGCAGGCTGGGCTGAGGGACCCCCCCCACTGGTGCACGAATTTGTGCACTGGGCCTCTAGTATTGAATAAAAGTACAAAGGAAATTGAGCTAGAGATTAACTAAGAACCAAGTTATGATCCTATAAAAATATGCTATAAAAATAGAGCATATAGAATAAAAATAAACAAGGAAATCAGCATGTAGTTAACCTAGCAATGTTATCTATTAATAATAAAAGTGTAGTATGCTAATTAGACCAGACAGCCAAACGACCTTCCAGAAGACCTTCCTGATGAAGCTGGGGCTGTGAGGCTCCGAGCCCTTTGCACTAATTTTGTGTATTGGGCCTCTAGTTAATGTATAAAGAACAAAGAATTTTAAATACATCAAAAATAAAAGCATGCTGCAAGATGAAAATATGGTTCAAAATTTTAGTGTTTGTTGTTTTTTGTAGGTTTTCATAGCAAGGATAGTATCTTGAAGAATGTACGCCCTGTCTTTGAGAAATCATTTAATCTTTCATTCAAATGGTCACATAGCAGTAACCTAAAGCCATGAGCAGATATAGAATTAGGTTATTATAATAAATTTTGAATAAATTATAGTCACATGACAAACCTGCAGAGAGGGAGAGATGGGCAGCCTGTGTCATTATGGCTGAGAATTGGAGTCCTGTGAGATTGTGAGAGCGTAAGCCCTTCAAAAGTGGTGTCGAGATCAGTGTGGCTCTGGCCAGGAGTCCTGTGCAGGGGCCAAGGCTGGGGGCCTGGCAGGTGAGATTTCCTGGGGAGGTTGGAATTGAGACAGACACTCTATAACGGTGGTGAAGGTGGTGAAATGCCCTCCAAGTGCCCTCCGAGGATGACGGAAGTCTTCGGTGGTTGTCTGGGTGCCTAGTCAAGTAGTGTCCACTAGTCACGGGATTTGTTCTTATCCAAAGACACAGGGGCTTCGGAAAATTTAGGGTTGCTGTACTATTTATAGGGGAACTAGAGAATGCTTATAGTATGTTCGCTAATATTCTACACCCCAACTTGTGTCAGTCACAAGGAGTAAATTCTAGGTCCTTTTTCCAGTTAATTTCAAGACACATACCTAGCAGGAGGGAAAACTGGTCTTTATTTTGCCCTTGATGGTTCTTGTGTTGCAGGGGCTTCCTGAGTGAAGCTGGCATCTCCCAGGGGCACGCAGCGCATGGGAAAGACAGAGGTCATTGCAGAGCTACTGACAGTTCCTTCTTGAGTTTTTCTACAAATTAGATGTAGGGCAGGTATTCCAACTGATGAGCTGTTAATAAAACTTTGTTGCTTTTGCTGCTTTCTTTAATTGCAAGCAACCTAGAACTGTCACAGCCAATCAAACAGGTTTTACTTAAATGCCATAAAGAGGTGAAGAAGCGATGAAAGTGGCCCACACATCTGGGAGGTCTGAGGTCACCTCTAACAGCAGCCACACCAGACTCTCTTTCCATCCCGCCTGCACACAGTGGGTTTCTTTGAGTAGAACCATGGGATGTAACTTCATTCCTGCCACCTATAATATTTTCAGTCTAGAGATTAAAGATAGAGGCAATTATTTTCTAGCTGTAATTTGCCTAAATTTTTTTAAAAAATCACAATTTAGATATGGATTTTATTAAATGCTTTCTTTTTTCATTTAATGAGATTATGTCACTTTGTTTTTTCTTGTGTTGGTATAGTGAGCTACATTGATTTATTTTCAAATATTAGCCAAACTATTCCTGGGATAAATGTCACATGTCATGATTTAATATCATTCCTATCATTGATAGATTGTTTTGTGAATATTTTGTTTAGGATTTTCTCCTATAATATCCTTTTCAGGGTTGGGGTTCTCATGGTCTTATTTTTAGCAATGTTGAAAATACTTTAAATATTGGCATATGCGTTTTTCTTTGGTGAAATTTTTTGCATACACTTAGTAAGTCACATTCTGAATAAAATTTTCATCTTTTACAAATTATCTGGATAAAATAAGTTAACTGACAGTATTTCTAGGCACCTTGTGATTTTGATTTCTCCTTGTAACTTAAGAAATTTGCATATGGGCTTGTAAGCTTCTGTCCTGTGAGCTAATCGAATTTTTCACTTGAGGTAGAGCTTCTTTCAGATGTAAACAAGTTGAGTTTTGGAGACTCAAGGCTACAATGTGATTCCCCAGAAATCCCTATCCCTGCCAGCAGATCATCAATTTATAGATCTATACATTTAATTCTTCATAGTGTTTTTAAGTGCACAAATAAATTGAAAAACATAAAATTAAGTTCATTGGCACGATGTATTCATCAAAGATACGGAGATATGAAACAAAGGAGTTTTGCGCTGAAAGCTGACCAGTTGCAGAGGGATGTGGCATGGGGCAGGGGTGGTTGTGTAGGTAGCTAGCTGGGGTAGAAGAAATCTATTCGGTTCTAAGTGGTGAAATGTGCATCTTAAAAAGATCTCACTGGTGAAATGTGGGGCAGGATTGCAGTGGAGTGAGACTGGAGGCAGGTGGGAGGTAGGGAATCCTTCAGGGGGGGTGATGCCGAGACATGGGACTCGTGAAGGGCGATGCTAATGGAGACATCCTGGTGGACAGAGGAGGGACTCGAGTGGTGACGTGGTGATCAGGAATGGCAGCGGCCATGGAACAGAAGTCAGGGATATTCTTTCAAATTCTTGACATTTACTATCTCCCAGGATCTGGTCTGAGTAGCAATGCTTTATAAAGTGATCCATAAAAATGGTATTTTCTAAAGAAAACAAATTGGGGAAAAGCTGCTTATTTTCCATCTTCCTTTGGAGCTTACAGTAGTCTTGTGGGTTTCATGTCTCTGTCTGCTTCTAGTCCTCTGTCCCTTCTATTGAAGAAAAGGAGAATTAAAGAGGGACTTGAGTACTTAGATACTCTTCAAGGAAAAGGAGTTTCCGTGTATTGTGCATTAGGCCTGAGCACTTGAGTCCTTCTAAGTGACTTCTTCCTTTAAAGATAATAGTTGTAAAAGCAATGCTTGAAGAGTGAAATTTAAGATTTTTTTAAACCTTAGTTTAAGTGAAAACAGGTTTTGCTGGGTACTGAAATATATTGGCATGAGCTTATTTCCTGGCCATATGTATTGTAAAATAGGCTGGATGTGAAGCATTAAATGAGGTAATTTATGCAAAGTCCAGAGCATCATGGGCACATAGTAGGCATACCATAAATAGTAGGGATAGAACATAGATTCAGAAATCATTAACTTAAAAGGCTGTAGTTACAAATATGAATATAGCTGAAGTTATTCCAGAAGACTGTAAGAGAAAAAGACATGGATGTAAATCTGGGGACATCTGTCATATTACGACAGGAAGTAAAGATCTGGTGAGTGAGAGGGAGAGCCCTGGTTAGAGGGTTAGAAGGAGAACAAGAATAGGATCACAGTCAGGGAAGCCGGAGCTTGGAGAAGGAAGGCTGGTCAGGCCCGGAGCTGCTTGGAGCTGTCAAAAGCACAAACACGGACTGCTTTGTCACCAGGAGGGTCGTCGGTGAGCTTAGCAAGCCTGGGTCCATCTTGCATTAGCCAATTAAGGGAAGGAAAAAATGGAAAATTCAAGTTGAGTTTTCCTGAATTTAATATTTCAGAGAAATCATGTTTAGAATGCTGTTATTTGCAGAGAAGGAATACTCATTCACCCCTTAAACTCTCTGCTAAGAAGTAGTAGATAATTGGTGGCAGGAACTTGGCAGCTCAGCTGCCACAATCAAGCTTCAGGAGCCATAACATTCACTAGTGAAGGGGTCTCCTTGGTAAATCATCACAAGCTAAGACACACTCACACACCCACTGACTGAGCTGCTCAAGGGCAGAAGCACCATCTTATTCATCCGTGTATCCAGGGATGATGGGACCTGTCACTCAGTGGATGCTTAACAAAAAGACTTAAACGTTAGAGAGTTGGTTTAGTTTGAAACTAGAACCAGAATTATAATTTGGTGGCTTATTCATATTAGAATAATATGTCAGATTTAGGAATAAGAAAACAGGGCAGAGTCCTTCATTTTCAGGAGTAGACAGTAGATGGAAGGTCTTTCTCGACAAAGGTTATTGGCTGTGTTTAGAGTTTTGCTTTGTTTATTTAGGCTATTCTTTATTATGAACTGTGGCTTTTACTAAGTTCTATGAGTAGAAGCAGAGACGTAGTTGTGTGAGCTAAAGCATAGTGTCTGGCAAGGTAGGAATTTAAGTAAAAAAATGAAACTATGCCTGGTCTAAGTCTACAAGTAAGAGACAATAATTGATCAGACTTGAAGGATGAGTTTACCCCATAACATTATGCTTTTGTTAGAAATTGTTATAGAAATGCAGATATCCTCTCCAAAAAGAGTTTTAATATCTAATTAGTTCAAGTTATTTTGAAATAAAATAATTAATTGTTGAATGTATATTCTCACAAGCAGTGTGAGCATTCCAGTTGCTATCATCTTCACTAACACTGGTAGTTATTGTCAGCTATTCGTTTTTGTTTTTTTTTAACTTTTAGTCATCCTAATAGGGTGTAGTGGCATCATATTGCTATTTAATTTACATTTACCTAATGACCAGTGATGTTAAGCATCTGTTCACATGCTTGTTTGCCATCTGTATCTGTTCTTCACTGGAGTCTGTTTAAACTGGTGTGCATTATTTTTTAAATGGGCAGTTTTGGTTTTGAGAAGTCTTCCTATATTTCTGGTATAAGTCTTCCACCGATGGATATTTGAAAAATAGTTTTCTTCTAGTCTACGGCTTCTCTTTTCATTGTCTTAACTAGCTCTTTGGACGAGCATAAATTTTAAATTTGTTGCAATTGACTTTATCAATTTGGTACTTTATGGGTCATGCTTTTAATGATATTTCTGTGTTAAAGGTACACCTCCTGCCTAATCCGGCCATGCCACTTCCAGGTATTAAGATAAAGTACATGTTCGTTTGAAGACTCATACATGAATGTAATGCAACTTTACTTGTGATAACTGAAAACTGTAAATAACTCATATGTCCATCCACCAGTGAATGGATAAATAATAATAGTATATCCATGTACAGGCAGTCCTCAGGTTATGTCGGCCTCAACATATGTCGTTTTGTGGTTACGTCACCATCTCCCATTTATTTATTAAAAAAAAAAAAAGTCCCATCATTTTGACGTCTGTACATACGTGCTTTGTTTTTTATTATTTATTTACCACAAGTAAAGGTCAGGAATTGTTATCTTTATTTTACTTTTTTTTTTTTTTTTTTTACTGTGTCACTTCATTACTGCTGTGTATGTGCTCCATATGAGTGATGTAGGTGCTCGTGTAGGTGGGTTCGACTTATGGTGAAAATCATGTTATGTCGCGCTATAGGAACGGATCTCCGACGTAACCCGAGAACCTACTGTAATTGAATACTACTCAGCAATAAAAAAGAAATTACTATTGATAGATGCTACAATATGTATGGATCTTAAAATAATGCTGAGTGAAAGAAGCCAGGCACACCCCTCAATCTCCCTAAAAGAGTACATACTGTGTTTCCATTTATGTAAAATTTCAGAAGATACTTGCTAATCTATAATGGAAGAAGATATTATTCCTCCAGGGAATAGGGGTGGGTGGGGAGGGGCATGAGGGGCTTTAGAGGGTGATGAACAAGCTCATTATTTTGGTTATGGTGAGAGCTTTATAAATTATATACTTTAAAGATGTGCATTTTATTTATGTCAACATCTACCTTACCAGAACTGTAGATAAAATAGCTTGAAAAAATTCTAGTGTTTGCTCATTATCCCTTAGAACCAACCATCTAGGGTAGTGGTCGGCAAACTCATTAGTCAACAGAGCCAAATATCAACAGAACAACAATTGAAATTTCTTTTGAGAGCCAAATTTTTTAAACTTCTTCTAATGCCACTTCTTCAAAATAGACTCACCCAGTCCGTGGTATTTTGTGGAAGAGCCACACTCAAGGGGCCAAAGAGCCGCATGTAGCTCACGAGCCGCAGTTTGCCGACCACAGATCTAGGGGAATCAGAACTTAAAAAGGAACATGCTTTCTAGCCATCCACTGGGAACTCTTCACATTCATTGGAGTGGCACATGCATTAGCGATAATAAAGAGATGAAGAATAACCATGTGGGAACACAATGTCTGTGTCTATGTGCCTCGTGATGAATAAGCTGAGAGAAAGCACCAGCAAACTAGAGGTCGAAGAATGGTGCATTGTAACTTACTACTTAAAATAAGAATAAAAACATAACATGGTTAATCAAAGAGCTAGTAGATATGAATGCTTTATAACTATTTTATTATGAAGTAGAGATTAGAACACAAATGCAGATAATTAGGAAAATGCAGGAGAAAATAGGTATTTATGATAAGATATGAAAATGCAGGAGAAAATAGGTATTTATGATAAGATATGAAAATTCAGGAGAAAATAGGTATTTATGATAAGATCTAACTCTTTTGTGAATAATTCACTTAGTACCAGCTTAACCAAGGAGGTCAGAGGCAGGTAGCATGAATGAGAAATGGGTCAATAACTGAACAAAGTGCTTGTAATGTACAGAGACAGATTAACGATGACAACAGCAATGTCACTGGTGATAAAATTGCACTTTTTGTATGTTTATCTTTTCAAGTTCTTCCTAATGACCTTCTCCAGGGTAATTTGTAGGGTTTTGTATTTAAAAGATTTTTTTTTTCTGGTATATGCCAGGGACCTCACATTGCAGTGATGATGATAATTATAATTACCAAGTAATTGTTGAAAATATGAAAGAACATAGAAAGAGAAGACACTATAAATGCAATGATTTTTTAGTATTTAAATGATTTCTGAAATGTTTTTAAAGGTTTATTTAGTACACTTACAGTTAATTAATTGTACTCATGAAATAATTTACTTTCAGTATTGATTTAGCCATCTCAGTACTATAGAAATATTATGAATTACCAATTGGTTTTCTAAATTCTACTGTGCTGATTTTCCATAAATTAGAGTAATATTTACTAAATATAAATTGAAAATGTAAAAGAAGTTATAAAAAATGAAATATTGTATCTAATGCTAAATTACAGTGAGTTATTAAACTAACATTTGTCATATTATAAAAGTAATATATGATCAATTTAGAGAAATTGAAAAAATACAAAAACACAGAAATAAAATTCTTGTCTGCATTTCCACCATTTAAAGATAGGCACTGTTAACATTTTTATGTATTGCCATCTAGCCTTTTCCCTACTCATGATGTGTAACAATATGAATATACTAGAGGCCCAATGCACGAAATCCATGCAAGGCGCTGGGCCCCCGCCGCCATGGCGGCTGCCTCTGCCTCGGCCCCCACTGCTGCAGCTTCGTCTGGAAGGTCGTCTGGGAGGACAACCGGAAGGATGTCTGGTCTAATCAGCATATTACGCTTTTATTATTATAGATAAGTTATAAGCATGTGTTTGGTTTCATTCTATGTATATACTGTAGTACATTATCTCTTCATTATTATCATATCCAGTAACCCACTTGGAAATATAAATACCTACATTTTCCTTATAAAACAATTATGTACATATGTCAAAGCCCCTCTCTCTCTCTCTCTCTCTCTCTCTCTCTCTCTCTCTATATATATATATATATATATATATATATATATATATATATATATATATATATATATATATATATATATATATATATATATATATAAAAGCTAATATGCAAAGTGTCCCCTCAGGAGTTCAATCGGGAGACTGGAAGTTCGACAGCTTGCTATGACGTGCACTGACCACCAGGGGGCGGTGTGGAAGGAAGGAAGGCCTGACTGGCAGCTGGCAGCTGGGGAAGGAAGGCCCCAGCCGGCCGGCAGCCAAAAGGCCCCAATCAGCCTTCATCGGCAGCCCTACCCGTGCACGAAATTCGTGCCCGGGGCCTCTAGTATATTCACATTTACTCTTAGGAATTTATTTATCTGAAATAACTAATGGTGCTCACAAGTATTTATATATAAATTGTTTATCATTGCAATAGATGAAAACAAATAAGTGAAAACCAAAATAAAATAATCTATAATTATAAAAGCCTAAGTGACTGTTATAACCAGTCAACCGAATAACCGGTTGACCAGTCACTATGACATGCACTGACTGCTAGGGGGTAGATGCTCAATGCCTGGTGATCAGTGTGCTCCCACAGCCAACCTCCCACATCTGGCTAACCTCCCGTGGTTCCTTACCCTGGCCGGCTGGCCCTGATTGGCCCTGATCGGGACTGGGCAAGATGGCCCTGATCAGCCCCAATCACTGGCCAGGCCGAGGGACCCCACCCATGCACGAATTCATGCACCAGGCCTCTAATAATAATATAATCAATTGTTTATTTATCCAAGAGACTACTATTCAGTTGTGGAAAATTATTTTTAAAAATAGTTAATATTCTGAGGAAATATTAGCATTATTAGATTAAAATTATAAATATAAATATATATTTTACATGTTAATGAAAGAAATTAAATATTTGTCCAATACAATCTATGCAAACATGTATGTGTGTCTGCATAATCTTGATCTGGCTCTCAAATGAGCATTGCGCACAGTAGGGCAGAATAGTAGTGCATGATTTCCTAACAGTGACAAGCAGCTCTGCCTACCTCCAGGAGCTTATGAGAGACAGAGTTCTTGCTGTCCAACCTCTCTCTCCATCACGGCAATTTCTTAGAGGAATTGCAGGTGATATATACTTTATTGTTTTTTTTGTATCTTTCAAATTTTCTACATATAACTATTCACAAGCAAAAAAATAATAAAGATTATAAAACTTTACAAAGCAAGAATTTCCTTGTTTTATCAGAATCATTAAAAGCATAACTTTTATGGTTGTCATATATCCCATTGTATTGCTATATTGTTTATTTTATAAATTCTCTAGTATGGTCATTTAAATGATTTATTTTGTTGTTGCTGTATTTTAAATGATGCTACCAAGATCATGAATGTTGATAAAACATTGCCTTGGATCCTTTCCTTCCAACTCCATTTTTTTACGAAGGAGCTCTGAATCCTAGCGCTAATATGGGGGACTACTTGCTACAGTCTCGCGTTAATTAAGAAAAAGTCATAAACACATTTAGCTCTATTCATGCCCCTAACTACGACTCTAGTTAGCTGAGTTAAGAATGCGCATTATTGATTATTTGGATGGAAGGTGGTTGAAGAAAGTGCAGATGTGTGTGCCTTACAGCTGGCTGAGGTCAGCTTTGTCAGCTGAAATTACGCCTTTCTTCATCAGCTCTGATACTCCTAAGCTTTTGGGGGAATTCTGGTGCAGTCTGGTTTGGGGAGCCAATAGCTATAGAATTGCTAGCAAGAAAATGTACATTTAGGTCATACAAATGAACAAAACTTGGACTTACTTCAAATAGTTAAATTATTTTCTTCTTATAGATTTAAACAACGTAGTGCCATTTTATTGTGCTACTTTCAAATGTTTCACAACTGTATGGTGAAGGTATATCAGAAAAGCTACTGCTAGATTACTTTTTTTAAAAATAAAAAGAAATTGCCCCTGAAAAAATAATTTTAATTTTTTTGTAGGATATTTTGGTGTATATCTAATAATTTCTAACCAGTTTGTTGACCTCAGTGTCAGTGTTTAGAATATAATGGGAAAATGTGAGCTAACAAGGTTCAATTATAGAAAACCACAGACAATAATTTCTTCTTTTATGGTTTCTTCTTCTCATTATTGTATGACATGCAATTGGAAATACGTTTAATGCTTAACCCTGTTTCCCTGGGATTAGTGGTAGGTAAGATTGTGGCAAAGGTGACAGTTGTTTTTAATACCTATTCTTCCTTAGTAAAAACCTTAGACATGGCTAACGATCTAAAAGAGAATACACCATTCTCTTTTGTAATTAGGTGTGGCCATGGGGCTTAGAGTTGGCAAATGAGACTTAAGCAGAAATGTGTGTGTGTTATAGGAAGTCCCTTTAAATGGCAAGGGTATACCTCTGTCTTCTCCAACATCCACCCGGCTGGGATGAGTGTGGGGTTATAGCTTTAGCATCTTCACTCTAAACTTGTGAGTGGGATCTCTGTGAACAACAACAACAATAAAAAACAAAAAACACAAAGTCTGAATCCATGCTACCTCCACATAAATCTTGTTCTGTCTACCTTCAGGGTTATTACTAGACACAGAAATGAACTTTTTATTTAAATTACCAATATTCCAAGTTTTTGTTACCAGAACTAAACATCTTCATTTTGCATAGGTCTAGGGCCGTGGTCGGCAAACTGCGGCTCGTGAGCCACATGCGGCTCTTTGGCCCCTTGAGTGTGGCTCTTCCACAAAATACCACGGCCTGGGCGAGTCTATTTTGAAGAAGTGGCGTTAGAAGAAGTTTAAGTTTAAAAAATTTGGCTCTCAAAAGAAATTTTAATCATTGTGCTGTTGATATTTGGCTCTGTTGACTAATGAGTTTGCCAACCACTGTTCTAGGGTAAGCCTACCTCTTTGTATGTTGTGGATATGTGTTTAGGCATCACATTAACACTAGATGTCTATAAAATATCTTCACATGTAAAATATTTATCCCATTATATATTTGTTGTAGGTAGAAGAGTAAAGATGGGATCCAACATAAGTCAGGGATCTTGAGACGTGAAACACGTTGCTGTGTGTCTGATATGTTCTTCGACATAAGGAGGGTCACTGGGTCTAGACCTTCTTCCACACGGAGGTTAATCAGCAGATATCAGCCGCTCACACAGAGCCACGGTTCATCTATATGAGTTTTATCCAATGGCCATTAGGTGTCCTGTGTGTTGAAGGTGTGAGTTCTCCTCGAGCCCGTGCTGTTCCGCTGGATGCTGGGAACACCTGGGCAGGTGCCAAGTGGGAATGTCAAGGCCCAGAGCTTAGCTTAGTGTGTTTGCAGGTTTCTTCTTTAATATATCCATTTATATAACAGAGATATCTGAACATGGCCTAAAAATGGCAATTTTAGTGTAAAAATGATTGCCAAATTGTTTTATAAAATAGAGGGCCTCCTTAACTCGGTTTCCTCACTTCAAAATGGAACCCGTGTCAGAATAGCTATAGCAACATCTCTAATTCAAATCGGTCTTGAGAAAATACACTACTATGGAACCGTGGAGGTAATATTTCCACAACCTGGGTTATAGTTTGCCCTTCCTTAGTACTGAACTGGGACAGCCCATTGAACTGAACTGAACCGAACTGTTAGGACAGTTCCCCTAACAGAACCCTATCCCCATGAGGACCTATTCCATGTGGGACCACGTGGGCCCAACCTGGAAATGCCCTAACCTGTGCTGGGTCTGCATGGTCAGCTCAGGTCAGAGCATGGAACTCTCTGGGAAAATTAGAATTTGCACCAGATGAATTCTGTGTCTGCTCTTGAGGAGCATGCTCCCTTTCCTTCAGGATTGTAAGCTCTCAGGCCACGCAAGCCTTGAGCTTCAGTGCCCGTTTGCCCCTGTCAGGGGAGGGAGCTGCCTGAATGTGAAGCCTAGGCAGAGGAGGGCAGAGCCGAGGCATGAAGAGAGAGAACAAGGAGGTGAAACCTCATGTGAGCACCAGGATCTACAGAAATCCTAAATGTTTTGTGATGTGAAAAGATGTTTCTTTTGCACTTAGGTTGGTTTCACTGGACTTTGTATCACTTGAAAGAGTCTTCATTCATGTGGCTTTGTCCTTAGAGAAAGGATTAGACAAGGCATGTGGTCCACAGTGGCGGAGGGGTGCCCTTTGCTTAGCTGATGCATCTCCTACACACGTTATAGCTGCATGTGCTGAGACCACAGGATCTCTATCTCTTTGGGGCCTGGCCAACCTTCTACTGAGCTGGCTCTTTGTTAGACACTGTACAAATGGGCAGACCTGCCAGAATGCTGTGGGACCACGCTTTCAACTTCATGAAATGTCATCATTCTCTTCAGCCAAGCAGGTTGAAGGCGGCTCTTCATGGTGGCTGAGAGAATATGCTTCTTTCACCACTGGGAGCGGCGGGGCACCTATAATGAAAAGTGGTCATTTTCCTCAGACTAGAAGCCCTTCACCCCTTTTTCTGATAAAATGCATCATCCCTTCCTCTCTCCACTGGTCCCAGCGGGAGGGAATGTCAGTACCCTATTGCTCGGGTCCAACAGGCACTGTACTTTAGACTTGGCCCATCAGAGCACCTCACTGCCCTGGTCACAACAATTTGCTCAAGGCCGAGCATTTTTAACCAAACCTGGGCTAAGCAAAGTCATTCCTTGATGTTTTCTATCATAGAAGAAGGATGAGAGACTCTTTTCACTTTGGAGTTTCCATGGCTAGTAAACTTTTGAAGCTCTTTGTAGCCATAACTCCACGTCTCACATTCCCAACCCTCCCTGTTAACTTCTACCACCAAGTGGAGAAGACTTGTTTGCAAGTGATTGAAGCCAATATCCATCCTGTGGCAGAGCTAAGAGATGGAAAATATGCTGAGGACACCATCAGAGCAGTAGGGTCAGCATATGTGCGAATGTATGTAATTATTTAACAGTTGGTATGGCTTGGGTGTCTGTCTTCTCTAATAAAATACAGTTTTGAGTTCATTATTTGAATAGGTAACTATTGGACCATAACATACTAGCAGCATCAGCATAGAGTAAGTGTAGGTATGTATGTGTGAACACATTTTAATATGTACAAGTAAGTCTAGTAAAAGCTAGATATCGCTGACGAATACATTAGATAGAAGGAAAGATGAATCTTTATAAATTCTATATTCTAAACTAAGTTAAGGGAGCTCTTTCACCTTATTGTAATTGCCTAAAAATAGTGCAGTCACCACCAGTAGTTACTGACTTGAACCCCAAGGGGAAAAGTTTGAAAATGCTATGAGCTTCTTGATATGATCTGAGTTAAACAAGCCAGAGCATCTGCCAAGTGCTATGTAGTTGCTAATTTCTTTTGCTGGTTTATTTTAAGGTCAAAGGCTTTGGTTATACTTTAATGAATACTTGAAACGATGTTGGCTTAGCACTGAAAATTGTACGTGAGGGAAATAAAGTGCTAATGCTGATGCCACTTTTATGCCTGGCTCATGGTAGAATCTGGACACCATGTGCTGACCTTGTATCCTCATGTGTAGCGTGTGTGTTAGGAAGAAGGAGTCAGATCCCTGTTGGCCCTGGTGTGCTGTCTCTTCACTAACATGTTCGGGAATGGGGAGCCTTCTAGACATTCACTAGCCTTCAACTCTGACCTCACAATCAAAATGTTCCCCTTTCCTTTCCTATTGTGGCTTCTCCCTCCCCCAGGACACACGAATTTCATGAGAGACTATACCAGGAGCTGTAGCTTAGACATCATGCCGTTGCAATTTATTGCCTCTCAGCTGCAGCCTGCACCTCTTTGCCTGTGTTGTGACACTGCGGTTGGACCTTCAGTTTTGTTAATTGTTTCTGGGCTGGAGTTCAGCTCTGCTAGTGGGACGTGGGGATGCAGGGCTGAGGGGTGAGAGCAACTTTTCCAGGGGGTCCTGGGAGGGGAGGGTCGGCGACCTGCAGGGTCTGCAGTGGTGAGGGGTCTCCAGAAAGCTGCTCTTGGCCGGAGCACTGGGCGGTGTGCTTCTGCAGTGGTTTTTTATGTCCACAGAAGTCTAACCTCAGTCCTAATGGCAACTTTCTTCTCTAAGTTTCAAAGTCTATGCAGGCATTATCCTCAGTGCTGGGGTGTGCGGTAATTTTCTGTGACTGTGTAACAAATGACCACAAACCTAGCAACTATACATGTGTAGTTTGT
The DNA here is from genome assembly GCA_025583905.1 of Ia io. Lineage (NCBI taxonomy): Eukaryota > Metazoa > Chordata > Mammalia > Chiroptera > Vespertilionidae > Ia > Ia io. Next base: position 364,034 of record JAJQQW010000014.1, read on the forward strand.
TTGTTTGTTTGTTTGTTTATTCATTTATTTACTTACTTATTTTTAATCCTCACCCAAGAGTCTTTTTTCCATTGATTTTAGAGAGAGGGAGAGAGAGAGGGAAAGACAGAGAGAAATGCATATGTGAGAGGAACACTGAGCCACACTGGCTAGGCTGGACACGTGTGTTACCTCTCAATTTCCACGGGTGAGGGTTCTGCACACACTGGCTGGGCCTTCGGCTCGGGCGTAACTGGCTGGAACCCAGGTGTCGGCTGTGTTGTAGTCTTATCTGGAGACTGGACTAGGGAGGAATCTTTCATCTTTTTGTTGCTTGTTTTGTGTGTGTGTGTGTGTGTGTTGGGTTTTTTGTTTGTTTGTTTGTTTTGTTTTTTGTCCAGAATTCATTTCCTTGTGGCTGTAGGACTCGGGCCCCAGGATCTCACTGAGCACTGGCCAAACCACCCTCCGGTCCTGAGGTTTCTGATGTTCTATTTCATCTGGCCCTTTCCACAAGCAGTTCACACATGGCTGTTTGCTTTGGCAAAACCACCTAGAGACTTTTGTCAGTCAGCTCAGATGAAACCCCATCTATTATATCCTAATTAGGGGTGATATCCCATTGTGCCTTCCATCTAATATTGGTTAGTAGCAAGTCACAGGTGTGGCTCAGTGGTTGAGCATCAACCTATGAACCAGGAGGTCATGGTTCGATTCCTGGTCAGGGTACATGCCTGGGTTGTGGGCTCCGTCTCCAATGTGGGGCATGCAGGAGGCAGCCAATCAGTGATTCTCTGTCATCATTGATGTTTCTCTCTCTCTCTCCCTCTCCCTTCCTCTCCAAAATCAATTAAAAATATTTATAAAAAACAAACTACTAATTTCCTTTCTAAAAAAATAAATTAATTAAAAAAGAAAATAAAAGAGATCATTCTAGCATATCACCCAATGGGGTCAGTTAGAGTGTCAGTGCACAGGTGTGGCTGCTCCTGCCTTGGCCGCCTCTAAACACCAGGGAGGTCTCTTTACCCCTTTTGTTAGCTCACCAACTTTTACCTGGCTCATAGTTCTTCATATCACACTTGTTGAAAACACTTGTGTGGTTTGCCTTGTGATGAGATCCTGAGTGACACAGGCTCTCTCCGTGACGTGACCCCGGTGTCACTCATAAAGCTAAGCTGTTTGCACAACTGAGTCCCTAACCCTTGGCCTTGTCTTCAGGAGAAGAGCCGGGAATGTTACTGATGGAGTCAGAATTGCAGGAAAAGTTGGGATAAAGAGCGCACTGTTCTCAACGTTTACTGGGTGTGATAGAATTTTGAATTAATTCCCCATAACTCGCACAGGCTCCACTCCCCTCTTCTGCCTGCGGGGCAAGCAGGCCCAAGTTCAATGGGGGCTCCAGAGGGCATATGCCCTTTCAGTGTGATAAATTTGTTCGCTATTAAGCTAAATGTTTCTTGACTTTCAAAACGAGAACATCAGGATGGTCCTTTAACATATTTATTTGCCTTGCTGTGAAGGTAGTCAAGGTCTGCCGCATTTGCGATGTGCTAAATGAGTGTTTAGCTGAGGTGCTCGGGTGGTTTTATAGGGAAGGTTAGCTACAAAAATGAAGGTGTGAGGTTATTGGAGGACAACATGATACCCATTAAATTAAATGCCTATTAAATTCTCTAATAGTGAGAGAGGATTTCTTAAAAACCAAGAGGGAATGAAGCCTTCCAAAAAGTGAAGTTATCTGACATTTTTTAAACATGTTTTCTTCCTATAGAAAAGGTTTCTTTTGACACAATTTCTGGATATTTTTTGCAGCAATTGCAAACAGTTTGTAGTTGATAAAGAAATAAAACAAAGTGGAGGGAAAGGGAAATTAGGTTCTTTCAGATACTAGGAGCTGATATCATTTATTTTCTTACTTTTTCTACTTGCTTGGTTCTGCCAAAGTAGTAACTTCAATCTGCTTTGCCTTTTCCCTTTATGCCTGCAATATAGACTTTCTAAAGCAAAGTCTTAGGTTAATTGAAGAATAAATCAGTCCAAATGCATCAAAAGAGGCCTAAAAACACTACTCAGATGTATTTTGTTTTTGATAAAAAAAAAAAACGTGTTTTAAGATGGTAAAGTGATTATAAGTGATATCCAACGACAGAGCATATTAACGCTTTAAAGGGAACAGTCAGAGTGTAATCATCTTGGACTTTGTGCGAAGCAAGCAAGGGCTAGTGTGTGGACCTCCTCTTTAAGTCAAAGGGAAGCAAGCAACTGACTTCTAACCTTGACATATTTGACTTTCTTCTATTTTAAAATGTTCTAAATCACAGTGAGTTTCAAGAAAGTGTGCTATATTAATATATAACTTATACATGCTTGTTTCTCTGATTATTTCTCAGTTAAAAAAATGGTGAATCAATTATAAAAAAAACAACACACTTATATTTAAAGGGAATATGGCCCAGAAAGCAAAATTCATGTGGCATTATTTAACCCAATCAAGAAAGATACATGGGCCAGTCCAGTGTGGCTCAGTGGTTGATCATCGATCTATGAACCAGGAGGTCAAGGTTTGATTCCTGGTCAGGGCACATGCCCGGGTTGTGGGCTCAATCCCCAATGGGGAATGTGCAGGACAGACAATCCAGGATTCTCTCTCATCATTGATGTTTCCATCTTTCTCCCTCTCCCTTCCTCTCTGAAATAAAAACATTTTAGAAGAAAGATACATGGAAGTTCTTTGGAACAGGTAGACCTACCTTCTCCTCAGTACCCCCAAAGAGGAAATCCAGAGGCTCTGTATTTAGCCTTTTGACCAGAACCATGTGCTAAAGCCTATTACTGATCACCCTGGGCTAGTAATTTAAATGAGAATTTCTAGAGCTGGTGAGTTAGTTCAAGGTGAACATTTAAATCTGGACTCCTGATGCATGTGTTGTAGGGTATGCCAGTGAAGGTGCGGCAAAGATCCAGTCCTCTGGCAGGGGCTCTCTTCCCTCATTCACCTCTTGTCCATCTCATTTTAAATTGGCCCTGTGGGACCCCTCAGGATAAGTAACTACTACATAAACATTTGGAATTCAGGTATATGTAGGTATACCTGAAGGCTGTACGAGGTTGGTTGTAGAGTTAAGAGACACCAGAGTGCTAAGATACTAGTGAGAAAGTTTGCCATGGAACAAATAGAAATCTGGCCGGGGTGCTGGGCGCCAGGTCATAGTCGTTTGGTATATAACATGGCAGCTAACATTGAAACCTATACTTACCTAGACATCTTGCTGGCTAGTGTGTGCCCATGGAGAGAAATGGATGGCATGTGTGAAGTTACAGAGCTGTCTCTCGTCCTGGCCAGTTTTCTCAGTGGTTAGAGCATCATCCCTCAGACCAAAGGGTCATGGTTCGATTCCTAATGAAGGGCATGTACATTGGTTGCAGGTTTGAACCCCAGCCCAATTGGCACATGTGCAGGAGTCAACCAGTTGATGTTTCTCTCTCACATCGATCTTTTTCTCTCTCCCCCTCCTCCCTCTCGTCTATTCTCTAAAAATCAATGGGAAAAATATCCTCGGGGTGAGGATAAAAAAAAAATGTTAAAGAGCTGTCTCAATAAATTCTGTATCCTTTAGGGCCCAAGTTACCTTTTGGGTAATCTCATTCTCCTTCCTTCCCCTCAGTTTTGCATAAACAGAAATATTCTCTTTAACTCCCTGGTCTGCAGGCATAAGAAGGGACCAGCACTTTCCTGGACAGACTGGCTTTCAGGTGGTGGTGGTAGCTTGGCTGTTGGAAGGAAGCAGTCTGGCTTAAGGACCACTGAATTGGTGAGGGAGATACATTCCTTTGGTGATTTCCACAAATACTTAAAAGAGGAACATTTCACAAAGAATTTGATCTCCTATTTGAGTATGGAGGCTCAGAACATTAGCTGTGGGTCTCTAATAATGAATTTTCCTAACTCTGAAAATTTAATTTCTACTAGAAAGATTACTTATTTTTCAGATTGCACAAGATTCAGACATAACTGTCAGTGTGACTTCATATTTAAAGCTTGGTAACATTTGGAGAGTTTTGGTTAAAATGCCCAATAACAAAGCAATTTAAAAATCAAGAAAAGCCTAGAAAAATTTCAAAATGTATTAATTTCTTAATTACACAAGATTACCTAATAAGAAACATCTATATATATAAAAGCCTAAGCAACCATTCAACCATTCAACAGGTAGCTATGACATGCACTGACCACAAGGGGGAAGATGCTCTGACCGATAGGTTAGGTCGCTGGCCCTGGGTTGGCTTGCTGCTGGGGCCCTGTCAGCCCTGAATCTGGTTCACCCAAACCCAAGACCCAGAGAGGAGGGAGGAGGGAGCCCAATTTCTCACAGAATCGGCCATGGGTTAGCTTGCTGTGATATTAAAAATATGTCTTCTAATTAATTTCCTTTCAGTGTGCACGAATTCGTGCCCTGGGCCACTAGTCTAATATAAAAATGAAAGTAAATGCCCTGGTAAAATAAATGTATATTTGTTTAATCCAGTAAGAGCAGGACAGGCTATCTAATTAATTATATTAAAAATGAGCCACCAATCAGAAATAAATGAAAATGGACCACATTCCACAGTAGACATGATAATACATTCTAGGTGAAATAAAAATGGAAATGTTAGAAATAATTTTAAAAATATTTCAAAACAAAATCTTAGAACTCTGCAAGTATAAAGGAGTAAAGGAAAACTTCTGAATCAGCTATAAAAATCCAGATGCTTTAAAAGTAAAGTCAGGCAATTAAGTAAAACTATAATTATGTACATAACATTTTTGACTGACAAATTATACTCTAAAGAAAGTTAGGAATAAGAGAGAGATAGAAAAGAGCTGTTTGCAATGCTGATGACAGATGAAGGGCTATTATTTAATGTACAGAGGCCTTTACATACTGACAAGGAAAAGACAACCCGTAGAAGAAGTGGTGGAGACTGTGAACACACAGTGGGAAGAAGAGCAAGTCCAAACAGCCAACCAAACAGAAGAGTCTCAACTTCTCCAAATAGTAGCGTCAAAGTTAAAGTCACATGTAGCTGTCATTTATATCCATCAACCTGACCAAAATTTAAATAGAACTATTAGAAGGAGAAGGTGGAGAATAGACATTCTCTCATATTGCTGATGGAAGTATGAACTGTTTTCCACTTTTTTTTAAGAGTTTGGCAACGTGTTAAAATTTAAAACTGCATGTCATTCAAACAAGGGATTCCACAACTGAAACCTAGCACATAAAAATAAACATACAACATGTAAAGATATATGCAAAGTTACTCTTAATATTCAATTGCAAACAAAGTAATGCTATTCACAGGGGAAAGGCTAAGTGTATGTTGAAATATAAAAAAGAATTTGAAAGAATGAATTTGAATTGTTCTGGTCATTCCATGATTATAGGATTATAAGAGTATGGGGAAAATATGGAAGAATTAGATTTGTGACATAGTTCCTCTTGGAGTGAACAAGTATATGGGGTGGGGTGTTTTTGTGGAGATAAGGAGTTATTATGCTGAAAACTGTATGCATGTGGTAATCATTTTTCTATAAACTAATGGATATTAATATTCCTATAAATGCATGTGCATATGTATCTGTACAAACGTGTATGACAGAATGACCACCAACATGTTAGCAAGCATGGAGTGGCTCAGATTGGTGGGAGACCAAATAATTTTCTATTTCTTCTTTATATTTGAATGTCCCCTTAGAGTTATTTACAATGAGCATGCATTATTTGTATAAACAACCCTATTTTCACTCTTAGAAAGAAAAGAATGACCTGTCATTTGTTGAGCAATGTTTATCACACTTTATACTGGTCATAGAAAGTCAACGTGTAATACTCATGTCAGAGGTGGCTTTTTATTTTTTGTTTCTACTGCTTAGACTGTGTTTTTCAATTATTGTGATTTGATCTGTATGTTTCACAGGTCCCCATGCATGCTCACTGGAACAATAAAATGGTAGTTTAAATAGAACTGATAAAAGAGCTTATTCTAAGTAGGTGTGTTTATATGTGTGAAAGTAATTGAAACCTAAGCTTTTTCTACACAATACTATGGAAATAAAAAATTGTGGGCTTTGAGTTCTTGCCCTGACATTAGTCAGAGAAATATGGATTCTAACTCTCTTTCATAAAAAGCCTTACCAAATCCAAAGCACCTTGGTTAGTAAAGATGAAAAGATAAGGCAAGCAAGACCGGAAGATGTTCACCACAGAAGTCAAAGAGCGGGTGTCACAGAGGCCTTTTGTGACTGAACCAGTGAGTGAGTCTGGGTTCTCTACGCAGCAGAATCCAGGGGAGATGTCTACACACCTACACACGCACGGATTCTCTGTAAGGAACTGGCTACCGGGTTTACAGAGGCCGCAGCACGAGGTCTGCAGTCAGCAAGCTGGAGACCCGGCCGTGCTGATGGTGTAAGTCAGCTGAGCCCCAAGACAGAGAATGCTGTGCCCAGCGCTGAGGTGGCCGAGCAGCAAACCCTCCCTAACACCTGCTGGTTCTACGGAGGCTTCCAGCAGGTGGCACGAGGCCTGTTCACGTGGGGAGGGCATCTCCTTCGTCTGCTGATTCAAACATCAATGTCATCCAGAAACATGGCCTCAGGGTCTCCCAGCGTAATTTAAACCAAATACCTGGGTACCCTGTGGCCCAGTCAACTTGGCACATCCAATTCCCCATCTCACCAAGAATGCTCAGGGCTTCAGCTTTAGGCGGCTTCCATGTAAATCTTGGTCCCACTGATTTACTGTGTGATCTTGCATAAATTACTTGATCTCTTTACTTCTCAGTTTTCTCATCTATAAGATGTGAGGATTAAATGAGAGGGTTCATAGAATATCACCTGGCTTTTTCTAGCCACATAAGATATGCCAGCTTTATCATTATCATGATCATCATTATTATTATTAATATGATTCTTATCATTTGTCATTTAGAATATCCTTACCCTACAAGTATGCACAAGAGACAAAGCTTGGAACTGTACTTTAATCACTAAAGTTATAAATTGCAATTTTTATAAGAAATGATATTTCTGTACCTAAGCTATATAATGTATTTTGTCTAATTAAATTTGCTTACTTATAGTCTTACATGAGCTCATTATTTTTATATATGGTTACTCCACCAGCATATATAGTGTAGAAAATTCTGCTGCTTAGAAAGGCTCAGACCCTCTGTGTCTAGCTTTCTTCTTCCCCAAATGATTCAGACCCTAATCTGACAGGCAGCCTGGTTTCCCACAATACTAGTCATGGGGGGAGGGGAGTACAAAACAACAGATGGAGTCGAAAGAAATTCAATTATTTGGCTTAATTATTGTCACTGTGATGAAATACTAAAATACTGTCGATTTAATGTAATGATGCTCAATGTCGAGACTATAAATGTACCTGTGATTTCATTTATAACTTCAATGGGGGGAAAAAGACAAAGGGGACGTCTGTAATACTTTCAAAAATAAAGATAAATTTAAAAATAATCATAAAGAGAGGCTCTGAAATCAGATCATGTGGGTTCAAGTCTTGGTTTCTTTCAACTGCCAACTAGTGACATAAGGCATATTATTAACTTCTAATCCTTCCTTTTCTTATCTGTAAAATGGGAATAATAATACATTCATCATGTTGTAATATTTAAATAAAATAATTCATGGAAATACTTTGAACAGTGGCTGTAACACTCAAATGTCTTCATTTTACCTATTAGTAATATATTATTGTTGTTATTATTCCTCTAACCTCATATTCCTTCAGATTTGTGTATCTAATTGCCTCCTAAATATGTCTACTTTTATGCCTTATAGGCAGTTCAGATTTAGTGTGTCTAAAAGTAACATATTCCCCCTAACCTCGTGGTTGGCAAACTGTGGCTCGTGAGCCACATGCGGCTCTTTGGCCCCTTGAGTGTGGCTCTTCCACAAAATACCATGGACTGGGCGAGTCTATTTTGAAGAAGTGGCGTTAGAAGAAGTTTAAGTTTAAAAAATTTGGCTCTCAAAAGAAATTTCAATCGTTGTACTGTTGATATTTGGCTCTGTTGACTAATGAGTTTGCCAACCACTGACCTAGCCTGGCTGCGTGGCTCAGTGGTTGAGCATTGACCTGCGAACCAGGAGGTCATGGTTTGTTTACCCTCAGGGCACATGCCCTGTTGCAGGCTCAGTAGGGGGCATGCAGGAGGCAGTCCATCAGTGATTCTCTTCCTCTCCCTTTCTCTCTGAAATCCATAAAAACATTAAAAATAAAAATATTCCCTCTCCTCATCTTTTCCTCATTTTTGTTACCAAACCAGAAACCCAGACATTTTTCAGTCTCCTTTACAATCACCAACTAGTTCCCAAGCAAGACTCTTATTGCCATATAGTTTCCTTAAATCTTTTGCTAATCCTTTTCCCAAGTCACTGCCTTGATCCCATCTGCAGGTCAAATGTTCAGGCCTGACTCTAGTCTGGGAGTCCTCTCAACACCTCCGTGGTATTGTCACACCTGAAATGGCTGGGCCCACAGACTCAGGACTAGGCCAAACTCTGAACTGATGCCTCGTCTTTAACATGGTGTCCCTTTCCTGCCACGACCATGGGGCAGCCATGGGGCCACCCGGGGACCTTCAGACACGCAGTGTTGCTTCTCATTCTCTCTGCTCAACTACCACCTGCTTCCTCTAAAGCTCAGTCCAAGCATTGATGCCCCTGGGGAGCCTTTTAAATTACTGGCATTGGTTTTCCATTTCTCTTCTCGGTGTGTCCAGAGTGTCTTGTGAAAATGTTTATCAGAGAATCTGTGGTGCAGTTTGAAAACAAGGACAGTGACTCTTACGATCTGTGTCTGAAACATGGTCAGTGCTAAGCAGTCTTGCCAGGTAGGAAGAGAAACCAAGACAACCGTGACCTTGGAGGCTTTCTCCTGAAGGGGAAGAAAAGCAGCAGCCTGTGTTCCATCCCCATCTTCCTACCGTAGAGAGGTGGGTCGTGTACTATTGATAGCAAGGGAAGGAAGAGATATGTTGGCCTTCATTTGAACTTGAGCACTACCTGATAATTTGAGAACTCGTGCAGCTTAAAGAAAAACCATAATTTCAATAACATTTTTGTGTAAAGGTGGATGTGCTGGGCCAGTGGCTCTTTCATATATAAGATACATTTATGCCTTTTTGTTTATGAATTGTAATCTCTACAAAAGGAACTTAGGTTGCTTTATTAACACAGCTAAACAATATTTACAGTATTTCCAAAAAATGATAGCTTTCAACTGGATTTCAGTAATGCGCATATTATGAGAGAAAAGGGTTTTATTTTTCAAATTTCACTCCACTCTAGATATTAGGATTTATATAAACTAAAGGATAAATAGAAACTTGGATTGGTACCCTTTTACTGTCAGTTCTTATTAATTTACTTGGGAATGTATATAATTAGACTTCCACAATTAACTTGGAGACTTACAATCTTGCTTTGTATTACTTACCTGTATAAAGATATACTTGCTAAAGGATTAACTTTTTGGCTTGGAAAATAAAGAGTAACCACAAGATTTTTTTTACCCCAAAATTTGGAGTGATTTCACCAAATGATACTGTCTTTTATAGGAAATCAAGGTTAGGACCCTTTAGGAATGCTTTCTTCCCTGGGCAGGGGAAGGCACGGTGATTAAGGCACAAACCAGCCCCCTGTAATCTCTCAGTCTTCCTTGGGTTAGAGGTCTCTGGCTGTTCGTCAGGGTCCTTTGAAGTTCATCACTTTCTCTGAAGGTGATTTTCCTTATTCCCCCTCTTATGCCACTAAATGTAAAATCTGCCCTGGAATTAGATTAAAACAAGGTTTCCCTTCGGACACAGAGAACATGTGTTGGTAGATTATGCCTTCCTGTATTCCATAGAAGCAGAATGATACTGGCATTAGTTGTCATTTCCTGTACATATCTTATTTTGTTAGGTATAAGAGTATACCCCTGGTGCTCTTTGTGGCAATGCTATTGGATGACACTTTTTTTTAAAAAAATATATTTTACTGATTTTTTACAGAGAGGAATTGAGAGGGATAGAGAGTTAGAAACATCGATGAGAGAGAAACATCAATCAGCTGCCTCCTGCACACCTCCCACCGGGGATGTGCCCACAACCAAGGTATGTGCCCTTGACCGGAATCGAACCCGGGACCCTTCAGTCCGCAGGCCGACGCTCCATCCACTGAGCCAAACTGGCTTCGGCTGGATGACACTTTTTATCACTTCAATGTCTACTCCGAGTCCAACAATAAAACTGCCTTCAGGATTAAACAGATGCCTTTCTGAGCAGAGAGTAATAGTGTATGGAGTTATTATTTGGCAGGAACACCAAAAGAAAACTAAAGAAAGCTAAAACAATTTTTTCTGTAGGAGCTTGAAAACTGAACTATAGTTTATAGGTAAAAATCTTCTGTAAAAGAGAGTGTGGAGAAAAAAAGCCAACTATCTGCAGAGTACTGGCCCCAAAGAACATCACACACTTTGAGCTCCCACTTCCCAAAGAGGGAGCAATGGGATTGCTTTGTCGTGGCAGCTATTTGGCTTAAATACTCTATGGATCAGTTTAAAAAATATTTTATTGTATTGATTTATTACAAAAAGTTTTTTTCCTCCTAAATTTTTTTTAAATATATTTTATTGATTTTTTACAGAGAGGAAGAGAGAGGGATAGAGAGTTAGAAACATCGATGAGAGAGAAACATTGATCAGCTGCCTCTTGCACACCCCCTACTGGGGATGTGCCCGCAACCAAGGTACATGCCCTTGACCGGAACCGAACCTGGGACCCTTGAGTCCACAGCTGATGCTCTATCCACTGAGCCAAACCGGTTTCGGCCTAAATTTTTTTTTTTAACATACATTTATTTTCATTTGTTTTGTTAGGTTTCGGCTTTTAATGTAAATTCAGTCAACAATTAAGCAACCGAATAGTAACATGTCTTCACCTTCCCAGCGCAGGTACTTACTCTTTATCAGGTGTGAGTGCTCCTGAGAATGCTGATGCTCACTTCTGGTTTCTCCTCCCAGAAGGCAGGAGCTACTGGTGCCCCAGTCCTGGGCTCCCCACACTCCCTGCCCCTGAGACTAGGTCCATCCTGGGATGGCAGGGTGAGGGGTCAGGCTGGTAAAGTCAGGGAGAAAAACCTGGCCTACAGAGCCCAGCGTTTCCCTTCGTGGCCTTAAGGCCATGGTCGGCAAACTGCGGCTCGTGAGCCACATGCAGCTCTTTGGCCCCTTGAGTGTGGCTCTTCCACAAAATACCATGGCCTGGGCGAGTCTATTTTGAAGAAGTGGCATTAGAAGAAGTGTTAAGTTTAAAAAATTTGGCTCTCAAAAGAAATTTCAATTGTTGTACTATTGATATTTGGCTCTGTTGACTAATGAGTTTGCCGACCACTGCCTTAGGGAGCAGGGTCCTTGCTGGAAGGTGTTCTCCTCCAGCAAGGGCCCTATGGGACTGATGGCCAGCGTGCAAAAATGGGGGACGGGCTAACCTGCCCAGGTCTGGGGCTGACGCACCCACAGCCACCTGCTCTATCAGCAATAGAAGGAGAAGGAGTGCCGCCTGAAGCCAAGGCTTTCTCCTCCTCAATTTGACCAGAACCTGTGTGACATGCTCTATGAGTCTTTTACTGGATGGTCCCAGGTGGACGTGGCCCAGGAGGACGGAGAAATAAAACAGGAATGGAATTTCCTGAGCAAATGGTGCATGTGGAGACTCTTGCCTTGGGCTGCAGCTTTGGGCTGCAGGGTGGGGACAGGCATTTTGACTCGTGGTCAGCAGAAGCTTCTCTGAGAGAAGAAACCGTCCTGAGCAAAGGCTGTGATCCAGCCGCATGACCCTGTCCTTCCTGGTGACTGCACTCCTGGTGGGGCTGAGGAACAACATTCACGTTGTATGTGGATCCCATGAGGGCGATGAGAGCTGAGCGAATGGGTCTGTGATGGTGCCTCGTGGGGAGGCTCAGAGAGAAGACAGTGATTCGAAGGTTAACTTACAGGCAGCACACCCTCAGGGTGAGTGCTCCTAAAACGCATCATTCTGGAGTGACTTCAGGGTACTTTTGACCAGAAAGAGCAACTATTGTCTTAAGAGATTTGAATAATTGTTAAGCCTCTTTTATAGAAAAGTAATTCTTATGTAACTTAAAGTATCATTGTTTGAGGAATACTTTAGAAACTATCATATAAAATGTATTTTTGGTCACAAATGATAACCGTAGATGTAAAACAATATAACTGATAAAACAATTTTAAAAGATTACTATTAGATTGAAGACACAACAAAGTTCTCATAGACCTCATTGACCTTTATTAATATGCCCACGTCACCAGTTTGAGAGACAGTAGACCAGGTTAATTTTAAAAACTTCTTCTGGGTTATATATTGCCCTGACAATATAGTGAAAGAGTGAATGGGTGGGCAGTGAAGGATGAGTGCATAGTTTCAACATCAAAGCTCTTTCTAATGATGTGGGATTTTTTTCTTCGTTTAGTCATAGAGTGGCATTTTTAGTTTGAGGACTTACATGATGTGTGAGTGAATATTTATTAAGATTGTACTGCCTATCAGATGTTGGCAACAGGCCTGGAAAAAAGGTCAGGCAAGTTAGAAATAATGGTGCTCTCAAGTTGTTATTAACTCTCTTAGCAAAATAGCAGTGTCAGCGACGATACTGGGAGAATTGGAGGTCAAGTGAATGGTGCCGATAGCCCTGGAAAGGCACCGCCACACAGCAGTGAGCTCAGGGACATTGTGAACAGCACATTCGAATGAGAGTGTTACTGGGGAGCGTCGCTAACTGTGTGTGAATGACACTGGTCTCTGTGGCGCAGTAAGTGGTAGAGTGGAATGACAGGCTGCTATGGAGACTCTTAACAGAACTAGGTGAGCACCAGACAGTTTAGAAATCGGGTTGGTCAGCCCTGTTGAGGAGAAAAAGAAAAATAAATAAAAGAAATTAGTAACTGAAACTTGTCCCAAACAGAGATCAGAAACATAGAGAATTTGCCATAAGACCTTGAAAATGAAAAGAAGAACACGAGAGAAATTAAACTTAGAACAACACTCATATTGCATCCCACAGCGGGGCTGGAGCTGGAGAGAGATTGAAGGGGTGAAGTGAGACCCATAGTGTATTGATGGAATAAGACACTGGAGTGGGTGGCATTATCACCTCTGAGATAAAACCAGAATACCTGAGCATTTTAGCAGAGCACAGGTGCCTGTTCATTGTACCTGCTACTTACCGCAAACAGGTACGATTGCATATGTGATGGTTCCTGAATTTGGGGGCAAAAGGGAATATTGGAAAGTTTCCAGTGAGAGATCATGCTAATAAAGATATTAAATATACATTCCATCTTATTGCTCATTTGAAATGTTAACCAGGATTCATAAATAATCAGTAGTTAGTGAGTTTCTTTATTCATTTTGCTTCAGTGAACGTAGAAATATTTATACGCCTGTAGGATTGCTCCAGTCCTTAATATTCCTAACCTGTCTTATAATTAAGAGCTTATGCTCATTAACTTAACTTTTCTGCTCTATAGATTTTATAGAATCTAAATTGATTATTTTAACAGATATTTTACTTTTGTCATCTCACTAACCATATGCATAGTATATATTTCAATGAACATCTAAAAAATGCAGTATATATCACTTTCTATTTCTTCTGACAAGGCTATTATAGCTGCTGAGTTTAAAACTGTATAAAACATTTGTACTAGTAACAATAACTGCCATTTATTTGGGGCTTAATTCTATGCAGGCACTTTATATACATTACTTATAATTCTCAAAATCACATTGCAACACAGTGTTATTCCTAGTTTAGAGGCAATTACTAGCTTATAAGGAAAATGCCTGTAAGAGTTGAGCTTCAGAGGTCTAAAGCTGTGTCATGTTCTCCTCTTCCCCTGTGCCCTTCGTCCTGGAGCAGAACGGTGGGTTTGAGCAGAGCAGCAATGCATGGCATAGAGCAAGGGATTTGTGAGGGGTTGACCTTTCACAGGCGCAGGGGCTGGTCCACCACCGTGTGCAAGGCTGCGCTTCCGTGTCTGGCCTTGGACCTGAAGCCAGTGGTCAGGCAGTTGGGAGCGGAAAACGAATGGGAGGTGCAGTTGAGCAAGAAATACCTGGAACTCATGAGGAGGAGATGAATTGCACTGTGATAAATCGGTACCTGCATCTGACTTGTACCACCTGCAAGCCTTTAATTTCAGGGTTGCCAGCGAGTGTGGAAGAAGCTGGAATGTGTGGTTCTAAAGCTGCCTGTGCATGTGGGGCAGGATTGGGAAAAGCTAAAGGAAGAGATCTGTTTTTATATAATTTTATTTTTTACTATATTTTATGGATTTCAGAGAGGAAGGGAGAGGGAGAGAGAGATAGAAACATCAGTGATGAGAGAGAATCATGGATCGGCTGCCTCCTGCACGCCCCACACTGAGGATGGAGCCCATAATCCGGGCGTGTGTCCTGACAGGAATCAAACCATGACTTCTTGGTTCATAGGTTGACGCTCAAACACTGAGCCATGCCGGCCGGCCAAAAGGAAAAGATCTAAAGGGCAGGTGGCCTTGCTGCTGGCCCGGTTGCAACTCAAAGCCCAAAACAAGCAAGCGGGTGGATGATGGCTTGTGTGAGCTTCAACAAAGCAGGAGTCTGCACTCACCCCTGAGTGAACCTGAGCTCTGGTCCTCCTGCCTTCCAAGCCTCCTGCAAACTTCTCTGGCCAGTCCTGACCAGAACCACTCGGGCCTCAAATCTGAGAAACAGAAAGTCCAGAGCAGCTAAGTTGACACAGTACAACCCCCCCACATTTTACTTGTAGACATGGCTGATTTTCTAGCAAAAAAAAATTATGTGGAAATGTTTTTAAAAAAAGATACTTTGAATTTTCATATATTTATTTTTCTTATCAAATATATTCATAGTTACAATGTCTTTATCTATTAGGCAAACAGGTATATACTGTAATATTTGTCAGGAGAAGAAGAGAAAGATGAACATTTACTTACTATTTACATTGTTTATTTATTTTGCATAAGGGAAGCCAAAATGATGAAATCCATAGACAATTCTATCCACAACATTTTGTGACTTAAGCCAGTGGTCAGCAAACCGTGGCTCGCGAGCCACAAGCGGCTCTTTGGCCCCTTGAGTGTGGCTCTTCCACAAAATACCACATGCGGGCGCACACGTACAGTGCGATTGAAACTTCGTGGCCCATGCGCAGAAGTCGGTTTTCGGCTCTCAAAAGAAATTTCAATCGTTGCACTGTTGATATTTGGCTCTGTTGACTAATGAGTTTGCTGACCATTGACTTAAGCAATCGGTGTCTATAATTCCCAGGAGTTCTGGGTAGATGGAGAAAGTGATAAAGCCATCATTAGAGAAGAGCGAGGGAGCAGTGTGTGTTCTACTCTGGTTGCCAGCTCCAAATATGAGCGGGAAGTTTCTGTAGGCGTCAAAGAGCCCTAGTGAAAACATTTTAGAAATGACATTTTCAGTACAAAGAAATACATCTAATCATTTTTTAAAAAAGATTTAATGTGTCTACAAAAAGCACATTACAATTACGCATCTATCCTTGCACATTTTTAAAGGTTTCCAGATTTTTAAAGTGACTCTAAGACCTTATTCCATTAGTTTAACTGCTAGGAGTAAAATTGCTGAGTCAACGGTTTGAATATTTTTAAACTTTCAGTAAAGAATTAGCAACATATTGTATTAATTTACACTCTCGTCAGTGATACGTGTATCTGTTTATCTACGTCAGTGCTGGGAATTAACCTATCACAAATACTTGAAACATGTAGGGAAAGGCATTTATCTCAATTTTAATTATTTACTTCAACCTTGTGATAGTCTCTCTGTACATGTCTGCCCAAATGTCCCTCTTCTTATAAAGACGTCAGCCATTGAATTGAGGGCCCAACCTAATCCAGCGGGGGGCTGTAGTGAATTATCAAAACTCCCTTACGGAGCTGCTCCCTTCGGTTACTTTTTGGTGAGATGATGCCCCACATTTATAATATCCTTAGAACCATGTGTCAGTTCGCATTGCAGCTAGCGCTCCCCTGACGCCTTGTTTATTTTTTATTTGCTCATAATAAGCCCCTCTTCATGGTGTGCAGTTCTGTGAAAAAATGCAGTCATAAATCCACCAGCACAAACCAGTTAAAACAACTGTATGGTACCAGTTTCTTTTCTGCTCCTTGGCACGCAATGCCCACAGCTTTCTGATGACCACCCCTGGTCTATTTCCCATCTTTATAGTCAGTCTTTTCAGGATGTGATCTATGTGGAGTGATAAAACTGCAGGATTTGGGGTATGACTTTTTTAAAGTAGGTATTTAAGCTTTACTCATCTCATTTGATGAATTCCATAGTTTCTTTATTTTTATTACTATGTGCTGTTCATTACATTTTCTCTTTAAATTTTTAAAGTTACAGTTTACATTCAACATGACTTTATATTAGTTTCAGGTGTACAGCATAGTGATTAGACATTTGTATACTTTACAAAGTGATCCCTCCCTTAAGTCTAGTACCACCTGGCACCACACATAGTCATTAAATATTATTGCCTATGTTCCCTGTGCTGTACTTTACATCCCTGTCACTATTGTGTTATGATCCATTTGTGCTTCTTCATCCCTTCACCTTTTTCATCAGCCCCTTGACCCCACCCTGTTGGCAGCCATCAATTTGTTCTCTCTATCTGTGAGTCTGTTTTGTTTGTTCATTAATTTTGTTCTTTAGATTTAACATGTAGGTGAAATCATGTAGTATTTGTCTGTCTCTGTCTGACTTATATTACCTAGCATAATACTCTCTAGGTCTACACCTGTCAGAATGGCCATCATCAGTAAATCAGCGTGTAGGCAAGGATGCAGAGGAAAGGGAACCCTTGTGCATTGGTAGGATTGTAAACTAGTGTAGCCACAATGGAAAACAATATGGAGGGTCCTCAGAAATTAAAAATAGAACTACCTTACGACCCAGCAATCCCACTTCTGTATGTTTATCTTAAAAATGATCCAAAACACTAATTCAAAAATACATGTGCACCCCTATGTCCCCTATGTTCATTGCAGCATTATTCCATTATGTTGATGAACTAGTTTATTTTCCTGTTCAAGGGTATCTGAATTATTTCAGGTTTTTGGAGGTTATAAGTAGAACTGCTATAAGCATTTATGTGCATATTTTATATAAATATGTTTTCAATTAACTTTGGTAAATCTAGGAGTGGGATTGCTTGTCTTTTCCTTGCTTACTACCTTTCTATCCAGCTATCTTTTATTCCTGGGAATTTTCTCTAGACACACACAGCACTAACAAAAACAGCAGCACTTTGAGTAGCAGTGGCCAGAAATCTGGTTTGCAATCTCTTTTTATCAAAATAATTTAAGTTAAAAAAAGGAGCAATTATTTCAACCAAAATTTATCCCTAATCACAACTGCTACTAAACTGTTACTCTCTCATTGATCCTAACAGTGAGGGCGAGTTTGAGGTGGGATTTATAAAATCAGTCAAACAAACAAAAATGTGGTATAAGTGAGAATTTATTTTAAGTAATACTTTCTTTTCTATTTTATAAGAAAAATATGTATCTGTATATTGTATTCAGTGACAGTTTAAAATTAAAATCGTATTAGTAGAAGATAAATATTACTTATTACTAGCACAGTTCATGTGGTTAGAAATACATATTGAACCACAATATAATTGAGTAATTTATTTTGAGAATTCATTGAGAGACTACCTTCTAGGATTTATGAACTGATTCATTATTAATATTATTTCCAAATACCACTGTGGAAAGTCATAAATATCTGTTGATCTGGTTAACTTCAAATGTGCCCTTAGAGTAAGAAACCAGGATTTGACGTCAGACCTCCGTAGTCTTTCCCTTTCTCTGCCCTCCTTTCTTTTTCCCTCCCTCCCTCCCTCTCTTCCTTTCTCCCACCCTCCAGACTTCCTTCCTTCCCTCCCTCTCTCCCTCTTTCTCTCCCATCCTCCCTCTCTCTCCCTCTCCCCACCCCCATCTCCTTCTCTTCCCTGATTCTCTACTTCTCACTTGCCTTCTCTCTTTCTATACCCATAGCATTTACTATTTTCCAGGAACTGTTCTAAATTTTTACATCTTAACTCATTTAATCCACATAACGACCTTGTTAGGTAGGTACTGTTATTAGTTTCATCTTGTAGATAAGAAGCCTGGCCCTAGGTTAGGGAACTTCTCTGAAGAGTGGATTTACCTTATTTTTCTCATTTTAAGTGTGTTTTCTTGATCCTTGTTCTAAGAGTCTTGATGGCAGGAGTGAAGTCCCAGCCCCCTCTGCACTCCTTATTGTCCTAGTGAAGAACTTCATGAAAGTCAGACCTCAGTAGATACTAGGTTATAGGAAACAACTAGAAAGGAAGGTTAGTAAGTGGGGATAACCTTTCTCTCCTGAGGCACCGATGCTATACTATTTCATCAGATTTCATCTTCTAAGGAAGACAAATTATTGCCAATATGAAATCGTATAAATATGATACAAAAGAACGTGAAGAACATGGCAGTTTAAAATAAAACATGGAGCCATTGACTTTTAGAATTACGAGGAGCCTTGGAAATAGTGTCCGATTCTCCTTCCATAGATGACGAATCGGCCCAGAGGTGCCGTGGTGTACCCAGGGTCATGCAGATTCACTCAGCGTCCCCAGCGATGGGGTGTTGGTGCCCACACTGCCTTTCCCTGAGCTATCACTGAAAGCTCTGAGTGTGGCCCCTACTCTGAACTTTCTGATCCCCAGGTAAAGGCTGCAGAGTTAGCGTGACAGGATCAGGTGGGGGAACCTTAAGCATCTCCAAGTTTCCCACTTGGAGCTCTGGTTTTAGGCGTGGGCCATAATCCTTTCCACGTAAATTGAATTTACAAGCAAGAAGATGTCCCATACGCATCCATGTGACAGCATGTTATCCACCTCAGGAAAGGTGATATGTTTAACGGATAACCTCTCACTGTGAGGCCCCTCTCTGCTTCTTTGTCTTTGGAGCTCTGTTTTTTTCTGATTCTTCTAACTACCCCCCACCCTTACTTTTAAATATCCTCTGGAGTTACTACTACCTCCTTCCAATTACATTCCCTGAATGATAGGCCCCCTTCTCAGTTCAATTAGTAGAGATATTCCAGGACAGTTGTGTGTTGATATGAAGGAGCCCACCAGGACCACTTTCATTCTACCCTAAAATACAAGCTGAACATTGTCCAAAAGTCTTCTCCCACAACTGTAGTGATTCTTACAGGCCCAGGCACCTCTGTTCAGTGACTTCTGCACCAATCATCTGTGGGTCAGAATTTCTGGTAAAAGATCACCCCCTCAGGAAGGAGTTTTTCTGTGTAAAAACCCCACTATCTCAGCATGCCCTGTCATCCTACTGCAAGGCTAGTTTTTATAGTTCTCCAGATGTAGACATAAATGGAGAGCTTTATATTAAGTTCTATTTAAAACATTGTAATTTAAGTCGACCCTTTTCATCTGAATGAGTTGTGCTTTAGAATACATATGGTTCCAATTTTAGATCCTTCTTCATCTGGGATTACAAAAGAATCCAGCTTAGAAATCTCTCTGAGACGAGGCACCTCCCACATCACTATATTTTATTCTGAAACCTATTGGCATGATGTTATATTGAATGTGAATAGCATATGAAAATATATAATGTTTAAATATTCAAAGGCAGAAAATATCTCACTTAAAAGAAATACTGTCTGAATAATTGACATAAACTCAGGACCTGACCACAACATTGCAAATTACTGTCCCAAGGTCACTATGGGTGGATAATTCTTTAAAAATAGAAAGCTGTTTTAATCAAATCCTGATGTTTCTATTTTTAAATTCTTGGCACACTTCAGGAGGAGATTTTTATCTCCAAAAAGAAAAGGCAGACATTGCCTTCAGCCAGCAGTGCTTGAGCCCCAGGGGAAGCAACACGGGTTTGATATGGGCCGGCGTAGAATTGCTCTGTGATGCTCCATGGTATGAAAGAACCTGCGTGTGGAGAATGCTCGGCCTGTGGGTTGCGTGGAGCTGTGGGTATGCATTGGTGTTTTGAGCATGCAGTAAAGATGAACTGTACAAGGCATTTATGGGTATTACCAATAAAATAATTCAGCACCATACAGATCTCATAGTGACTTACCTTTAAACAGTGTAATGGCTAAGACCAGAAAGGAAATAACGCTTACCCTCAGAAGGGTGGTGTGGACTAGTGACTGACAGTGCTTTCGAGATTTTGGAGGAATTCTTGGTGAGTCAGTACTTTTAAGTGTTGCAGGTCACAGTCAGCCAGGTTAACTGTCTCTGTGGCTCAGATGGGTGGTGAGCATACTCAGTGAGCAGGTAGACTTCTGACTGAGCAAGGACTATCACTTCTCATTATTCCCCTCACTTGTATGCACCTTAGAAAGAGGAAATAATAGGCTTTGCCTTGGGTTTCCTATTATAAAAAGCTATTTGCAAGTATTTAAGATGGAAAACTTTATAAGATACACAAACAATACTTTCTATAATCTCAGGAGAGTCGGCACACTCGAGGATTCTCTTCAGTGTTGTTATGCATCAATAAGATTTTGTTGTTTTACAATAAACTCAAAGTAGAATCTTTTTTCAGCTAGTGAATGAAAATGTAATTTGAGTAAATAAAAATTCAATTTTAAAAATGGTTTAGTGGTCAGTTATTTATATTTTACACCTTAAAGCTTGTTTATGAATATTTCTTCTGGGATTCACAATTCACCGAGATGCAAGAGGCCAGCCCAGCTGCTAGCTGCAGAATGCAGGGATTGCTCCAGTTAGTTTAACACAAGAAACCAGGTACTCATAAAACTACTGACAGAGCTGGGAGCAGGCATTTAGGTAGAGCCTGCAGGAAAAATTTTATTTATTTATATTTTGTTAATCCTCACCCAAGGATATTTTTCCATTGATTTTTAGAGAAAGTGGAAAGGAGAGGGAGAGACAGAGAAAGAGAAACATCTATGTGAGAGAAATACATCAATTGGTTGCCTCCTGCATGGGCCCCAACCAGGGGTGGGGATGGAACCTGCAATCTAGGTATGTGCCCTTGACTGGAATCAAATCTGAAACCCTTCAGTCCATAGGCCGATGCTCTATCCACTGAGCAAACTGGCTAGTGCAGGAAGAATTTATACTCAAGAATCCAGAGCTAAGTTCCAAGGAAACCTCATGTCTTCCACCAGGTAGCTCCTGGCTGACCTGCCGAGTCCAGGATCTCCGGGCCTGGCTACGAACTGGGTCCTAGAGCCACGATGGACCCCTGGTTCTCTTCCGTCTTCTCTGACTTTATATTTCTAGTCACCTCCAAGGTGTCTCACAAACGCTTGGGAGTAACTCCTGGTCTGTAGCCTCCCTGCTCTTTCTGTCCCACCCTGCAGAGCGGTGCTGCCCTGCTGCTGTGCTCAGTGCCCGGCTCTGACAGGCATAGTCATGCTGAGAGGGATGCCACTGCTTTCCCAGCCCAGCAGGGCAGCTGCCCCTTCTGGTGCTGATTCTGAAACCCCCGCCTCTCCCTCAGCCTATTGGGTGTTGCAGCAATTTGCTGGTGCCTATTTATATTCTTGTTTTCAGAGAGGAAGGGAGAGGGAGAGAGAGATAGAAACGTCAATGCTGAGAGAGAATCATTGACCAGCTGCCTTCTGCGAACCCCACACTGGTGATCGAGCCTGCAACCCAGGCATGTGCCCTGACTGGGAATCAAAACATGACCTCCTGGTTCATGGGATGATGCTCAACCACTGAGCCACGCCGGCCTGGCACTAGTGCTGATCTAGAGTCCTGAGGGTATAGCTAAATGTGCATATCCAGTGATATGCTTGACCCAGCCAGTACTATCTCAGCGTGCTGAGGATTAGTTGACTTGAAACGTGTTAGTCATTTGCTAAACTGGCATTGTTAAAAATTAAATCACATAAACTTACAATTACACAAGGTACCAATCGGAGCTGGGGTGAGGTACCCTAGCAGCATCTCATTCTAGTACATCTGATTGCGGATGCAGTAGATGTAATAGCCTAAAAAGCATCAATAACAGTGACGTGCACAAGTAAGTTAGAAATTGATGAGTTTTGAGTATTTATAACATTTGTGTCTGTGATTCCAATAAGGTGCTGAGAATTTGGATAGAGTATGTGTGTCTGTGGCCTGACTAGCAAGCTTGCCCTCCTTTCAAACTCTAACCCTTGCCCTCTTCTTCAAACTCAGGCAAACAGTCCTTCCCACTATCTTACCAAACAAGCACCCACTTGTCTGCTTCTTGGCTACTTGCTGTTCGAGTGTTTCGGAAAGTAATTTTGAAATAGCATTTTCTTCTAAGTACACAAATCTGAGTCTCTCTAAAGGAATTTGTATATAACATTTTTATGCATATATGTGTTTTGGGGTTTTATCCTTCAATTACTTTAACTAGATTAATGAGACCAGGTGAGGCTGTTTGCTCATTTCTCTACAGAGGGAATGGAAATTGTAATAGCAAGACTACCATTACCTTCTTTGTGTTGTTGCTTCTTAGAATAGCTTTGTTACTTGAAGAATTCACAATACACAGAACACATTATATCCATTGGAACAAAGGTTCACAGGCAAGGCAACATTGCCTTCTGCCTGCACTTTCTCACTCTCTCATGGCCCTGGGAAAGGGCCCCATGCTGTTGGCACCTGGGATTCCTCTCGCTCTCAAGCCCATGTTATACCTGGCTGGGGGGCAGCTCTGTCTCATCTGGGCACCGAGGTCTCTGAGTTATGTGCATGGCAGTGAGGGAACCTGTTAGAATCGGATTTGTTTAATACCGATGGGGCAAGGCCCTGCATGAGTAATGGTGGGGTTCCCACATTCTCACGCCTTTTCTGGGCAGCCTACTTTTAATTTCAAATTAAGTAACTAGAGGCTCCATTCTTATGGACTAAAATGTCCACACAGTTCCCAACATTTCTGACGTTCTCAAGGGAATTCCCATATTTTCTTAGAGGAAGCATTCTATGACTTGCTCTGATTTCCTGCTCCTTCTTCACCTCATTGAGCTTCACCCATCTATTCCCTGAAGCAGATGTTGTCTGTCTATCCATCTACTCCACGAGGAACAGAGAAAGACTCCCTCTCGATCCCTCCCCGATGCACCAACAAGGCAGTTGTAATAGACTTGCTGGAGTTTGGGGATAATGGAGCATTGTAGTTCAGAAGTAGACAGCTTAACACCAGTTTCAGACACCCCTAAGTCCACTCGTTGGGGGTTCCAAAGCACCCCCTCTTCTTCAGCTCCTCTGCTTCTCTAATTCACTTCTTTCTTTCATTTTGTTTTTTAACATATTTTTATTGCTTTCAGAGAGGAAGGGAGAAGGAGAAAGAAATAGAAACATCAATGATGAGAGAGAGTCATTGATCGGCTGCCTACTGCACGCCCCACACTGAAGATTGAGCCCACAACCCGGGCATGTGCTGTGACCTGGAATCAAACCCTGACCTCCTGGTTCATAGGTTGATGCTCAACCACTGAGCCATGCCGGCCGGGCTAATTCACATCTCTCTTTCCAGGCCCAGGGCCTTGTTCTGTCTCCTGCCTGCCTCCCCTTGTTAAGGGAAACAACTCTAGGGAAACCAAACACATCATCCAACTATTCACTAGACACCCTTTTAGTTATGATTATTTAAAGTAATTTGGCACTATTTTATCCATCACTCTTTTTAAAACTCGGCCTATGCCTGTATGTGTTGGTGTGTGGACTGGTGTGCTTCTTGATTTCTGGTCCTTGTATTACCAGAGACCCTTTAATATATTTTCCTAATCAGAACAACATCCCTCTGCCTGCCACACCCAAACCCAAATGTGTCAATGACTGGGCGTTTCATACCTCTTTCCCTTGTGCTCAGGGGTATGCAAGCCTGGTTCTGGCTTATGTTCTAGCCCCAGGAAACTTCTGCTTGGAGATAAGAGCTATTTTAAGTGCTTAGATAGAACCTGGCTTTCAGAGTGTGGTTCATTCTGCATCTGAACATCCGAATGTGCCTTTGTTAGTGGAGGCCTTTGTTATCTGGGTGAGTAACGCCACACAGTAGCGAACACTGGGAACGTGGGAAACCTCTCTGGCCTGGTAATGGCCACTTAATTTAACATCAGTCGGGCAGTTCCACAGAAAGTTTGCAGTCTCTCTGAATTACCTCTGTGCTTTGGAGAGGGGCACGGATTCTGTGCTGGTCAAATGTTTTTGTCTCTCCCTCGGATTTCTCCCAGGGGCAGATGCCCCTCACACAGGCTGGGAAGACTGAATATAGGAAATGTAATTCTAGAAAGTCAGGTGGGGCTGAGGGTCACCCTTGGAGAAAGCCTCTTTAATTATAGTATAATGGGCCTCCAGGAAGTACAATCTATTCTAATTTTCTCTCATACCCCATGGATGCCTTTCAGAGTGAATTCTGTCTCAAGGATCTCCTTTATGCAGAAGCAACAAGAACAACATGTCCTTTATCACACTTATTTCTATTTATTTGTATGAGATCATGGTCTTTAATTTTTGGGGGAAATATGCTAGGTATGGATATGAATGGCAAAGGGAATGTTAAGAGACAAGAAGGGGACCTGTCTTTTGAGTAAAAGGTTTATGTGAGACTAATGCTGGGTAACGGTGAATGCGCACAATAGGCCCGGATCACGGGGGACTTTGAACATCTGTGCAGACTTGAGCCTTTGGGCAGAGGCTCAGGATCCTAGAGACAGACTCCTTCCTGAATCTTGGCGTTGTGGCCATCTATGCTCAGGAAGAGGGCAGTTTGCTTATGGAAAAGAATGAGGAAGGTCTCATTTATTATAAAACATTTATTTGGTCCTTCCAGTAATCTCAATGGTTAGAGCATCGGCCCATACACCTAATGGTTGTGGGTTCAATTCCGGTTCAAGGGCACCTTCCTGGGTTGGTTCACTTCCAGCCCCTGGTCAGGGTGCGTGCAGGAGGCAACCAGTAGATGTGTCTCTCTCACTCACATCAATTGCCCTCTCTCCCTCCCTCCCTCTCTCTCTTCCTCTCTCACTCACATTGATCACCCTCTCTCCCTCCCTATTTCCCTCCCTCTCTCCCTCTCTCCCTCCCTCCCTCCCTCCCTCCCTCCCTCCCTCCTTTCCACTCTCTCTGAAAAGCAATGGAAAAATATCCTCAGGTAAAGGTTTAAAAAATTTTATTTGAAGTCTTTCTTAAGAAATTTACTAATTAAAAAATATAACTATAGAACTAAAAATGCATGTTTATCCTTTGCCTTTCAATAGAATTCCACAGAAAACTAGTTCCTTACTGAATATAGTAATAGTTCCATGGTTAAGTAAATTTGGGATAGTGGATCCAAGGATTAATTTCCTTTCTAAACTTTGTTTAGTCAATAGGTCTTTTAACTGTAGGACTTCTCAAAGCTTGCAATATGGTGGTTTATATTGTAAATCCCCAAGAGGGAAACTGAGTAAGCAGATTTCCCAAATCCTATGTTGTGAGCACAAAGGCTCTTCAGAGCAGGCAGGAAGCAGGCTGGAGTGCAGCTAAGGACAGTACCTTTGGGATTCAGCATTTGACTTCAAAGCCTGACTTCTTGCTGTGATCTGATCTAAGTCAATTTCTCACTTCCTAGCTATCAGTGTTTTTGGGTGAGGGCTAGAGGTCTTGCCCCATCTCCATGCCCTTCTCCACCTACAAGAAATGGTAACCAGGAGAGCAGGGTTCCCACTGGATCCTTCCATAGAAAGAACATTCCTTAGCATGTGGTCAAACCGACACATCAGGTCATGTTAGGTGTGATGGCGCCATAAACATCTGACCATTAGCCACCTCCACAGCCGTGCCGGGGGCGGGCCATTGGAAACAGGTGTGGCTCTTCCAGGCCCACTCACCTGGCAGAGTCCTGCTTCATGGGTGACATAAGAGCTTATTTTGTCTTAAGCCCAGGACCTCCACAGGACGCAGGCCCTGGGAGGGCTGGACGTGCAAGCGTTCGCTGGGAGTCACACATGCGAAGGAGGGGAAGCAGGATTGGGTGGGGGGGCGACCTGGCACCGCTCAGGGCTGTCAGCAACATGCTCCTGAGGCCACTGAGAGCCCTGGACACCGAGACAGTGGCCGCGGCGCTGACAGGTACAGTCTCCAACATCATTGATTCAAAACTCCTGCAGCATCATTTGTGCTAATTAGCAGACTGCCCAGCGCTGGTCGGGGATGAACATGTCCAGTCCTGGAAGGAGGCTCTGAGTGTGACACTCAGCCACGAGCCCTTCACATGCCCAGCGGCCGCCTGTGAGTGTGAATCCTAATGAAGGCGCCTCAAATATCAACGCACTGCTTCAAAGGTGCCAACCAGGTGTAGACATACACAGTGCTGTCCAGGCCAAAATGTGATTAAAGTAAATCGGAGATAATGTAATGTCTCCCCACTTAGGAGCTGTGCGCATTGGGGCAATACACTTAACCCCTTCAGGCACTAGCGTGCTCCTTTGAAGATAAGTATAATGGTAGTTCTTACTCCATTAGATTGTGGGTGAGTGCTTCACAAAGGGCATGATGGGTAACAGCTCTTGGTAAAAGTCGCCAGTTATTTTATTTTTTGCAAGTGAGGGAACATGGAACTGGGGTAAACTACAAAATCAGTTACCAGGCTTGGTGGGAGAGTGAGAGAACATCCATGCTATGGCCAGTGATGGTCTGAACAATGTTTATTTGCCATGCGTGTTGTCAGGGGGATTAGCGTTCTTAGTCATGCTTCTTATAATGTCAATTAATCAGTTGATTTCCATGTGGATAAAATATATATCATGGTGAGATTGGAAATTTGGATTTGGAACAGACAGGAGAAAGATATTTTTGGATTATTAGATTCATAATTCAGAGATTTTGAATGTCTGTCTGGGTGGCAACAGATGCACGGAGGATATGAGAGAGAGATGTGCAGGTAGGACAGAAGTTAGAAAAGGACATGGAAACACACCCAGGAAAATGCGGCCTACAAATCTAGCTTTGAACACGCATGCTGTGCTACGTGCTGAGAATCATCCTTCAGCTAACTTGCACAATAATCCGCTTTTTATAATTTCTGTAATGTATCGTTACAAGAAAGTGCCTTTAGCTTGGCCCTTTTGAGAATGAATTATTCTTTGGAATCTAGATAGAAACATTCTTCAAATTTCTAAATTCAGTGATTTGTTTGTTAATAAAATAATTCATTGAGTGAATGTGCTGTGTTAAGATGGCGATGGGTTATTGATTTCAGAAAATGCTATGTATATTATTTTATGTCGGGCCAATATATTTCGTTATAATACTGGTGTGTCTTGTGTCTGGAATTGTACTTTGAAAATGATCTTCTTATAGAACCATTACAAAGTCTAATAATGGCTGACGAATTATAATGGGAGTCGTGCTGATAATGTGACTTATCTGTCTTAATGGCTTTATGTGTTCTCTAATCTCACAACCCAGTCTGTGTATATCGTATTATTTGGGCATAATATCTCAATTGTAGTGACCTCAATATCCCCTAATGTAGCGCTGCGTAGAGTATTGTTATTATCATTATGTGATTACTTATTTCACACCTTCTTTAAATAGTTTGGTTGTATTATAATATCCCTTTGATATTAGGTTCCCATTATTATAATTTTATTTTGACAACTAGTACTATATCCAATGTAAAACATTTCATTTGTCTGATTGTATAAATTTCATTTCAATTATACTTGGTTGATTTCTAATCGTAAGAATGCTAGTTAATGCCAGTAACACTTTTTATCAAGTTTAAAGTTAATTATTGTTTTGATATTTGATAGTTTGAGGGAAAATTTTTTGTTGGCAAACATTGCTTCCTTGCTTAGATGTGAAAAAACACACACAAATGATAAAGGGTGGATGGTACTGCTAAGTATTTGCATATTATATATAGAATATATACCTACAGATATATTCATGCAGCACAAATGTATGACATTATATATAATTTCTCTTTTATTAGCAATAACTCTCAAAGTTTATCGTTGACTCATTTTAACTCTGTAGTTTGTATTGAAGTCTGTATTCTACATTATTGAGAAAGAAGCTTTATGTCAATTACGATTTACTGCTCTGTCTTTCTGTCCACTGTTAGAGTCAGTACAATGAACTCCAAAGAAAAGACCCACAAAACACATTTTGTGTTTATTTGAAAAGTTTATATTTATTTGTAAAGCTAGAGACAAGGTGTGGCATGCATCATCTATGGCTCTCAACCTTGTTTTCTATGATGGTTATTTGATTTGAATGTTGATAAGCTATCCACATATCTAAACAGAATTCTCTTGTACAATGGCACCACCATTGTCCATATTAAATACAAGTTTTATACTCAATCTGTTACAACGTAGAGTGGGGGAACAAAGAGGAAATGTTAGAGTGAGTGAAGTTGGCCCATCCTGGTAAGAAGTACTAGTTAAACCCCATGCCCTTTCTCCTTCATGCTGGTTGGTCCTGCCTAAATCCTCGCCTTTGGGGTGAGAGTGGAGTGATGCGCCCACTTCTAGTTCAGCTAATGACGCTCTCCTAGACTTGCTCTCTTCCTCGTGTTGATGATGGAAATGGTAACAACTGAGCACAATCTTGCACGTGGCACATTAGGAATGGAAGGACTGTCCTGCTAGCCTGAGTCTTGCAATGACTTCGCCGACAGGGCTCATCTGCCTGCTCTGGACTGTTATGCAGGGAAGGAACGCAGGTTTCTAAGTTCTCTGACCAATGCATTTTCAGTCTTTTGTTCAAGTACCTGAGCCTTCAGTGTAACAAATGCAACTCTGCAGTTTCTCTGGGAGTGATTGTTAGGATGACCATATAATTGTTCGAATTTGGGAATTTGGAGGATAAAAGAGGACTCACTTAGTAATGAATAGGAGAAATTGGTAGATTGGGTGCAGGGAGATAAGGGGAAGATGCTTTGGTCCAGAGACGCTCTGTGGGAAGCCATTTTTCTTTCCCTACCATGGAGGCTCATTGGTTGCACAGCCAAGTCCATGACAAGGCTCCCTCCCAGAGAGAGACCTTTTTTCCATCAAAGTTATCATATGGACTATTATTATTTTTAAAAATATATCTTTATTGGTTTCAGAGAGGGAGAGAGAGAGAATCATTGATCGGCCGCCTCCTGCACACCCCGCACTGAGGATGGAGCCTGCAACCCAGGCATGTGCCCTGACCGGGAATCGAACTATGACCTCCTGGTTCATAGGTCAGTGCTCAACCACTGAACCATGCTGGCTCGGCTGGACTGTTATTTATGAGCTCAACATTTCAGGTCATAGACACATGTTTCCTCCCTAAAATACTTAGAGTAAAACAAATAGCTGAGAAAACTTGTCCCCCAGGGTTCTCCCTCTGCAGACCTGCCCCCAGGGGCCATGGGTTTCTGTGGTCTCAGCATAGAATTCCTCTAGTCCCTGCTCCCAGGAGACTCGCCTTTGCTAATTAGCCTCTGTGAGCTTGGAATCCTCATTTATATAATGAGACCAAGACTATGTCATTCACACTGTGTTGGGAAGATTAAAAGCAAGGGAGCATGCTTCTCTCCCATCCTCCAGTGCTACTTGGTCATTAGAGGTGTTATTTGCATCTGGACCCTCCCCTCCTCCCTCGCTCTCTTCCCACTGCTCCTCTCAGGGCTGAATCATTGAAATAGTGTTTTACCCATTCTTTTACCTCCTATACCATTTATTTCTGCAGTCAACCCTCCACATAGCTATACATATTTTTTCAAGGAAAATAACATCAATTACTTTTCTTGATTAAAAAAAAAATATCCATGTTTACAGTAGGAAAAAAGTAAAGTACAAAGAACAAATTAAAATGTCTTATTTTCTCATTATCTGGAGATGCTATTTTATCCCATGCATTTATGTAGTATGGGAACATTTGTTTTTGTAAATGGCATCATATTATATATACTGTCAAACTTAGAGTCAAGTCCTAGAAAAAAGACAAATTTCACCAATTGCTAAAATTTATCTAATTTTATCTATAATAAGTTTGATAAGATAAAGAACTCTTTACTTCATGCCTTTTAAAACAGAGGCTCATTTGAGTATTAATTGAAGAGGGAACATTTATTTTGATAATTTTATCACATAACCAAGTGGGTGACTCCTCCCTCCCCTGCAAGAAAAAACCACAAAAAAGAAAAAAGAAAAGATACCCATATTCCTTGCGCTATGGCACCCTCCCTCTGCAAAGTCAGCAATTCTTCTCATGCTTTGACTACCTCTGAATTCCTCTTCTGTGACGAGCTGGGGAAAAAGCTTTTATTGTAGAAGATTTATGTGATTATCACCCAGATAAACCACCCTGACATCAACTGATTTGGGGTTTTAATTACTCTTGTGAAATCCCTTCACAGCAGTACACTTAGATTAGCATTTGATTGCATAACTGGAAAAAGGCACGTGTGCCCCAGGGCCTGGGAATCGTATTGTACACCCATAATGCTCCTGCTTGAAACAACTAAAAAATCAGACAAAATATAGGGACAAGGGTTTCCATGTCACTGGACATCAGGTGGTGATGGACAGTGGTTGCTAAGAGATTGGGCTGCGGGAAATTAGGTGAATCCTACATTTACTTACTCCGCGGGAAGGGTTTCCAGGCTGCACCTCAGGGAGAAGAAGCCAGGAACGCCCAGTGGTTTCTCTAAGTTGAGGAGAAGGCACTGAGAGGATCTGAGGGGCACAGGGCAGGGTCTGAAGAAGAAGGTGATTCAGAGAGAGAACCTTTGAAATCTCAATAGGTTCCCTTCATGTCTGCAACTGAGCACTGACTGGCATATGCACATGTAGCGTTAGCCACAGGTGGAGAGAAACCACTCAGAAGAATGGGATGGATTGGAGGAATAAACCAAGGATTTACACAGGCAGGACGTGGTTTCTATGGGATGCAGTGGGAAATATCGTAAGTCATGCCCTGTTGGGTAGAAGGCTCTGCAGTGCGTTGCAGTGGTTTATATCAGCCCTGCACTAAATTGTGTGCTAGTCCTATGAAATACGCTTGAAATCATGCAAGGATCAAGCTGTTCCAAGAAAATTAACTGCAGCCCAGAAAACAAACAAACAAATAGTTCAAGACAATTTAAGTGTAAACATATCTAGAACTCAGCAAGGTGAAAATTTTTGTCTAGTATCCAATAAAAAAGTTGCAAGCATGTAAGGAATCAGGAAAATATGACCCATAATGTAGACAAAAATCAACCGATACAAATACAACCTAGAAATGGGAGAGGTGATAGAAATAGCAGATGAGCCAAGAAAACAGTACTGTGGCTCTGATATATACACGAGAAAGAGAGAAGAGGATTTGGAGAGCCAAGGAAGATCCTCAAAAACCCAAATTAAATTGCCAGAGAAAATGACAAGGTCTTAGATGAAAAATATACTGGATGATGAATAATAGTTCACACTGCCGAAGAAATGATTAGTGAACGTGTAAACATAGCAACATAGACTATGCAAAAGTAAAAAAATAGATAAAAAGACTGCCAAAAATGAACAGCACATTAATGAGTATGGAGCAAAATATTATTTAATCTCTATGGATTAACAATGAACAAATAAAAATGAAATTTGAAAGAATACTGTTTTAAAATAGCATAAGACAAAGTGTTTTTCTCTAAGATGTGTAAAACCTGTGCATTGAAAAGTTAAAAACATTACTGAGAGGAATTAAAGATCTAAAAAACAGGAAACAGACCTGAATTCAAACATCCAATAGTGTTAAATGTGAATTTCCTTGTATTTGCCCCATAAATTTGTGTATTTATAGTCAGAGTTATCCCAATTAAAATCCTATCAAAAGCTTTTCTGTAGAAATTAACAAGCTGCTTCTAAAAGTCATATGGAAATTTAGAGTGTCCAGGGTCACTGAATTTTGAAAAAGAAAAATAAATTTTAAGGGTTTACACTACCTAATTTCAAGACTTATTTAAGACTACAGTAATTGAGACTGTGGTGTTTGCCTAAGGATAGATAAATAGATCACTAAACAGAATCGAGAGTACAGAATTAGAGTTATCATTGAATTTTGATGGAGAAGCAAAGGCAATTTAGTGGGTAATGCGTAGTCCGTTCAATAACTTGTGTTCAAGCAACTGGATATCTATATGCAAAAATATGAACTTTAATTATCACATACAAAATTAATTTAAATGCCTTATAAACTAAATGTGAATCATAAAACTACAGGGCTTTTAGGAGAAAACTTAAGAAAAAATATAGCCTTGAATTAGACAAATATTTCTTGTCTATAACACAAAAATTGGTATCCATTAAAGAGGAAATGGATAAATTGAACTTCATCAGAACTCAAAACTTGCACTATTTAGAAAACATTGGTAAAAGAATGAAAAGACAGGCCACAGGCTACTTACCATATATCTGATAGAGAACTTGTATTCAAATTGTATAAAAAGCTCAACACTCAATAAAACAAATCATCTAATAAAAATGACCAAATATTTTATTTTATTGATTTCTGAGAGAGGAAGAGAGAGGGAGAGACAGAAACATCAATGATGAGAGGGAATCATTGATCAGCTGCCTCCTACACGCCCCCTTTTGGGAATTGAGCCACAATCCCAGGCATGTTCCCTGTAAAGGAATCATAGGTTGATGCTCAACCGCTGAGCAACACTGTCCAGTCTCAAATGTGCAATTTATGCCTCTTGCTTCTTTCACTTCACCCACCATAACACAGAAGAAATAGTGGCAGTGTGGTAAGTGGGGGAGAAGTAGAAGGGTTGGTGGAAACTGACAAAAAAGCCAACTTTGTGCCCTGTGTCCAGTGATGCTAGCTGTTCCCCTAATCTAGTCTCTCCTTTCTAAGTGAGAAATTACTTAATTTTCAATTAAGCATATGGCTTCCTCCCACCCCCAATACTTATTGCTCTCCCTGCAATGAAGAGAGGCCATGTGGTCACATTTTGACCTAGGACTCAAGCAGTGGTCACCTGTGACTCCTGAGAAGTGTGCATACTCGAAGGAGCAGACCTTTCTCCATCTCTGTATTCATGCGAAGGGCTTAGGGATCAGAGTTCTCTCTGGCATCCTGAAGTTGGGGTGGAGTCATGTACTAAGGATGACGAACAGCTAGGAGGAAGAGTCAAGTCCCTGTGATTCTGTGGTACAACCCCACCAGTCCTGGACGTTCCACTACTGGACATCTTCACACGGAAAAGACAGGCATTTCTCTCTTTAGGGCCCAGGGATTTGCTCAAGCACTTTTGCACCTAATGATGTTTGGCACACTTACCTTCCCCAGTGCAGGTTCCCAGCCTGAAGCAGGGCTGAGCTGGGGAGGGGCAAGCTCTGCATTGGGTAATAGCAACGCTCTCTATTAGGCCTAGATGCCTGGCAGTGGTAAGCATTCATTGGAGCACAGGGAAAACAGTAAGAGAAGGAAGAGGGTTATATTTACTTGTCCCTCATCAACTAGAGTGAGTACATTCAATGTATTGATTACACATTTGTTCTAATTGAACTAAGCAATGCTTTATTATACTTATATGTATATTAGAGGCCCGTTGCACGAAATTCGTGCACGGAGGTGTCCCTCAGCCTGGCCGCACCCATTCTAATCTGGGACCCCTCGGGGGATGTCCGACTGCCAGACATCCCTCTCACAATCTGGGACCACTGGCTCCTAACCGCTTGTCTGCCTGCCTGACTAATTGCCCCCTAACTGCCTCTCCCTGCCTGCCTGATCACTCCCAACTGCCCTCCACTGCCAGCCTGATCACCCCTAACCACCTCTGCCTTGGCCCCCGCCACCGTGGCTTTGTCCAGAAGTAAGTCAGATGTCTGGAAGATGTCCAGTTGATCCGGTCTAATTAGCATATTTCCCTTTTATTAGTATAGATATATACTGGTATACACACATAACAATCTTTAACAACTGTTAACATTCCTATCCAGAGGAATCTTTAACAATTGCTGGATGTTGTTTAATATAACAAAGACATTAATGTGGAAGCATTAGTGATTCAGTACAATTCTGATAACTAATAGCAGCTATATTCATTTCAACTTTGTCACAGAGTTCTCCCGCTGTTTAGGGTGTTATATGGCAATTGATCCCAATACCATCTCATATCATGCTGGATATGCTTCTGATTCACTTTTCCATTGAATCTGTGTTCAATTTTAGCATAATCTTCCTGAATGCAGATCAGGAGGCACTATTTTCTCCCACGCAAACTGTCTTCATCTGTTCTGCATCTTGTGCAATTACAAGACAGCTACCCCTTGAGGAACACATGGCTGTCAGTTGCCCTTGAAGGAGGACACTCTCCACAGAAGCACTACTGGGGTCTCTAATTACAGTTCAGTTTCAGCTGTTCTGGCAGGAATGCCTCTCTCCCCTGGCGCTCAGGCCGTCACCTTGGGTGCCCTTGAGAGCATGTTTCTGTCTGTCAGCAGCCGTACCTCCTGTCTCTCCTCCTAACAGGGATTTCACGTCCTCTGTATAGACTGTAGATCGGAAGACCATTCTAAACACACTTTCTAAATTTGGCAGCCATTTTTGTTTGGATGATAAATGGACCAAAACATAAATTTAAAAAAAAATTCAATTTCTCTATCGTTTTTCTTCCATCTTAAAATTAAAAGTGGTGCTGCTACAAGTGTTCTTCTCATACAAGGTTAGTACCCCTGCTTCTCTCTCCACGATATTTATTTGGAATGAGTATTGAGATAGAACCATGGCTGGGAGCAGCTAACATGTATTGTTCCTTACTATTGCAAAGCTGTATGCTAAGAGCTTGAAACACATCGTCTGTTTCAATCTTAATAATTTAGGCAATGTTTCTACTAAACATAAGAGAACTGAGATGCAAGACTTCAAATGCATTACCCTGGTCATGCCGGGAGTGGCATGGCCAGAATTTGCACCCAGATTGTCCTATTTCAGTTCCCATGAGAGAATCCACCAAAATGCAAAGCTGACCATGGTTTTCACCACTGGTGTTCTCTAGATCAATGGTGCCAGTTCGGATCTGACTTGAAGAGCTGTTTGCAGCTTGGCCTTAATCTACCTTTTCAAGCATCTCTCCACCTGCTTCTGATACAAACCCGCACCCCTTCATCTTGTACCAGAGAGGAGTGGAACCACCTTGGATAGGCCACGTTCTGTTTTGCTTCTATACATTGGCATGTAGGGTTCTCTCCGTATTTAACCCCATTCCGGCCCTGGACACCTGGAACCTTTTCACTCATTGTTCAAGACCTCAGCCATGAAGACTTTCCTGACATCCAACCTAGGCAGAGTTAATTATATCCCCTGGAATGGGCTAAGGCAGTGACTGTAGAACAATCTCAAAAAAACTGTCATGAGGGAAATAAAAGTGTTAAGGTGGTATGTGGCGTAAAAGAGGGTATGGGGAAATAATGTTAAGATGGTAGATATCTTAACGTAAATGT
This sequence comes from Ia io, assembly GCA_025583905.1. Taxonomy (NCBI): domain Eukaryota; kingdom Metazoa; phylum Chordata; class Mammalia; order Chiroptera; family Vespertilionidae; genus Ia; species Ia io. The sequence goes on from JAJQQW010000014.1 coordinate 399,584, forward strand.
TTATAGGAAGTTCTGGTAAAGGCAGAGAGGCTACAAGAGCAATAATCCTTAGCAAGTGGTACCTATGGAGATATGAGGAGGGGTATTGAGAGGAGTGAGAAGAGTTTGCCATCGAGATGGGATTCTTGGAAAAAAGGTGAGGAGAGGAATCGAAGTAAACACCCACGTAGGTGTATATATGGGGCCTGACAGCTGAACAAGTTCCTAATTTCTGGAAAAGTATAGGCCGCTGAGAGTCAGGGAGGAAGGGAGAGAAAGGAGGAGTCCACGTCTCAATTCAGATTTTACATTTCTTAAAAAGTCTTTTGGTTTGGGAAGGAGTACATCACTCATAGATACAGAGAAGTAGAAACTAAGCTAAACGGTTGAAGATGCTGCAGACGGGATGTTTCTTTGTCACGTAGTAACATCTCCAAAACACAATCTCATGAGTATAATGTGTGGAGCAAACAGGGACACGCACCCAGGTCAGGTGTCCTCCATGGAGTGATGGCCAGTTGTTCTTTGCTTTGGAGAGTCTACTGTTGGTTATCTTCAATGTGCAGATCTTAAGCAGGTCAGCCACATTTTTTTTCACATCGATAACATCTGCACAGTAGGTCCAAGGTATTTATAAGCTTTACGTTATCAGTGTGTGATCAGGTTTCCTCTGAAAATAAATTCCAACGAGAGCATAAAAGGGCAGGGCTGTCTCTTTGTTCTCTGTAGTTGTAACTCCCAGGTGGTTCTCTGTGTGTGATCAATACATTCTGGTTGAAATGCTATTCATGAGAACAGCTGTACTGACTATTTTCTAACTATAGAATTTTGCTTTTCTCTATAGTAGATGGATTAACATTGAAATTCCAGGACTCTTATGAACAATTCTGTGATTTTCATTTTGTCGTGTCAGGGCCTCGAGGTTTCCCATGCTCAAGGTCTGGGCTCTCTACTTTGGGAACTTAAGGAATTTTTGCTTAGTTGTTCAACTTCATTCAAACAATGGCCCATTCTGATATCCAAGCATTCGTTTTTTGTGGCTTTTTGCTTATAATAAGAAATTCAAAGCTCTAAGAATGTTACACACATAGCAACATTTTCCCAGAGAGAGATGAACAGAGCAATAAATCCCGTAGACTCGCATCCTACCACCTTTCCAATGAATGTCAAGCAATGCTGGGCAATGCATTCAAATGCCCTCATCACCTTGTCTGTTCTGTTTTCTGCTTTCAGAAACTAAAATACAATTCTGAGTGTTTATTCCATTGTCACCCTGTCACCAAGGATACCAGATGCAAACACTCTCTACTCTGTGGGATCGCAGCAAAAGGTTATAGATCTTCATTACCAACTGCCGTGTGATCATTAAAGACCTCGGGAGTGCTGAATGTTCTGGTGAATGAGATTTTTAAAGGTGATTATCTTAAATGATGTTTACCTTACACATAAGGTACATATAATACATTGTGAAGAATCTCTCAAATCACTGTAAATCAATTCTTAAATTGTCAGGTTCTATACTGTATCTAGCAAGTGGATTTTATTGGTTCGTCCTCAGTATTTGGAACTTACAGGTATTTTATTTTCAAAATACAATGTTTCTATTTATATTTAACCCCATTTTTCTCTACTTTTTGTTATTGTTGTAATTAGCTAGTTAATAGTAATAGTAAGAGGAGAGCAAAGGGGAGGCCAGGCAAAGTAAGCATGGTCACCTGGGCAGCTTCACCAGGAAGCTGCAACATCACGCTCCCCGGGAACCACCGTCCATTCCCTGCAGGTCACAGGGGAAGGGGTCCAAGAAGGGGAAGATGGTCAGGGTAACATAGGTAAGGTGCTTGCCTGTCAGTCTAGCCTGGGAACCATGGGTTGGCTAGGGAGGACCCCATCAGAAGTGCACAAAATTGTGAAAGCTAATTGGTTAGTTTGAAGAAACTCCTGGTTAAAAACTCCCAGACAGAGTTTTCTTGTGCTTGTTCTCTTTTGCTCCATGACCCCCATTCACTGTGCACTCGCCTGCTCTCATTCAATAGCCATGTGGCCTCAAGCACCACATGACCCAGGGTCAGGCAGACCCCACTGGCAGGAGGCGGGACAGGACTGTGCTTTACTATGGAGCAGAAATGCTGGGCAGTGGCCTTCACTCTGGCCCTGCTAGGACGGCTGGACTTCTTCCATGAGGAGATAATGGAATGGAGATGGGACCATAGAGGGGAACCCCCTTAATTTTTTGTTATCAATAAAACTTTCCGTGAAACCCCATTCTCCTGTGGGGGCCTCAGGAAATTCTTTTCCTCATGGCACCCCAAGAACCCCACTTCCCACCAATAACTGATTTTCTCGCTATTGTTGGAATTAGAGAATTCAACTTTCATCATTTACTCACATACTACTCATTAGCTTGGCTGATACAAAGAGCAGTCATAGCCCTGATTAAGAAATGAATGGATTAGTCACTAACCTGACCCAGTGCTTGGCACTGTTCTATTCTTTGGCATGTGACAGGCTATGACATGGAAACATGACCAGGATAATCAAACTCAGCTCTACAAAGCTCATTAAAAGCAGGTGGCAGATGTTCAGAAAGGCATATAATGAAAATGTTAATTTAAATTAAAGTCAGAGCATTTGCTTTTACTTACTTTTTTTTTAAAATCTCATACTGGCTTCTTCACTATATATTATAATTGTTACAATCTTCTGTTATTTTTAATTGCTGTGTCTGATATTCCTATTATTCATGCCCAATAAATTAGTAGTATAATATTTAGTACTTATCATTTATAGAGTTCCTTCCCCAGCATATTGAATGTCTAGAAGAGGAAAAGATCTACTGACCTACTATTAGACTAAAAATTATATAAAATCCAATTGTATAATCAATAGATTTGAGGATTTTTTTTCAGATTCTCTAAGACATCTATATATTTCTGTATTCTTTACGTAGCCTAGTATTTTTTATATTTTATTTAATGCTTTACATTCTTATACTTTGTACTTACAAAGGAAAACTCATTTATTCATTCAATATAAGTGGAGTACATCTTCTATAATAACATTGTGTAAGAATGTAGGGAAACACCAGTAAAGAAGACCCAATACTTTCAAGAAGCTCACAGTCCAGCAGGGGGAGTGACATGACATTTGATAAATCACAATGCATCAAGTTCAGTAATAGATAAAAAATATGATGAAAATAGTGCAGAAACACAGAATAAAGCAATGAACTCTAACTTGGAAGGCTGGGAATTGGGTAATAGGGGATTGTTGACATAAAAAAATTTCAGGTGCAAAAGATAAGGCAGCGTAATCTCCTAGTATCTATATAAAAGACTAAGCATCCTTCCCTCCGACCGGTAGCTATGATGCTCACTGACCACCAGGGGGCAGATGCTCTGACCAGTAGCTATGATGGGCACTGACCACTAGGGGGCAGACACTCAATGAAGGAGCTGCCATGACGCGCACTGGCCATCCTATATAATAAAGAGCTAATATGCTAATTAGACCAGATGGCAGAACGACCTTCCAGAAAGACCAGTGGGTGTGGGGGTGGGGGGGGGGGGCCACGGGCTTGCAAGGAAGCCAGAGCTGTGAGGCAGCTGGGGCTGCGAGGGCCGAGGCAGCAAGAGATGCAAAGGCCTACCCTTGCACGAATTTCATGCATTGGGCCTCTAGTTTAAAAATAAACGGCACCACGGACCTGGCTCTGAAAAAGCAACACTTGGCTTCTCCCAAGTGAGACACAGGCCCTGTCACCACCCTGGAGTGACACCCCACCAAATCACAGCCAACACTGCTGAGACCCCATGGCACAAAATGCGGCCCACAGCCCAGCCCAGCCCAGCCCAGAAGTAGTTGCTGTGGGCACCAAATAATGACATCACATAGAAATGCCCAGCTTTCTCTCCCTAGCAACTAGCCTCCTTGGAGTTTCTTCAGCCCAGGAACCAGACTTGTTTTATAGCCAGGTGCAAACATTTTACAGTTCAACCAAATGTCTGTGAAGCATTTTCCCATGCCTCATCTCATTTGATCCTCACAGAAGTCCTGGAATAAGTAGATAGAAGACTCAGTAGAATTCTATTTTCTTTTCATTAGCAAGACAATGGAGATTTACAAAGTTTAGAAGTGAGACCTGACTGAAAAGAAGTAAGAAATGGTGGAACTTGAAAATGACTTCAGGTTTTCTCACGGCACACAATATAGTCAAACAATGCTGCAGTTAAGTATTTTACCCTTTGTTCTCTCTGTGTGATCTACATTAATAATCTTCTTCATGTTGATATTAAAGTTGTGTTACTGACAATTACCTGAAAGAGCAGTTGAGGTGTTTCACTGGGCTAGAAAAAGTTTAGCTAAATCAGAAAGCAGGTCTAATTAAGCAAGTTTATCTATATACATATATAAAAGGCTAAATTGACTCGTGCATGTGTGATACATATAAAGCTCTCGCTGGCACCAATCACACATGTGTGTTTCCATCTGTCATTGTGGGTTGTGAATTTGATTGACACTTCTATTATAGAGAAAGGGCAAATAGTGATATTAAAGTATTTCTTCTAATTAATTTCCTTTCAATGTGTATGAATCCATGCACCAGGACACTGGTATTAAGGTAATTTTAGAAAGAGAATAGCATGTGTGAAGACGGATGAAATCTGGGCAGGAGACAGTGGTTTACCCTGATAACAGCTTCCTGGATACGTCAGAGGGAGTTGCTCCCATTTACAGGGCCTGCAAAACCTCACCTTAAGGAAGCCCTTTCTCCTTCCTGTCATCCACTCCCTGCTTTAATCACTAAGCCCTGAGAGCACTGGCTTTTGATCAGCATCAAAGTGTCCTAAGAACAAAACCTCAGGCCTGTTGACCACAAAAACAGAGTTTCAGTCAAGCTAAAGAGAGTAAGGGAGAGGGAGAGGGAGATAGAAACATCAATGATGAGAGAGAATCATGGAACGGCTACCTCCTGCACGATCCCCAATGGGGATCAAGACTGCAACCTGGGCATGTGCCCTGATGGGGAAATGAACCCTGACCTCCTGGTTCATGGGTCGTAGCTCAACCACTGAGCCACACCGACTGGGCACCATGTCTGTCTGTTTTGGGAGGAGATAGGCCAGGATGATGCAATAGTGTCCTGCTTGGGTGGCCGAGGCTTTCCAGCAGATGAGAACTCCAAGTGGTAGCTTAGCAAACCTCTTATCCCTCTCAACACCCTACAATTTCAGAATAGGTATCCTATATACTGGCAAAACTGAATTTCACAAGCCATACGGCTATAAGAAATGTGCTCTTCATGTAATTTCTTCCTCTGTCGCCAAGAAACCAAACACAGTCTTTCTACTTGGTGATAGGATGACCATCAACCACCCATAGTAAGTGCATCCTTCTACCTAAAAATCACCATGGGAGGAATGCACCTGTTCATGCAGTTTTGGCAGAAAAGCCCCGGAGGTCTCTTGACTGCATTGACAGGTCAGTGTGAGGAAGAGGCCTTGCCCCTCTGACCCCTGTACTTGGGGTGGGGTGGGGGGAGATGCAGAGTTCAGCCACACAAATCTCATTGCATGACTGTGTTCACCCACTGTGTTCATGAGAATTTTAAAACATGCAATACCTGAGAATTTGGGGCACTAATCCATTTTCCCTGGGATTGTCACATAAAAAAATGACACCAGCCAACACAGCAATAGCTATCCGGTGTAAATGAATCAAAATTATACCTATACTAGAGGTCCAGTGCACAGATTTGTGCACTGGTGGGGTCCCTCATCCTAGCCTGCGCCCTCTTACAATCTGGGACCCCTCAGGAGATGTAGGAGGCCTGGTGCATGGATTCAGCCTGATCCCCACAGGCCAGACCAAGGGACCCCATAGGTGCATAAATCTGTGCACTGGGCCTCTAGTATGCGTATAAGATCATTGGTTAATCTCTTTCCTCCCTCCCCCTGCCCACTTCCCTCTGAGATTCATCAGTCTGTTCCATGTTTCCATACCTATGCGTTGAGTGTCCCCTGGTGGTCAGTGTACATCATAGCTACTGGTCCAACAGTTGAGTGGTTGAATGGTTGCTTAGGCTTTTATATATTTAGATTTTTGGTGCCTCAGAATGTTAGTACTTACTTTGTGGCCATGAGATGGAAAAGGCTGAGAATCGCTGCCCCAAAGGGAGAGGGATCTGAATGACAAGGAGGGTGTGTGTGTGAGACGGTGGTTGGCTGGAGGGTTAAGGTTATGACCATATAGAGCAGTGGTTCTCAACCTTTCTAATGCCGCAACCCTTTAACCTTTTGCACTCGGATGTCGAGTGTGACTCGACACGGTTAGCATTAGAATAAAAGAATCGAGAAAAAAGCAAGCGAGTGCAAAGGGTTAATAAAGTTCCTCATGTTGTGGTGACCCCCAACCATAAAATTATTTTCGTTGCTACTTCATAACTATAATTTTGCTGTTATGAATCGTAATGTAAATATCATGGGCCACAGGTTGAGAACCGCTGCTATAGAGCCTAAGACCATTGGAAAACACAGATATTTACATTATGATTCATAACAGTAGGAAAATTACAGTTATGAAGTAGCAACGAAAGTAATTTTATGGTTGGGGTCACCACAACATGAGGAACTGTATTAAAGGGTTGCGTCATTAGAAAGGTTGAGAACCACTGATATAGAGGCTGACACCCATATTCGTCAATGATATTTTCTTTTACTAATGCTATTTTATTGCTTCATTGTTGATAGATTTCATTTTTAACTATATTCTAAGTGAATTTAAGTTGGTTCTAAGAGCAAAATCTATGTAATGCAACATATAAAGATATTTTGTCTTTTCATGATGTAGTTTTTCCCATTAGAAAGATGGGATATTGCCAGTTCTATTAAGAAACTTTTTTAATGTCTGTTTTTTAATACAGCACTAATTGTCTGAACCAAAATAAATGTGTTCCCTCAATCTGGCAGGTATGAAGCCAGTCTTTACAGTTCTATAAGTAAGGTTGACTAATTACCTAATGCTTTTAAAACTGTGTCTGAATTATAGAGACCTTACTTCAGATTTTTTCTTTATCTGTCTACTGCTGTCTGCTATTGTTAATTAGATTGTCACCACTAAATTAATATCCCATAAAGAAAATAATTAAACCAAATGAATAAGAGGTAGAAATTACAGTGCCTTCCTACATACTTTGTTTTATTTTTATTTTTTAAATTTCAGGAAGTGACCTAAAATATTATTCTTAGAAAAATAGCTACTCAAAAAATGTAAAGGTTTAATGATTTCAGTAAATCATTATTCTTACTAATAAAATTTCCATACTTTAAATGGTAATTGACAACTTTTTAGCTCTATCATATTTTCATAATTTCCCTATTTTTAACTTTTTCTTTATTTTTAATGCTACAAACTAGAATGTACGATTTGTACAATTACTTTCTTAGTTTGATTACAGAATTAAGGTCTTTGCTTTCTGAATGGAATACATAAACGTGTCTGCTTAATTTGTGTTTAATAGTTTACATTTTAATGCTAGTTTTTACAGCTTTTTCATAACTCATTAATCATAATCAGGAAATATTTGTCAAGGGGAAATTAAAATCTGATTTCTACAGGTGAATTCATAGCCTATGAATGATTAATTACATTGTTATTTTTGTTTACATACTTAATAGATTTTTCTGTTTTAGTCTATGGTGTTTCTTTTTTTATTGAATTGATTGCGGGGACACTGGTTAATAAAATTATACAGGTTTCAGGGGTACAAGTTTACACATCATCTGTAAACTGTATAGTGTGTTCAGAACTCCAAGTCAAGTCTCTGCCCATCACATTGTATCCCCCTCTACCCCCCGCCCCCTTTATTCTTGTCAGTGTCCATGAGTTTTTTCTCTTTTTTATTCCTTTTTTTTTTTTTCGTGCTCAGTCCCTCCATTCCCCCTGCCTGCTCTCTAAGAGTCTGTCTCTATTTTGCTTGTTAGTTCATTGTGTGTTCATTAGATCCTCACCTAAGTGAGATCATGTGGTACTTGCACAATGCTTTCCAGGCCCATCCATGCTGTTGCAAAGTTAAGATGTCCTTCCTTTTTAGAGCCGCGTAGTATTCCACTACGTAAATGTACCATAGTATGTTATCCACTCCTCAATAGAAGCAAAAGTAAGAATAAATAAATGGGACAATATCATACTAAAAAGTTTTTGCAGAGCAAAGGAAACCATCAACAAATGAAAAGATAACCCACTGAATGGGAGAACATATTTGCCAATGACACATCTGATAAGGGGTTAATATCTAAAATATATAAAGAACTTATACAACTTTACACCAAGAAAACAAACAATCGAATAAAATATGAGCAAAGGACCTGAAAGAGGACATATAGATGCCAATAGACATATGAAATGATGTTCAACATAATTAATCATCATAAAAATGCTAATTAAAACCACAATGAGATATCACCTCACATCTGTTTATGCTGTTTCTTGTTAGAATTATACATTAAAGTACAGACAATTGGATCAATGAATTTAATAGTATTTTTATACAAATATAAGCAATCAAACTAATCTTATTCCTTCCGATATATATGGGAGATTCTTTAAGGAATGGTTATGGGAAATTGTTTAAGGAATGGTTATGTATTTTCTTATCTTTTTGTTAGTGTGGTTAGCACATACTGTCAATGTTGGCTCTTCTGTGAAATCACAATCTTATTTTGTCTTTTTGTTGTTGTTAAATATTATGAGTGTTGTCTAGAAATAATGCAATGGGTAGCGAGGGAGAATTCTTTCTCCCCACTAGCACAGCCCATAAAAATAATCAAATATATTTAACAGAATGTTCCTGAAATAGAATTCAATGACAATTAATTCTTCTTGTTTTAAAAATAATTGGATAAGGGTGTAGATTTTATAATTTCACTTAGACCTACTTGTTATTAAATTTTCTCTGCTTCATCAGAACATAATTGTTCTGCAAATTTAGCAAAGTTGTTATTTAGGACGTTCATCTTAAATAACAAGGTAGATGAATGTCTTAAATAACAAGGTGGAAAAGATTAAAAAAAAAAAAAGGTATCTTGTCTTAAAAACCAATTCCCAGTAAGAAAAATAGTTATTTTTCAAGCCTTAGTTACATAATACAAAGGAGTCTCAGGTCTTTTTTACTTGGAACTTAAGCGTAAGATATTACCAATATTTAAAATAGACTAAAATGGATTCAGGGTTTTTCTTGGCGAGGATCTAACAGAGAGAACACTGTGGGCACTGACGTGGGCCAGTTGCTGTGGCCTAGGAGGACTTGATGTCCCCTCTTGCTCACCTGGAGCTCTATCGTCAGAGCTCACTGTGTAATTCTTCCGTAGGAGAGACTCGTTAGCTTCTTACACCTCATCAACAGAGGACTGAGGGACTGTCGGTGTTGCTCACAGGCCAGGGGGTTGGGAAAAGCGTGTTGGATTCCTTTGTGAGCCAGAGGCAGGATGAGGGCTCTTTGGGTTGGGATGCTTTTGGTAACTAGAGGCGGTAAGTGAGCCCCAGAGTATTGCTTTGAACAGTTGAATATCTGCTATCTTTGATACTCACCAGTTGCCAGTCAAATTTATCACTTCATGTGCACAGAGCCTTTAGACTGGTGATCTAACAGAGACTTGCTTTACAGGGCATTCGGTTTAATAGAGGTCATTGACTTGAATGAGAAGGTACATTTTAGAGCATGAAAAGTGCGTCACGGCATTTTGAAACATCTGTTTCATAAACAGGAGTCAGAGCGTCACTAGACCTGTGTTATCTGTTCTGTTGTTGATGCCTCTCACCTGCCTATAACTCTCCGCGCCTGTTCCTGTCCAACACTTTCACAAAGGAGATAGCAGTCCTCCTTCAAAACCCAGAAAATCTGCCCTGGTATGTCACGTGACAGCATCAGCGTCCTCAAGGGTTTCCCATGACATTAATTAATTAATTAATTTTATAAGTTTTCATTTCTTTTTGGTAGATACCTAGGAGTGGAAATGCTGACTGGTATGGTAATTCTATGTCTAACGTAATTTAATTTTTTAAAAATTTTTATTTTTTATTGATTTCAGAGAGGAAGGGAGAGAGAGAGAAACATCAATGATGAGAGGGAATCATGGATTGACTGCCTCTGCATGACCCACACTGGGGATGGAGCCCACAGCCTGGGCATGTGCTCTTGACTGGAATTGAACCCAGGACCCTTCAGTCTATAGGCTGATGCTCTATCCACTGAGCAAAACCAGCCAGGGCAAGAGCTTCCCATTACATTTAGATTAACATTCAAACTCCTCACCTTGGTTCTGCATGGTACGGTCCACAGCACACTAACTCCTGAGCGTTACTGCCTAGCGTTCACCCACTGGGTCTCGGGGCTCCAGCCACACCCGCCTCCCTTGCCCTCTCGCCTGCTGCCTCTCCCACTCAGGGGTCTGCACACATGGCCTCCCTGTGTGATTCTCCTCCGTGGTCACATGCCTGGGCTCTGCTCGTCCCTGCGTCTCAGTTTGCCATCTTCTTAGGGCGCCGCGGGGCTTGGCTGCGTGGGAGCGCGTGCCTCCCGCTGTGGCTGAGGAGAGCTGTGGGGTCAGGGTCCCTGAGAGGGTTCTCCTGCTTCATTTACATGCACCTTCCATGTTCAGACCTCACAGGAGACACTGGACAGGAAAAGCTGTTCAAACCCACAAAACAGGATAAGCCTCACCTCGCCGTCTGCATACTTGGGAAGAGATCTGGGAGAATTACACATGTTCTTTCATCCCTGATTAAGTTAAGCAATTTACTTAATAGGAACAATTCATTTCCTTTAAAAATGGTTAGCTCTCTGCTAGGTAATTCTTGGTGTATTAGATAGAATTCCTGTTTGCAGCGTAGCCATGGATACTAAAATGATGCAGTGAACAATAGAATAAAATAACATAATACAGTAATGTTTATGTCACTTATAGTGTGGGGCACTTGTTTGTTAATGGGTTTTGGTATTTAAATAATTGTATAAGGTAGCAGGTATCCACGTTCATATGCACATACACACACGCGGAGGCAACAACGGTTTGTGAAATTAAACAATAGGTTTTTTCTTAAGAGTTGAAGCTCAATTTATTCTGCTTGAGGGGAGAAATTAAATGTCTTAACAAATGAGTTCATTAATTTGGTGCTATTTAATTTATTTTTTATGAGAAATAAATACTATAAAATTAGTCTAGGAAACAAGCTTAGAAATCAAATGTGAGAAAAGTAACAAAAGAATTTCAAAGGTCAAAGACTTTCTGAGTCTCCCTTTGAAGGGAAAATGGATCCTACAAGCAGCCAGTGGAGCTCCTCACCCCGCCCGCCCCCCATCCCCACCCCGACACATACCAGCACCCCAGTCCCAGGAAGCTCCATTCAAAGGAGACAAAAGAAACAGGTTTTGGCGAGGAGAGAGCATGCCTGCACTGAGAGCCTGTCCTTCCTTTAATCCATGACAAACTCTTCCCTCAAGATTTCCTGTGATACCGCCTCCTGAGTCAGCCTTGGGCCCAGAAGGCGAAGGGGCTGCCATTTGCAATATCATTGCCTCTAAGTGTGCAGCCCAGTGCCAGGACCCAGGGGTACTGCCCTAGAGAGACTTTTAAGGATGGCGCAGGCCTGTCTTCTGTCGCGACCATCGTTCCTATAAAATTGGCCTGAAGAAGGGCCATCCACGAAGTTCTAGATAAAGTAATAGTTATAGTCAGAGCATATAGAAAAGTGACAGCATTATTGCTGAATACACACAGAAAGGAGAACTTACTTAATTAGTGACAGCAAAAGGAATCATGTTTGGAATTTTAATGAGCGCCTTGATTGAGCACTTTAGGCCTTTGGCCAAACGAGGTGAAGGCAAAACTTGAGTGTTTTTAGAGGTGAGTGTAGAAGGACTTAATATTGAGGCAGAAGAGACTGGAAGCAGAATGAAATACTTGTATTTCTAACTGAGGTAGACAGTCATCTTGCTTTTTGCCTCCTTTCTCCTTCTTCCTTTATTTTGGGTCCGCAACAACAAAGGCACCTCAGATGCATCCACTCTGTAAGGGCAAAGTAAGCTAAGAAGTGTCTGGAGCTAGATCCTTTGATTGTTTCATGAGACAGTGTAGACAGTAAATAGCTTAGGCAATGCCAGTGGTCGGCAAACTCATTAGTCAATAGAGCCAAATATCAACAGTACAACGACTGAAATTTCTTTTGAGAGCCGAAAACCGACTTCTGCGCATGGGCCACGAAGTTTCAATCGCACTGTACGTGTGCGCCTGCACGTGGTATTTTGTGGAAGAGCCACACTCAAGGGGCCAAAGAGCCACATGTGGCTCGCGAGCCTCAGTTTGCCGACCACTGGGCTATGCTAAAGCAGCAAACAATTCCTCTCCCTCTGCGTCTGTAGCTTGATATAACATATTTTTCCTCGTTAGTGCAAGTCTACCAGGGTCTGGGTGACCCTGCCAGAAGCTTCCCTCCATCCTTAGTGATCCAAGCGATTTCACTTTTGGGGGGCTCAGAAAAGAATATTGGGGCTTTGGCTAGAAATAAATAACAATTTATTCAAGGCTCTTAGGGTTTGTAAATCAGAAATACAACTAGGCAATATCCAGAGTGTTCCAAAGAAGAACAAAACACAGCTAAGAGTTCTTATAGTAATAAGCACATTCTTGAGAAGAACCAGCCCTGGATTGGTTTCTGGATAGGCCAGAGACATTCATCAGTCAGACGTCAGGTGGCCTAGAGGGGGTGCCTGGGGTCTGGTCTCCTCCGGGGGTGGTCTGGGTAATGGCTGCCAGGGGTCTGGATGCCTGAGTAATAGGAGGGTTAGCTGAGGTCTGATGTATATCCAGGCATTGTCACAGGACTGGAAAGTGCAAAAGTGTTAAGTCCTCGGACTAGTTAAAATAAGAATTGTTTGCTCAGGCCTCAACCTACTTGATGTTATTAATGTAGCAGCTCATAATGACTCCATTTTATTTCTTCCCTGTTCCTCAGGCTCCAGGCACCATCTCATACAAGACCAAGTAGGCATTTCTACTTAGAAATAACCTGTGTCACATGCTTATCTTTCCTGAGGAGTCACATGTTCACACCTAATGTTGTGGAGGAGGGAAGGACAGCCCTCCATTACCTGGAGGGAGGGATGCGGGCTGGAGGTTAGGAAACAGTTTTGCTCATAATAGGCATTTGTTTGATAGTGTCAGCAATTGCCCTATAAAGGTGATGACTATTTCCCACGCAGGCATTTAAATAGTCTTGTTTGAAAAAGAACAGAATTGCCCGGCCGTGGTGGCTCAGGGGTTGAGCATTGACCTATGAACCAGGAAGTCACGGTTCAATTCTAGTCAAGGGCACATGTTCAGGTTTTAGGCTCCATCCCCAGTGTGGGGCTAGCAGGAGACAGCTGATCAATAATTCTCTCTCATCATTCATGTTTCTATCTCTCCCTCCCTCTCTGAAATCAATAAAAATATATAAAAGAAAAGAAAAAGAACACAACCCCAAGGTTCTTCATTCATTCTGTCAAACATAATAAAAAATGGAGCCACAGGGCATCAGATGGTTCAACCACAGGGGAATTGAAATAGAGAAGTTCATTACTCATGGCACTTACGCCTGTGAGGAGGTCTAGGCAAGAGACAGGCAGGGGTGGGGAGAACCTGGGGCACATGCATGCTGTAGGGTCTGGGGATGGAGAGTGTGGGGGCTCCTGGGCTAAGGCTGGATTGGTCTATATGAACCTAAAGGAGCAGGGTTCTGGTGAGCTCTGTGGGTCCGATCTAAGGGAAGCACAAGGAAAAGGTGAGAGTCATCAGGATTACACATTTACTGTGACTCGGCAGGCTTCTTGGGCAAACACAGTGATACCTTAGAGTAGCTGAGCCAAACTCTCAACCGGTGCTTGATTCTTCCCTTTCCCAACTGATTTCCTGATCGTAACAGTTTGTTTTTCTTGGCAAACTATTTGTAAATCCAAGTTCTTGATATAAAACCTTAGGCATCCCAGATTCACTGTAGGATTACATATTTGTTTAGTCAACAACTCCTAAGCCTTTGTTTGCCAATTAACATTTTTCATGTGTTCTTTCCTTTAATCAGCATCAGCTTGTGAATACTGATCATTGTAGTTATTTTCTGAGAAAATGGATATGATGCAGATATTGACTTCTGTTGCAGTGAACATAGAGATTTATTGACCTAGAAGGTAAGGTCAATATTTGCCTTGAGGGACAAGTAATCTAGATGTACAACAAAATATGAAGTCAATATTTGCGTTCGCAACTAAGTTTTGAATACCTGGCTGAAATCTCTGGAAATTACTCTAGATTTGAATTTCCCAATCCTTGAAAAGTGTGTAATTCTAAATAGACCTTGAAAAGTTCTCCAAAGTTTGAAACTAAGACCAAAATAAATTAGAGACTTCAAAAGTGGAATGTATGAATTTTGTAGCCATCTCTTTTGTGAGTGACATTTTCTTTGACGTGTAAAAACTTTAAAAAATATGTGCTTTATTAAAGTGTGTAATTTATTTATTAAGATGTACATTATACTAAAGTACATTTTAATAGCTCAAAGGCATGCTTACTGAGCCTGGATCTCTAAAGTGCATACATAAAGTGTTACTTCTCTTGCCTCTTTAGATTTCTCAGGCATTTCTTTCCAGATGGATCACTGGCTTTTTAAGTACAGGGCTCATACTGTTATTCTACTGTTGTTTCCTTAGGCACAGCCGTTGTATTAGTACAACCACATGATCAATTAGAGTGCCCCCTTACTCTGTTATATAGAGACTGCATAGTATTGGTTTCAGAGGCAAACTTTTTGGAAAGGACTTGCAACCATCACAGCAAAGCTAAGTATCTTGCACCAAATATCCCTCCCTGTCAACATTCTGGCAGTAGCTTGTCTACCTTCCAGATCACCTGGACCAGTCGCTACAGAGTTCATTGACTATTTCCTTTAATCTATTTCACAATGAGTATTTGAGCCCAGGCATTTAACTTGGGCCTCTATCCTTTGTCATTGAAATAGCCAAGACTTACTTTAATCTTCTCTCTATATAAAAGGCTAATATGCAAAGTGTACCCTTGGGAGTTCGACCAGGAGACTGGGAATTCAATTGCTCGCTATGATGTGTGCTGACCACCAGGGGGTGGTGCAGAATGAAGGAAGGCCCTGGTCGGCAGCCAGGGAAGGGGGCCCCTGCGGCAGCTGGAAGGCCCTGGGCGGCCCTGGTCACTGGCCAGGCCTAGGAACCCTACCCGTGCATGAATTTCGTGTACCGGGCCTCTAGTAGAAAAATAAAAAGCAAGCAAGCAAACAAACAAGGCTGGTTCCAGAACTGGCAACTAGCATTAGTAGCTAGGAAGGAAGTTCAAAATTATGGGAACAGAAGACAAAGATAGGCCATAGACTATTAACATGAGGAGGTGTTGACCTTGCAAATACTTTTGAAAGGTTTGCTGCTGTTATAATCCATAAGGACTGATATTTTTGTGAGAACAGTGCCCCGAGTTTAAATTTGTTGTGGAGGCCCTGGAGGCCCTGGAGGCCCTGGAGACCCTGGAGGTTATGGAGGCCATGGAGGCCATGGGGGCCATGGGGGCCATGGGGGCCATGGAGGTTATGGAGCTTATGGAGGCCATGGAGGCCATGGGGGCCATGGGGGCCATGGGGGCCATGGGGGCCATGGAGGTTATGGAGGTTATGGAGGTTATGGAGCTTATGGAGGCCATGGAGGTTATGGAGGTTATAGAGTCCATGGAGGTCATGGAGGCAATGGAGGCCATGGAGGTTATGGAGGCCATTGAGGTTATGGAGTCCATGGAGGTCATGGAGATTATGGAGGTTATGGAGGCTATGGAGGCTCTGGAGGTTATGGAGGTTATGGAGGCCCTGGAGGCCGTGGAGGCCATGGAGGTCATGGAGGTCATAAAGGTAACGCTGAGTGAAGCAGACACTGTTCCACAGGTTATGGTAGGTGGACATACTAGCTCAGAAAAGCCCACCCCAGCTAGCTTTCAGAAAAAAGTATTTAACTTAGCCGCTGGCTCTTATTCTTACTACTGGCCATGGCAACTGCACCTGTTGGCTCGCAGATTGAGGTTCTAAAAAAAACCCAAAAAACAAAAAGTCATTTCTTTTTAAATCTGAATCTGATGGACCATAAACATGATTTGAAAGAACAATCTTGACACCCCAAACTGGACGCACACTCATCACCCTCTACTTGCAGCAAACTGAGAAAAATATCCGTACAAAAGGGATTAAAAAGCTGAAACCAAAGTTAGGGTTATGAGTTATCATAGCACCATTATATAAGTATTGGAAGGAACTTAAATCATGTTTATCTTATAAATGTGATTGCAAAGGATATGATATTTCATTCCTATGAAATGAAAACCGTCTGATATCAGAAGACAATTGCTTTTAGATGGAGAAACATGTTTTTGGAATTAAAACCATACCACTATTTTCACTGCTCTGGATTCTATAATTTGTATTTGTATCCAAGTAGCTCAGGGTTGTTAAAGGTAACAAGGATGAGCAAAAATGCAAGTTAGTAGAATGAATGGGAAATATCAGTGGCAATATGGCCTTCAGGTAAAGTGGCATTCAAGGGCAAAGGCATTAAACGAGAGAAAGACTGCCATGGTCATCAGCCCAGATGTCATAATCCCATTATTATAAACACTCAAAGGCTCAATTCCTTTGTCCCTTTTCTTTCTATGTTACTTGATTTAACTTCAATCCTAGTTAAATCTAATTATCTCTCTATTCCAGGCCTGAGAACTCCTTGCCTATGTAGAATATGGCTAGAGAAAACCCACCTAATAATTCTGCCTACTCTCATGTTAAGTTAATGCCCACAGACTTCAAGGAGCCCAGATGCTGCCCAGGAATAACCTAATTGGCTCCAGCTGCTGCCTGTCGAATTCTGAAGAACTATTTCACATTTTTCTTTACTTCCTTATGTTTCCTTCACTTCCTTCTCCTCACCCTCTGCTGATGCTCTTCTTATTCTGCTGTGAACTCAGAAGCAGTTAAAAGAAAACCTGCTTCAACCATGGTGGTGCCTATCCTGTCTGATTCCACGTTCCTATTCCGCCTGCCCTCCTGCCCTGATGGGAGTACAATCCGTGATCCTGTCTCAGGTAGTCTTGCCACTTAAACTTCTCTGCGAGTCTAGAGCTTGAAGAAGAAAACCGGTGGAGAAATAAGCATTTAGGAGTGTTAGCATGTAGATGGTATTTGAAGTTAAAAAATTGGCCTGGCTGGCGTGGCTCAATGGTTGAGCATTGACCTGTGAACCAGGAGGTCATGGCTCGATTCTAGTCAGGGCACAAGCCCAAGTTGCGGGCTCCATCCCCAGTGTGGGGTGTGCAGCAGGCAGCCAATCAATAATTCTCTCTCATCATTGACATTTCTCTCTCTCTTTTCCTGCCCCTTCCTCTCTGAAGTCAATAAAATATTTTTTTAAAAATAGTAATGATACAATGGTAGTTAACACATACATAAGGATTTTAATAGGCCAAACATTTTCTTAAAGAGATAGTGTGTAGAGAGAATCAAGTTAATCAGGAAAAGTAACTGGACCAACATTTAGAGGTAGAGAAATAGAAACAAGAAGAAGATTAAGGGGTTTGTCTGATGAGACAGGAAGGCAGCCAGGATAATGCACCACTCAAAAACAAAACAAATCAAACAAAACAAAACAAAAAAACAGAAGAAGAAGGTGTTTAAACAAGGAAATAGGGTAAACTATGTGCAAGGATTCTGAAAGGTTAAATGAGAAGATAGCAGTGCTCATTGGATTGAGCAACATGGGAATTAAAACTTTCTTAGGCTTCTTTCTCGCCATCCCCGCAACCTCTACATCAATCCAGAGAATCTCAGCATCTCAGATCAAGAGCAATGGTAACCACCTTCCATTCTTTCCTCTCACTATTTTAAGGCTATTTCCCCCCCAAAAAACACTTTTATCATTTCACACTGATGTAATAAGTCTCTCATTTTAATGCAAGATAAAGTTTTTAAATCAATAAATAGCACCAAAATGTAGGTTTATTTTACCTATCCACTTTATCTACTATGCCAAGAGGATACATCTCCCATCACGGATGGACAAGCACACCTGTTTTCTTGCGCTTCATGTCCCTGAACTTCACAGATATGTCTTTTTATAAATCGAAGGTGAGACCCTCCACCCGTAAAAATATGACTACTTTCCTCTTGATTGCGATACTCGCTCTGTTGCAGTGTTCTGGAGGCAAACCCACGGCACCTGTGAGCTGTGCCTGGGTTCTCCTCTTTCCTAACCAATCTTGCCTATTTCTTCTGTCCCCAGTGCCCATCTCTGCTCTGCCCCTACCCAAATCTCTCAGTCTCTAGGCAAAACCATCCTCCATCATGCTTTTTACATTTTTCTACAGCAATGATTTTTAAATGATTGTTTGAGATATCTAAGTGGGCTATGAAATTTATGTAGCCTCTCTTGCCTTATTTAAAAATAGAAATGACTAGAACAATGGAAAATGATAATGGTAGAAAAGAAATATACTGTAGTGAAGATGAGGATTGCTTCATGAAACTTCTGTTTCAGGTTGTATGTATTGCTGTGCTTTTGTGTATATGGGTGGGTATAAAGATAGGTATGTTGTGCATGAAGACAGGAGGTGTGTTATGCATATACTAGAGGCCCGATGCACAAAGATTCGTGCAAGAATAGGCCTTCCTTCCCCTGGCTGCCGGTACCACCTTTGCTCTGGCCTGGAGCCGCCTTCCGCCTCATGCCTTGTCACGTCAATTTGCATATTCCCTCCTTACTGGCTGTGGGCACTGACATCTTTGTTGCAGCATTACAGTCAATTTGCATATTCCCTCTTTATTAGATAGGATGATCAGGACATAACATTCTTACTGTGTGTCACATTAAGCATTTTAAAAACCACTTATCTAGTGTTTGTGACTCTTCTTACCTAATCTCCTATTGGCCTCTCTTTATTGAGTTCACTTTAATAGTTTACTGAATATTGAATTGTTATTTAATTATTTATGTGTATCTATTCCTGGAAGATATTTACTTATCTGTCCATTTATTTCTCACCAAAAATATGTATGTATTGCCTGTTATGAGTCATTTTCTGCTGTTCTCTGGATTTTTAATGATAAGTTTGATAGACCCTTCCTCATGAAGCTCCTATAGGGAAATATACTAATAAAGCCTTTAGACCAGTGGTTCTCAACCTTTCTAATGCCGCGACCCTTTAATACAGTTCCTCATGTTGTGGTGATCCCCCAACCATAAAATTATTTTCATTGCTACTTCATAACTTAATTTTGTTACTGTTATGAATTATAATGTAAAAACTGTGTTTTCCAATGGTCTTAGGCGCTGCTGTAGAGCCTAAGACCATCGGAAAGCACAGATATTTACATCACGATTCATAACAGTAGCAAAATTACAGTTATGAAGTAGCAACGAAAATAATTTTATGGTTGGGGGGTCACCACAACATGAGGAACTGTATTAAAGCGTTGCGGCATTAGAAAGGTTGAGAACCACTGCTTTAGACAAAGAAATATTGACAAAATATAGTGAAATTAAATGAAGAAAATGCATAGAGCATATAAGAGTTGGAACTAAGTTGGGCTTACTTGAAAAACTGACACCTGAAAAGTAATTACAGCCCTAACTGGGTTGGCTCAGTGGATAGAGAGTCGGCCTGCGGACTCAAGGGTCTCAGGTTCGATTCCAGTCAAGGGCATCTACCTTGGTTGCAGGCACATCCCCAATAGGGGGTGTGCAGGAGGCAGCTGACTGATGTTTCTCTCTCACCGATGTTTCTATCTCTCTCTCCCTCTCCCTTCCTCTCTGTAAAAAAATCAATAAAATATATTAAAAAATAATTATAACTTAAGTGGCAAAAGAATTGGGCTGAGAAGGAGTACTCGGAGGAGCATAAAGCTATTACTTAAGCCCCGAGGTCTAGAGGAGCAGGGCTCATTAGAGGAAGGAAGGAAGGGCCCTGTGGCTGGAGCAGCAAGTGAAGAAGAGATTGAAGGGGAGAATAAAGAATCCTATAGGGAGAAAAGCATTCACCATTATGTCCTTATAGGTTGTGCAGCATTTTCCTTTATCCTAAAAGCAATGTGAAACCTCTAAAGCATTTTAATCTGGGCAGTAATAAAACCAATTTTGTGTTCCCGAAAAAACTCACTTTATAGCAAATGGATTAGAGAGGAGCAAGCGTAATTGTGCAGACCCAAGGGCAGGAGGCCGATGCCCTCATCTGGGCTGGAGATGTCTATGAGCTGGATGAGGGTGGTTAATAGTAGAGATAGAGAAATGTTGATAATTGGAAGGATATTCAGGAAGTAAAATTGATATTATTTGGTGGTTCATTGTAATGGAAAGTGAATGAGAGGGATGTGTCAAAGGATGACTTTCTGATTTTTGGCCTGAAGAAATGGCAGGCTAATTTAGAAGAAACAAGTATGAGTTCAACTTTGTATATGTGGAGTATGAGATCAATTTGAGGCATTCGAGTGTGGTTGGAGTTTGATAGATGGGTTTGGTACTCATGAAATAGTTCCAGGCTGGGGATAAACTTAGAGGATTAGAACAACCAACCAACCAAAGCAAACCAAACAGTAGAGGAGGAATAGGAGACCAAGATCAAGCTTTGAAAAAAGTTAAACTTTCAAAGGATGAGTTTAAGAATATGGATAAGTAAAAGAAGTTGAAAGAGTGGATAAAAAAAGAACATAAACAATTTCCATTGGAGTTAGCAACCCAAAGGTTTTTGGTTGACCTACAGTGATTTATTTTGATAACATAGTGGCAGGAAAGGTATTGAATAAGTTAGAAGAGTAAATAGAATATGAAAAGTAGAAACTGAAAATATAAATAATTATTTGAGGAAGTCAAGGGTGTTCCTGTTGAGGTGGAGCATGCACATACTACAGGTACGCAACAAATATTTGTTGAATGAACAGGTATATTTTACACAATTTCTTTTTCAAATGATTAATATAATGGAAAAAGAAGTTGACATTGAATTTTTGCAACTTATTAGGACTTCCATTTAATCCTCCCTAATCCATCCTGTAATGTAGGTGGTATTGTCCTAATTTTTTATATGAAGAATCTGAGATTCAGAGAAGTTAGCAGTTGTCCAAGTTCACACAATAAGAAATGGCAGGGCAGGGATATGAGCCAGTGTCTGTTTCAGAGTCTGTTCTCCCCTATAAAATGGCAACTTTCTTGACCACAAAAGTCTACTTTTTCATAGCTAAGGGGGTCCTAGGAATGTGCTCCAGGGGCCTGACTTTCTCTGGCGCAATCAACTATATGTGGAGGTTCACTGCACGTCAGAGATTCTCACCATGGCTGAGCATTTATTCCCCTGGAATGTTTTTCAAAAAGATGAATGGCTAAAGCTCACCTCAGCGATGTCTGAGAGTACCAGGCAATCAATATTTTTGAAAAAGTGTCTTAGGTTATTCTAATGAGCCATCAGAATTAAGAAAAATTGCTTTAGATAGTCACCAAATTACTAATTAATAAAAACCCTTAGGCGTAAGTTATAAACAAGTTTATTCCTATGCCATCGTCTTAGTTTTGACTCTAAGTATATTTCTTCAAGAAGTAGCAGATACACACAGCTGGATACACACAGCTGAGCACATTTGGCAGTGACTGCTGAGAATCAGCATGAGACTAAGGGCCTCATATATCGTGGTTCCTCCTCTATGGGCCATCTCAATGTGGCAGAGGCATGTCTTCTGGGCCTCTTAGTCTGGTGCATATTTGAGACCTGCTGGGAGAGCTCAGCCAGCATGGCTCAGTGGTTGAGCATTGACCTGTGAACCAGGAGGTCATGGTTCAATTTCTGGTCAGGGCACATGCCCGGGTTGCATGTTTGATCCCCAGTAGGGGGCATGCAAAAGGCAGCTGATCAATGATTATCTCTTATCATTGATGTTTCTCTCTCTCCCTCTCCCTTTCTCTCTGAAAAAAAAAAAAAATCTATCTTCTATATATATAAAAGCCTAATATACAAGTGTCCCCTTGGGAGTTTGACCAGGAGTTCGATTATTTGCTATGACATGTGCTGACCACCAGCGGGTGATGTGCAACAAAGGAAGGCCCTGGCTGGCAGCTGGCAGCCAGGTAAGGGAGGCCGTAGCTGGCAGCCAGCAGCCGCTAGGGACCCTACCAGTGCATGCGTTTCGTGCACTGGGCCTCTAGTCTATAATAATAAAAGTGTAATATGCTAATTAGACTGGACAGCTGAATGACCTTCCGGATGGCCTTCTGGATGTCCTTCCAGATGACCTTCTGGATGAAACTGGGGCTGTGAGGGCCACGCTTCTTGCATAAATTTCGTGCATCGGGCTTCTAGTATGTGTGTGTGTGTGTGCATGTATATATGTATGTGTATATATATATGTATATATATATACATATTTTTATTTATACCTACTGAGAGTTGCTTCTTGCCTAAAATAAAGAGTAAAGACCCAGTTCTCACAGAATTTTACTATGCTGTTGAGTACCTACTGCCTTTTTTCTTTCTTTATTAATTAGTGTATGTGTGAGCTCATAGAGAGGCAAGACTGTGAGCATCCCTTCTGGGTAGAAATGTTCACTTCTCGATTGCCTGAAGAATGACGAAATTGGCAGTAAGATACTCTGTGGTGTTTAACCTTGTAAATTTATGTATGTGTACTTTCTGAGTTGTTAGACAAAAGTAAATGTAACCTCAGATAAAGCCCAATACCAAGACAGACAACATTTTCAGTTTTAGCTCAGAATTCATCGACTGTGAAGGGAAAATTCTCCTAGGGTTGTGGGGGCGAGATGAAGGATTTTCCATTTTCAGCTGCCACTGCTGTGCACGGCAGAGGCTGGTTTGGGACTGGAAGCTACAACGTTTTTCACTTTTCAAAAGAGGAAATATATATGATATCATAACAGCAACCATTGTTAAAATGGTAACTTAAATTGCCATCATTCTTCTTTACATTGTCAGTAGATTTGGCTTATAATCCATGGTGAGCTTGGTAAGAAGATGGCACTTACATAATTCACATTTAATAGCAAAAATATGTTTGATTTCCTTCTTCCTTATTATTAGACTTTTAAGAATATACTGTGCATGTGCCTCCTTTTGAAGAACCTGCTACTTTATTATTGAGACTTTTTTTCTGTCCTTAGTGATCAACCAAAAATAGTGCTCATTTTTTAAATTACATATATTTTTCCATTTATCCTACCTAATAATAGAGTACATGCAAATTGACCGCACCTTTGCTATGCCCAAGCCACGCCCACCAGCAAATCAGGGCGAGTATGCAAATTAACCCAACTAAGATGGTGGTTAATTTGCATATCAAGACAGCATAGAAAGAAGCGAAGCTGTGAAGAAGTAAGCAGGCTGGGCTGCGGAGAAGGGAGGCAAGTGGGCGGGGCTGGCGGAGAAGGGAGGCAAGCCAGTGCTGCCTGACTTAGCCCGAACGGTCCAGGCCACCATGGACCCGGCAAGCCTGGTGGGCAGTGCCTGATGTCACCCACAAGGTCCAGGCTATGATAGTGACCGGGCAGACTCGGCAGGCAGCACCTGATGCTGTCCGCAGGGTCCAGGCGGTAATCGGACCGGGCAGGCCCAGTGGACAGCGCCCGACATCACCCGGGACCGGGAAGCCATGGGACTAAGCATGGCAGCTGTCTGCGTGGTCCAGAAGGCGATCTGGTAGGGCAGGCGGCATGGACAGCGCCTGATGTCACCCGCGGGGTCCAGGTGGCGATGGGGACTGGGCTGGCCTGGCAAATAGAGCCTGACGTCATCCAGCGGAGTCCAGGTGGCGATGGGGACTGGGCAGTTCCAGCAGGCATTGCCTGACGCTGCTCGGGGGGTCCAGGGGGAGATGGGGACCTGGCAAGTGGCATGGACAGTGCCTGACGCTGCCCGTGGGGCCCAGGGGGCAATTGGGACTGGGCAGGCAGCATGGACATCATCTGACGCTGCCCACAGGGTCCAGGGGGCAATCAGGACTGGGCAGGCGGCGTGGACAGCGTCTGACGCTGCCCCGCGGGTCCAGGGTGCCATCAGGACCAGGCAGGCAGCATGGGCAGTGCCTGATGTCACCCGCGGGGTCCAGGCGGCGATCGGGACTGGGCTGGCCCGGCAGATGGCGCCTGACATCGCCCGCGGAGTCCAGTCTTCAATCGGGACTGGGCAGTTTCAGCAGGCAGTGCCTGACGTTGCTCGCGGGGTCCAGGGGGAGATCAGGACCTGGCAAGTGGCATGGACAGCGCCTGACGCTGCCTGTGGGGTCCAGGTTGTTATTGGGACCAGGCAGGCAGCATGGACAGCACCTGACGCTACCCACGGGGTCCAGGCGGCGATCGGGACCGGGCAGGTGGCATGGACACCGCCTGACGCTGTCTCTGGGGTCCAGGGGACGATCGGGACCTAGCAGGCAGCATGGATAGCGCCTGACATCACCCGCAGGGTGCAGGCGGTGATCGGGACTAGGCAGTTCTAGCAGGCAGCGCCTGATGCTGTCTGTGGGATCCAGGGAGCTATTGGGACCAGGCAGGTGGCATGGATAGCACCTGATGTCACCCGCGGGGTCCAGGGTGCAATCGGGACTGGGCAGGTAGCATGGTCAGTGCCTGACTTTGCCTGTGGGCTCCGTAGGCGGGGGTGGCCAGGGTCTCCGGGATCACTGTCTGCCCCGGGCCACCTGAGGACACCGGTGGAGCAGGCCAGGGTTGAACATTTTAATGAAAATGCGATGCCTGTGCCCTGCCCCACCACGCCCTGTCCCTGGAGAGGAAAGGGAAGTGGGCAGTTAGGAGGCACCGGGGCTCTGTAGTGGCTGGGAACAACCTGCAGGCGAGCTACCAGGAAGAGGTGCTGAACCATGAGGATGCAGAGGGCTGGCTGATGGAGGTGAGCAAAGATGCAGATGAGGCGGCCCTTGCCAGCACTAAGCTGGAAAAGTGCATCGAAAGCCTGATGGACAAAATCGCCTTTCTGAAGAAGGTGCATGTCCAGTATGCTCAGATCTCCATGGAAATGGACGTGTTCTCCAAGTCCGACCTCTCCACTATGCTCAAGGACATCCGCACCCAGTATGAGAAGCTGGCTGCCAAGAACGTGCAGAATGCCGAAGAATGGTACAAGAGCCGCTTCACCATGCTGACAGAGAGCGCTGCCAAGAGCACCTACGTGGTGCGGGCCAGTGACTGCTCAAGGCCAAGACCCTGGAAATGGAAGCATGCTGGGGCATGAACAAAGCGCTGGGAAAGCAGCTGCAAGAGCTGGAGGATAAACAGAACTCTGACTTTAGTGCTATGCAGGACACAATCAACAAATTAGAAAATGAGTTGAGAACCACAAAGAGTGAAATGGCAGGATATTTAAAAGAATACCAGGACCTCTTCAATGTGAAGATAGTTTTGGATATTGACATTGCAGCTTACAGGAAACTCTTGGAAGGTGAGGAGACCGGCTCAGTTTCACCATCATGGGAAGCATAGCCAGCGGCTACTCCCAGAGTTCCCAGGTCTTTGGTGATCTGCCTACGGTGGTTTACAGACCAGCTCCTACTTGATGTCTGCTCACTCCTTCCCTTCTTAATACACCAGCCACGTCCAGGAGGAGCAGATAGAGGTGGAGGAGACCATTGATGCTGCAAAAGCCAAGGAAGCTAAGGATTAACCCCCTTCTGAAGGAGAAGCTGAAGAGGAGGAAAAGGAGAAGGAAGAGGCTGAGGAAGAGGAAGGAGAGGAAGAGGAAGAAGGTGCCAAGGAAGAATTTGAGAATGCAAAGGAGGAAGAAGGAGGTGAAGGTGAAGGAGAAGATGCCCAAGAAGCTGAGGACGAGAAGAAAGATGAAGGTGCTGGGGAGGAGCAAGCAACCAAGAAGAAAGATTGAGCCCTCCTTTCCTTAATTATTTCAGGAATAATCCTCCCAAAACCAGGTCAACCCCGCCACCAACCAAGCAGTTGAGTTCCCAATAATATATGAATTAAGAAGTCAATATATATAACATTCTGAGGTGACTCAGGTAGGACATTAAATGTTATGCTATGACTTTTCTCCTTATACAAAGTATCTGTTTGCTTTCAGAGTGACTTCCTGGCTTGCTGCCAGCCTGTGCATGGTCCACGCTTATGAGTTCAGGATCTATGACAATGTGAATAATTCAGATGTTTACAATAAAAACACATGAATACACGAATTCACTAATGTTAATGTTAAATTTCATGGAAAAATAATCCTTTGAATCTTTGGTGGTTAGAAATTAAAGACCTCAAATCATGTGCAATAAACAGTAAATAAAGTTACACTGAATGACAAAAAAAATACATTAGGGGCCAGGAAACGTCAAAAGAACTGGGGAACCATTCCCAGATCAGGAAGGGAAGTCACAGGGTATATATTATTGCTACAAATACAGTATTTCCTACTACTTACAACATATACAATGTAATGTATTAGATGCGTTCCTATTGGATGAAGTATGTATTCTCATAGAGTAATACTGGTAGATATGTTATAGTTATGGCAGTATGTCATATCCTATCTATATTAATAAAAGGGTAATATGCTAATTAGACCATGAGACCTTCCAGATGTCCTTCTGGACAAAGCCATGGTGGCGGGGCTGAGGCAGAAGCGGTTATGGGTGATCAGACCAGGAGGGGAGGGCAGTTGGGGGTGATCAGGCTGGCAAGGGGGGTGTAGTTGGGGGCAAGCAGGCCAGCAGGCAGAGTGGTTAGGGGAGATCAAGCAGGCAGGCAGGTGAGCAGTTAGGAGCCAGTAGTCCCACATTGTGAGGGGTTTGTCCAATAGCAGAGTTAGGCCCGATCCCACAGGGGTCCCAGATTGGAGAGGATGCAGGCCAGGCTGAGGGACCACCCCCTCCCTGTGCACGAATTTTGTGCACCGGGCCACTAGTTGTAAATAATGTGCTAATGAATCCTGTACTTAGGGAAGGAAAGTTCAGAAAAGTTCCATTTGGTATGTTTCTATCTAATTCTTCCTCATACAAACTTCAAATTTTTAGCCTTATCACTAAACTTTACAAGGGTTTAGTAAATAGGAACAAAAGACAGTAGCATTATGCTTTAAAATTAATTATCTTAGATTGGTGAAACCAACCCACAGTTGTAGACTATTCATTTGTAATTATACCTTAAACAGTGAAATCAAGTAAAGGAATTTTTTTTTTTTTTTTTTAAGGGTGAGAGTTATCAATGGTAAAATAAACAGAATAAAAGACTAAATTTTTTTTTGGTCTTTATGAGTAGAAATATTTGGAATTAAAATAGAATATTAGAAAATCATACAATTTTTCCTCTGTCTTTACTTTTCTCAGAAGATATAAAGAATGCTTAAGGGAGAGTTTCCTTTTATTTATGGCCATACAGATTTAGAAAATTTATGTCATTTTTACATAAGGTGGGATTTTAGATTGAGGTTCATTTCATTTCCATATGGATATTTGATAATTTCAACATTATTAGCTGAAAAGTCTACACAATTGAATGCTTTTCCAGCATTGTACAGAAGTAACCAGCTGAATTAATGTGAATCTATCTCTGAACTGTGGTCCATGAATCCATGTCTCTCTCTTTTCTAACCTACACTGCCTTCGTTAATGCCCTTGATTCTTCCAACTTAATTTTTCTTTTGAAAATTGTTTAAACCAATCTACTTCCTTTGATTTTTTTCGCTGCTTTAAGCAGGATTTTTCCATCCTCCGTTAAGGAGAGCATTCCTCAACAAACAGAGCGTGCTGAGCATAATTTACCCCTTTCTCCGTGACTCAGGCTCATCATCATGAACGTTGGTGAGTAGACTCAGCTGCATTGAAAGACGCCCCCAAGAGCTGTTAGGATCTGCAGCACTGTCTGTCCCAACTAACTGACTGCTCCCGGGAGACTTACTGTTCCAGACGGGAGGCACTCCTCAGCACAATGTCATGAATAGAAAATACGTTTCGTAAGCTCAGGGGGACATCCGGCAGTGGGCCTGGAGCCCAGCACGGTGCTGTATTCCAGCCTTTGTTCTCTGAAGTAGAAACCCCTCCTCAAATTATTCCTGCTGCATGCAGCTCTGTGTTCCCATTCCATGTTTACTGAGAGAGGCGTTCATGACCATGGCCATGGAATAAGGGTTTGAAGGCCAAAGGTAACCATATACTAGGAAGCCCTTGAGCATCCCCAAGACAAAGGGATTCATGCTCAAGGCTCGTGGAGCTCTCCAAAGGGACTCTGCCCCGAATCACAATCTCAGTTGGATATTTAGCTTTGCAGTGTGACAGTGTCTCCAAAAAATATTTGTCAAAAATTTTTTCTGAGTGTATTTGGTTTCTCTTTAAATATGCAAACATTATAGGAAGGGTTAAAAGTCTGTCACTAACTAGATAAATTATTTTCATCCTGATGCCTTCTTCAATCCAACTGCATAAAAATACTAGGATGTTTTTGTCTATAGGTTCTTTAAATTTTTATTTATTGTTGACAGTACTACAGATGTCTCCCATTTGCCGCCCCTCTACCCAGCTCCCCACCCCCAGGCCTTCTGCACTGAGGATACTAGAATTGTTGATGGATGGCAAGGGTCATTCAGGGGAAGAGAGATTATTTTGAATATTTAAGTATTCTGAGAAGGGGCAGTTCAGGTAGAGCTGTCTCAGTGGAAACTCTGAACTCTCATAAGAAGGTATTGTGAAGACACTGGGTAATTCAGAAGCCAGAAGAGTAGAAATACAGGAAGGAAAAGGCAAGAAAAAAAAAAGACAAGCAAAATCTCAGTGCAACCCCCCTGCCCCTTAATTTACTTTTGGAAATAAAGACATGCTTCAATGTATATACATTTAAATATAAAATAAATGCATATTGCAATTGAGTAGAATAGATCACATTAAATGCATTAAAAGTCTATTCTCTAAAGGTACTTCAAATTTAATTTTTTAGAAATCAGTAATTTAATTCTCTAATTAAAGACTTTTTTTTAAATATCAATAAATTGTTTTTTTCTATGTGTGGTACTTTACATTGTTCCTATTTTATAAAGTATATATACTTTATTTAAGTGGTTAAGGTGGTCTAACTTTCGGATTGATTATTGTCAGAAGCTTTCCTGATTATTCTTTAGTTTCTTCTAATGATTCTATGCTGCTAGTTAGAAGTGGATATCTTGGTATCATGTTGAACTTCAAAGATGTTAAGGAGCAATAGTTACAACAATGGTTAGTGTCCTAAGGTAATAATAAAATAAATAAAAATTTTTTTGAAAAGGGTGTAGAACAAAATTTTACATTTGTAAAACAGTTTATAGCCTTGAAAGTAATTTACTAAGTATGTCTTTTTTCATAGAGTTCTGTGATGTGGGAGACTAAGACCATTTTCTCCCATTTTATAGGAAACGTTTTTGTTATAGGTGCACAGCTGGTACATTATCAATTTAGAACTACACTTCTTAGTTTTAGAAAACTGATCTTTCTACTGAAGAAGAATCAGAAGATGTGGCCCCTGGTACTGACTCTGTGCCCTAAAGCTTGCTACTCACTGTGAAGCCAGTAATGCCAGTACACTATTTGTAAGGCTTTAAGTGTGAAGAAAGAAATTTAAATATAAAATATGAAATATAAAATGGGTGAGAGGAATATATTCCATCTGTTGTTAAAAATACAAACTGATGGTTACTATTGTAAGTTTGCTAATTACAATAAATATTTTAGGTAGCTTTGCATTTGATGCATCTATTAACAGAAATCAAATCCTTTTTTTTTATTTTTCATGGAAAAAGTAATTAGTCTGTGTTCACATGCTGTTTATGTTGCTTCTTTTAAATCTATTTCTAGCCCAATGCTTAGAAACAATGGGAATAATTGTCACTATACTGCTAGTAAACAGATAAGCCTATGTCTAGTGACATACATCCCAGATGTGCTCCTTCACATTCCACATTCATAATATCCTAGTGTCCCAGTGCATGGATTCGTGCACATTGAAAGGAAATTAATTGGAAGAAATATTTTAATATTGCTATTCACCCTTTCTCTATAATAGAAGTGTCAACCAAAATCATGACTGATAATGACAGATGGAAACACACGTGTGCGATTGGTGCCAGTGAGAGGTTTATATATATCACACATGCGCCAGTCAACTTAGCCTTTTATATAAATAGAATAAACTTGCTTAATTAGACCTGCTTTCTGATTTAGCTAAACTTTTTCTAGCCCAGTGAAGCACCCCAACTTCTCTTTCAAGTAACTGTTAACAACACAGCAGTAAATATCAACACAAAGCAGATTTTTATTATAGATCACACAGGGATAACAAAGGATAAAAATATTTATTTAACTACAGCAGTATTTGACATATTCTGTGCTGTGAGAAAACCTGGTTATTTTCAAGGTCCACTATTTCTTCTTTTTAGTCGAGTCAAGTATCTAAACTTTCTAAATCTCTGTTGTCTTGCTAATGAAAGAAAATAGGATTCTACTGAGTCTCCTATCTACCTACTCCAGGACTTCTTTGAGGATCAAATGGGATAAGGGCTAGGAAAATGCTTCACAAACATTTGGTTGAACTGGAAAATGTTTGTACCCGGCTATAAAGCAAGTCAGGTTACTGGGCTGAATAAACTCCAAGGAGGCTAGTTGCTAGGGAGAGAAAGGTGGGTGTTGCTATATGACGTCATTACCTGGTGTCCAGAGTGACCGTTTCCGGTCTGGGTTGGGATGGGCTGTGGGCCGCATTTTGTGCCATGGGGTCTCGACAGCATTGGCTGTGATTTGGTGGGGTATCGCTTTGTGGTGGTGGTGGGGCCTGTGTCCCACTTGGGAGAAGCTGAGTGTTGGTTTGTCAGCACCAGATCCATGGTGCCGTTTCTTTTTAAATGGCCAGTATGCATCATGGCAGCTCCTGTGTTGAGCGTCTGCCCCTGGTGGTCAGTGTGTGTCTGGTTGGATGGAAACTTAGGCTTTTATATATATAGATACTCTTACCATGCAATTAAACTTCTGGTGCTTTTGGCGTAGCTACAAAACACCCCAAATTTGCAAATTGATTAAAAACCAAATCCAGCGATATGCTGTCTATAAGAGATTATAGAAAAAAAAAAAGTATTTGATAAGGCTAAAAGTAATCCTATATAATAAAAGGCTAATATGCAAATCAACCTAGTGGCAGAATGACCCGTCTCTATGACCTGTCTCTATGACTAACCATCAGGGGGAAGACACTCAATGTAGGAGCTGCCCCCTGGTGGTTAATGTGCTCCCACAGGGGGAACACCACTCAGCCAGAAGCTGGGCTCACGGCTGGTGAGCACAGCGGTGTTGGCAGGAGCCTCTCCTGCCTCCGCGGCAGTGCTAAGGATGTCCGATGCTGGCAGTCGGACATCCCCTGAGTGCTCCCAGACTGCAAGAGGGTGCAGGCCGGCCTGAGGGGCCCTCCCGAGTGCATGAATTTTCTGTACCAGGCCAATAGTATTATGAATAACGATCTCATAAACAGACATAAAGAAACCAAAGAATGTGGACAGAAAATTCAAGCAAATAAGTTTAAAAGGGCGGACCCTATAGTTTTTGCAGCGAGTATTGTTAGCCCTGTGACAGTTTTGAGGAACGGATGTTTTCATGTGTGTAAGATGGTTCTAGAATTGGATTTGGTAAACAGGTGTGTGGACTGGCTACTTGCTTTTTGTAAATAAAATTTGATTGAAACATAGCCCCACCCATCCACTTATGCAGGGGATAGGATCACCTACTCATTTATGTACTCCTGAGGCTGCTTTAGTTCTCCAATGCACATTCGAGTGGTGGGACAGAAATAGATGACCTGCAGTCCTAAAACAGTTACACTCTGTCCCTGTAAGAAAAAAAGCAGAGGACTAAGGGGATTTTGTGTTAAGACGTTGTGTCTGTAATTAGAAAAGCTAGTAAAAGGTTTGGCCATAGAGGACACTTATTCTTGGCTGGCCAGTGTCTTTGCATGTCCTGTGGTTTTTCTGGTTGCTTCTCACAAGGGTAAAACCCTAAGTGCTATTGTCAGTGATTGAGCCAGTCCTAGCAATCCAGTTAGACTATTGTGAGACCCGATTGTGAAAGGACTTTGTTATTTACAATGAAGGGCACTAACTGATAAAGAGAGTCTGCTTTGAATATAAAGGAAAAATTCTAAGGCAAATGTAATTCAGCATATCATCAATGGGTAACTACAATTTGATGTAGTACTGCAGGGATGAATTGTGATAAGGTCAAATGTTTCAAAAGATCCAAATATATTTTAATATCAATATAATCTAGGAAGAGAAGAATATGACTTCAATATGATAAAAAAACATACCTCAAGGGGGGAGATACTACTTTGTGGTGAAACACTAGAGGCTTTTCTACCACAATTTCCACCATAAAGGCATAAGAATTAGCATTATTTCCAGCTTTTACTAAACTAATATGAGAATAAAATAATAGGTATGTCTATTGAAAAGGAGGGGCTAAATATCAAAGCTGGTAATGATGTTTCCATAGGAAATCAACAGAAAAGTAAAAAAACACACACAAATTAATGAAGTAGAAGGTCATAAAGCAAATTAAAAAAATATATTGTCCATATATCAGCATATCAATGAGAATTGTCAGGTAAATAGAACCTCTGCAGTTATGGAAATGCAGTGTTTGACACTGGGACTGGAGTTGGCACATCCGGAGAAGCTGAGGGAGTTTAGAAAGGCTCTGGTGGGAGGAACAGTGACTAATCGCAGCCCTGAGTACCTGCAGGCTGAGCGAGTCAGGGAACAGAAGGTGTGGCCACCGAGGACCTAAGGGCTGGTGGGGCTCGTGGAGAGGCCCAGACAGAAGCTGCTGTCTCTTTAAAAACACCTGTCTCAGTGGGACCTGCCCACCTTGTGGGTTCCTTTCTGAACAGGGAGTACGGGGCCTGGCCAGGCAGAAGTTGGAGGACAAGGAGGGAAGAGAACAAAGACAAGAGCCTTTCAAGGAGCAGCCATCACGGACCAGCCACGACCCAATGTGAATGATGGCCCGCGCTTCCGTTCTGCTTCCAAATCCCACGCACAACCTCATCTTTGGAAATTTTTACTTGGCATAATCTGAAAAAAATTACTTAGAATAATGTAATAAATATATTTCCCAGCCGTATTTTGAGGCAGTCGTGCCTGGGGACAGCAGACAATCCAGCCCATTCAGCAACAACCCAATGGGAAACACAGGGCGGGGCAATGTAGGCTACAGTGCTCTTGTGGGAAATGATGCAGGAATTGGCACATGCTAACCAAGAATAAACTGTCTCGTGTCCTCACAACGTAAGCCTGCTTTTG
Organism: Ia io; assembly: GCA_025583905.1. Taxonomy (NCBI): domain Eukaryota; kingdom Metazoa; phylum Chordata; class Mammalia; order Chiroptera; family Vespertilionidae; genus Ia; species Ia io. The sequence goes on from JAJQQW010000014.1 coordinate 432,955, forward strand.
CCACACCCTGTATAATGAGACACATTTATCTTCCTGCAAAGAAAACTGCTGGTCCAGATGGCTTTACTGGTGATGGATATCGGATATTTAAAAATGAAATAAGAGCAATCATGAAAACTCTTTCAGAAAATAGAGAAGAAATAGCTACTTCTCCATTCATTTTATGAGTCATTATCCTGATCTCAAAACCAGACATAAACATGACAGGGGGGGGAAGGAAAGAGAATACCCTATAATCTAACATCCATCATGAACACAGGCACTGCAATTCTTAACGTACTAGCAAATTTAAACCAGAACTACATACAAAGGATAATAAATCATGTCCAAGTAAGGTTTTTCCCCAAGGAGAGCAAGACTAGTGTAATCACAAATCAAGCAACGTAAGTCACCATGTTAACAAAGAAAAAGAAAAGTTTACGTGATCAACTCAATAAATGCAGGAAAACATTTGTCAGGAGTCAACACCTCATCATGTTAAAAAAGATCTCAGAAAAATAGGAATAGTAGAGAAAGAGAAAACTATTTTATTTATCCTATATAATGATGAATACCACATGATTCACTATTTTTATTCAACATTGGCTTTAAGTTCCTATTAATGAAAAAAGGCAAAAAATAGGAGGCATACAAATTATAAAGATATAAAAACTGAGTTTATTCACAGATGGCATAATTATATATGCATATAGAAAATTCTAAGGGTTATATAAACATTATTAGAATTAATTTAGCAATGTTTCAAGCTATCAGATCACTATAAGAATCAAGTAAATTTATACTTAGTAAAGAAAATTAAAAATCAGAAAAATATACTGTTTACATAAGCATCAAAAATACTTAGAATTAAAATTCATAAAATAGTTGTATGATCTGTATACTAAAAATTGAAAAGTACTGATGACAGAAATTGAAAAAGACCCAGGTAAGTGGAGAGACATTATTTTCATGGAGTAGACGACAGTATGTTCAGCTGTCACAGTCTCCACATGGATGGATAGACTTAAACCAATCCTTCTCAAGATCCTGAAAAGCGTTTGCAGAAATCGCCAAGCTGGTAATACACTATATGGTACTGTAAGGGCCTTAAGGAGCCAAATATTTCTGAAAAAAAATTCAGGTTGGAGAGCTTGCACCATGTACTTGCAGACGTGCTATAAAACAACAATAATGAAACCACAGTTGTCTCTGTGAGGAGTTGGTGGTAAGAGGGACTTGGCATTTTATTGAGATGGGAAAGACTTAAAGAACAGGATTTGGGGGATAAAATCAAGAACAACAGATACAATGGGTTGTCTTGGTAAGAGTATTTTCTAAGCAAGAAGGATATGGAAGAAATTATAGAGGAAAATATTCATATATTTTACTGCATTTTGAATGTTGAGCTCCAAAATAGTAGGCACACATTTTGAGAACACTTACTTTCTTGTGTTAGCTCTTTCTTTAACGTGTTGTGTGTGTGCCAATGTGAACGCGTGCATATTTTTCACATCAAATATTGAGATATTGTAGTAAACACCATGTTCCACTTATGACATAATAAATTTAACAAATGTTTTAGTATTTAAATGAATACATTTAAGGAATTTTTTTTGTTAATCCTCACCTGAGGATATTTTTCCATTGATTTCTTCCCTGAGAGAGTGAGAGAGAGGAATAGAGAGAGACATCAATTGGTTGACTTCCTCACATGCCCCCACCGGGTCCAGGGATAGAACCTGCAACCCAGGTACGTGCCCTTGTCCAGGAATTGAACCTGCGACCCTTTGGTGCTTGGGCCCATGCTCTACCACTGAGCCACACCAGCCAGGGCTAAGTATTTTCTAAGAGCCTAATTCCGCAGTGTAGTAACTTGAAATTTTGGTGAATATTACAGATCATCATTATTGTAAAGACAGCTTTCTTCAGTTCTCCCTATGAAAGTGGTGAGAGGCTCCTAAGAATTTACCATCTGAATTGTGCTTGCCCAGTGTGGCTCCTTAAACAGGGATCTGCTGGGAGCTGGTTTCTTGTTTCCTGGTCTGTAAATGAAGCTGTTATCACTTCTTTGTCTCTCATTTATGAGCTCCCTTATTTCTCACAGTGGGTCATCTTTGTCAGACAAGAAAGGTAGAGGAAGTTTGAAGCTTGTCAGGGATTTATTGATGTGAGAGAAAAGTTGGGTCAAAATGAATGACAGTGGTTTTCCATGTAGGAGAACACATTTTTAAAATGCCGACGCATTTTAAAATATATGATTTGTCTCGGAACAGTATCTCCCTCCTATTCCAGTACTCTGCATTGTACTAATATGTGTTCGCACCCATTCCCTGCAGTGTTGTGCAATGTCTAGGACAAGTAATAAAGTTCAACTATATAAACAAGCAAAGGCCATCCATCTTGAAATTCAGCATTTAAAGAGTTTTGTAAATACTATTCTAAGATCTTAAAACACAGTATTTGGATTTAAAAAACTTTTGTGCATTATCAAAACGAACTGTGGTGGAAGACATAGGCATGATAAAATGAGCGATTATCAGAAACGAATCAGGTGTGTATTATTTGTAGTAATTTTAGCAAATACACAATTTGAAGCTTATTTCTCCCTTGTCTCTCATCAGCAGAGAGGAAGGAAATTGAATCTGTAGAAAACATACGTTTATGTGATACCTCAAAATTTAAAAAGCCCCTATGGAGTAATTTGGGTGATAATAACCAAGTTTCTCTAATTGGAGAGACATCACCGCTTATATAGCTAATTAGTCTGAGAAATATTGTTGATGTTTGAGTTGAAGCAGCAAATATCGACTGCAGGAACTGTGTATCTGCTAACACAAATACTATAATCCCTGGAATTTTAAATGGGTTTGTGACCTACATTCACATTTCTTTTCAGTGCTACTCATGTGGTCAAATTCCAAGTTATTTATTTTATCTGTGTCTCCCATTTCCCTTGTTTATAGAAACCCTTTTTGATCCAGACTTTAGAACTGATAGAATTATAGCTTTTAATGCTTTAATAATGTTCACAGCAAGAAAGGAAAACAGAGTCCAGTGCATTGTTGGCTGAGATACCACTTTAGGAAATGGATTTTGGTTTATTTCAAGGATAGGTTTTTCGAGAGGAAGAAAAAATAGGTTTAAGAGCTAAAACTATTTAAATGACTCCTTAGCAACCCCTGCTTCTTGTTGGATCCTGGGAAATGACTGCGTGATGAGAGTTTTGATGGCTGGCTGGTCTTTGCTATGAACTTTGTGGATTTGGAAGATTAGAATTCAACTTTTCCCTTGCTGCTAGAGTTTCTATTTCTTGCTTGGCATCCACTCTGATGTTTCTTATCAGTATTGACAAATGTGTTTATGAGACAAACTGAGTGTTAAGAGGACAGCTTACATGACTCACAAAAAATGTGGAAGCTCTAAAATACATTTACTTTTCTGCTGTGTGATTACTGTCTTAAATTTCCAAGATAGTTAAGTTCAGGTAAAGGTAAATACTAATGCCCATTTTGTAGTGAATTTTTGTTCAGCTAATATAATTAACCAGTGAAGTGTTGAAAGGTAGATTTGTAAAACAGAAATTAAACTATTTTAGGAGACAATTGACACTTGGTAAAAAAAAAAAAAAAAAAAAAATATATATATATATATATATATATATATTAACACCTAAATTATCAGTAAAAGAAAGAAGGAGATTCTTTGTCATGGGAGGTATGGAGACCAAGGAGCCAGTTGCCTAAGGCCGTGGTTGGCAAACTGCGGCTCTTTGGCCCCTTGAGTGTGGCTCTTCCACAAAATACCATGGTCTGGGCGAGTCTATTTTGAAGAAGTGGTGTTAGAAGAAGTTTAAGTTAAAAAAATTTGGCTCTCAAAAGAAATTTCAATCGTACTGTTGATATTTGGCTCTGTTGACTAATGAATTTGCCGACCACTGGCCTAAGGTATTCAGGGAACTGCGCATGTGTGAACTCTACACAATTGACCATATGTGCTTAGTGTCCCCACAGTGTGGCAAATGGATTTTTAGTAGCTGAACTCTCAACGTCTAACATAAATTTGATGACTTCATTTTACTGTTGGGAAAGGAAGGGTGAGGTGACTTGTAGCTGCTGGACTGATCACGCTTTTCTCATTATTGGCATCAGACGTGAGAGGTCAGTGGCGGTTTCTGGATCTTGCTCTGTTGGAGACCGTGGGCAGTTTGTACAAAGTGAGATCACATCACAGATGCTTTGGTCTCAGAGGAGAGCTGTGCTGAGTGCTTAGATGCTCCGAGTATTTTGGAGGAAATTGAATGTCCTGAGAGTTTTAATCTAAAGTATCAGTTCAGAATCTCTATCTCCAAATCCCTTCCTATATCCCCCAGATCTGCCTCCTTCACGCAGCTGGAGGTCTCTGCTAGGAATGGCTAGTCTTCCTTAGCACAAGACTATGGAGGAGAATAAATGAAAGAAACCCATCGTGTTGGTATTTCAGCTGTTAAATTTCCCAGTTCTTTCAAGGTGTTTTCAACACTCTTCTTGGATTTTTGATAGTTGAGTATAGTTTTATCAATCCAGTACAATGAAATATCACTTAAAAAGGTATGTTAATGCCTATGAACTACTTTGTCATCAAAGGCTGGATGTTTGTATTCTTCCCTTTTCTCTTCCTGGCTTTGCGTTTCTTATGTGACAAGATTGGCTCACTTAACTACAAAATTTTAACCTCATAACATCATTAATTTTGAAAAAGATTATCTTATAAGAATCTGAACATTTTAAATTTTAGTGGCAGTTAGGAAAGTGTGGAAGTTACATTTTGAAACTAGATTCTTCTTTAAAAGATCCACATGGAAGTGGTAACATATGTGGCAGGTTTTTTATGTTTCTGCAATTCATCACATCCTAAACAAAGAAAATGCACTTCTGTCTTACTTTAAAAATGTAACAGTTTTCTGACTGTAAAAGTTAGTATGTGCATTATGAGAAAATTGAGAAGTTATAAGAAGTGAAGAACACAAAATTATCCATAATTGTGAGGAGTTTACAGTTGGTGTGCCTTTGTGAGCCCGGATAAATATTTACTAATGCAAAGTCCTAAAGCCATGAGTACTATAACAAGCAAGAAGGCACTTCATCAACTCAAACAAGGAGAGAAAAAGCAATCTGGCCTTTTGTGGGAACAAGGATTTCATAAAAGACAAAAACAGTAACAGGACTCTGGGTAAAGATGTTGATAGAGTTACATTAAGTAGTTCATTCTCTCCCTACACAGCTAAAAATGAGACATGAAGCAACAGAGTACAATAAGGATACATCTCAGAGAATTCATGACTTCAGCTATCATTAGGATACTACACATCTTCAAAATCTTAAAAATAACTTTATACACTATATTGTACATTGTATTTTTTTACTATCACTAACCTATGATAGTCTAGATGTTTGAGGGATATGAGATCCAGGAGATGATATTCTTGCTTTTTAATGTAGATTCCAAATTTACTTTGGCCATCATTCAGTCAGGGTGGACCTCAAGTTGTAAAAGTGTTTGTCTTCACTTCCAATTAGAAATGGTATATTATCCTGTGAGGACTAAATTCCTTAAGCATGACCCAGTCGTAGTGGCTAGTCTTACACTCCAAACTACACATAGGAATGACTTTTTCAAAAGGTACATGCAGCTATCTCGCTGTCTTGTTCAGTAATCTATACTAATAAAAGCGAAATATGCTAACTAGAGAGGACATCTTCTGGACAGCCTTCTGGACGTCCATCCTGACAAAGCGGACCTGGGCAAAGCCGCCTGCCCACGGTCCCAGGCACCAGCTCCTGTGGTGGCTGCACCCTGGGAGATGGAGAAGCCACTGCCCTGTGGTCCCAGGTGCCTGTGGCTACAGCCAGCTAGGGTGAAGCCAGCCCGGGTCCCGGGTGCCTACGGCCAGCCAAAGGGAGGGAATCCTGGGTCCTGGGTGCGGGGCCGAGGCAGAGGTGGTTTAGGGGCAATCAGGCCTGCAAGGGAGGAGTTAGGGGCGATCAGGCTGGCAGGGGAGCAGTTAGGGGCCATCAGGCAGGCAGGCAGGCAAGCAGTTAGGATCCAGCAGTCCTGGATTGCGAGAGGCCATGGGACATCCCCCGAGTAGAACCGGATTGGAGAGGGTGCATGCTGGGCTGAGGGACCCCTCCGCCGCCCCATGTACATTTTTCGTGCACCGGGCCTCTAGTTTTTAAATAACTCACCATCCCTTCAGCAGTAAGTGGAAACTAGTTTAAATCTCTAAAGATACTCTCCTTCATATTCGTATGTTCAAGTATCTCTTCACTGTTCTGTTTGGCTTCATCCCACAGACACCTCAGTGCAGAATGTGACAAACTGATTTCTCATCTTTTCCCATAAACCTGATCTCCCATCTGTGTTATTTCAGATGTTGGCACCTCTATGAAGCTGTATTCAACTATCTGGTTGTTCTTTGTTATTGTTGTTTCCTAAGGATGTCCAAAGTGTGTAATGACTCAAACATGATAGAAGTTGGTTTCTCATTCAGTGAGGTTGCAAATGGGCAAGGACCATGTACATATTCCAAGGGGTGGTTTAGAAATCAGTCAACTTCCATCCCAGGATTTCATTGTCTATAACCTGGGGAAAAATAGAGCCTTAGGATCAGATGGGGTGGGAGAGGCCTGGAATAGGACTTGTCACCCTGCTCACATTCCATTGACTAGAATTTAGTGACTTGGTTACCCAAAGTCTTGCAGTCCGGCCAAGTGTCCAGGAAAAAGTGGAAATAGGTCTTTGCCATATTTCGCCATAATTACCACTCTAGCCATTACAACCTTTCATTCACATCAATTTTTTAAAAAATATTTGTTAATTCTGTCTCTCTATTCTTACCATTACTGTCCATCATCAGCTCTCCCCGATACTGGAACAATGGTCTCTTAAGTCAAACACTCCTAAATAAATATCCTATTCAGATAGTCTTCTCCAGAAAGTTCTCTCTGGACCCTCTGGCTCAGCTAAATGTTCCTCTCTCTGTCTCCAAGGCACTGTATGTATGTTTTTATGATGAAATGTACAGTATCATGTTTAAAACATGTAAATGTCTCCATCCTCCTTCCTGCTCTATGAAATCTCCAAGGAGACTGGTTTTTTAAAATTTCATTGTCTTCAATGTCTTGTGTGATTTTTGCATAGACATTTTATAATGGAGGGAGAAAGAATGGGTTGTTTGATGACTTTACTACCCCTGGGAGGGACAAGGAAAGGAGTTCTTTGTTAAAGCAGATGGTTTCTGGATGTTGACTTGCACTCTAAATAAACTCTTCAGTTCTTGTCTTTTGTCTCTGACCTAACTGGTCTTACTCCTTTTTCAAGTGGGCACTGACTTTTTTTTTACCTACCAGCCCCAAGAATTTTTTCTAGTTTCCAAGAAAGAAACTTTGCTCTTACTTATGGTATTTTTCTTCACTATCATTTTAAAAGTCATTTCCAGGCCCTTAATCCTGAGTAAATTATGTCTACAGTTTTTTATTAAAATATTTCAAAGTGGATGTTCTAAGGTATGTGTTAGGTGCTTCAGGTGGTCTCTAGGGGCATTCAGTTGAACTCATCAGAATATTCACTAGAAGCATAATCAACTAATCTTTAATCAGACCCAGAGCCATCCAACCAGTGTGTCTATCCATACCTCCTATCATCGTCAGAGCTGTGTTCATGTTAGAAATTGGTTTTCATTGGAGAAGGGAGTGACTTAAATAACAGAATGGATATTAGAAATGAAATTTTATGATGGAGTTATTAGATTGGCTACAGTACTGTGTGTGTGAGGCATACTCTTCTTTTCTTACATGAGAAGAGTATAAACACTGCCATCTGTCCACCTTTTAGATGGATCTTGTGCTGACCCATAAATGGTCCTATAGCCCTACTCCTACGGAAGGTTTCTTCATCCCCTACATAGAGATGGTGGCATCTAATGCTAGGATATTGTCCCATTTGCCTCAGGGGAACATTCTATGCAGACTTTATTTAAAATATATATTTTATTGATTTTAGAGAGAGGAAGGGAGAGGGATATAGAGACAGACCATCCGTGAGAGAGATTCATTGATTGGCTGCCTCCTGCACGCCTCTCACTGAGGATTGAGCCGAAAACCCAAGGATGTGCCCTGATTGGGAATCAAACCTTGATCTTCTGGTTCATAGGTTGATGCTCAACCACTGAGCAACACCAGCTGGGCTATGCAAGATATTTTTAGGGCACACAAAGACACAGGAAGCTGAAACATCTTCAGGATTTCAGTCAGTGTATGTCTTTGTGTGTGTGTGTCCTAGTTGCCAATAAATAGTGACATATATGGCAAAATTTGGGCTGAGATTTGCTTCTGTTATGGGGGTGCAGCCAATTCTCAACTGCTTCTAATGGAAGCCACCCCAAATATCAGAGTGAGTGTGTGTGTGTGTGTGTGTGTGTGTATTAAGTAGACCACTTCACTATACTAAGCATTTGAAATTGTAAATCTAAGAGTTAATTTGTTCTTTTGTTTGTTTGTTATCTGTCAACCTTTATTTAGAGCATTTGAGAAGTTCTAGCACATTGAATGGAGAAGAGCTAGAGAATCTGAGAAAATACAAAGAATAAAAAATATTCAAACATATAATCCCAATATAAATGTTTTCCAACTTAAATCTTACAAAGATAATCCCCTCTATTATCTACCTGCTAAGTAAACACTTTTAAATTCTTTTTATAAGAATAAATTCAAAGAAGTAACAACTTATTCCATTTCTCAACCTTCCCAATTCTTATTCTTAACACTTGAATGTGTAAATCTCTCTCATAGGTACCTTTAGAGTCAGGAAATATATTTCTGAGGGATTCTCTAATTTATTTCCTCGTCATTTTCAGAAACATAATACGTGAGTTCTCAGACTTATGGTTCATGTTCATGCACTGAAAGCATTACGGCAACTATTGCTTTCTACTCCTTTAGGCATTCACGTTGCCTGTTTGGTCCCTGCAGACACCAGTATCAGCATATTTCCTCTGGAAAGTTATCAGGCATTTCAAAGATATTGCAGTCATTTTAATTGTGAACTATCGTTTTTATTTTAAAATGGTGCAATAAAAGCATGGGGCAAGAGTTGAGATGGAGAAGTCACTGCATTTAAGAACATGTACAAATCTATTTCAGGGAATCCTTTTAAATACTCCACTCAGACCCAAGGAAATTTCCCACACGTGGAACTTCCCATCGGGAGTCCCATACACCCTGCCAGACAACACGTCTTTGTTCCATCATCACAGTTTCATCTTGCATGCAGTATTCTGCTCAGTAGCATTAGCAGCTCTTTCCTAGTTTAGCAGGAGGTCATGGTTGGTGTGATGCTCTTTAAAATGTAATATATAAACTCTGCCACCTCCTGCTGCTGCTGCGCCAATTTAGGTTTTTCATGCTTGTTTATGTTACACGTGCTGCTCATGCACGGGTGAGAAGGCAGTCAATTGCCTCATCTGAAAAATGAGGGCGGTGGTGCCTTGTGATCTCTAAAATCCCTTCAACCTCAAAGTTTATGATTCTAGTAACATCAGTTTAAACCACGTTAGTAAGAGGAATAGCTTTTCTTAGCCTCATCTGTGGCATAGTTTTCGTGAGTGGCCTACTTTGCTTAGAAACAATTCACCAATCTTTTTTTCTTACTCAAATTTACTTAAAGTGTGTAGCTACTGAAACTACATTGCTTTGTAGAATATTGAAAATATTACTTTTTATGTGTAGCTGACCTTCCCTACTGTTAAGTAAGCCCCTTGAAATATAATTTCTGTCTACTTTACCTTCATCTCTGTAGTATATTGTCTTAGCACTAGTAGATGCTTAATAAAGCTTAAAAATTAATTTCAAAGAGGAAGGGCAAAGGAGAGAGAGATAGAAGCATCAGTGATGAGAGAGAATAATCAATCAGCTGCCTCCTGCATGCCCCACACTGGGGATTGAGCCTATAAGCCAAGCATGTGCCCTGACCAGTAATCAAATTGTGATCTCCTGGTTCATAAGTCGACGCTCAACCACTGAGCCATGCCAGCTGGGCAATAAAGCCTCTTTAGTGAATGAATGAACACATGCTTTTGTATCTCATGTAACAACTTACAAAGTGCTCTTTTGGCCCATTACCTACTATAAAATGTTGAAGTTGAAGAGACTTTAGAATTAGCTCTAATCCATTGTTACCAACTGTGATGATTTTGTAGCCCAGTGCATCCTTGGTCAAATCTGGAGTCATTCTTGCTCGTCACAACTGAGGGGTGAGTGTTACTGACATCTAGTGGGTGGAGACTAGACAGCCTCTATAATTCCCTGCATGGTCCCCACAAGAAACAGTTATCCACCTCCCAGGTCAACAATGCTGAGCCTGAGAGTCTGACATACTGAGAAGTTAACATTTTCAAAGCGATCGTCGACTCCTCGGGATTTTGCCTGCTAGGTTGATTGTTAGTAAATTTTGAGAAGGAGATGGAGATATTTTCCCCATTTTATAAGTGAGAAAGCTGGAAGCTTGTTAAAATGATGGGCATGTCACAGAGCAGAACTGAGACTTGGGACCACCGCATGTCAGCTGTGCGCTCAGCATGTGGTGGCCCAGAGTGCTTCACGACAGGTAGGGGAAGACTTTTACATTGTTTTCCTTTTCCTCACGTCCCGGTCATCACTCGCCAAGGGCAGTGAAGGTTTAGTATCACTCACTGTTGGGGATTTGCAGTCACCAGATGATAGAAGAGTTTTGGGGATCATGTAGTCCTGGGGAAACGGGGTGAGCAGACTTGCTTTTGGCACCCAGTGCCTGGCAGGTAGAAAGTCTCCACCAAATAATTCAGTGAGCGATGGCCACTCCCGTTATCCTTCAGCTGCTAGCGACTGCTCCTCAGTGACAGTGTCTCCCTGCTGTTGGGCACGGTTCTCTGGGAGGACTGCAGAGCAGCTTCCTCCGAGAGCGTCCCAGCCCAAGAAAGGAGAGCATCAGCCACAGAAATCTTTCCTGAATGCCCGTGTGTGGCGTGTCAGTGCCGGGTTCTCTCGTATCCCCATATGGCTTTTCCACCAGAGGTCTCGCCTCCTGCCCAAGAATGTGCCTCAGCAGGGCTCTCAGGGGTCAGAACCCAGGACCCCGGCTCCATTTCCAACCTCAGGGAAGCATCTTGTGTGGGGACACCCCCGCTCAGGAACGTTTCATTCTCTTCAGTTTAGTTAGTCCTGCCTTAAACCTCTTGAATAAAGGCTTTTGAAAACATAAGATGTATCTTTCTTTTGGGACAAGAGACACCCCAATCTCAAAGATGCAGCTCTGGGTTACCTCTTGGGATAGACACAGGGGAAGCGAATGTCCATGCTTTGTAGTAACCCACCCCCCCCGCCGCCCCCAATAGATGTGGCCAGATCTTTGCCAGGTTATTTGTCAAATTCATCTTTGAATAAATCATGGGAGAAATGAATTTAAAGAAACATCTTTCCAATTAGTTTTTGGTTCTATTACTTGCATGGTCAACAAGCTTAAAGTTGCATACTTCTAAGTGAATATAACCTGACTGACTGCATTATACTTACATCAGAGTAAAAACTAATATTATCCACATGGGTATAGATACTCTCAGACCACAAGAGGAAGTTATACTGGTTTTCAAACTGCTGTAATGACAGGAAAGAAAATAGTACATACAACATTAGACATGTTTGAAGTAGGTAGTAAAGAGGAAAATTTCACAAATACTTTTCTATACACTGATTTGTGAAGAAACTCATTTTTAGTAGATCTAGGAAAAACACCACTGCAAGTAGCCTTATTGAAAATATATTAATGGCATTTCCTTGAGCTATAAAGAGTCCCATGGAACAAATATATTATTTGTACATTTGTTTGTGGACCACCGTACATATCCTCAAATATGGAGAAATGGTTCTCGTTGTAGTCAGATGTTCTCTTGGTGCTTCATGTTTCAATATATAATTTTTCAATATGTAATTTTTCATACAAGGAACTATGTTAAGTGTCTAATACTTTAGATTATACCAATGAGTTTTATAACCAGAAATTATTTATCATCCATTTATTCCTCATAAATTCATTTAAAAATAATAAATATACCATTTTCAAAAGTATGCTCTTTCTTCATAAATTGTTTTAAGGAAACTAATTTCTCCATTCTCGTGTTTCTGTCTTTTCCTATAACTTGTGCTTATTTTTTTCTTCAGGAATTTTATACAGAAAATCTTTTTAAAATGGGCAATGAAAAAAATACAGAAAACATAGAAAGCACATTGGAAGCACATGATGTTCCATTCTGTCAACAATTTGATTTTTCTAAAACTTTTCTAGGGCAAAATTGAAGTATTTAACGGAGACATAAGTATATATTATTGCCATTGGGGACACATTGACATTTGTCTCTTGAAATGTCATGTTGGATACTCGGGGGATAGTCAACAATAAAACAATGCATTTTATTTGTGCACAGTGCGGAACTTCTTTACTGTGGTTTGGTTGGTAAATACTTAGCATCAAGTGTAAGGTGGGCTTCAAGTAGCTATAGAATAAACGACAGTCAGGTGGGGTTTTCCTTCTCTGCTCCTCCCAGGGCACATCATGGAAGTATTGCTCAGTTCTTGCCATGATATCCGACATATCATCTCACAGGGAACATGTTAGACAACTGCTTATCAAAGACAGTAAAAAACTTTCATCGTTAATATTAGTTTTAATAGTCTTTCCCTTTATACCCACTTTATTTAAAAATTCACTCTTTCACATAAGAATGAAATTGCTTAGAAGTTGTACTTTCATGCATGACCTTTGGGAAAGCAAGGGCAGCAGAGCTGTAATTGGGTCTTGCCTGGTTCCACGGTTGACAGGGATAGCGATCCTTCAACACACTTACTGATGACCTACACAGTGTGATCTCTTTTTGGTAATGAATGTTTAGCACATCCCTTCCTAACAGAAAATTTCAATTTAACATGACTTAAAGAATCACTTAAAATTTGCATTTCAAAACAATATAATAAAATTAAGATTTCTCTGATAGCTATCCCAATTTTAACTAGCAGTTATCTCAATATCAGTGCTAAACAAAAGCTCAGACATGCATACATTCGTGATTCAGTTTGTTTTTTAGAGGGAGAGAGGAAGGAAGAGGGAGATAGACACTCCACTGGCTGTCTCCTACATGCGCCTCGTGGGGATTAAGCCTGCAACCCAGGCATGTGCCCTGACTGAGAATCGAACCTGCAACTTGTTGGTGCATGGACGATGTTCAACCAACTGAGCCACACCAGCCAGGGCTAAAGGATCATTTAGAATGTGGGATTTTGCAGTTCAGGACAATCTGCAGCCTGGGAGAAGAAACTGAAAATTGAGGCTTTTCCTTATCTAAATGTTACCTTGCCAAATATTTTGTTTTTTAAGTTAAATGCCTACATATCTTTTTTCTTTAAAAAATAGCATACTTAGAGTATTAAATAGATAACATTATTTTAAAAGCCTTTAGCAGCAAGATCCTAAAACAGCACACTATGCAGCCTTTCTCCATTAGGAAAGCATTTTGGATGGGCACATGTAGCGGGCCCAGTCACAGCTTCAAATCCTAATCCCTTGTCCTGCACTGATCCCTGTGCGTGAGTATACATTCCCTGGCAAAAGGATCGTAAGAGGAGGAGCTTATTCTGGATTATGCAGATGACCCTAAAGGAAGTCACATGCGTCCTTAGAAGAATCAGAATTGCTTTTAACAAAATGTCTCTGACAGGAAAACTAGGGATGTGGCCACAGCCCTTGGAGCTAGAAGGGGCAGGAGCAGATTCTCTCCTTGGGCCTCGGGCCTCCAGGGCACAGTCTGGCTGACCCATGGAAGCGGAAGCCTGGCCTTCACAGTCATGAGGGAAAATTCCCATTGTTTTAAGCCACCAAAGCTTGGGGTGTGTTTACAGCAGCCAGGGGGGACTAGCACAGCATGCTGTTGCTAATGATACATAATGATGAAGTTAATATTTTATTAAGAAAACGATCAATGTTTGCTGTGTAGGTACAGACAGGGCATAGAGACAGGGAATGAACGTTATCCTTAGAAGGTCAGTACCTCAGAGGAGCCTGGACACTATGGAAATCTTCCCACTGAAGTTCTGGGAGGAGGTTCTGCTGAAGGTAAACACTACACATGCTCCGCTGAGGGGTCCGGTCCAACCCCAGAGGCTGAGGCTGAGTCCCGGCGATGGCGATGCGCGTCTGAGGGTAGAAAGGGTTCCCAGGTCAATGCTAAGGAGACTGGTAGTTATTAATATGTAAGGACTCATTTCTGCATGGCAGGAGACCCACTGCACAGCCCACGTCACCCACAGGACAGGGGGGGTTGTCCGTGCTCTTGGAAACGTTTTGATTGTTGTGAATATGGGTAATAACATTATTTTTAACTGCACATTTGAAACGGTGACTTTGGATAGACATAGCGCTTCTGAAATATTTATATCAGTATCCATTCCTATAACCTCAAAATAGACAAACATAATTAAACATTTATATTTCACTTTATTGTATCATACACTTAAAATAAGAGATATAATAAAATCCAATAGTTTTCTTCTTTTAAACTAAGTATGAAAAGGAGTAACATAATTGGGAATGCGTGATTGTTTTTTCAACACTATAACAGTTTATCACACCAATGCCTTAGCCATCTAGGTGATTTTTCACACTTCCTTTTACACCTTGTCAAATCACTCAATTAGTTACTCTAGTCGTGAACCTAAACTTGTTTCTATGCCTATTGCTGTAGTTCTATCAGTCTTTCATTTTTTTTTAAATAATAAAAATTGGAAATGAAGAAATTTCTAAAATATCAGGGGAAATGATATTCACGTAGCTGAATGGGAAATAAGAAAATATGTTCAAATAAATATCCAGTTGGTTGTCTCCTAAAAGCAAAAAACAACCACCGGTAAATATGACTGGACATCTAAAGAGCATGGACACCAGAGATGAGGAGTGAATGAGAGGCAGCCACTGGTCACAGAGCCCAGGGGGTGTGTGGGGGGGTGTTCTCACATCACTGCTCTTGACTCCAGCCACCTGGCCTCCTTGCTTTTCCTTAGGCAGCTCGACTGTATTCCTTCCTTATTGCTTTCTATTTGCCATTTCCTAGGCCAGTGGTCGGCAAACTGCGGCTCGTGAGCCACATGTGGCTCTTTGGCCCCTTGAGTGTGGCTCTTCCACAAAATACCATGTGCGGGTGCGCATGTACAGTGCAATTGAAACTTCGTGGCCCATGCGCAGAAGTCGGTTTTCGGCTCTCAAAAGAAATTTCAATCGTTGTACTGTTGATATCTGGCTCTGTTGACTAATGAGTTTGCCAACCACTGTCCTAGTCCTACGATGCTCTTTATTCCCCAGCGTCTTAGCTCAGGTTCTCCAAGAAGTAAACCCAGAGCCAAGGACTCCCAGGCAAGTAGTGAGGGACCAGGTCCAGGGCAGGCTCCTCCCACTGGCACAGGAAACGCGTCTGAGCAGAGGAATGGGCTTGTACCCTCACACCATCCAGTCCCCGAGGGAGGAAAAGTGTTTGAACTGAAGCTCCTAGGCACCTGGGTCTCACACCTAAGGGGAATCATCCGACGAGTCATGAAGCTGTGGTTTATAATACGACGTGTGTATTTGGTTTTCCTCCTATTCCTGGCACAAAGCTCCTAACATCATGGTAATTCCTTAAGTGATAAGAGTGACAAAAATGTGTTGATATGCATCACTAACCTGCCTAACACACCTGAACGCATGTTAGCAAGGGGACTTCTGGGGAGGAAGGATGGGGCTGGTCCTCAGGAGGAACACATGGGATTAGAGGGTGGGGACTTCAGCCCTGAGCCTCTTGGGGGTGGAGAGGGGCTGCTGCTGGGGTTCAGTAGCCCTGGGCTGATGCTTCAATCAGTCGTGCCTGCAATGGAGCCTCCATAAAACCCAGGAGGACAGCGTTCAGAGAGCTTCAGGTCCTGCACCATGGAGATCCCAGGAGAGGGCATGCTCTGTGCTCCCCCAGGTCCCTGTCCTTCCCATCTTCTCCATCGGCCGTTCCTGAACTATATCTTTTTATCATAAGTGGGCAGCCTGCTAACATGTTTCCCGAGTCCAGTGAGGGGAGGCCATTGGCACCTCTCTCATCTACTTTGTCAGTTTATTTTGTTTGTTGGAAGGTCCTCCCCTTTCTGAGCTGCCATTCTGGTGGGATGAAGGGATGAGGCACATTTAGGCAAGTGTACCACGTGGCGTGTCAGCTGGTGATCACCATAGGGAGCCCAGGGGGTAGGCGGGCCTTCGCTGGCTTTATCACTTAGTGGTAAGAGAAGGTCCATTGATAAAGTGGCAGTTGGAAGAGAAAACAAAAAGGAAGTCAAGAATACGCCCTGGTTGAGGGACTATAAGGTAAAAGACTCTGAGGTGAGCATATGCTTGAGTGTGGGCGAGGACACAGGCCAGTGGGGCTGGATAAAGGAGAGGGGGTGCAGGAGATTGAGTCCCCGTGAAAGGGGAGATTCGTGAGCCATTGTTGGGGGGTTAGCTTGCTGGCTGAGTGCTCGGGAGCATTTTGAGGGGGTGCAGGTGCTGCTTAGGAGGCTATTGCAAGAACCAACCTTAGACCTGCAGCCAGGCAGTGGCGTGTAGTGTTGAGTATGGGAGAAATTCCGGAGCCAGCGGGTTGCTGTTCATAGGTGGTTGTAGAACATGCGAAGAAGAGAGGAGTCGAGGTTACCCGCGAGTGTGTGGCCTGAGCAACCAGAGAGGAAGTGGCTGTGTACGGAGATGGAGGAGGTAAAGATGTTCGGGAGGACACGAGGAATTCACTTTTAGACTTGGATTAAGCCCCCAAAGTAACTAAAAGAATCAAGTCTGGCCCTTCAACCAGAGGTCAGGTCTGGGGACACTGCAGCTTTGGGAAGAACTCAGTGGACAGCCAGGACTGATGGAGGAGGCAACATGAGTGCATATGCACTTGCCTGGACCCTTGTGCCCAGAAGTTAAATGAACCGCAAACTAGAAAAAGCAGCCAGGGGTGAGCTGTCTTCTGGTGCAACACGTGGGTCTGATTTCAAATTAGACAACACCCCCAACCCCCATCGAAGATAGCTAATATGAGGCTGTCATTTACCTCCGGTTTATCAGAAACGCTGGCCTGCGTTTGGGATGTGATGATTTGGCAGCATTGGGACAAAGGCTGTGGATGCGTGGCCAGTCAGTGTGGTCAAGCTGACCCTTCAGGAGATGCCTCTGAGTCCTGGGTGTTATGTAAACACAGAGGAACGCGCAGCCCCAGGCATTGCTCACGTCTGCATCTGCACCCAGAGGCCTTCACCTGTTCCATCAGCAGTGAGCACTTCCCCCCGCCCCCTTTTTTGGCTGCAACTGCATTTGGATAAAACAAGCAGTTTTTATAACTGTGTTTTATGTTAGTTATTGCTCTGACTTCTGTTTGCGATAGGGGAGTGTCGGTATTTTTGCATAACAGTAAATACCTGCTTGGGTGGAGCCATGCCTCTGTGCAGTGGAGCTTGTCTCTGTCCTGTAGAAGCCTACAAACCCGCTGATTGACGAGGCAGAATAATCTGGTGATGCTGCCGAGTGCGCTTCTGGGGAATGTTTTCTTCACCTGCGAAACAGAGCCCTTCCTCTGTCATCGCCCGCCCTCCAGCCCGAGGCTGCCCTTGGAGTCAGACTCTGCCAAGTCCTCTCAGTGCCTCCCACAGCCGCCCTCCCTCTGCTCAGCCACCGTTGTCTGGTCTTTTCCTCTGTTCATCCTTATTCACAAGAATTGTCCAAAGCATGTCAATACACACGAAGTTCATCCCTAATATCACAGCTCTGTTCTTTAAATTCTCTCCGGTGGCTCCACGATTTGCATTGTTCCTTTATTCTGTTCTCTGGTCTATTCTATTTGAGTTTTAGTCATTAGGAAGTTATTTGTATTTAGGAATTATGGTCCTTAAAAGTTAGAGTCATAACCTTTTCAGTAGTCAATAGTTAAGAAATTAAAAGAAATGTGAACTTTCAAAAGTAGGAGACCTATCAAATGATAAACATAATCAAAGAAGAGATAAGACACAGAGGAGATGGAAAAAAATGGTAAAAATAATATAAAAGAACTAAAAAAATATATACAATTATAGGAATAAAATCCTTATTAGAATCTGTAAAAAGCAGGATTATTACCATGGCCAATATTTGAATTAAGAAAAGAATTTGCTGGAAAAGAACAGAAATAAAAGTTACTCCTGGAGACGTTGATGGACAGAGGCTAACAGCACCAGCATAGCTGGCGTTTGTAGAGAGCACAGACCACATAGAAAAGCAAAACAAAACCAGTTCAGAGGGAAGCTGCACAAAGCATTAAATTAGCACATGGAGAGGGTTTATATACCAATAAAATAACTTGTTAAATACTGAGACTATGATATCCTAGAAAATGGACTAACACTTAAGGGTAAATAATCCTAAAAACATCCAGGCAGAATTATCACAGCATCTGCATTGGCCGAAAAACATCATGTTGATAGATTAAAATATATGGAAGGATTGAATAGATAAGAAATTATACTTTAAATTGTTATGTAAAACATGAACTATAAAACAGTGTTTTGCTAAATGTTAAATATTTAAAGAAACATGTTAAACTCCTAGTTCTCTTCTGTTATCGAAAATGCATTGCAAATGAATTAAAATTACTATTAAAGATAAAGTAAAAGGCCTAGAATAAGAAAAAAAAAGTTGAACAATTTGCATGAATGTTTTGTGGGGGCTTGAGGTGTGGGGCTCTTTAAAACAAGGTATGAGCAATAGAAGGTAAAAGTGTAGAAACATTAATTTGATGACAGAATCTTCAAATATGTTCCAAATGATCAACAATTCTTTAAAAAATAATCAGGCACAAAGAAATTATATTTGCCTCACATATGACACATGGATATTTTCACTGGTAGATGTAGAAATCTTACAAATGAAAGTGAGAAAGATGAACAAAACAATAGAAAAGCAACATGTATAAGTCATGGAAAAAGAAATACAAATATTCAACATAAATTATGTAACACCCTTCATCTGGCCAGAAACTAAAGAAGAGAAAACAAGTGAAGGACTCCTGGGAGATTTAGGGTCAGACATGGACGGGACATATACGACAACTGCCAGTATTTCCTTTTCCAGAATTGGTCACATGACCCACCGAAATGCAGTGGAGCTGCAAAGTTTATGTAGTTTTATTAATGATTAAGTAATAAACCTGAATGTTACCATAACCTGGTATACAATATAGAAATTTTTAAAAAGGCAATAGATTTATAGGCTCTGACACGGAATATAGCCAAGATAATATTAAGAAGAAATACTTTCAAAAAAGTGTATATTACATGATTCCATTAAACTAGGATCATAGTGACGAGAGAAATACTTTTGCAAGTTTTGGACTTTGTCTTCTTTTGCTCTTTGATGACATATCTTCAATGAAAGCCCTAGTGATTACTTTTATAAAATATATACAAAAACTACTCTAGTTTATTCTTACTGTTATCATTATTACCTTCATGGGCATGATAATGATAATTTCTGAATATTTATAGAGCTAAGTGTTTGATGACGTAAAACACTTTTATTCCCAGTTCGCTTGAAATTCATTGGGAGGAAACAAGAGAAAATATGTTTATAATACACAAAGGAGATACTTTTAAGTTTGAGAGAAAAAACTGACCTTCCCGAAGTCAGTGGTTCCCAAGTGGTGACAATTACCCAGCTTTCGAGGTTTCTAATTTAGGAAACTTTTGAACAAAGGATGATTGTCAGTTAACTCAGAAGCAGCTACAAATATCAATTGATTAAAATCTTCAATTGTTTAGATATTACCACGATCAGAAAGTGTACTTCTGAAAACAACAACATTAAAACAGCACGAAAACATGAATGTCAAAGTTGTTCTAGTAGGTGCATGAATTGTGTCCCCAACCCAGCTGGGCCTCTGGGGACAGGATGCAGAGCCATCAAGCTTGTCTAAGGACTGTGTCCTGCTGGCTGTATCATTTTATTTAATGTTACTATGCTGATTGTTTTGATGTATTTTCAACTCTACTAAGTATATGTCTTTGAGGCAAATCATCAAGAGATAAAAATCCTCTTTATGCCAAGCTCATACTCTCTGCCTCTTTTTACCAATTTCAGTTCTTTGCTGGGACCATATGTCAACATAATCATTCAGAACCTGGGAAGCACGTGTTTGCATATGGTCTGATACTTGGTGCTATTCTTAGTAAGTTAAAACTTAATAGATCTTGCATTTGAGGAGTTTAAAACAGAAGGTGGAGCAATAACATAGACAGAAACTAAGAATTAGACATTTAAGAGGGTGACCAACTGCTCAAGTACAAAAACCCACACAAAACCCCGCTTTTAACAAAATATAGGTTTTTAGAACATTAGGCTGCAGCTCAAAGTAGGGAAAAAGTTCTGAAAGCTTGTGTTCCTGAATGTCAGCCAAACTCAACTTGCATGGGATATTGTTTTCTTCATGTAACTGTGTCCTCAGCGATTTCAATCAGTGGCAGATGTAGACAGCCATTCATTAGCTATTCAAAGACGAGAGGGATTTCTAGAGATGTGATGATTAGCAGGTAGAAGATGCCGACTACAGCCTCCCAGAGTGTAGGTGTGAGTGGGGCGGCTCCCTGCTCGGGGCTGTGTTGGCTTCTGTCAGCCCTGCCTGGTCCCCCCTCTCCAAGTGAGCAGCAAATTGCCACCTGTGCTTCGCTCTGCACTTGACTAAATTCGATAATAAGACTATTCCACTTCCAGCTGGGATTTTCTCCCCATCGTTTAAAGAAATTATTTCCTGAAAATATCTTGCTATTTTTAACTACTCAACATTTCATACTTGCATAATTAAGAAAAAATTATTCTGACATTGCTCTTGTATTTTTGCTTCATTTAAAAATGTATTTTGGGCAATTGAATTCTCAAGGTTGAGCAGAAAAGGCAGAGGTCATGATTATTAACCAGTTATCTTTTTTGTTGTTGTTTTGTAACATTGTTCATGGAAGACCTTTCCCTAAACAATCATTTTATTTAGCTGTTGATTCCTCAGCAAGATTTTAAGATTTTCTTGAATTTAACCTCGTTTTGTGAAATGATTCACAGGCTTCCCGACAGCTCTGGGCCAGGTTAGCCAGGGATCAGCATTTGCTGCAAAGAACATTCTGACGTGTTGAAGAATGAGGTCACGGTGTCCTGGAATAGAAATGAATACAAGCATGCATTTTAAAACTTTACCAGTCATTAAATATTTCTTCCAAACACCCATTTATTTTTTTGAACCGTCTTCCATGGACACCTCTATTTATGTGAAAGTTTATGTAGAATTAAACGAAGTGTTTCAGTGGTTTATTAGTATATTATTGTTTGAATTATATACTAGAGTTTCTGGAGTTAATTCGAGGTAAGACTTAAGTTTATAATTTACTTTTACATTTATTTGGTATGTATGCTACCTAACAGTAAAGGGATGATTAAATCTTTAGAAGCCAGATGTATGGGATGTCACCTCCTGGAAATATATGCAGGGTTCAGCCTACAGCACGTCAGCTGGTAACAGGCAGTGTTAGCATCTCTTGGACCTGGGATGATGTCAGACACAGATCCTCAATGAGAACAGTGTCATCCCCAAAGGAATAACACTTTGCTCTTGGTGGGGAGAGGGGTAGAAAAATATTTTTATTACAACAGTCTGCGGCCCTCCAAAGCTCAACCTCACTCTACAAAGTTTTATTTCTTAGGACAAACATGCCTAGGAGATATTGGGTTAGGTTTCAGGCCACCACCATAAAAAAACAAGTGGTAATTTCTTTTTGCTGGTGGAGGGTTTTGCTTTTCATTTGAAAAAAAATAAAAATAAAAATAAAAATACCTGCCCATCTGGTGTAACTCAGTGGTTGAGCATCAACCTATGACTCAGGAGGTCACAGTTTGATTCCTGGTTAAGGCACATGCCTGGGTTGCGGGCTCAATCTCCGGTAGGGGGTGTGCAGGAGGCAGATGATCAATAATTCTCTCTCACTGATGTTTCTATCTCCCTCTCGGAAATCAATAATTTTACAAAAAACACACACAAAAGTAACAAACGGATGTGGACTGCAGTAAGGTGAAGCATGATGAAGCAAGGTGGCCCTATATTTGATTTCTCTAATGGGATTTTCTTGGGTCTCACAAGTGACATTGGTATTGCTTTTTTGGAAGATAAACATTTGGAAGATCATTGCTACAAAATAGTAATGAATAGACGACTTGATTGGAGGACTTTCTCTTGATGACTTGCTCAATCTACAAGTCCTATCAGGAAAGGTGGCCTGTAGGTGCCTATTGGATGCCATTGTCTGCCTTTTGGATCTGTTGGTTTATGCTTGATCCCCAGTGTTTTTGTATGTGGGTGACTCTGGAATTAAATAAAAATAGTATGTATTTTATTATTTAATTCTACAACACTAGTCAACCCATAATTATGTCAAGTACTGAAAAGAAAATAACAAACTCTGTAATATCTTAGTGACTTTTTTGCCTTAGAAACATTTTAAATTCTCAGATTAAATTCTTATTGATCTTTTCTCTAACCTCTTTGCCTTTCCTTTCCCTTGTCAATGTTTTGTAGAAATAGTCAACCGCATTGCTTGAGCTGGGTTGTGGAGTCCTCTTTGGATTCTGTCTGTTCCTTCACTCCCATTTCAAACCCAGCAGCAAGTATTTTTGTTTTTTCCTGCCACCCTTTCTACTCTGGCACACCCTAGAGAATTACAATCCAATTATGAAAATTGCACATTTAGGACAAAAAGCACTTGGGGTAAGAAGCTTCATTTTCACTCCGATTAATCCATAGACTCTGGAAAGATTGTCTAAGAGGCTCATGTTGGCATGTACAACCCACAGTGAGCGACCTTGGACTTCTGCCAGGGTTTGGGTGCAGTGGCCCTGGTCTGGCATATACACTGTCTTGGGATGGCTGGCTAAGGGTGCTCGATAAACAGAGTGGCTCTCCATGGAGCACTTGGCAGTTCAGAACCATTCCTCAGGCTGGAGACATGCTTGGCTGTCACAACAGAGTGGCTGCACTGACATCCGGTGGGTAGAGGCGAGGGGTGTGGCTCACCATCCGACATGCACAGGGCAGCCCCACAGCAAAGACTTGTCCAGCTCCAGACACTAAAGTGCTTAGGCCAGAAGCCTTAGAGCATTTAATCACCCAGTGGGGGTAGGGTGGGGCTCCGAGAGACTGAAATGAAGCTGGGAGGTGGGGACACTATAATGAAGGCTTTCAAGAGAAAGGGGACAGCCTGGCCGGCATGGCTCAGTGGTTGAGCATCAACCCATGAACCAGGAGGTCATGGTTCAATTCCTGGTAGGGTACATGCTCAGCTTGTGGGCTCGATCCCCAGTAGGGGGCATGAAGGAGGCAGCTGGTCAATGATTCTCTCTCATCATTAGTGTTTCTATCTCTCTCTCCCTCTCCCTTCCTCACTGAAATCAATATATATAAAAAAAGAGTTATCAAGCCAGAATAAAACAGAAGATTGTAGAGATTCAAAAATAAACTTTTGGGGGGAAATGGGGGTCATACTTTCAACAATAAAGGTTAAGAGAGAGAGAGAGAGAGAGAGAGAGAGAGAGAGAGAGAGAGAGAGAGAGAAAGGTGATGGTGGAAAATCTGACCAGACAGATTGATGACCCAGTGGTCTGTCACTCTTTTCTAAGTATGTCATTTGGGTGATTATCACACATAAAGGAGGCAGGCAGCCTTTTCCCTTTGCATGGGAGTCATCATTAAAGCTGCCTGTCACCCAAGGTTACCTCAGCCTTGGATTGATCTGGATTAGAGAGCACAACCTCCTTGTGGGAAGGAAGGACCAGGAGCCACAGGATGCCCCATTTTCTCTGGGTTTTGTCTGCCTTTGCCTTGCTTTTGTTTTTGAAATTACTTGTACAGCTTGACTCTGGTGAGGGTTCTTGTTGTGTGGCCTGATTTTCTTATGGGATTCTCCATGTTAGCTCAGCAGCCATGGCTGTTTTCGCTGCAGTGGGACCACTGTCTCTATGTGAGGCTGGTTCTTCATCACTACAATGTGAGATGACAAGTTACATCAGGGATGGGGCTGCACATTTATCCTTCTGAGGGAAATGGTAAACTTTTAAAAGCAATAATCATTCTTTTTATGTTAATGTACAGGAAGTGTGCTGAAAAATACATGCTTCTCCACAGAACAGCTTGCACCTAATATACAACCTTTTTATGATTTTAGGTTTTTCCAAACTACCATTTTAAGGACTGCGCTGTGGTTTGTAGAGGTGATTTTATGTATGCTGCATCTATAGCTCTCTCCATATTCTATAACCCTTGTCTTTAATGTGAGACTTTGGGTTGCCCTTCTTGTTTCTAGATAACGTTTGAAATGTGGGTGTGGGGACAACGTTATAAATGCCTTTCCACACTTTTCCTTTACTTAAGGCTTTGTGTTCAACCTACCTTGTCAATAAATTGAATAAAGGGTATTTAACTTTTATTTTTCTGTTGAGAGAGAAGGGAATTTACCTTGTAAGATAGTAAATAATTTCCGAATTTACTCATGTCAAAACCACTATGTGAAGTAAAAAATTATGGAGTCTAAAATAAAAATTATGTTTTTGCAAGATTGTCAAAACTAGATTTTTCCCCCACTAATTACTTCTGGCATATCATTTTAATGCTAGTTAAAATTTCTACTATGAATAACTGAGATTTAATTAAAGTCTTAATCTAGTTAGCGCTAATAAGCGTAACTTTGATTTTCACATTCAGAAGATAGTTTTAATATAAAGTATTGAGTTCCCTTTACAGACATTTGATTGGAATGTAGATTATGGTGATCACATTTTAATCTGCTATTTTGCAAGTTTTAAAAGACTTATTTAACTGGTAATACTTATTTAGATTTACTAAAACATATGATTGTATGCATATGCTAATTATAAGATATTTTAAAGAAATCAAAATGGTGACTTCACATCTAAAAATATTGTATAGAGATGGTAAGTACTGGTCTTGTATACAGAAAGGTTTCAATTATTCAGGTCAATGTCTAAATTAAATTTCAGGAATTTCTTAACTCTTATTGGCCCTGGGTGTATCTCCATCACATATGGGTTTCCTTACCTCTGTCTTAAGCTCTATAACTTGTTTCTTCCTTAAGCTTCTTTCAGTTAACCTCTTAAGCACACCATCTGCTTCATGTTGGGACTACGGGTGATACAGTAACTATGCTTGATGTGCTTTTTAAAAAATAGAATCTTTACTATGCAGTAATGAGCTCAGTTTTGTCAGGTCTATGTTTTTATAAAACAACATGCCCATTCAACATTATTAACAAACAGGAAAGTGCACACATCATACTTGGACAATGTTGCAGATTTCTGCCAACCTTATACACTCATAGGAACACCTGATAGGGACGCAGAGGGTTTCCCAGGTCCCCAAGCCCTTTGTGCTCCTCCTCCTCTCAAGGGGAACTGATGTCCCAACCCCAGAGGGCAGGCATTGGTCTCATACCGTCGGAGTGTCATCTAAAGGGAGTCCATGAGTATGTACATGTCACTCCCGCTTTCTCTGCTTAACATTATGTTTCAGAGTCTAGTCTGTGTTGTTAATTATAAGTGTAGTGTATTCCTCCTGGTTTCTGTGTGATTTTCAGTAAGTACCTCATTCTTTTATTCTGAGGGTGGGGATGGACTTATGGTTGCTTCCATTTTGGTGCTATTATGAGTAAAAGAGCTAAGAACATCCTGTGCTTGTCATTTAGTGGATAGGTGTTCTCTTATATCTTTGATGTAAACCTCAGATGAAACAGGACACGGAACAGGTATATATTTCCGAGGTAGATGTAGTTGAAGAGTTTTCCAAAGTGGACGTACCAAGGTGCACTCACTTCAACAAGCTAGGAAAGTGGCACATCTCTACAGGACGACCAGCATTTGGAAGTCAGTCTTTCTAGCTGAGCCCTCCGTTGTGTGTGAGTGAGCCTGATGAGCCTTATGTCTGAAGATCTCCAGGGACAACCTGAAGTCACAGTAGATTTACTGACTTGCTGTAGCACTGGTGCCTGCACAAATGGGGAAGTGAAGGTGTGCCCCTGCAGGATGGCGAGGGCTTGTTACATACAGTGTGTGGTTCCTCCTCGGTGATTTCAGGAAGGATTAAGGACAGAGAGCCTGGCCGGTGTGGCTCAGTGGGTGAGCGTCAACCTATGAACCAGGTGGTCATGGTTTGATTCCCTGTCAAGGCACATGCCTTCGTTGCAGGCTCTTGGGCTCAATCCCCAGTAGGGGGCATGCAGGAGGCAGCCGATCCATGATTCTCTCTCATCATTGGTTCCTCTCTCTCTCTCTCTCTCCCTCTTCCTCTCTGAAATCAATATTTTTTTAAGGAAAGAAGGATCTGTTCTATATTAGGATTTGTCATGAAAATATGGGAAATTAGTAATGGCATATTTAAACTCTCAACCAAAGTCCATTTAAACCTTCTTAACTTTCAATTTCTTTTATGGATCATACTGATTGATTATTTACAGTGGAATACATGCACCTTTCTAAAAAATTCACTGTTTACACAAATCCTATTTATTTTCTATTTCTATTCATATTTGGTATTTTACTAATTAATGTGTAGTAACTCTTTATATTTAATAAACAGTAACTCCTGGACTATGATATTAGTTGTAGAGATTTCTAAATTTTATTATTTAGATTTTGATTAAGTATGTCTATGATGATTGTAGGAGAAAATAGAAACAAATCAATTATTTGAAGGCAGATATTAAAGGTTCTGAGAAGGTAGCACTAGAGCGTCAGAAACTGTTTGAATGTAAGTTAATTCAAGTGCTTTAGAGCCAGACTTTTCAATCTGGACTCTACCTCTAATTACCTTTGTGGTTGGGGCAAGTTGCTAAACTTTCCTTGTTTTAATTTTCTTATCTATAAAACGGGAAAGTAATTACACAAATCTCCTTAGACAGTCTGTCTTGGACCAATCTGAGGACTATACCTGGCTCTCTGTGGGTTCTGGCTGAGCTGTTTGTGATTCCCAAAGCAAAAGCTGTATTATACACAAGCTCCACACGAGGAAATGCCAGGGAAATAAAGCCTTATTGTAAGTTCTTAAAACATCTTATCTTTCAGGAGATATTTTTCAGGAACAGATTAATGCTTTCAAATTTAGCCGAGGCTCCACAAATACTTATTACAGAGGGCAATTGAAAACCTCCCTCAATTGGATCATTGTATGACCTAATTTAAATGTCCATTGCTTTCACCTCAGGGTTTTATCAGCATAAAAGATCCTAATTATCATCAGTATCATTATTACTGGCATCAGCCCTATCTGAATAGTCCTACGAGACTAGTAGAGAAATAAGTGCCACTGGAGGACTTCATTTTAATTGTGGACTATTCATAACAAACTAAAAAAAAATTGTTTTTTTTGTCTTCAGAATATTCTTGCATAATGAAACTATAAAAATTAATTTTTAACAATAATAAAATGTAAAAATTGTGTGATATATAATACCTCGTATTTTCCTTTGGGTATTTCTTTGTTTGGTTTAGAGTTGTGGATTGTAAAGTATGCCATTTACCAAGCTAAGTGTCAGATGAATTACAAAGACTGGCCGTAGACACTGGTATTATTAATTCAGAAAACATTCAGCTCCTTGTAGAGTGAATTAGTTATTTTTTACATGCAGTATTAAAGCAAGAATAACTAAAGAATTATTCTCAGTATCTTTTTCACTGTTAACTTTTGAAGTCTTATGAGATAGCTACCATTAATTCAGCAGTACAGTAACTCCTTTCTAGTGTGAGAAATACTTGCAATTATATGTTTGTCAACCCATTATCATCTTTTATTGCCTGCCAATTATAGTTATTAAATCATTTATTGCACACATGTTATGTGTACTGTATATATACATGTACATATAACATGTATGTAAGTACACATGTACATACACACCTGCACACATGTATACACACATATGTGTTTTTGTGCCCCTGAAATCAGAGGCCAGTGCAGTTTTGAGCAAAGAGTTCACGCTGAAATGTTACCTGCAGGGCACACCTGCTTTGCGTTCCTGGGGCCTGTGCCGTGCAGTGCGCATCGGATCAGACAGTTCATACTAATGATGTGATCAGTGGTGGTCTCCTGTGTTCACTTGTGAGGACTGACTCTGAGTTCCCGAATTCACTCACACAGGTGTCACGTGCCTACACAACTCATCTCCACAAACACCTTGAATGGGAAGGCTTGGTGATCTTCCTGGTGGACAACACTTTGCTTGTGTTGTCATTCGTCGTTATTAGAAAAATTAAGGGCATCCATGCAACTTACCTGGGAAAGATTACCCGAACGCTTAGCTTAGACCTGGTTTCTCGTGAAAATTTGTCCAGTGCACTTTTCCTCCTTGCTGACTTGTATCCTTTTCCTGTAGTAAAAATTATCATAAATATAATGGCTTTTCTGAGTCTACTGTCCTCCTAGCGAATCCTCTAGGCTGCCCTTTGGGACCCTAACAGCGACATTGAGGCCATTTCAAACAGCAGGTGCAATAGGAAGACAAGGCCCTGCTACAGACCTTTGATTGTTGGCTCTGAAGTCTTTTTTTTTTTTTTTTTTTAAATTCTAACCCAAGGATATATTTAGAGAGAGGGAAGGAGAGAAGGAGAGAGAGAGAAAGGAAAACATTGATTGGTTCCCTCCCTTATGAGCCCCAACCCAGGATCAAACTGGCAGCCTAGGTATGTGACCCGAACAGAAATAAACCCTGCTGAACCGACTACTCTCCAGTTGACTGAGCCAGCGGGCCAGGGCATCTCCGAGGCTTGACTGGCTTTTGGAAAAGTATTTGGGCAACGGTCCTGCCTGTTCCTCTTTGGTGTGGGCGCTCCAAGGGTTCTTTAGTGGGTTAGTCAGGGGCCTCCCTGTATCCACACTCTGCCTTTCACTTCCCAGTCTCTCCCGCTTTCACTCTGGACCTGGCCACGTGTCCTGTTTGGCCAGTGAGAGGTTAGCACACATGATGTCAACAGAGACTTACAAAAGCGTGCACACACCTGCTTCCTCCTTGGGACTCTGCCAGAGACAGGAGAAGACCTGGCTTAGCTCAGGAGGAAAGGAGAGACCACCGGGCCGAGCTGAGTGGCCCAGTGAGACCAGCTTAGTCCAGGGGCTGCCTGCCCACACAGGGTGCTTGAAAGCCCCCTCCCCACTATCTACAGATATTTGATGAACAAACACTTAAAATTGACGTTTTCTGACGATTTGTTAGGCAGCAATATTATCTTGGCAATAGCTAACAATCAGGGCCCCACATATAAATGTTCACTATTGCTTTCCTTACAAATTTGTCAACACACTAACCATCTGGATCTGGCCTCTTCTACTTCCCTCAGAACCTCAGGCCCTCCAGGCTCCCGGTCCACCTTCCCAGTTACCAAAGGCTACGTTTGCCTCAAGTTTTGCCAGAGTGTAGTCTCCCCTCAACTTTTCCTACAGTGGCTGCTGCCTGCTTCTCCATAACGACCGTTCTTGCACCTCTCTGCCCTGCTGTCCTGCTCAGCTCCGGGATTCAGTGTAACTCTCTAATGTCTCCTTTTGGTCACTACTCCAGAGTGACTCTTAAAGAAAAGAAAGTATATTATTTTATTCCTTGGTTTACTACATTCAGAAAAAATCCAAATGTATTATTTTCATTGCCTATTGGTCCTATATGACCTGGCCCCCAGCTACCTCTGAGTGAGAAAGGAGGGAGAGAGGATGGAAACCCATGTGAAAGTTATAGATGTTCTAGGAAAAATAGTTGCCTTCATAGGAGAGAATCCAGTTTGGTGTGATCTCAAAGAGCATAAAATACCTTAGGGTGGTAATCTTGAAAAACAGACCATGCCTGCGGGTCCAAGAGTCAGAGGGACCACAGAAACAGAATTCAGGAGCAGGATGTTTGTGGGGCCAGGGCTGGAGCAGACCTGGTCCCCTGGACTAGGGTTCAAGGGCAGGTCCAGTCCCTGGGAAGGTAACAGGTTGAGTAAGGGCAAGGCAGGCCCCAATCTTAGAATCTGGGAGATAAACAGTTTCAATGAAGAGATGTAGAGTTTCAGGCACAGGAAACAAGGTTAGAGTTCAACGATAAGAATTGGGATACAGGATAAATATAATCTATAACACATCAGAGGCCCCATTATCCAAACAGACCAGTGAGTAGGGATAGTAGCAAGAGTAAGTGATCTTGTTTCCCGCTGTGCTGCGAGGGGATTTCTGTGTCTTCCTGCTTTCAGTTAGAAGTCTGGAGACTGGATTTAGAGTTGTTTTTTGTTTTGTTTTTTTTTTTCAGTTACTATAGTGACTGAAGCTCAGGAAGGAGGCAAAACCAGTGCTTACTTCTAGTTCAGGCTGTTGCAACCATATCGTTGTTCTGGATGCTTCCATCTTAAAGACTCTCGGGTGTTGCTAAGAATCGTAGAGGGATTTAAAATAAGGATACACCCCCTCCCAGTCTGCACGCGACCACACCAAGTTGTTTGGATTCTTCCCAGTAACACTAGCAGCTCGGTGCTTCATCCTGCTCTCTGGGAAAGGGGGCTGGTCGCTCAGCTGAGGGCTCCCTTTGGGTTTAAGTTCATCCGGATTCTGGGCGAGTCTTGTCTGGGCTCCTCTTGGAAATCTTCAATCAAGAAGTCCTCAGTTTTCCTCTATTTGTTATTTGATATCTAGAACCATGAGGTCAGATGGTTATACTATTTACTCATAGAGCTTTATAGAAATTGTTTCTGTAGCATAATTGGAAAACATCATTTTATTAATCATTTATGTTTGTGAGATCTTGAACCAAGAATTCAGCAATAATAACATTTAAAAGTTTGTATAAGAACTTCTGGTTAGCATATGCAATTTCTTATATATTATTATCACCTCAAAAATGCTATTTGTTTTAATAATAATGAGAAATGCATTTTAGAAATGATAAACCATTTTACTATTTATAAATACTTTAAAATTTTAGATAATGTCTGTGTCATGTTAATTATTCCTGTGATATTGACTAAATTATTTGCAAAGAACTATTTCAACCCTAGAAGTTTTCTCATATATATATTAATTTATTTGTGTAAAAACAAAATAATTTATTATTAAACACTTGGTTTTTAATAACTATAGTAAGTGTATATTAACTCAATATTTAAAATATGATTACTCTAATTTCTGAATCTGCTAATCACTACGTTTAGACTTTAAAAACGGTATCTGCTCAAGTGTAGAAAAGCTATTTTTTTTTTCAGAATTCTCCTCATTCCATTGTTAGCATAAAGCATTTTCATCTCCGAAGTAACTTTCTAAGTTTAATATAACCTCTATTCTTACAAGTAAGTAGAAAATGATTTATGTTTTTTCATTTCTAGCTTTAGGTAAAGCACAGAATAAAAATGCATTATTTTGGAAATATTTTTCTGCTGAAAAGTTTCCAGTCCTGAATCTCCTTCAAAGAGGAAAGGTTGTTTAGTAATGGGCCCTTTCAGAGTGGGCGATGCCATTATCAGACAGTCTGCTAAGCGTTTGCTCTGAGGGCAGCCCACGGTGAGACTGATGTAGGAGAATGTATGGGGTTGGCTCTGGGCTCTCGATACGGAACCCCTTTAATGAATACGAAGGACGGACTAAGAAGGAACTGAAACACAGTTTATTAAAGGTGATTACCAGAGCTTGAAACTTCGGGAAAGTGCATTTATTATTTTTTTGCTAAATCCCCAGGAAATAAGAAGTTCTGACAAGGTCTTTTATTATAATGTGTAAAATCTACTTAAGACTTGCAAGCAGAAAATGAGAAATTAAACAGCTTAGTTGTGAATTATTTTCTTTCATAGAGCATTAAACATTAATAGGATAATATTTCTATTTAGAACCAAGAAACAGTATCTAATTAATATACTAACATATTTATTTGTGGGACTCATATAAATGTATTAGTAACATTTTTCTTTATCTCTAAAGAAAATGGTCTATTAGCCTTTATATTTTACCCCCCCCCAAAAAAAAATAAATAAATAAATGAAGCCTTTTGATTTGTGTAAGCTTGTGGTATTGTGTTAGGAAATGTTGAATAAAACATTTTAGTATTGTCAGCTTAGCTGAAGGTGTAGATTCTGCTGAAGCCCATTTCCTCCCCTCCTCCGGATGATGGGAAGGGCGGGTCGGGAGTCATTTGTACACAGCAGGTGCTTAGATTGCTGGGAGCCAGCCGGTCCTCAGGGCACATGGGAGCTTCTGTCTCATTCTGGTCATGCTAGACTCACAGGCATCAGGGCCAAGGAGGAGAATGAGTGAGGCACAGATAAGTGCCTAAGGGATTTGCTGCCCAGGCTGAAGGGACCAGTGTCCTAGCAACTAATCAGCAGTTTGCAGATGTTCCAAAGAGCAATGCTTCCTACTTTAATGTGCATACAAATCCCCTCGAAATATGTTAAATTGTAGCTTCTGATTCAGTAGGTTGAGGTGATGGGTGGGGCTGGATTCTGCAATTGTAACCATTGTGTTGATACCCAGTCTATCTTTGCCTGTGGCACCATTTCCCTTAACGCCTCCAGAAAGTCTCCCACAAGATTTAACTAAGCAGCATCCTGTGAGGTATGCTGTCATAATTCTAGCACTGTCTGGAGGGGGAGGTCTTTTGTTAGACAAAAGAGATAGTTAACTCGGTTTGTTCAGAGAATGTGTTCCTTGGTCAACCCCTAATATTTCAAGTGCTACTTATTGGTTCTCTTTCCCTATCCCTCTTTTCCTGCCCATAGTTTGGACAAAGTGTACACAACTTCAATGCGTTTTATTTCTACTTAACTAATCCTAATGACCTTCCCTTAAGCTACTCAATCGATTCTCCTGCTGATCAATACTTCAAACTCAACTTAATCCATTAAGAACTTGGGAAAAGATTATGTTCATTTTTAATGCACACCCTGTACATCTGTCTTGATGTAATTAAAAAAACACGATAGAGAAATAAAACTCACTCAAATACTTCTGCTAATATACAGGCACAATATAAGCTTAGGTTGACTATTCCATATAATAAAAGCCTAATATGCTATGTGTCCGGTTGTCTGGTCATCCGGTTGACTGGTTGTCCGTTCAATCAAAGTGTAATATGCTAATGATATGCTAAGACTACTCAGCCGCTCTCTATGACATGCACTGACCACCAGGGAGCAGACGCTCCAACTGGTAAGTTAGCTTGCTGCTGGGGTCCGGCCAATCAGGACTGAGCAAAATGGGCTGGACATGCCCTGGAGCCTTCCCCTAGCTCCTACCTAGCTGGCCAACCTTCCGTGTCCCTCCCTAGCCCTGATTGTGCACCGGTGGGGGTCCCTCGGCTTGGCCTGCGCCCTCTCACAATCTGGGATCCCTCAGGGAATGTCGGAGAGCTGGTTTGGGCCCCATCCCGCAGGCCAGGCTGATGGACCCCACTGGTGGAGGAATTCATGCACCAGGCCTCTAGTAAAAATAAGTCATTTTCTAACCCTTTTTACAGATCTGGATGCAGCAATGAAGGATTTTTATCTCGAGGAAATGAGACATACATTATCGTTTTTTATTTGAAGCATTTGATAAGGAGAGTGCGCTCAATCATTGCCCAGGTGATGTGCTTTGATTGGTGTTAAAAATTATTAGTTGGTATGGCTCAGTGAATAGAGCGTCAGCCTGAAAACTGAAAGGTCCTGGGTTTGATTCCAGTCAAGGGCACATACCTAGGTTGAGGGATAGATTCCCAGCCTGGGCCCTAGTCAGAGCACGTGCAGGAAGCAACCAATCAACGTGTTTCAGAGAATGTGTTCAGAGATTGATGTTTCTCTCTCAGGCATCAGAGATGTTTCTCTCTCTCTCTCTCCTCCTCCCTTCCACTCTCTCTAAAAATCTAAAAATCAATGTCAAAATATCCTCGGGTGAGGATTAAAAAAATAAATAATAATAAAGCAATTTGGTTCACTTCTTTAAAAAAAAAAAAAAAAGAAAGGAAGTTACCCCTACCTTCATACATTTGCTGTTTCTATTAAACTTGCAATGGGACCTAAAATGCCACTCTTAGGTTCTTTGCTTTGAATAAGGCATGCAACTTGACAGTTATTATGTGAAGATAATTGCAAACTGAAAGGCCCCTTGAGAATGTATAATGTTCATTCTCCTTATGTCCTCCAGCCAGTGTCTTCTGCACCCTCCTTCCTGCTCAGACACCCTCCAAGCACATCTGGTCTCAGGGCTCTCATCTTGGTTTCTCTCTTTCTCTTATTACTTTAGTTATTATTAATAGAAGCTCAGTCTCTCCAACCTGAATTAGTTTCAGTTATAAAGAGGAAACTTGAGACTCTAATTTTTACTTAGGCTTAGAAATGTGTTTGCAAATATCTACAAAATATGTAAAAAGCTAGATTAGAATTTAGGCTCTAGAGTAACTACATTAAAATTTCTAATAACATATAAGATATGTTTAGGTTAATAGGCTTACTATGTTATGTTTTGTTAAAGTTAGTTATGTTAGTTTTATATTCTACTAGAGGCCCAGTGCACGAAATTCGTGCACGGGCGGGAGGTGTCCCTCAGGCCAGCCTGTACCCTCTCCAATCTGGGACCCCTTGAGGGATGTCCGGCTGCCCGTTCAGGTGGAATCGGGCCTAAATGGGCAGTCGGACATCCCTCTCACAATGCAGGACTGCTGGCTCCCAACTGACTGCCTTCCTGATTGCCACTAACCACTTCTGCCTGCCAGCCTGATCACCCCCTAACCACTCACCTGCCAGCCTGATTGATGCCTAACTGCTCCCCTGCCAGCATGTTTGCCCCTAACTGCCCTCCCCTTTAGGCCTGGTCACCCCTAACTGCCCTCCCCTGCAGGCTTGATTTCCCCCAACTGCCCTCCTTTGCAGGCCTGGTCCCTCCCAACTGCCCTCCCCTGCTGGCCATCTTGTGTCCACATGGGGGCAGGATCTTTGACCACATGAGGACAGCCATCTTGTGTGTTGGAGTGATGGTCAATCTGCATATTACTCTTTTATTAGATAGGATAGAGGCCTGGTGCATGGGTGGGGGCCAGCTGGTTTACCCTGAAGGGTATCCCAGATCAGGGTGGGGGTTCCATTGGGGTGTGGGGCGGCCTGGGTGAAGGGCCTGTGGTGGTTTGCAGGCAGGCCACGGCCCTGGCGACCCAAGCAGAGGCCCTGGTATCTGGGGTTTATTTACCTTCTACAATTGAAACTCTGTAGCCTGGAGTGGAGCCCCTCCTGCTCGCTCCATGGCCAGCAGCCATTTCTTTTGGGGTTTGTGTACCTTCTATAATTGAAACTTTGTAGCCTGGAGTGGAGGCCTAGGCCAGCCAGTGCTGCAGAAGCTTTGCTTCCTCCATTGCCGGGGCAACCCTTGCCTCCTGCTCTTTCCAGCTCTGTAGCTGCCACCATTTCTATTTGGATTTGTTTACCTTCTATAATTGAAACTTTGTAGCCTGGAGTGGAGGCCTAGGCCAGCCAG
This sequence comes from Ia io, assembly GCA_025583905.1. Classification (NCBI taxonomy): domain Eukaryota; kingdom Metazoa; phylum Chordata; class Mammalia; order Chiroptera; family Vespertilionidae; genus Ia; species Ia io. Next base: position 468,560 of record JAJQQW010000014.1, read on the forward strand.
TGCTGCAGAAGCTTTGCTTCCTCCATTGCCGGGGCAACCCTTGCCTCCTGCTCTTTCCAGCTCTGTAGCTGCCACCATTTCTATTTGGATTTGTTTACCTTCTATAATTGAAACTTTGTAGCCTTGAGTGGAGGCTTAGGCCAGCAACGGCAGGCGGAAACTTGGCTTCCTCTGTTACTGTGGAAACCCAAGCCTCCCTCCTGCTCTCTGTGGCTGTAGCTATCTTGGTTGGGTTTATTTGCATATTTGCTCCTGATTGGCTGGTGGGCATGGCTTGTGGGTGTAGCAGAGTTAGGGTCAATTTGCATATTACTCTTTTATTAGGTAGGATTAGTTACAGTTAGTTATGTTAGTTTTATATTCTATTAGTTTGACTTATAAATCTGTTATTTGAATTACAAGAAACATGATCATTACTAACAAACCCCTTTTAAAGTGCATTGATAAATTTATTATTAATTTCTTCAGAATGATTTTCTCACTAAGAATTAAAAATATAACAAACATTATATTGTTATTTTTTATGACCTCATTGTTATAAGAATATAACAATGTTATAAGAATATAGGGAGGTCAGAAAGTATTTATACTTTTAAAAAGATAAGTAATTCTTTTTTACACTCATAATCCCCTGAGTATCTTTCTACAGTTTCAATTCCCTACAATTTCTTATATAAATTGAATTACCCTTTTAAGGAAAAATCTGTTGCATAATTTAAAAGCTACCAGTAAATTAAAATTTGAAAATGAATAAGTACATATTCATTTAATCAACAAAACTCTTGCTTGTATTACATTATTCTGACACAGCCTGTTGGCAAATAGTAACATCTGTTGTTAAACATAAAGCATATTTTCTTGGTAATCTTCATAAGTTTAGAGCATTTTTTTTTTATTCTCAGAAAGAATTAGTTTTATTTTGCACACTGTTAATTGCTTACTGCATCTTCCTGAGTACCTTGTTTTATTTAGCTTTACAAATACATTTTTTTGTTTAGTGTGATATGTATTTTATTCTCATAACTTATTTACTTTTATTAATTTGCCTAACTTGTATTCATTTGCCTAGGGCTTCCAAACGCACTGAACTTTTACCTGTAAAACTCAACATAATTCAAAACTGTAAATTTGTCTTAAAGAAATTTAGAAGAAAAACTAAATTCCTCCATTTTTTAAACTACTTTAAAAGTTTGGAGTTAATTATGATCTATGAAATAAATGCAATCATGTGTAGGATGAAAGTGAGTTAAAATGTTCTGAAGTTTATGCTGTACACTATAGAGGTTAATGGGCTAATGAATCTTTTAAAAAATGAGGAACAGTCATTTTGTTGATCACAAAGGTAAAATATATTTATAGAAATAGCAACAATTTTTAAAATGTCATATATTAATTACATAATTTTACTAATATAATAATAAAGGGGAATGGTTGCTGAGATTTAGAAGCATTATAACTACATTAAATTGCCATTATATACCACAAGATAGGCACGTGGATCTGAACCTCTGTGGTCTAGTAACCAGGAGGCAGCTAAAGTTCGAAGGTCAGGTCTATCAAAGGCAGCACTGATGCACATCAGCATCCAACAGCTGAGACACTGTCCTGATGGCCAGCCCTCCTCAAGGGGGTTCTTTCCACAGTCGCTGCCATGCAGGCGAGTCCTGCTAATGTCACGGCCCTCCACCACCTGTACGTGGATGTAATGAGCCTCTTGAAGATGTCACGGTCATAAAAACACAGATGCCTGTCCCTCAGACCCTCAATCGGACCTTTATTTTCTGGGAATGGCCTCCTAGGCCTCAAATGAGCTACGTTACAATAATAATAGATTATTGAAATGCTGTGAATTGCTAACATCAGTAAAACTGTCTGTAAATTAGAGAGTCTTTGTTGTATGGAACATGTAAGAGCCAGTCTGAGCCCCTTAGCATTGGCTGCACACCTTCTGTTTCATCTACACAGTCAGCTGATTGTGGGTTCTCCCTTCGCCAGGAACCTCCTCGGGTGGGGCCCCTTGGAGTGTGAAAGCCAGCCGAGTCCTTGATGCAGACTTCAGGGGTCACAGTGCAGGACTCTGAAGGGAGGGGAATCATGTAAAGAAGAAAAAGAAGAAGAGAGCTAATAATTTGGAATTTGTCCTAATAAAACACTTGGGGGGAAAAGGGAGTTCAGTTCAGAAACAGGAAACCACAATGCTATTTTAACAGATACTAATCATTTGTCTGTTTTCACTGCGAACGACATGGGATGTGTAATATTCTTTTATACGATGGAAAATAGCGACTAAAACCCACTTACCTGTTTGTTCCTTTCATTCTGGCTTTATTGAGTAATATTCCGCCAGAACTCTAAGTGATATGGCACACAACCTCTGAGCATGTCATGGCCAGCATCCTGACGGCTCCTGCATATAGATTTGCCGGGCGTGATTTCTAAATTTACATGTGATTGGATCAAACATTTATGCCGTCATGCAGTATTTTGATAAGCAATTAAAGACGGCATGCTCAGTCATTCTGATGTGGTTATTCCCAACAATATTGAAATGTCTCGTGTTAAACGAAATGGCCTTCCAAGACATCCATGCACTAATTCATAGGATTTGTATGTTACATGACATGACAGAATGACTACTCAGAACTCAGATGTAAGTAAGATTGTGGATCTTAAAATAGGGAGGTTGTAATGGATGATCTAGTGGGTCCAATGTAATCATATGAATCCTTACAAGTAGGGAACTTCTAAGGCTGTGGCAGAAGAGAAAGGTGGAGCGTTTAGAAGCATGAGAGAGAGTTGACCAACCAACCAACCGACCGACCCATCGACCGACCGACCGGAGCTGCAGGGCACAATGGAAAGCATGAGGAGATTGTGGGCAGCCTCTAGGCCCACGGGCTCTGAGCTGACAGTGGTGTGGACAGTGAGGACCTCACTGCGCCCTCTGTAGGGGGTAGTTTCTGCCAAGGCCCTCCAGGGCCAGGAGGCAGGTCTTTCCCTGGCGCCTCCAGCTGGAAACCTGCAGCCCAGCCAAAGCCTTGGTTCCTGTCATTCAGACTTGACAGACGGACACTGTGAGATTCAAAGCAAAGCAAAATGTATGAGCTGCTTGTGTTTTGTGGTTTGTTGTAATACGTGTGCACTGTCCTTTCCCATCTTAACACCAGTAGGGGAATCCTGGGCATGCGGAGCCTGGGCTTGGCCCTCCTTCCTCCCAGCTATATAAATGTGGCCTTTGGCCTCGTGAGCCAAGTGGCTCCTGACACTGGCAGCTCCCCTGGGACTTGCTGAGACCTCAAAATTTATAGACGTTTTAGAGGGTGATGCGGGAACAGGAATGGCCTAGAATGTGGCCTAAATGTCCAAAGTCTTCATGGAGGAGGAGGGGGAGTGGAGGGAGCTTTTCTGGAATTACTGGGAGCCGGGAGAAATGCCAGGGCCCTCGGTAACAGCGTCAGAATTACAGGCCAGAACTAAAAGAGCAAGCAGGGTCTTTCCAAAATACCAGGAGTGTGGGGGCAGGGAATGGAGGGAGGGGCGATATGGACATTGGGAAAAAATGGAAAGACCCACAGGGGAAGACTTACTGCAGCGCCTCAGTAGGGGCTAAGGCTTTGCCCTTAATCTGCAGACTCACCGTCTGGCTAATCCCGTAGCTGTGTACAGTTTAGTGATGCCCCAGGGGCCAACAAGGCCAGTGGATAGATGCATAAATAAATAAATAACCACTCTTCTGATTGGCTCCACATACAGAAAAAATCAGCTTGGATAATTAAAACTTGTACCCAGTAATGCAGAATTACTAGAGAAAATATGGACTCGAGTAAAACAAAAACACAAATACAACAATAAAACCCCCCACAACAACCACTTAAATGTTCTAATGGCAATGTTACCAACTCGTCCTGAAGCATAGAAACACAGTAGTCAAATTTAGAAAAGTCAGTTTGTGAATTAAAGGAGAGGATGATCAGGATTGAAGGCTGGATTTATGCCATAGAAGATGGAGGCAAGAAATATTTCAAAGCACAGGCAAGTAAAATAAATAAAAGCTGAAAGACAGAGAACAGATCTCAGAGACCAAATGGGAATAACAGGTTCTTCTGAAGGAGAAAAAGGAACAGGAGGGAGAGGGAAAGCAAACAATGCCGGACAATTTCCTTAATTTGGGGAAAGACCTAAACTTGCAGATATAAAAGTTCACCTAAATTATAGGCTGCACTGAAGGAAAAACAAATAACAACACCCGGAGGCATATTCTCATAAAAATCATAAACTCTAAATAGCAAGAAATTTCCCAACTTCCAGAAAATTGAAAAAGGAAACGTCTGTCTACAGCCACCGGGGAAAGTCGTTTATTACTGAACTCTGCACCAGGACAGCACAAAACAGAAGACGTTAGTGCTTGTAAACTAGGGAAAGGAAACGACTATATTGAGAACTATCTAACCAGGCAAGAGTCCTTCACCAGGGAAAGGAAAATGGAGGGGAGGGGAGCCTCGAGGAAGGTGGGAATGAAAGTGCCACAGGTCCTCTGGGGAGAGCACAGATTATTCCAAAAACATGGAGATGACATTGGGTCCTACTAAGACATACGGGAAACAGCAAGTCATACCTTAGAGGAATTGATGGCCCTGGAGTGATGATCGATTGCTATAGATAAAATCACCCCCAAAGTCTTTAAAATTGTTTCTCATAGTTTCTGTGGGTGAGAACAGTGAGTGTGCGGGGTGCACGGTTTGAGGCTTCTGGGACATGGCAACCGGGATGGAGTGGAGTCAGGTGAAAGCATGATGAGAGTTGGAGGGTCCACTCCCAGGGTGGCTCTCACATGGCCAGCGAGGTGTTAGGTTGTCACGAGGCCTCAGTGTCTCTCCATTAGCAACTCTGCACGGGCTGCATGAGGCCTTGTGTCAAAAGACATCCAGGGAACTTACATGAATGTCACTCAGTGAAAGCAGCCAAGGTACAAAGGCTACATAGCGTCTGATTCCAACTCGGTGGTATCCTTGGAACACAGACTACAGAGACAGCAAAAAGCCTGGGGTAGGGCTGAGGGAGATATAAACAGTTTTCAGGGCAGTGAGACTATTCTGTATGGTACTATAACGGTAAGTTCATATTATTATACATTTGTCAAAACCCACACAAAGAGTGAATCTTAATGTAAACTATGGCTTTTAGTTCATAATTATCAACATTAGCTCATCAGCTAGAAGAAATATACCCTACTAAAGCAGGATGTTAATCATAAGGAAAACTCTGGGGTAGTAGGGAAGAGTGAGAAGGGAGAAAGGATATGGCATCTGTACATTTTTTGCTCAATTTTTCTGCAATCCTAAAACAATTCTAAGTCTATTAATTAAAAAAAAAAAATGACCCTAGAGTGAAGAGGCAAATTTTATGGCCAATTAGCCTGAGTTAACAAAATAGTTAATACAAATGTTCAAGATGGACAACAGAGAGCTTCATATATTAATTTTATCTAATCTTTTTAATTGGTAATATTAGTGCTATTTAAAATATGTAAAGGCAGAGAAAAACAAGGAAATCCCTGATAAATAATTTATAGTTCCATAAAAAACTTGATAGTACAAAAAAGGAAACTACAAATTAATCTCACTTATGAATATGGATCAAGCTTATCACATTAACCATTAGCAAACAAAATAAAGCAAATATGACGGAGCAGGATCTGTAGCACAAATAAAAGAATGGCTTACATGAGAAATTCCTTCAATGTGTGGTAGAGTTTTGTTTTTTTCCAAAGGGCCAACACAAATATTTCCAACAAGTACTTGGCGAATATAATTAATATTTTTGCAGAGGATACAATGTTATGGTCTGTCTTCTTATTCTGTGGACATTTTTGAAGATGTACATTGAGGAGAAACAAGCCTGTCATAATTGCTCTCACATCGTTTATCTAGTTTCCTTCCTCATTCTGCCTCCTTCCCTCCTCACTTTCTATCCTCATTGTCTTCCCCATCTGACTCCAAAGGCGTTACATGAGGAACTTTGAGGCAATTACACAGACATTTTAGTTCAAATTACATTTGGCCACAAGTAATAACAACCCAACAGAGGTGGACTAGGCAAGTGCAGTGTTATTGATTCTCACCACGGGAAGAAGTCAGAGGTGTGTCACCCAGGCCTGGGGTGGCTAACCCGCTGTGCTGTGGGGTATCCAGGTTCTTTTATTTTTTTCTCTGTCCTTTTGGGGTGATTTTGTTTTCATGCTCCCAAGATGCACTGCTGGACATCAGAATTAGTTACCAATAGTGAGTCGTGTCTGCAAAAGGCTTTCTCCACTTGAGGTTTTGTCTGCATAGTGGGAAGGAAGGGGTCTGATAAGTCGCTTGTTTCATAACTGTTGGAATGTAAATATTCTGCCCACCAGTATCCATAGTACTTGCTGCACTCATTAGCCATGTGCAGCAACACGTCATCCCAAATCCCACAGGTTGTCATTTCCTGGGCCATATGCAAATCACCAGCCTTACCTTCCAATGGGAATCTCAACCGACCTGCTAGGATTTGATAGGTACAGTCGTAGATAACTAAAAATTACCTGGGTTCTCATTGTGCATTTTGTTTAGACATTAAAGCTTTAGCATTTCTATGTGAGATTGGAAGCTAATTAAACTAGATAGCAGTATAAACAAATCATGTTACATTCAGAAAGCTGAATATTTTATGCACTCATATTTGGCCTAACACAATTACATATAGCTTGTGAATTTTCATGAAATGACTTTATCTCAAGAATATAAAGATTTATTACTTATTTTCAGATTGTGAATAATCAGTTAAATATATGTTATATCCAGTCATTCTCTGGTCTTGCAAAAGATACCCAAAACATATTTATAAATCTAAGAAAAAGATGCTATTGATTATGCAGGATTTTATCCCATTTATTCATCTTTACAATAGCAATCTTCTATGGTTTTTCAAAGTGATATTAAACAACTATTGACCAAAATGAGATGAGATTCAGTTTTGTGGCTTCTGTTTTTTTGAAAAAGAACTAGACTATTGATTTGTATTCTTTTAAGTTTCTTTATTGATTAGTCGGCTTTGCCTTTTTTATATGATTTCCTGAATAATGATGTTTTAAGAACTATTATGAGATTGAATTAAATATGTGGTCAGAATTCTTTTTGTCTTATCACCTTCAATTTTACACTCCCTGGTGCAGAATTCTTTTTTGTTCCTATTTCTGCAATCCATTAGATACCCTCCCAGAAGTCTGCCTTGTTATCAGTACAGTGGTTTAAAATTCCAGATGTGCAGCCCCAATGATCTATTTCAACATATCTAGCTCATCACATTAGTACTGGAGTGAAATGTAAGTTTTTACATGAAAATGTTTTTTGCAAAGACTGCAAATCTCTGGATCATATAGGGACTGACCTGTGGATGTATTTATAGCACACAGTATAGAGAGTTACAAAAAAGTGCTTGATATAACAAAGCTGATTTCACATTCTCATGCTTATCCCAAGAGCCATGATGGAGATATTGTTTTTGACTATCAAGGGTATTTTTCCTCTTGTTTTCTTTTTTTTTCTGAGAAGACATCGAGCTCTCTAAATATAGATATCAATGTGCATGCTAACTTTGGCCAATTGTGGTAACTTATTCTCTAGGGAATAATAAACATTCTATAGGTAAGCCTCAGACACAGACTTCTGGGATTGCTATGCTGAAAGATGTATGTTTGAGAACCTTTGGCCACTGACTAGATCCTGATTCTAATCTTTTTAAAAAAATTTTTTTTATTGCCCTGACCGGTTTGGCTCAGTGGATAGAGTGTCAGCCTGCGAACCAAAGGGTCCCAGGTTCGATACCGGTTAAGGGCATGTACCTTGGTTGCAGGCACATCCCCAGTGGGGGGTGTGTAGGAGGCAGCTGATCCATGTTTCTCTCTCATCAATGTTTCTAACTCTATCCCTCTCCCTTCTTCTCTGTAAAAAATCAATAAAAATATATTAAAGTATTTTTATTGATTTCATAGAGGAAAGGAGAGGGAGAGAGAGGTAGAAACAGCAATGATGAGAGAGAATCATTGATCGGCTGCCTCCTGCAGGCCCCACACTGGGGATTGAGCCCATAACCCAGGCATGTGCCCTGACCGGGAATGGAATCATGACCTCTTGGTTCATAGGCTGACGTTCAACCACTGAGCCACGCCAACTGGGCTGATTCTAGTCCTTAAGGCCCTGGAACTACCACACTTTTACAAATGTTGTGGGTCACCAGGAGGTCTCTCCCAGGGAATAGGATGAATACAGTTGTTTTTACTGCTTAAGCTAATTAAGTTTCTGTCATCTGTGAATATCATATTCATTTCTCAAGTAAATAATAGGAGTGCTTACTTTGATAAACTAAAGATTATTTTAAAAATTTCAAAACATAAAGAGCCTTCCCTTCCTTGGTAAATGGAGAATGATTGTGTCATGTGCCTGGTCCGGGCAAGCATTGCTGAGCGGATGGTATATGACCCTGTTGTTTTGAATTGCAAGTGGAGAGAAGAGGAGGAGTCACATGCATAGTCTTTAATGTCTTAAAAGATGTATTGTTCAACTAGAAACAATACATATAGTGTAGTAAATAAAGCTACATCACAGATTAACTTACACTGATTCAAATCTACCTGTCTCTCCACTCCTTCCTTCATCAGGCATACCAGTAGTTCAGGGAGGAAGGAGGAAAGGACAGAGAGATGGAAACAAGAGTAAGAGGCAGGGAAAGAGGAGCTTTGTTGTCTGTGTCTCCAAAAATGTTAAACCAAGAAAGAAATGAGAATATTAGTAATCCAGGGAATTTTACAGATGCTGGACTTTATACCCTACCGTTCTCCTATGTTTTTGTACTCCCTCCCTTTCTCTTATAGGATAAAATATACTATAATGTTTATTTTGTATATTTAAAATCATTGCCAAGCAGGGTTGCATTCTTAGTGAAGCTGAAGATGAATGTTAAGAAATTGTCAGGGGTAATTTTGACTCTATCTGACAAATTAACTATAGAACCCAAGTTCTATATGAAAAAAATTTACTCCACTATTTTTCAAAGTCATTTAAATTTTCCAGCTCCATGTTGAATAAGCATGGAAAAGGAAAGGAGTGGAAGTGAATGTACAGGAGAGAAACATTAGGTTTTGCTTTACAGAATTTAGACATTTTTATAAAGTATTGCTAACTCACTGCAGGGCGAGTTCCAGAGTGGTAGAAGGATGTCTAACAACAAATTCATTGAGGAATACTTAAGTTATGATGGTCTGGTTTAAAAGTCCACTACTGCTTGATAAGAATTCACATGGAAAAAGAAATTATGGCCCTGCCAGTGCTCAGTGGTTAGAGCGTTGGCCCTCTTACTAAAGGGTGGCGGGTTTGAGGGCACCTACCTTGGTTGTAGGCTCCATCCCTGGCCCCTGTCAGGGCACCTGTAGGAGGCAACCAATCAAAGTGTCTTCCTCACATTGATGTTTCTCCCTCTCTCTCTCTCTCCCCTCCGTCCACCTTCCCTTTCACTCTCTCTGAAAATCAATGGGGAGGGGGTAAAATAAATGATGTTTTTTGCCTTATAATACTTTTCATCCATATGTATGTTTATCACCCATGAGAGGAGAGGGTGATAAATAAAGAAATTAATTTTATGCTGTGTTTAAGACTTTCCTGGGTTGATATATCATCTAAAAATCTTTAATTTTCTTGAGCAGAAACAGGTTTGCATAAAGCTTCTGGTAAAATATAAAGAGTAATAATCTCTTAATTAGTTTTTTAACATATTATGGGACATTTCAAACATTCACTAGAGAAGTAGCTAAATGAAACCTCACAAAGACATGACCCAGATTCAATAATTATGAGCTTTGTTCCAGGAGAGGAGAGAACTGGGGAAGTGGGTGTCAGGCAGGAACCTCTCTTAGCTGAGAGAGTCCATCAAGGCTGACCTCCAGGTAGTTCCTTTAGGCCTAATGCGAGCCAGGGCAGCTAGGGACCATCTGATCCACATTCTGGGCTGCTCTGTGAACAGGTAAAGGGTTCAGATCAAGGGGAGACGCGCGGCTGACTAGGTTTTTAAGCATTGTGCTCTGTTTGGAGGGGAAACGTTAATTAGTTTTTTAGGACAAGGTGGCCTAATTCATAGTCTTATTTTTGCCTCTGACTGTAAATACAAATCATTGTGAAAGTTATTAGCAGGGAAGAGAGTAAAGGAGACATTTCGATGGGAACTCAGAGTACAACTGTCCTTAATTAAGAATATCAAAGGAATGAGTGAAGAACAGGAAAGTTAAACTGTCATTCCAGACTTTTTTCCTTCTCTGGCTTATCCCAGTGGTATTTGTCTTTTTGTTTGTTTTATTGTTTTTTTTCAGCTCAGATTGCAGTTTTGAATTGTAGTAGAGAATCTGGGTTATAAAAAATGCTTCAGTTCATTTAACTATAAAATGGTTCCTATGCTGGTATCTTCTCCAATTTTCAATCTGAAGGTCTAAAAGGCAGATCATGTGCTAAGAAAAATGAGTAAGATCACGGATTAAAACTAGGGCACGTGGTTCCTGGACCTAGAAAGAATATGCATCAGAATGAATATCAAACGCTTACACTTCAGCTTTTTATCATCTATACTTATTCCTTTTTCTCTTCCTCTTCTCCTTCTCCTTCTCCTTCTCCTTCTCCTTCTCCTTCTCCCTTTTTTAATCTTCACCCTACAGTATTTTTCCTCCATTGATCTCTAGAGAGAGTGGAAGGGAGGGAGGAAGGGGAGTGAGAGAGAGAGAAACATCTATGTGAGAGAGGCACATTGATTGGTTGCCTCCCACACCTGCCCCTACAAGGACTGGGGAGCCTGCAACTTAGGTCCTTGCCTTTGACTGGGAATGGAACCTTGATCCTTTAGTCCCCAGGACAGCAAGCAAAGCAGACCAGGCATCATTTATACTTCCTGATACTCCAGTTCACTCTGGGCGGCGCTTCTTGCTATACACCTTTGTTCATGGTGTAATGTAATAACCTTAGAGAATGTTCTACTAAGAAAAAGTTGATTCCACAAATGGCTTCAGTTATGCTAGTTTAAAGACACAACAAGGAATTATACTTTATTAAGGTCTCTTGATAGTCCTTTGACAAATTCGGTTCCTTTTGTTGTCTCTACATTTCATATTATAATTTTTAAAAATAGTAATGTTTTACCATTTATTACAAAGGCCATTTATTAAGGTCTTATAAATATGCTAGGCACTAGTCAAGTGCTTTATATTTAATTATTTATTCAATACATTAATCTTTTAAGTACAAAACTATAATTTTCCTTCTCTGTACCAATACTGAATTATTGCTGAAGCACAGAAATACTTGTTTCCCAATAGCATAGAATTCATAAGTGCTGAGCAGAAATTCAAACTCAGGAAGTCTGGCTCTAGGCTCTGTGCCTGGAACCACTCGCTTATGTAGACACACTCAAAGCATTGACCCAAAAAGGGGAGACAATCAAAAATCCAAAATAGTTTCAATTGGTAGCTCTTTACAAATATGACCACTGGCTTTACTTGTTCCAAAGTTCAAGGTATTAAGACTGGGGACTAAATTTGCAAACGTGAATATTTGTAGCTTTTTTCTGCTTTAGTGAGGATAGTAGGATTTTGCCTTAGGCCTTATAAAACCTGGTTTGAAAAAAATCTATAACAACAACATTAGAAAGACAAAAAAGAAAGCACACCAATCAGAATCAGGCAAAGTAGGATACTGTTATCAGAGGGAAGGCAAAGGGACCTCCTTAAACACCTAACATTCCTATAGTACAGTGGCTAGTGGCTGATCTGTACTTGTTCCTCGGGATTCGCCACTTCAGGGTGAGCGACTATAGATTCTTTTAATCTTTATTGTTGAAAGTATTACATGTGTCCCCTTTTCCCCCATTGACTTCCTCTAGCCCGCCTCCACCCCACACCAGGCCTTCACCATCCTGTTGTCTGTATCCATGGGTTATGCATATATGCATGCAAGGTCTTTGGTTGATCTCTTTCCACCCACCCCCCTTCCCTGCTTTCCCTCTGAGGTTTGACAGTCTGTTCTATGCTTCCATGTCTCTGGATCTTTTTGTTCATCAGTTTATTTTGTTCATTAGATCCCACATGTGAGTGAGATCATGTGATATTTATCTTTCTCTGACTGGCTTATTTCACTTGGCATAATGCTCTCCAGTTCCATCCATGCTGTTGCAAATAGTAAGAGTTCTTTAATTTTCACAGTGGCATAGTATTCCATGGTGTAGATGTCCCACAGCTCTTTTATCCAATTGTCTGCTGATGGGCACTTGGGCTGTTTCCAGATCTTAGCTCTTGTACATAGTGCTGCTGTGAACATAGGGGTGCATACATTCTTTCTGATGGGTGTTTCGGTTTCTTAGGATATAGTCCTAGAAGTGGAGCCACTATAGATTCTACTGGCGGGCAGAGACGGACATTCACCCAACAGAGGATGTGTAAACACTGCAGCTCTCTTTTCCTGCGGGCGGGATGACAGCGATGTGCTTGGCAGTTTCCCAGGATTTCCCATGGGAAACGCTTCATTCACTCACTGGGCAGGAGGCTCCACGAGGACACCCTGCTTTTGGTGATTGATGGGGGTGTTCACTGCCGTCTAACCATCTACTCCCGATGTTAGTGATTTAGGTATTGGCACAAGCACCCTCTGCCATACTCAGGTGGTCAGAGTCATAATCCTTCTTCCCCCCAGATTAAAGGAGCAGGAGATGGATCCCACCTTTCAATAACGGGGCTAAAGGTCGTGGCCCTTCCTCCTCTCATGCCCTCCCCTCACTGCTTTCTCCTCCTCGTGTTTGTTTTTGTTTTACCTGCATCACCCAAAAGGACCCTCTCTCCAAGAGCTTCATCTCGCATTTGCTGCTGGGGAAACACGAACAAAGAGAGTGCAGGTTACGTGTGGTCCAAAGAAGGGTTTTTATAGAGAGTCTTTGAATTAAGTGTATTGGGGTGACATTGGTTGATAAGAGTGTACAGGTTGGAGAGTAAATGTCTGTGATACAGGATCTGTATGTGCACTGGGTGCCCACCACCCTGAGGCAAACCATCTCCGCTCACCGTGAATGTGACCCCTTTCCCCTCTGCTATCCTCACCCCCTTCCCTCTGGTAACCACCACACTCTTGTCTGTGTCCTGCGTGTTTGTTTGTCTTGCTTGTTCATTTGTTGCTTTCAGCTTTTCTATGTAAATGCAGAGTTTATTGAAGAAGATTCAAGGTCAAGCGTCCCCCACCCATACCCTCCCCAAGTGTAAAAGGATGATAAGCATTCCTAGGGTGGCAGTCCTCTCATTTCTTCTGAGTCCCCGGCTCCACCACAGACACTGAGCAGGCTGGGGCAGCACAGACAGGGCCTCTCTGACCAGCAGGAGTCCAGCTGTGTGTGGCCCTCATCCCTCACATGGCACCTGTGATGTGACAGAGACCTGGCGAGGTGGGAGGGCCGCAGGGCCAGCTCCTCCCATTCCCCAACATGGCTAAGCTCGCCGGGCTGGGGAGGCCATGGCTCTGTGGCCTGAGAATCCTCTTCTGCAGAGCAGGATCCCGCTAAGTGCTGGGACCTCGGGGGACGCCCCCCAAAGGGCAGGGCTTCCAGAGGGGCCAGGCAGGTGAGCTGAGATCAGCAGGTACCACCTCGCTGGCCGGGAGGCAGAGAGACATCCTGAGACAGTTTCAGTTCTTTATCCCACATGAGAGGAAATCTTAGGGTCCTGTCTATTTCTGTCAGATTTATTTTGTTCAGGAGGATGATTTCAAGAACCACTGTTAATTCACAAATGGCAGCATTTATCTTGTTTGTGGCTGGGTTGTATTCCTTTGTGTATATGTACCACGTCTTCTTTATCCATCATCCATCGAAGGACATTTCCATTGGCCACCGTGAATAATGCTGCAATGAACATAGGGGTGCATATATCTTTGCAAATAGAGTATTTTTTTTTTATTTATTTTTTTTGTTCATGAAATACTGTGGCAAGGCAGCTCTATTTACTACCCCTTTCTCATTATAAAGGTCATGGTCTTGGTGAGAAATTATTAGTCTAAAACATAGAACTTGAACAAAGTTTTTCAAATGCAAATCCCAATGGTTTTGCCACTGTACTTAAGAATGAAATAAGGAGAATAAATATAAAAGGAGTCATTTAGATAAAGGTAAGATTGAAATGTAAATGCCAAGCAGTATTATTATTATTATTGCTAGAGGCCTGGTGCACAAAATTCATGCATGGGGGTCGGGGAGAATCCCTCAGCCCGGCCTGCACCCTCTCGCAATCGGGGACCCCTTGGGGGACATCCGTCTCACAATCCAGGACCCTTGGCTCCTAAGCGCTCACCTGCCTGCCTCCCTGATTGCCCCTAACCACTCTTCCTGCCTGCCTGATCGCCCCTAACTGCTCACCTGCCTGCCTCATCACCCCTAACCACCTCTGCCTCAACCCCTGCCACCACGGCTTCATCCAGAAGGACATCTGGAAGGTCGTTTGGCTGTCTGGTCTAATTAGCATATTGTGCTTTTATTATTATAGATTATTTTACTCAATAGACAAATTCAACTCAATTAAAAAAAACCTTTCACTTATGATATTTCATCAAATAGTTCTGTCAATTGACAGGCAGTCGAGGGTTTGCTAATGACTTGCTCAGGTACATGCCACAATGCACAGAGCGTCCCTGCTGTTTAATCTGAGCTCAGGAGCAGTGGGGAGGAGGTGGGAATGAACACCTGACTGTCCCAGGCACAGGCTGTTGACTTCTACACTTTCATTTCCCTCCCACATTGTATACACTCTGCTTTGTAAGATGAAGGAAGCATGGCTTGGCAGCAGCAGGGACTCTAATGCGGTCTGTCTGACCCCCACCAGGCAGATTCAACTGCACATTCTGTGTTCAGTGGGGATTTCCCTGAGATGGCAGGGCTGGGGGTATCCTGAGATTCCTGCAACTCCTACAGTCTAGTGACCTGCTGGGGAAGGTGAGGCGTCTCTCCGGCACAAGGGTCCCGGCATGTTGTTGTTATGCCTAACCAGCTGCTGTGGAGATGAAGTGCCCACTCCTGATACCCTTGCTTCTCCTGCCACATCTCTCCTGTGGCTGCCTTCATCCTCCTCTCCCTCTCTCCGCCTGGTCCTGTGAGCTGATGGGTTTTGTTTCCTAAACACTCTCAGCCCAGCTCTTCCTGCGCTGGCTCCCAAGTTTATTTTGCTTCAAATGCCACTTTAGAAACTTAACATTCAAGATAAGAATGGTTGATGACAGGAAAAAATCTAATTATGCTAACATGATTTTATCCATTTAAAAAATATGTTGCCGCCGAAACCGGTTTGGCTCAGTGGATAGAGCGTCGGCCTGCGGACTCAAAGGTCCCAGGTTTGATTCCGGTCAAGGGCATGTACCTTGGTTGCGGGCACATCCCCAGTAGGGGGTGTGCAAGAGGCAGCTGATCGATGTTTCTCTCTCATTGATGTTTCTAACTCTCTATCCCTCTCTCTTCCTCTCTGTAAAAAATCAATAAAATATATTTTTAAAAAAATGTTGCCAATATTTTGGATAAAAAATGGTATTCACTTTTTAATGACATATACTTGATTACCATTCAAACTAAACAACTCTCCTTATTGTCCAGCATTACTTCTCTTGTGAATTACATTATTTTATTAAAATTCTAAAGTTACTTTGTAAACCATGCGTATTAAAGATGTCTGTATTTGTGTTGAATCTTTTCTCATAATCTGTCGTTTTTCACCCTAGGATATGTTTTCATTGATTTTTAAAGAGAAAGGAAGAGGAGAGAAAGAGAGGAAGAGAGAAACATCAACATCCATGTGAGAGAAACATTAAGTGGTTGCTTCCTGTATGTGCCCTGCCCAGGGTTTGACCTGCAGCCTAGGCATGTGCCCTGACAGGAATTGAACCTGCAACCGTTTGGTGTACTTTTAAATTGATTTTTATGAATTTTAAGTGAGTAATATAACATTTTTCTAATCTATAGTTAACTTTGGTTGTATACATAAACAATCCTTCCCCAGAAAATAAAATTTTATTTAAAAATCATATTCTTAATTTCTCTGTATCCAAGGATATATTCTTATGTCCTTAACTCTATTTCTGGTTGCTAATTTGTCCCAATTAATTATTCATCTAATCTTATACACACAATCTGTGTGTGTGTGTGTGTGTGTGTGTGTGTGTGTGTGTGTGTAGTATATTATTATGAGTGAAGGCACTCATAATATTTTCTTTATAATTAATAGGGATATTTGTGGGTATAAGTGCCTCAAAAACACTGCTTTATCTGAACTCACAAACTTTGGTACTTTACATTTCCATTAGGTAATTTGGTTTGAAACATTAAAACATTTCCATTGTGATTTCTAATGCGATCCAGGAATTATTTTGAAGTGTTTTAACTTCCAAATGCTATTGGATTTATGATTAAAATCTGTATGACTTTAATTCTTTTAAATATATTGAAGCTGGTTTTATGGCTCAGCCTGTGTTCTAGCAAGATGAATTGGTTATATATAATTGTAAAAAATGCATATGCTCCAGTTGTTGCATAATAATGAATTAAAGGTGATTGATAGTGTTTTGGATTTTAATCTGTCTTTACTAATTTTATATATTTGTCCAGTTATTCTATCATTTGCCAAGTAAGGGATGTTAAAATCCATTATTTTTATGGAATTACCTATTTTTCTCATTTATTTTTATTTTGAAGATTTGTTATTAGACGCATAGACACTTATGATTGTCAGATCTTCCTGATGAGTTTAACTTTGATCACAAAATGCCCCTCTTTACCTCTGGTATATTCTTTGTCCTAAAAGCCTGTTTTATCTGATAGTAATATAACCCCTTCAGTGTTCTCATGCCTTCTATTTGCATATATATTTTTCCTGTCATTTTACTTCTAACTTATCTTTGTGATTATATTTAAAGTCAGTCTCTTATGACAGTGAAGAGTTGGATTGGCTATTTTTTCATTCTGAAAATCGTTGTTTCCCAATGGAGTGATTAGCCAATGTCAAGTTAAATGTACCTTGTTATGATCTGACTTCAGTCTGCCATTTTACTCTTTGCTATGGCTTTTCCCTCTGTTTTTGTTGTTGCTGTTCTATTCCTTCTAACCTGCCTTCTTTTGGGCTATTTTTAAGATTTTTTAAAAATCTATTGACTTTTTAGTTATATCTCTCTGTATTATGTTCTTAGTGTTTGTTCCATGGATAATAATATATATTCTACTTGGAGTTAATATTGTATCACTTTTCTTAAAATATAAGCACCTTGCAAGCATACTTTCCCACCTTGGCCTTTTATATCATTTTTGTCATATATATTGTATTTACAGATATTATGAACCTATGTATTATACAGGCATGTCTCATTTTATTGCTTTTTGCTTTATTGTGCTTCACAGATGTTTTGTTTTCTTACAAATTGAAGGAGGCAAGACCCTCCACCCACAAAAATATTACTTGATTGCGATGCTTGCTGTATTGCTGTGGTCTGGACCTACACCTGCAGTATCTCTGAGCATGCCTGTTATTTTGGCTTTAGACAGTTACATGTGTTTAAAGATATTAAGAGTAAAACTATTCTCTTACATTTGCCTTCAGAGTTACAATTTCTGGTTGTATGTAGTTCTTTCTCTAAGCGCATCTTTCCAGCTGATATAATCTTACTTCACCCGGAAAACCCCATTTTGCAATTCTTGTAGAGCATGTTTGACAGTGAAAAGCCCCTTTGTTTCTGTTATCTTCCCTGCATCCTTCATTTTTACTCCACTATCATTCCTGGAGGATATTTTCTTCCAGCACTTTAAAGGTGCCATGCCACTGCTGTAGTGTTCTCCTGGATGAAATATGTTGCCTTTCTCTAGCTACTTTCTAGATTTGTCTCTTTGTAGTTGGTATTCAGCAGCTTCACTATAATACGTGTAGGTGTGGTTTCCTTGTATTTGCATTGATCATAATTGAGGTTTATTGAACTTCTTGAGTCTGTACATTCATGTTTTTCATCAAAATTTAGGATTTGTCATAGCTGGTGGGTTTAGTGGGTATCTTTCCTTATTCGAAAAAATGTGACAGTTTCACCACACTTAGTATTATACATACCATTTTCAATCATTTTATCCAATTTAAACATAACACATTAGATTCAAATACAAGTTGCCTTAAGCAAATATTACTTGACAAAGAATTGATGTATATCTGTTCTATATGAGGACATAGATATATCCTCCCTTTTATTTAGCTTTTATGTCTTCAACATAATTGTGTTAAAATTTTTCTTTGTCTTATATATTAACTGTTAAATTTATTCTTAGCTATTTTATTTTTTAAGTTTTATTGTGAATGTGTATTTTTTTCCCATGCCATTTTCAACTGAGTTTTTCTAGTATAATAATAATTTAAAAAAAACAGCTTATTTTTGCATATTCATTTTACATTCAAACATTACCAATTCAATGATTAATTCTAATGTTTTTAGTAGAATCTCTTGGGAATAGTAGATAAACAATATTACATATTGAACATTAAATAGTCTTAAATATTTTTAGTTTTTTTACATATTTTTACTGTTTTGTTGCCATATCATATTGTTTTAACTAAAATCTAACTAATATATTAAAAATACCTGGGTAATAATTAAATCATGATATATATTACTGGTAAAATATGAAGTTTTATACATTTTTGGAAAATAATTGATAATATTTACCCATAATTTTTAAACATGCATAACTCTGACCAGAGATGTCACCTCTGAAATCCTGCTAGAGATGTAAATAAGTCGGCCAGCACTTAGGACATCTGTTCAGTTATGCTGATTTCTGCATTATTTTCAATGATATGCTCACATGTACAGAGAAAAATATATGAAATAATATATACCAAATTGTGATGGTGGTTACATTTGAGAGGGTGTGGAATTTAAAAAAAAAAGAGATTTTTTTTTCTTTATATGATATCACATTATTTGATCTAAATACATTATTTTGGTAGTTCAAATGTCAATAAAGTAAGTATAAACCTAAGAACATCTTTACAAAAATAAAATATTCAATAGCTAAAAGCAATATTGAAATTTGATTGTGTTCTTTTTATTTTCATAGTTCCCCTTTCTAGCTTTAATAAGTATGTGTATCTATATTAATCCCAGGTAAATCCCAATTTAGCTAATTTACATAAAGGTATATATGATTGATGTGAATTGTTAAGTAAAATGAGGAATCTGCAGAAGACTGTATTACTTAACAATATAGTGCATTGGAAAAGATAAAAATTTCACGTAGTCATTTTGAGAGTAAATATAATAATTTATCAATTTTTGAACTTTGGGATGATTAGTTGCTGGTAGTTTCCCAGGTATCATTTTAATATTTGTCCATGGTGTTTGTGGGAAACACTTATAATAGCCTTCAATTTTGTACATGATTAATTTGGAAACATTTCTTGCAGATGCACAAATGTTTGCTATTACTTGACCGTTTATGTTGAATGTTACCCAGAAGACACTGGCCTTCCTCCTGCTTTTGCAATTAACCTCTATCCTATTGCCAATAGCATTATTATTGTGCTCCATATTTATGAAATAGACTATGTCCTTCGAAATAATGGGCTATTGATTGGAATAGTCATTTTCAATGCAATTGAAAATCCAATCACTTTTTGTAAAGCTACTGAATATTCATTGACTGGACTTTTGTGTTCATCAACACAGGCCTTGCTTCCTTCTGGAAGAATCTGACAGTGTCTTATTCAGTATCCATCAGACACAATGCTTGGGTCTACAATTGTGTTATTTCAACAAGAGTAGAGAGGGACTGCCTACCATAATATTTTATGGTTTATGTTACTCGGTGTAATTCATCAAATTATATTTCAAAGTAAGACTTGATGGTGGAATATATGTCTACTTAATGACCCAGACTCTTCATATTCAGTTTGATTCAGTAGTTAGAGGTCTAGTCATTGGGTGAATAGCAGTATTTCATGTGCTGCATAACACGTATTATATTTGGGTAATATTGGGAAAGACTGAAGACAAATGCTCACTCTAAGACCTTCTCTAAGTTTGTTACCAAATTTTTAAAGACAGCCCTATGATCACATTCCACTTAAAAAGAAATGCGCCTCCCTGTTGGTGTGGCTCAGTTGGTTGGGCATTCTCCTGTGCACTAAAAAGTTGCCGGCTTGATTCCCGCTCAGGGCACACGCCCAGGTTTCTGGCTCGATCCCCAGTTGGGGTGAGCAAGAGGCAGCCTTCCCATGTTTCCCTCTCATATTGGTGTTTCTTTCTCTCTCCCTTTCCATTCCTCTTTCTCTAAAAATCAATTAAAAATCTTAAAAAAAAAAAGAAAAAAGAAAAATGCCTGAACTCAATGAATACTTTAAGAAGTTAAAAGTTTCCAGTACCCTTTTAGGTAATTTTTATCACTTACCTACATTTTAAGAGCTTACTATGTGCTATAATTTGTGTTAAGCATTATGTGGATTATTTAATTTAAATATGTTAATTATAGTAATATAAATAGAAATATCCAGTGGTTTGTTTGTTTTTGTTTGTTTTTGCCTCAATGAATGTAAGAAGTATACAGTAAAATTAGAATAAAACTCTTGTTATTCATGGCAAGTACTACTATTTATTTATTTATTTATTTATTTTTTCAATTTGGATAAATGGGGGGCCAGGCGGGAGCCCACCTCTAGTGGGAGGACTACTCATGTTCTGGCCTTTGCCATCCCTTTTATTGGGGTTCTGAGATACACCCATATCCTTTAGGCAGGTAATTCCAGTAACAGGCAGATTATCTTATCAATAAGGATTTACATGATTATTTGGTGGGGAAGTTGCCTCAGTTACCATTGTCTCAATTAGATAGGGAGTGGTTGGCTCTGACCTTTAGTTTAAAGGTTGACCAGCCTTCCCGGATTCCCTTTAACTACCAAGTGGCAATGTTCGGTTTCCGGCATCTCCCCCCAATTTCTTCCTTAAAAATATCTTGTATTTACAGACCAGAAACAAACATATAAGAACAAAATATGTTTGAGTCCCAAATTCAATGTCCAAAAGTTCTAAGTCCAAAGTTTCAATGTCCAGAAGTTCTGAGTCCAAAGTTTCAATGTCCAGAAGTCCCTCAAGTGTACATGTCAGCAATGATATCTGGATGGTGGACAAATGGTGGCGATGCAGGTACGACCTCTGTGGTTTGGTCCTGGGCAACATGCAGCGACGTACAGCTGCTGACTGCTAGCATGGCAAGGCGGCGTCAGCGTCCTCGATCTCTGGACTATTTTTCCTCTTGTCTTCATGGCTGGATCATTCCTGTTAATTCCTCTCTATTACAGGAATCCACATGATCTTGGAGTTGTTTTCTGAAAATATACAAACATATTCTCGACCAAAAGTTAATAAAGGAATCTTTTCTATAAATTTTACTTGGGATCCTTTATTTTTTGCCCAAACAGTTTTCCTTTGGCTATTTTTGACACCATGTATGTTTTCATGGGTGTCCTGCTGTATGTAAATTAATTTTCAAAGTAAAAAATTTCTAGATGTAATTTACTTTCAGGATATTTTTTCTTACATGGTATTTTTCCACTATCCCCCTTTTTTATTTAATTTTTAGGAGGCTTTTGGAAAATTTTTATAATGCAGTCTTGATAACTTTAAATTTTTGCACAAAAATATGACTGCTTTAGGTTCATTGCATGTTAAGCAATTTTACCATGAAATGAACTACCAATAGAAATTTTGGTTAATACTTTAGGAACAGCTTTTTGTACAATTAAATTTTCTTGAATATTCACTTATTTCATTTTAGCCAATTTAAATTAATCTGAAAACTTGACTATTCTACTGTCAAATTTAATACTCTAACAGAAGTCTTAGTTTACCCTGTAAATATTAATGAAAAGGATTATTTTGCATCCTTGAGAAAACCCTGAGCATTCCTGGATTTAGGCTGGATTTAGATATAGGGCAGCTGCCATCAGCCACGTCTCTGTTACCTGGGTCCCGATCTGAGCTGGGCATGGGAAGCGCGAAGCAGCCATGGGGCAGGAGACCTCCCTCAGAAGGGGCGAGTGTTCAAGCCCCTGTAATGTTGGGGGGGTGAGGATCTGTGCCCCACCGCTGTTGACCCCCAAGTTCCCTCCTGATGGCCCCTCTGCGACTGTGCCTGTCTTAGGTTGTTCCTTCCCATGAGGAATCTTACCCGTCTTTGGCTAACCAGCCATCCTCTGGGGCCAAACAGGGTGATGTGAGGTTCAGTTCTGTCTCCTTGGTAGCCTATGCCCCCGTGGCCTCCATGCCCAGCACCTGCCTTGGGATCCTCTCGCCTGCTGGCAGGGCCCCAGCACTGATCACATCTCTTGGGGAACCCAGGTTTCTTCTCCATGGAGGGCCCAGCTCACGCCATTGGGCGAGAGACAGATCCATGGTACCAGCCACCATGAGGCTTCAACCTCAGCATGAACTGAAAACTCAGTTGCTGTGGGCAATTGGATTGTGAGAAGAGGGTCCCTCTTGGCAAAAAAGGGAAAGAAGGGCCAATATAGAATGCTCAGGTGCCTTCCCAGGGAGCCTTCCACACAGTGGAAGGGATTAAATCCTTTCATGTCCTTATTAAATTCTGCCAAACATTCAAAAAAAATTAGATTTTTAAGTTTGTTTGGGATAATTGTACAATATGCTGTTGTAAAATATCAAAAATTATAATGACATTGTAGAATAGTATCACGTAAGGATATTTTGCTCTTGGCCATAGCAATTCAATTTCAAAGTGGCTGTCAATTTCTTTTTGTATAGACAAGGTCTTAGTTACATTTTCTGCACCTCTCTTTAATTTTACACACAAAGGGGCAGTGGTTTGATTTTGTATCATACAAAAGGGAAGCTGGTGGCGACACCTGTGTAATTATACTTCCTTGCCCCACCCATTTTCCTCCTGGATGAGCAAGGTGTTTGGTATTATTGGTGACTACATTAGGCAGGGATTAGCCCACGTAAGGAGTCTTACCCATGAAGGGTCAGGAACATAATTCCAAAACACTTCCACATTTGTCCCAGGTAATATTACCGTACAGATGATTACTGCTAGTATGGCAAGAAAGACGTTCTCAGGCGTCAGTACCGTCTTCTTTACCATGCCCCAGGTGGTCTCCGGGCAGTTTGTTGTCCGGCTCGTCCTTCTCCTGCTTCTCATTTATTGGACTGCCTGGAGTCGCTGCTCTCTGTGGCTGAGGTAGTTGTCTGCATCTGCATGGTGTGACTCCAGGCGCAAGGTCCTCATTAGTCTGGCTAGTTTCTCTCTTGGATTCCTGTTGCAGTTTAATATTTCTAGCAGGAATCCACACGGGTTTGGAAAAATTCTCTGGGAATATACAAGCATACCCTCTGCCAAAGGTTAATAATGGATCAGGTCCCTTCCATAAACTAGATTCAGGATCCTTCCACTTAACTAGACCATTTTCTTTTGTTTTATTCTGGCACCAATGTAGTTCCATAGGTGTCCTTCCTTCATCATCACAAGTGAAAAAATTTAAAGTAATTAAGGCTTGGTGCAGCCTACCCGCAGGTACTACTATTTAACTTTAAAGAGTGGGAAACAAGATATATTTATAGCTATTGATGACAGTGGGACTGACACTGATTCACTTTCTTCCTGCCTATATTGAGGTCCAGAGCATCTGACACTTCTCATCCATCTAGTCATTCATTTCTTCATTTATTCAATAAATATTTATTGTGTGCCTGCTCTGGCATTTGTAGGCACTGCTGAAATAAAGATGAATCTCAGTTCATGGTCTGAAGGAACTTTATACCCAGCATGTAAACAAAAGCATCATTACAATTCGTTTTGGGGAAGTGACCAAAAAATAATATGTGTAATGATCATAAAATAAATAACAACATTGAATGACCATGTGTGGTTATGGCCACTTGTAATGAATAAATCTCTGCGTAAAGGAAGGGGCAAAAAGGAATCCAGATATAGATTCCTCCAGAGGGGACAACAGATTGTGCTTTAATGTTTGTTTGAGGATTAAATGAGAATGTCTGTACATTGCCGCCCGCAGTGTGGGCCATGTCATTAGTACTATCATTACCATCTTGATCATTGTTCCAATGCACAATATTTATTATTTATATATTTTTGTTAATCCTCACCTGAGAATATTTTTCCCACTGCTTTTTCATAGTGAATGAATGGGAGGGCGGGTAGGGGAGAGAGAGAAACATCCGTGTGAGAGAGACACATCCATAGGTTGCCTCCTGATCCCACCCCAACTGGAGGCAGAGAGTGAACCCACAACCCAGGTACATTTCATTGACCGGAAATCAAGCCCACAACTGAGCAACACTGGCCAGGGCAATGCACAATATTCTTAATCTCTGAATCAGTGCATGCTCAAAGTTCATATTTTTATATCGCAAAGACTTAATTATATTAATTAAAGTCACTTCCTCTAATAATGCTGTCTCAAGTGCCAAATGCCAATTACTTATTATTTATAATGAATTCTTTCCAAATTAAGGCCCAGCCCTTTAACTTTTGGTCTCTTTCTTTTATTTTCTTAAAGATTTTTTTTATTGTTCTTTAGAGAACAAGGAAGGGAGAGGGAGAGAGAGCAAAACATTGATTGGCAGCCTCCTGCATATCCCCTACCAGGGATAGAGCCCACAACCTGGGCATGTGCCCTGTCTAGAATAGAATGGGCAATGTTTTTATTATTTTATTTTTAAAATATCTTTTTATTGTTGACTAGAGGCCCAGTGCACGAAATTCGTGCACAGAGGGGGGTTGTCCCTCAGCCCAGCCTGTACTCTCTCCAGTATGGGACCCCTCAAGGGATGGCCGACTTCCCGGGATCGGGCCTAAACGGGCAGTCGGACATCCCTCTCACAATCCAGGACTGCTGTCTCCCAACTGCTTGCCTGCCTGCCTTCCTGATTGCCCCTAACCGCTTCTGCCTGCCAGCCTGATCACCCCCTAACGATTCTGCTGCCAGTCTGTTTGCCCCCAACTTCCCTCCTCTGCTGGCCTGGTCACCCCTAACTTCCCTCTCCTGCAGGGTTGATCACCTCTAACTGCCCTCCCTTGCAGGCCTGGTCCTTCTCAACTGCCCTCCCTTGCAAGCCGGGTGCCTCCCAACTGCCCTCTCCTGGTGGCCATCTTGTGTCCACATGGGGGCAGGATCTTTGACCACATGGGGGCAGCTATATTGTGTGTTGCAGTGATGATCAATCTGCATATTACTCTTTTATTAGATAGGATAGAGGCCTGGTACAGGGGTGGGGGCCAGCTGGTTTTCCCTGAAGGGTGTCCCGGATCAGGTGGGGGTTCCCTTGGGGAGTGGGGCGGCCTGAGCGAGGGGCCTGTGGTGGTTTGCAGGCCAGCCACGCCCCCTGGCAACCCAAGCAGAGGCCCTGGTATCTGGAATTTATTTACCTTCTACAATTGAAAATTTGTAGCCTGGAGCGGAGCCAAGCCTGGGGCTCCCTCCGAGGCCGGCAATCATTTCTGTTGGGGTTATAATTGAAACTTTGTAGCCTTAAGTGGGTGGGCCCGGCCAGGGTGTGCGGAAAGCTTTGCTTCCTCTGTTGCCGACGGCAACCCGGGCTTGCTCTCTCAAGCTCCATTCTGCCGCCATTTGTTTGAATTTGTTTACCTTCTATAATTGAAACTTTGTAGCTTGAGTGGAGGCTTAGGCCTGGCAAGGGCAGGCGGAAAGCTTGGCTTCCTCTGTTACCTAGGAAACCTTGCTCTCTGTGGCTGTAGCCATCTTGGTTTGGGTTAATTTGCATGCTTGCTCTGATTGGATGGTGGGTGTGGCTTGTGGGCGTGGCTTGTGGTGTGTCGGAGGTATGGTCAATTTGCATACTTGTCTATTATTAGGTAGGATAGTATTACAGATATCTCCCATTTTTCCCTTTTACTCCCCAACCATGGGGTTTCTATAACCCTGTCTTTCCATAATACAACGTTTTACTGTTTCATCATTTTATGTTTATAATAAGAGTGTGCACATGCAGAACATGTAAAATATTCTAACTATGATGTTCTTCACTGTAAGATTTTAATGTTTACTCTTTTTCAGAAACAAAGTAGGAGGAAGAAGGCACAGAGACCAAGAGAGCAGCTCACCGTGAGTACAAGCACATTTTCTCCCTTCGTCGTCCCGGAGTGCAGTCTGGCTTAGTGTGTGTCCGTTTTATTCTGGGTTTTTCTGGCAATAGGATGCTGTAGACCCCTGGGGAGGGGACTGTTTTGTGAGGAGGTGCTTGTGCTGTGCAAGCAAGGGAATGACGGGAGTCTCGCTCTAGACGCGATTGATGGTGCTCTTTCAAGGAGGAACCCACATTATGGGTGAGAAAGCCAAGCCGCTGGCTCATCGCCAGCTGCTGGAGCTGGTAGGTTATGTGACAGGACACATCCTTGGAAGCTGTTCATTCTCAGGCAGAGAAAAGAGGAAGAGTTCTGGCTGTTTCTACAAAAGAAAAATAAAATGGACATGTGAGCGTTTGTAAAGCTAAATAGGTTTGCTTTTTTTGAAATTGGGAAATGGAGGTCAAATTGAGGGTTGAATGGTCACTTGTTTGATATGAATGAGTCTATCAGATTTCCTTTAGTGGACATGGTTGAGTTTCGCCAATTAATGGTCTGTACTTAAGTCACCTCTGTAATGACATCCTCTCATTTTTTATCTTTTCCTTGTACCGTATTTAATATGGGCACTGAAAAGTCATTTTAGTCAAATACAACTTTATATTTGACTGCAAGTATACTTTCTTCCACAAGAGTTTTCATTTAGCGATACTCAGTGTCATGAAAAGGGTTCTTGAATCAGAAAGAACACACCTCATGGATGTATACAAGCAATACACTTTGTTTATTATTATCTAGTCAAGAATTCATTTAAACATGTTGACATTGTAGTGCTGTATGCTAGCAACCCAAGGCCTGCTATAATAACTTCATTGTTGTGTCTATGAAACAGTAATCATGTGGACCCGTCTACTATTAGTTGTTAATGTAATCACACCTTTGTGCTTGCCTTTCTCATAGTCAGGATGGAATGCTTTGTAGAGGAGATAAGGTTGAATATATTGAATTGTATCAACAGAAGTTACCTGGGAAAAAATGCCAGGAAGATTAATTAATAAAAGCAGGGCTATATGTAAGATTTTTATATTGAACATGTCTTAATGTTATGTATAGTCTTATTTTTAACTATAAGAGTATGCTTATACACATATTGCCTTAAACTATAATCAGAATATCAAAAGGATGCATATTTGTTCATAAACCTTTTCATAATTCCTATCATGTTCCAGCTACTAGTCTTTTACAAATCTTTAAAAATATTTGATAAAATACAAATATTGACTATTTTAATCAAAATAGCAACCCTAAGAGGCAGTGTCTTATTTTACATATGAGACAACGGAGGCCCACAGAGTTGAAGTAATTGCCTGAGTTCACACCCGGGAAGTAGTGGAGCCAGGAATCCAACCTGCTACTTGGCCACAGACTCTGCATCAGCCACTGCAGGAGCTCCCTGCTGCCTGGCACCAGCTGATGCTGAGTTTTGGGAAACAGACTAGAAAGGCGAGATCAGTTTCGCATTCAGGTGTCTTGTTGTTTTTGAGATACTTGTTGTTAGTTCTCTAAATTGATAGGAAAAGCAGAGCTTAATTTTCTCGAAATGACTTTCAAACATTGGAGGTTTACGTTCCACAGAAAAAGAGACTGAATCTGTGTCTTCCGTATTCCTTGATGAAGCAGCAGGCGTCCCGCCCCACCCCACCCCACCCCACCCCGTTTTGAGTGCATAATTGTGACTTTCAGAATGAATGGTGGCGCCTGCGTGTTGTGCTGGGTCACTCTGAATTCACTTCAGGGCCCTGGATTATTGAGGGGAAATTCCCCAAATCTGAAGCTGTGTCTCACACATGACTCACTGTGTGTTTGAGGTCCCTGACTAATGACAAAGGACATTTTATTTCCGGATTCAGTGATATCCACTATGGTTCTCTTTGCTTCAGAAACTGCACTGTGACCCCCCCTTCCCCCTCCCCGCCCCGTGTCTTGACCCCCCAGTGACCTGCTTCTTAGGGCCAGGCCTCCAAGAACAAATGTCACCTACCATGACCTTGTGTCCAGACTTTGGCTGAGTGATTGAAAAATGCCTTTAAATATAGATTATTAATAGAGGGGAATGGCTCTTAAAACAACATTTTTATGTGAGAGTTCCTTAAACTAGACCAGTGAATGGTGCAGCAGGATTGGGGATGGGGATCACTTAGAACAGCAATTACTAAAACATGTAATGAATCAGAATCACTAGGAAGATTTGTTAAGATACGGATTGCTGGTCCCCATGTCCATTTCTTGCAAGGTGATGCTTGTACTCGGGAAACTGCAGATTGAGGCCTGATCCAGAGCCATAGGTCATCAACCAGCGGGGCCTGCGCCTCCCTCTTCCTGGGGTAACTGGAGGGGATTGATCGTTTTAGAGCATCTTATTTCTATTTTTCAGCAGCAAAACCAAAGTTCAAACTTCTCCAAACATGAGTTTTTGTCTGTTACCAACCTACCTAGCATTTATAGCCACAGAGGTTTAGTACAAAGTAATGAAAATTAGGCTTTGGGGTGTGGGCAGAAGCAGGTCAGAGGTGAAATGGTGAATATTGATGTGTCTTTGGAGTCTTTACGAGGTCACAGAATTAAGAAGTATTTGGTGAGTAGGAGGTTTGCGTGGAAAAGATGACTTTTTAAGAATGCTTCACTAATACAGCTTTCTGAGATGGTCTAGTAAAAGCTAGGAATCATGTATATGGATTTCCAATAAGAAATTTGGAGAAAAATAAAACGGAGATGATGATCATATTTAGATAAAATAATTAAAATTCTTTTTCTGCTCATAAAAGGATATGGCCATATTTTCTATGTTGAACTGTAGTTCAGAAAGTAAAAGAATTAGTTTGGTCTCTATTGTCTTGAAGAGGATATTGTGATTCAATTTTGACAAATTTGAATTTCTATTCATTCAATAAATCATTCTGCACATTCACTCTGTTGGACTCTGGGAGTGTCTGGGCTGAAATGCTCACAGTATTTGGAATTAAACTGTTGTATATCAAGTACCCAGAATAGTGTCAGAACATGACAGCCACTCAGTAAAAGTTTTTCAAGGAAGTAAGGAATAAATGAATGGAACCAATCATTTAAAGGAAACTGATCAATTGTTTAAAGCAGCTTCTTACTAAAGAAAAAATCTTTCTAAAATAACTTGTTCCTTTTCTTGGGTCTAAACACACTGGGCAGCCTGTTGCTGTGCCGCCTGGAAGGGTGGTAGCCCTCGTCGCTGGCGCACATCACATAAGGCTATCCCGAGGCGCTGCCAGTGCCTCACGCCATCCAGCTTCAGGGAGCGTCCACAGGGCTCGCCAGGTTCTGGTCCAGATCCCACGCAGGAACCACCTTCTGCTTCTGAGTCAAGGCAGTGAGCTATGCACCGTTTCAGATGGGAAGCTAACCTTCCCAACATGTCAACATGTCCCAGCTTTACAATTACAGCGATTTACACTCATTCAGGAGCTCCACAGCTCGAGGACTGTGTAAAATCCTTTTATTCTTGAAGAACCTATCTTCCCAGGATAGGCCTGGCTGCCTCCTGTGCAGGCAGTTACAGGCAATTGGCAAACAGAGCTAGAAAGCATTGCAGTCTCCCTCTCAGCATCTCACCTGGGGACAGGAGAATTCTGTCATTTTTGTTGATGAGCGATTCTTTCAAAATGACTCTGTACTCACAGGGTCATTACAAACATACGGAGAGTTGACATGGCTTGAAGCTGGCATCATATTTTTAAAATGGGGGCCCCCTGCAAAGATTATTGAAAGGAAGTTAGAGAACCTAGTTTCTAGAAATGTTACAGAACATGGTCATGTAATTCAGTTAATGTCTCCTGGATTAAGCCAGCGTGGATATTTGACCTCTCATTCTATATGGGTTGGAACGCTAAATTATGTCAGGTTGCCAAGGCAAGTGACTAAGACATTCGCAGCTTAAAGACATTCTCAGTTTCCCAAGTGTCAGCGTTAGGGCAGACCTTGAGCATTGTAAGTCTTTGTATCACTAGGAGCCATAAAATAAACAGGTTTACATGAGGATCATCCCTAAGATATGTCTTCAAAAATTTTAGGACATGTTCTAAGAATGAAATTTCAATCTTATTCTTGTTTCTATGTCCATTGAAAGGAAACTTGGCTTGGCCTGTGTGGCTCAGTGGTTGAATGATGACCTATGAACAAGGAGGTCAGGGTTAGATTCCCGGCCAAGGGCACATGCCCGAGTTGTGAGCTGGGTCCCCAGTGTGGGGTGTGCAGAAAGCAACCGATCAGTTATTCTTTCTTATTGATCATGTTTCGATCTCTTTCTCCCTCTCCCTTCCTCTCTCTGAAATCAATTTAAAAAATTAAAAAGAAAGGAAACTTGGATTTTTTATTACCTTGATTTGAAGAAAGAGTTCACTAGGCAGTGTGGGAAAGGACATGTACTTTTGCCTCAACTCAAGATCTCATTGGATGAGATTCCAAATAGACGGGCCTCATAGCCAGGTTAGTTTATTATCACACTCTATATTTGCTCACCCCAAAATATGCCTCTTTGGTCCTAACAGAAGTGGAAATGGTAGATAAAAAGCAAAGCCATGCATCTGGGTGTCCTGTCCCAAAGCCCACAAAAGCACAGCCCTGCCTCTGTCAGACCCATTACTCCAGCTCTAGGTGAGATAAAGACCCCTGGACCCAAAATAACAAGGCCCCAGCCGGGTCTCTCCTCTCCGCTGCCACAGGTGCACACACTTTCAGGGAAATGGCGACACCAATTTTATGGAACTTTTACAAAACTGGCAGTGCGTGTGTTTTTTTGTTGTTTTGTTTTTAGAGGTGGCTTATTTCTTATCTACTTCTCCCCTAGATGTTAATATACCAATTGGTTAAAAAGAAAAAATTAAACTACCTAGGTAGTCATGCATTCTACAAAGTACACAATCACTCTGTTTCCCAGAAAGAATAAAAGACAACAATGTCTTTTAACCATTTTCAAGTGAATCAACCAAAGATGAATACTTTGTTTATGTGCATGTTTTGCATAAACTGAAAATAGAGAACAAAATCACTGTGTAATATTCATTTAGCATAATGTCAGTCTGGTCCCTAAAAGCCGATATTGCTATAGATGTAATCATGTCACCCTCATATCTTCACAGGGTCTGCAATCAGTAATCTCTAAGGTTTTAGTGCATGGATTGTTTTACAAATTTTGGTACATGAAAACTTATTATATTTAGTTACTGAGTTTTAACTAAAAATGTTCTCTTCTCATTTGAAACTTAGGCCCAAAAGTTTGTACAATTTTTTAACAACTTTCCTGATCCCACACATCTCTTGATTGCTGTAATATTTAAGGTATTTTAATGACTAAATCAAGTAAATGGTCTAAGTCAAATCCTTAATTGATTGTTACATAGACTTATTGATGATTCTAATTGATGGTTCTTATACAGACTCAGTAACTCATTATTATAATACTATAAAATAATATAATGGTCTATCCGTTATCTATATATCTCATCTATTTATCTACCTATTTAATTAAAACACATGGAACTAGTCTGTTAGGCTGTGTCAAAGTTAGTCTTTCCCTGGTACTTACTATGATCATTTCTCAGGATGACAATTTTGACTTCAAAGAAAATAATGCGTTTGTTCTTTTCCCAAGACATGGGATAGATGTCACAGATGATTCGAGAGCTGACTAGTGCCTCCAATGGCTTGATGGGTTGAGAAAGAAGAGACTTTAAAAAATATGCTTATTATTACTCTCTAAAGATGATGGAGACAGACAGACAGGCACACACACAGATGGAGATGGAGAGGCAAGTGGGACCGATGGGGCAGGCAGGAGTACTACCTCTTACTTGAGGTAAAACTGCCCCTGGTCCTCTGTAAACCATTGCTGTCTTATACACTTTGAAACTGACTCCAGATCAAAACCTTCTTTCTTCTGTTAGATCTGTTCACTTTGTGAATTGATAAAGTGTCCTACAAGAAGAACTACTTTGAGCCCATGCAGGAAATTGCTACCTATTTCAATTTGTATCTGCTTTTCAGAAAGTAACTGTTCCCTCCCCCTGAGTTAAACTCAGAGGAATTTTGGAATATTGGGTGATGGCTCTTTTTCAGTCACAAATCCTTAAAAATAAGACAGAACAAGGCTTTGATTTCCCTCAATTTGTTTCCGCTGCTTCAAAAGTGAATACATGAATAGTAATACTTCCCTGTCAATGTAATATAAGATCACATCAGAGCCAGTGCATTTGAACCAGAGAACCCCCAGGCGACTTCTTATAATGCATACATCTGTGTCCCTACCTGTGGCATTTTCTAGCCACGACCAACGTGAAGACAATAATGCTCTCAGTTTGGTCTCCCCATGAAACTCTGAAATGTGAAGACACATTCAAGGTCACATTTCAATTGATCTTCGCGGAAATATTCCCTTTCCGTCTTAACCTACATCAAGAAGTATCATAAGGCTCTAGCCAGTTCAGCTCAGTGGACAGAGCCTCGGCCTGCGGACTGAAGGGTCAAGGGAACGTGCCCAGGTTGTGGGCTCGATCCCCAGTAGGGGACGTGCAGGAGGCAGCCAGTCAATGATTCTCCCTCATCATTGATGTTTCTATCTCTCCCTCTCCCTTCCTCTCTGAAACCAGTAAAAATACATTTTTTAAAAGAGAGAAATATCATAAGGATGATTTTCCAGATGAGAATGCCTCTTCTGAAGAGAGACAGAAGGGCATGGGGATGCTGCTGTTCTTGTCACTGTGTGGCCAGGAGTCCTGCTGAGGGGGCTCATGGGGCCTGTGTGCTCCTCTGTGGTGGGGCCGCCTCGCTTTCCCTAGAGGGGGACACGCCCTTATCATTCACACATCCTCCTGCCCCCCCCCCCCCCCCCCCCGGGAACAGCACCCACTGGGCTGAGAAGCAGTTGGGAAAAAAAACAGAGCTCTCCAAACCTGTCTTTTCTGTGATTAAGTAGGACTTTGTAGACAATAAGAAAAATCCATCCGAAAAACATGGAGATCTGCTCTCATTAGCTTTGAAGCCTCTGTTATGAGTAAGTAGATTCATTACTTAGTAAGTGACACTATTGGCTAGTAGTCAAATAAAATGTTTAAAGATCAGAAAAAATCAATACTGATTTGGTAACATGGTAACAGATGGTGTAAGAACAGTGACAACAAAAGAAAAGAAGCTATTTTTCAATCGGGAAATTATTCTCCTCTCCAGTTTGAATTTCAGGCTCAAATTTTAAAATGACCCCATCCTTCTCACCTCAGTGCCGAATGCCCTCACCCCCACACAGCGCCCTGTAGCACAGAGACCCCCGGGCCGAGGGATGAGTGATCCCAGGGCCACTGGCCACCACACTCTACCGGCCACGTTTCCTCAGACAGGAAATTAAATTTGAAAGAGGTGAGGAAGAGTGGTGAAACCTGAAGAAGGCGATGAAAAATTGGTCTGTGCTTTCAATTTCATCTTGTTCTCCACTCCGGGACTTTAAAGTGATTTATCTGTGCGAGAACACACACATATACGCACACACCCTCAGGTTCACACTGCCTGAAGCCCCGTTGAATTTTGGAGGCTGCTCTCCCAAATGTCAGCAACCAAAGGCAGGTCAGCGCATCTGACTCTATCAAAATCAATAACTATTTGACATTAAAGTGATTTTCCATGAAAATTACATTCTTGTTGCTAATCTTAGTATTATAGATTGTAAACATGTAGTATTCTATTATTTTTAACCCCATGTTGATTTTCCCTGGGGACACTTTTTAAAAAAAATCATATTTCTACTCTGCCATCCGGTGTTGTTAAAGCCACCACTCGAGGTGAATGGTGAGAGAGTCGGGACCCTTTTCAAAGGTGATCTGTGTCCCCCGATGTGTGTTAGGGCACAGCGTTTATATGCTCCTGACATGTTCCTCTTGTGCGGCTTCTGCGGCGGCTCAGAGGGGCGGGCTCAGATTGCCACCAGCATCTGCATCAATGAAACAGTGAGTCGGAGGACATTGCCTGACATTGGTGTTGAGTCGTTTATCAGGGAGGCCCAGGGCTGGCCAGGTAAACATTGGTGGCTCCCAGGGGAAAGGGAGCCGTCGGTGAAGCTGGAAGGAGCAGTGGGAATGCAGGCAGGACAGAGGTTCATGGCCACAGTGCAGAGAAGAATCGGAAATAACAAAGGCCAAGCCCAGGGGACAGCTGTCAGATACAGGTGTGCACATCTGCATTTGTGATTGTATCTTGCACACCATTCGGTGCGTGCTTACATTGACTTCTAGGGAATCTAGCTATTACTATAACCTAGGCCGGCCAGTGTGGCTCAGTGAGCATCAACCCCTGAACCAGGGGGTCACGGTTCAATTCCTGGTTGGTCAGGGCACATGCCCGGGTTGTGGGCTTGATCCCCAATGTGGGGCGTGCAGGAGGTAGCCGATCCATGATTCTCTCCCATCATTGATGTTTCTCTCTCTCTCTCCCTCTCCCTTCCTCTCTGAAATCAGTAACAATATATTTAAACAATTAACCTTCTAATTAGGAACCATCTCATGAGAGAATAAAAAAAAGTCTGAGAATGATTCTTATCAGTTTCCTTCCTTTCGAACCACATTCCTCATATCAGCCCCCACTGCGATGCCGCGGCAGGGTAGACCATGGCTGTAACCTCACGGCGCTGGGGAGTGCTGAGCGCGTAGCCGAGTGGACGTATGCGAGTGTATTTCCCAGCGAGGCCTGGCTTTGGAACCGCTGGGCCTGCGCAGATCCCCAATGTGGTGCTCACCTGACTCCTCCAGGTCTCCAAAGCGCCGTGGCTTTCCAGGATGACCTGACTGTGATGGACTCTCTGAATGGATTCTGTTCTCGGCAGGACGCTGTCAGGAGTGTCGGCACAACCATAACAGGGTCTGTGACCTTGTCTGGGGGGCTTATTGTACAGGAGCTTCCTTGCTGGATTAAAGTAAAAATTAATTTATGTTTCCAGTTTGGCAGCCTCTGCTCGGCAGTGGCCACACTGTCTTCTCTCAACCTCTCACAGAAGTTCCGGGACTTGAAAAACAAACTGTTACAATTGATGATAATCGTCTTGTCGAAACGGTGTTTGTGAGACGCTCCTCATTAATGAACCCTTGTTTGGGAAGTTTTAAACACTTTTAGGATCGATATAGTAATTAAGTGTATTTTTGGTATACTCCTAAAGTATTTAAGAATTTTATGAAAAATAGACTTGCTTAGAACTAAAACAGTGGGGATAGTCATATATTTGCTGAACGATGGAAGGTTTCATTTGAGCATTACTCAGCACTGGATTAGATATGTCTATGATTAGGATACAATACTTTCTACTTACTAAACTCCCTATGATATTTGCATGTCTTTATAATAGATGCATCATCATAGTAAAATTAATAAAGAGGACAAAGACTAAAATAATTTTAAGGGAGGAAACATTTGAAATAACATGGTTGTTCTGACACTTTACCCCATGCAGTTATATGGGGATCAGCATACAGCCTGTAATTGCATACCCTTAAAATCAAGTATAACGAGAAATAATTGCCACACAGGGTCATTTTTTTGTCATGAAGAAGGTTGAGCAAGAAATAAGAACATATCACCCCTGAAGTTTATAGACAGTAGTCAAAAATCAGGATCCAAAGACATATAAGGAACACAATAAATTGATTAGCAGTTGCCAAAAAGTGGGTGAGCTTTATCCACATTCATTATTCTTTGTTTCTTTACGAAGGATTCTCAAGTAACTAATCAAGAATAAAACTGCTTTGAGTAATTGCCACCTTGGTAACCCCCCGGGTAGTGCTGGTGGGTCAGCTAATTCTAGGTCATTGTAATCTTAGGAGTGGAAATGGTACATTATTATTCATTTCTCAAGACTGTAAGTGGTTGGCTTAGTGTGAGACAGAGCTGTGCCCAGGGAAGGCAGGACCATGGTCAGCACTGGGCGGTGTGCCTGTTTCCTGTCCCTGACGCCCAGCAGAGTAAATGCCCATTTCCTTCCCGATCTAGGAGGAAAGCAAGGTTTGCACAGAATTAATATTGGAAAACGAGGACAGTCTCTAGAAGTCAGTCCCAAGCTCTGTTTTGCCCAGAATTACATTTTAATTGAAAGACAGGAGTGGAAAATATAGGAAGATTTTAAAATACAAACGCGTTAACGTGAGAAAAGCCTTTCAAACGTCTGCTTCCCTGAGGCTGGGCGATCCGTGTGGGCCTGGATGAGGGTTTCCAGTGTCCCCCTACCCTGTGTTTATTGCATAAAGAGCATTAAACACAAAGGACAGGGTCCTTTAAAAGGTGAATGGATTATTAAAGCATCCACGCCTCTTGAGTGTTGACTCTGTGCTAATTCCTCTGTGAACTTTAACATTGCCCAACACCTTAGTGTGATGCTTTTTCATTTACACTTTCAGACTCACAATCTAAAACGTACGACTTTCGGATGCTTACCAATAACCAAACTGACGTAGCCATTCCTGTCAGTATATCTCCATGATCTAGCCATTTTCTCCATCTTCGTAGCCACGAGTCCTTCCTGTTACCGCAAATGGACCACTGATATCACAGACCTCTGGTTTTGCTCATCTTTATCTGTAGTATATATTATTGTTCCCAGTTTCTATACAGCGTCTGTCCACCTGTGTTACCTCTCTTCACAACTGCGAGCTCATTTCTGACATGGTTGTATCTAATAAATCTTTAATTCCTTTCAGGTTTGCTGTTGACCTCAGGGCATATAGATATAGATAATTTCTTTCAATGATTAATTTCATTAGTTGCTAGGCCTAAGTGATCTTTTGAGTGATAAGGAATAAAGCTATTTGCAAAATAGACCTCTTTCTTGATCAAAAGCATTTTATCAATTGGATCCATTTTACAATCTGTAGGTCATTACTTATTATTTTCTAAACATAAGTCTATTGAAGCCCGGCTGGTGTGGCTCAGTGGTTGAGTGTCAACTTATGAACCAGGAGGTCAGGGTTCGATTCCAGGTCAGGGCACATTCCCAGGTTGCAGGATCAATCTCCAGTAGGGGGCGTGCAGGAGGCAGCCAATCAATGATTCTCTCTTATTATTGACTAAAGACCTGGTACACAAATTCGGCCTGGCCTGCGGGATCGAGCCAAAACTGGCTCTCTGACATCCCCCGAGTGCTCCTGGATTGTGAGAGGGCACAGGCCAGGCCAAGGGACCCCACCAGTGCATGATCGTGGCCAGGGAGAGATGCGGGAGGTTGGCCAGCCAGGGAGGGACCTTGGGAGGGCTCCAGGGCGGGTCTGGCCTGTCTTGCTCAATCCCGATCTGCCAGACCCCAGCAGCAAGCTAACCTACCAGTTGGAGCGCCTGCCCCCTGGTGGTCAGTGGATGTCATAGCGAGTGATTGAGCAGCCTTAGCATATCATTAGCATATTATGTTTTGATTAGTTGAACGGCCGACTGGTCGATCGGACACTTAGCATATTAGGCTTTTATTATATATGACAGGATGTCTCTCTCTCCCTTTCCCTTTCTCTCTCTGAAATCAATAAAAAATATATTTAAAAAAGCATATTAAATCTGCTCTATTCTATTTAATGATGACTTCCTAATGAGTCTTTGCAAGTTAATCACTGAACCTTCCT
This sequence comes from Ia io, assembly GCA_025583905.1. Classification (NCBI taxonomy): domain Eukaryota; kingdom Metazoa; phylum Chordata; class Mammalia; order Chiroptera; family Vespertilionidae; genus Ia; species Ia io. Next base: position 506,392 of record JAJQQW010000014.1, read on the forward strand.
GTTACAGACCCTATTTTGATATTAAATATATTGTTTTAATGAATAATTAATGAATAATTATATTTTCTTAACTTTGCTTGGTGTTTGGTAATCCTATGAGAAGCATTAGAAAGTGTCTTGCTCATTGTCTGTTGTATGATGTGCTTATAATTCATCTTATTATTAATTTTAGTGAGGATTCCCTCCATCAGGTAGTTTAAAACCCAAGAGCGGGTCAAATAATAGGCTTTCCTCAGACGGGTGTATTGTACAGTAGCAATTGCCATAGTAATGTCCTCTGCACTTAAAAGATCACTTTTGGAGATTAAGGAAATAGCTCTGAAAAAAGAAAATTTGATTCATAAAGATGAACATGCCATTTCAAAAGTAATTATAAAGGCTTCTGACTGGGCGTGAAAGGAAGGTGTTATTTAGCTGGTTCCACTTGGGTCTTTCCACAGTGGTACTTCCAAGCCCCAGAGAAACAGACCGTAGAGGATGTAAAAATGCAGAAAGCTAATATTTTCATTTTAAAAAGGCTAAGCCATTCTTTCATATTGAATCAGGAACGTGTCACTTTAAACACTTTTAGTATGGGCCATGATAACATCTTATATCTGTCAAGTACCTTTATGATGGTGAGAACAACTTTGGATTCATTACTGGGATGTGTTTCATAACAACCAGATAGAATGGCTGTTTTGAAATTTACCTCGGGTCTAGTAGGGACTCAGAACTCCTTCATGCTACACTTCAGTACTTTCTCACTATTGGAACGTCAAGGGGGGATCCCCAGGGTCCATCATCTGGGGAAAACCTCACAAGAGTTGGCTCTCTCAACCATGAAATTTGAGTGTGTGTGAAAAGATTATAAAGTCAACTCTAGTTTGCTTTAGAAATCCCATCATCTAATATCAGGCTGGAGAATAAAACCTGATTTAAATATTTCAATTACCTGAGGCCCTTGACTGATACAACATGTTGAAGTATATTTGATTTCCCAAATAACTTCAACACAAAATCACCGGTTTATGTTTTTCCTTTCATAAAGTAATAATTCAGATGAAGTTTGTCTTTGAGTTACTCAATCTTCCTTTGTGAATTTTTAATTCTAGTTAGTTTAATATACTTTTAAAGATTGCTATTTAACTCATCTGCTCTTTCTACATAAAGGGTTTCATGCAGGATTTGACAAAAGTTTTAAATAGGTGAAAATCTAATGAGACTTAGGTGATATTTGCAATCACTTGAAGACAAAGAAATGTCAGGCATCAGCAAGCAATTTAAGGGATTTGCAGTGCTCATGGCGTCTTTCTAAATCCCCGAATTCATGCACAAAGGTGGCCTATTTTGCTCCATATCGCCGTCCCCTGGACAGCACACATTCATGTTGTCTGGTGGTTTGTTGGGGAAGTCGGGAAATTCAGAAGCAATGACTGTGAGACCAGCTAGTGATGAAAAGAAAGAAGACAGAATTCAGAGAGGGCGTATGAAAAGTCTTGCATTGACTATCAGCCTCAAACTGGAGAGATATGCAAAGTAAGATCTTCAGTTAATTTGATCCTTCTTTGGCTCTCAGATTTCATTTTTTTCCCCCTTTGATACCATAACAGTACTCTGAAGTGACCATGAGAGTCATGGTTTTAAAATAACATCATTCTTATGTTTGTCTTTGGTCATAAATCCCAATGTGGACAAGTTGTGTAATGTGTTGTTTAAGTCAGTTTTGCATAATAACTCTGCCCAACAAACCCACTCTCCTAGTGGTTCCAAGGAGAGGCACGGTCCCTTCATAGGTCTTGGAATTGGCTGGGGTGGCTGTTCTTTTTATTTATTTATTTATTTTTGGTTAATCCTCACCCAAGGATATTTTTCCATTGATTTTTAGAGAGAGTGGAATGGAGAGGAAGAGACAAAGAGAAACATCGATGTGAGAGAGACACATGGATTGGTTGCCTCCTGCACGCATCCCAATCAGCGTTGGGGAACTTGCAAACCAAGGTATGTGCCCTTGATCAGAATTGAACCCGGGACCCTTTAGTCTGAGGGCTGACGCTGTATCCACTGAGCCAAACCGGCCAGGGCTGGAGTAGCTGTTCTTCAGAATGCAGGTCAGCTTCATATCCACTCCACACAGCTCATCTGGGACCCAGGCAAGAGCTGGTGATAAGAGAGAAATGCAAAAGCACAAGACGAAGCATGCATGCTAGGTTGTTTATTTATTCTGTATATACATAGCAATTATTTTATTTTATTATATTTATTGCAATTATTTAGGTGACATTGGTTAATACAATGACATAGGTTTCAGGTGTACAATTCTATAACTCACCATCTATCTATTATATTGTGTGTTCACCACCCCATGTCAAGTCTCCTTCCATCACCATTTATCCCTCCTTTACCCTCTTCTATCTCCCTCACCCTCTTTCCCTCTGGTCATCACCTTATAGTTGTCTGTGTCTATGAGGTTGTTTGGTTGGTTTTTTGCTTAATCCTTTTACCTTTATCACCCAGCTCCCAACACCTCTCCCTCTGACAACTATCTATCTGTTCTCTGTATCTATGAGTCTATTTTGTTTGTTAGTTTATTTTGTTCATTAGATTCCACATATGAGTGAAATCATGTAATACTTGTCTTTCTCTGACTGCCTTATTTCACTTAGCATAATAATCTTCAGATCCATTTATGCTATGGCAAAGGGTAAGATTTCCTTCTTTCTTACTGTCCAGTGTATTTTATTGTGTAAATATATTGTGTAAATATATTGTGTAAATATACCACAGCATTTTTATCCACTCATCTACTGATGGACACTTGGGCTGCTTCCAAATCTTGGCTGTTGTAAATACGCTGCAATGAACATAGTGATGCCTCTATTCTTTGAGTTGCTTTTTTCCCCCTGTAATTATTCTCACCCTGTTCCCACTCTCCATGTAATTTAAGTTGTTGAAGTTGCTTATAAGAATGAAAAGTTCATGAGGGTAACTAATTAAGTGTGAAAAATTATTCAAACACAAAGCAACATCTCAAGAAATTGCAATGTTATTTTCTTTGTGGCTATAGGATTCAGAGTATTTAGAATAATTTTTGGAAATAAAATATATAAATGTGGTTATGTAACAAATATTTTCTGTGATTAAAAGTTATAAAAGGTGATAAACACATTTTTTTTTTCAAAGAGAAGTAGATAATTTACCTACCGAGTTAGGCCATTAGAGGGGCTGACTCTAACATGATTCTAATGCTTTGTGGCTCTGGGGGAAATTACTCAGTTTTATGTCAGTATCTTCTATAAAATAAGAAATCTAAATTAAAACTCTTCTAAAGATGCCTTTCTGTAAAATGCTATAAGCTCCACATTACTGCACACATTATTCCACTTTACATGTCCTGCTCTCCTAAATCAATGGAATGCTGCCTTTTCATTTTTCTGAAAGCTTGTAGCATCCACAGAGCAAAGTCTGTTCTTGGTTTTCCTTTTGCAGAATAACTACATCCTTGAGCATATGGAACAGAGTAAGGAAACCGCAAAATGGCACAGTGGATGCATTTATGTAATCTCTGCGTTGTCTCCTGGCAGAACAGTGGGGATCATGCTTACTGCTCACTGTGAATAAGGAACACTGTGTGTCATGCTGACAAGTTCATATTATTTATCTGAGGGAGAGGAAAATATGATTATTCAATGTGTTGATGCCCTAAATATATCCTCAAGCATGCCAAGTGCTTAATTACAGCCTAAACACTGAAACCATAGTATAGAGAGGAGATTTACTCTGGGGCCAACACAAACTGATAGTGGTATTGAACAAACCAGAGAGGTTTGAAAGCGGATTACCAAGATAGTTCTTAAGGACTAATTTTCTACACTGGATTAGTGAAGTTACTTAGGGTTTATTAATTTGTTCCCCCTTCAGAAAACTTTTTATCTCACTTCTTACATTTGTTTGAAAACATCCTTGAGTCTTCAAGCTAAAAGAAAAAGGATTTTTAAAGTTTTTTGTTGTTGCTGTTGCCTAATCAATAGAAATTGCAGATGAGGAAAATGCTATTAAATCAGGCTTAAGTGTATCTTTATTCTTGTACAAAGTCAATGAGTATTAAAATACATACATGCACATATATCCTCAAAGGATTTAAATAAAAATAGACAAAATAAGAACAATGTTTTCTTTAAAAACATCAAGCCTGATAAAGTAAACATTATTTTTAAAAGTCATATAAAATAATGGGCACACTTTCATATATATATTGCACAATATATAAGGCAGAGGTCTCCCTATTATCGGGGTATTTATTTTTAAAACCTTGTCTCAGTACGCCTGCTACTGCACTTGATTTCTGGTTGTGTTTAATTTCTGGTAATGTAAGCTGGGGGGATTTACATATACCTTAGGCCGGGGGTGCTGTATACAGGTATGCAATGGAGGTTCAGGGGAATCCCATGTAGATTTTATGGAGTAAATAACCCCTCTAGGCATCTGATTTAGATTGAAACAATGGACGTGGAAAACAAGAAATCCTTAATGCTCATCAGGATTCCCATTATGGAGACCATTTTAGCTTGTGTTAAATTACCATATTTTTGTTTTATCTCCATGAGTAATGATTCATGAAGACATTTTGCTTTTAAGTAATTGCTCTAAATACCTAAGAATTGCTTCTGAATTGCTTGCAGTCAACTGGGAACCATTCTATTACCATCACTCTTGTCCTATGGCCTCTACCTCTTAAAAAATATGTTTTCTTCTGGACCACCCCTGTGTAGGTATTTAGTAAATTGACATGTTTTGAATTTTAATTCTCTAATTAAAAATGCATTATCTGATAGGGCATTGGGGAAAAAATAAGAAGGAAGCATAAACCATTTATGAAGATAATGGATAGCCTGGCTGGCATGGCTCAGTGGTTGAGTGTTGACCTATGAACCAGGAGATCATGGTTCGATTCTGGTCAGGGCACATGCCCTGGTTGTGGGCTCGATCCCCTGTAGGGGGAGTTCAGGGAGTGATCAGTGATTCTCTCTCATCATTGATGTTTCCATCTCTCTCTCCCTCTCCCGTCCTCTCTGAAATCAATAAAAATTTTTTTTTTAAAAAAAAAATGGACAGAACCTTACATGAGACTTGGGAAGCTAGATTCTCAAACTACCTAACGAGAGATGTAACATGAAATGAGTCAACAAACTTCTTGACCATTTATTGTTTCCTCATCTGAAAGATAATAGAAAAAACAACACCTTACTTCCATGATTCCTTTGTCTGTAAATTATGTGATTTTATTGTAATTATCATGTGTTCATGTTTTCTAATTTGAAAATAATTAGAAGTACCTCTGGTTTCAGTATAAGGTTCCCAAAAGTATAGAAAGAAGAAAGACTTAAAATTTTGTATCTTTTAAATTATTTTTCTGAACAATATTATTATAAAAATAGAAATAATACATGTTCATGTATAAAATTTTGGCAATATATGAACATCTACCATAAAAAGTTTAGATTCACCCATAAGGCATCCAACCCTAGAGAAACATTGGTCAAGGAGTGTAATTATGTAATAAAAAATAATGCTTTTAGAGTTTGAGGTTTTGACTTTTATAGTTTATGTAAAATATTTTAGTCAAAAATGTGTCCAGATATTTGATTTAAGAACTTGAGAAAACTCTGTGAATTTTGAAATTCAATGATTACACTCTAGGAAGCAATACTGAAGACGTGAAAATAAACCACTATAAGCAGACACCTCAAATAGGTGCAATAATTACAACAGGGGAAAGCAGTAGAGAGTGTTTTTAATAATTTACATTCACTTACAAGCAAAACAGAAAGAAAGCAATGAAGAGGAGAGGCAAGGTAATATTCTTAGAAATAGGAACAATATTCTTAGGATTACGTGAACTTTGTAACCCAGGGCCAGGGCCTACTTTCCTGCATACTTTAAAGAAAGCATGTAGTTGTCACTGGGACTGTGCTATACTCTCATCAATAGAAGTCCTTGAAAACAGAAGGAAGGCGCAGTCAACTCCAGTAGAAGCTGAAGGTTGTTAGTAAGCCAAGTTAGAGGAATGTCTTGATCAGTTTCCAAATGTGTTAGCCTCAGGCCACATTTAACAAAAATACTCATCTTGCTCCGGCCAAAGAATGCGTCTGAGTAGCTATTATTATTAATCGTGAGTAAACACTGTGGAGACAAGGAAGTGCCGGGGACAGCAGAGCCTTGCTCATATGCTATGCACCTGAGCTCCTTGCCATTGGTTCCAGACCTAGTTGCCATGGGAACTATATAAGGAATAATGTTGATTTTATTTTATTTTTTTCCACCGCTGTGTAGAACAAGGACAAGTTCCATGGAGATGGCTGTCAGTGAACATGATGTGGGAAGGGAAGGGAAGAGCTTGTTTTCCCCAAGAGTTCTTTTTTCTCTTTTAATTTATCATTATTGTTGAAAGTATTACAGATGTCTCCCTTTCCACCCCGCACTGGCCCCTTCCACCCCTCTCACAGCCCCTCCCCAGGCCTTCACCCCACTATTGTCTACTAGTATGTCCATGGGTTAAGCATGTAAGTTCTTTGGGTGATCTCTCCCCCCACCCTTTCCCTCTGAGGATCCTCAGTCTGTTGCAGCTCCAATTCTTCACATTTGAGACAGAAACCTACATGGATTAAGGAAAGGAAATGCCCTTTGTCCCCAGTGAGTGATGGGAAGGAAGGAGGTTGAGAGATTCTCAATCAGGAATCATATCAGAGATTTCTAGAGATCAAAATAGAATTCTTTGTTTAGAATATGCTCTTATTGATTTCAGTTTTCTGTGTGCACATCTTTATACTTTATTGAAGAAAAACAGGAAAGTCTCCTGCCAGAGAGATGGAAAGGGAGAGCAAAAGCAGGAAGAACATGCAGCTGTAAATTCAAATCTGAGTCTTAAAGTAGCTTCACTGCCTTGTGGACTTCACTTCAAATACTTGGAAAGATTCTGGTCAAGCATGAGCACGTGCAACAGTGGTTCTACTCAATGGGTTTTAAAGAGGCTGCGTACAAGGGGTGTGGTCTGGAGGCAAAGCCCAGGTCTCCGTCCTTCCCAGGGGAATCGCTGCTGTCAGGTGAACTGATCAGACTCGTTCCGGTTTTAAATACTCCTCTTCAGGGGGGCAGAAATAGACAGATGCATGTGCGCCTTTACCTTGGAATGTATTGTTAATAAATAAAAAAACTCTCTATCGTCAAAAAATACATTTAACCAATTATTTTGAGTGCGGCTTTAAGAAGTCTTGTTTCTGATGAGGTCTGGGTTTCATTTTTTTTTCCTCGCAAAATCCTAATGCAGTTGGTGGAATCACTCATCTTCAGCTTTCTTAAGGAAATTCAATTCTGTTCTGTCCATTGTACTTGCCGGTATTTGACTTTTATGCCAGAATTAACCAGCAAATATCTCCCTTTTCTGAAATATGATAATTGAATGGCTAACTTAAAGAGAAATGAATAAGTTACGAGAGTCATTAGTCTAGAAAGAGAAAGAAGTGATCATTGAAAAATTACCATCATATACCATGGTTGGAGGGAAGCTTAAAAAGTCAGCCACCCAACTGGTGGTTGGTTCCTTTATCTTATTCCTGGGACAAGATAGTGGTTTCTGCTCTTCCATATCAAGGAACCTTTCATTCATTAGCAGTAATTCATCAAGCTTTTCTGATAGTTCTGAGTCCAGCTCTTCCATCTTGAGCTGAAACCCTTCTGCATGTGCCCCTTATACACGTGCCAAAACTCTGACCCAAGGGCCAGGCTGACATTCTTCTGCGGCCCTCTGTGATAGTACGGCTAATAGAAAAGGCAGACAAACACATCCCAGTAATGTCTAGCCTTGGTGGAAAGGGGGGTAGACAGACAAGGTTATGTGAGTTCCCTTCACTCATCTCCTCACTTGTTTGCATCCTGTTGAATGACATCATTCATTGCTCTATGTGTCCAACGCGTGTTTTCCATCAGGCACACAGTTGCACTTGCAGCTTGAGATCTGCCCTTCCTTGCTGAGCTTGTAGGGATCAAAAACTAGCATCTATCTCTTCTTTTGAGTTCAGGATCTGATGAGAGTCGGCCACATGCTGTGAATATGTCAGCGTCATTGCTTTGAAAACTCACTCTGGGGCCGGGGCTGCACCTGGCTTTGGGCATGTAGCTAACATCTCCTAGTCGGTGTGGATCTTAGGCTAGGCCCCCTGAAGGGATTACTTCATCGCCATCCAAGAGATAGGAGGGAACCGGACAGCGCATCTCTAAATGCTGAAAGACTGGGAAATGAAATTGAGAAACGCAGACAGACCAGTCTATCAGGAGGAGGAGTGAGGAAGGAGTTGGGGGAGAGTTTGCATGTGTTGCTCCGTGGGAATACAGGGCAAGATTCTGGCTACCCCCAGATACCCAAGAGGAACAGGACTTTGCATCGGATTTTAAGATGAATGTCATTATTCTTGTGGTCTGTATGTTTCCAAGTCCTTTTATTTAAAACTTTGGAAGATAGTTATGGACCTTTGTGGAAAGGAAACCTCTGATCCACTAATGCTACTTTGGCAGGCAGCCCGCGATAAATACAGACTCATGTGTCAAGATTCAGGATGCAGGCCTAACTGATGTGGCTCAGAGGGTGGAGCATCGGCCTGCAGACTGAAGGGTCCCAGGTTTGATTCTACTCAAGGGCACATGCCCGGGTTGTGGGCTCTATGCCCAGTGGGGGGCATTCAGGAGGCAGCTGATCCATGATTCTCTCTCATCATTGATGTTTCTATCTCTCTCTCCCTCTCCCTTCCTCTCTGAAATCAATAGAAATATATAAAATAAAAAGATTCAGGATGCAGACGCTGTTGATTGTCACCCAGGCGCCAGACGCCATGGCATCACTTCCACATTTGATTCGGGTCATAGTTTGAAGGAGCAGGTGTGATTTAACAACTCTCTCAGATAAGAGCTGATTATTATTCCTAAGGTCACACAAAGAGTAAACCCACGATTTGAACAGATGATACTGGGCAAGTTTTCTCATATTGACTCCCCCTCTTCCCTTCCTGTTTATAAAAAGGTCTTACAGCTAATTTCCTGTGTCTCCTAGGACTGAAATCATTGTTCTTGTTTGTAATTTTGTGCAAATTGTAACTACTCATGAGCAAAAAGGCCAAGTGTAGCTGAATATACAAGCCTATTACTAAAATTATTATTTTTTTTAATTTTTTTAAAAATATATTTTATTGATTTTTCACAGAGAGAAAGGGAGAGGGATAGAGAGCTAGAAACATCGATGAGAGAGATACATCGACCAGCTGCCTCCTGCACAACCCCCACCGGGGATGTGCCCGCAACCAATGTACATGCCCTTGACCGGAATCGAACCTGGGACCTTTCAGTCCACAGACCGACGTTCTATCCACTGAGCCAAACTGGTTTCGGCTAAAATTATTTTTGAAATACTGCCAAGGTAAGGCTTTGTCCTTTCAACTACTCTAATTTAATGCTCTAAAATTTATGAAACTAAGTTATCGATGTGCTTGATCTAGGGGTTGATTTCAGGGAAAATAATGATTCCTATTTTAAAATGGTGGGTGAAAGTTCAGAGGCTTCCAAAAATCCCCTGCCACCGTGTGTTAGACGGGATTCTGAAGTGTTGGATACATCCTGGGTCCCCTCCAGATCATATTCCAATGAATTATAAAGCTGTGTGATTCCAACCTAGAGCTCCTAGAGGCCTTTTACAAGTTCTGTCCAAGACAACCCCCCAAAGCATGTGGCTGCCTTTGAAGAGAACCTGTTTTCTCTTCCGCATCCTGCTTGGCAGCTGACACTGAGCTTGGCTGTGACCGCGCAACCTCGCCGTGAACTCTTATCTCTCTCTCTGTGTCAGCTTTGCCTTGGCAGCTGCCTGGAATAGACATTTAGATCGTTAGATCTGGGGTTTCATTAAAGTGCTGCACAAGAAATGAAACCCTGGGTTCCATGGTTAGGAAATAAACATGTCAAGGTAACTAATTGTAAACATCTAAAATGCTGCTAAGTTTCCTTTGCGGTCCTAAATGTAGTATCAGAACGTGTTCCCACACCGATTGCCAAAACCCGGCAGACATTTGCGTGCGTTGAATGCCCTAGGTCTGGCCCCTTAGGCGGCCCACTGCTGCCTTCAGGTCACTCAGCAGCATGCAGAATGCAGAGCTCAACAGAATCCTCATCTCCCCCCTCCCCGCCCCCCCACCCCCAGACACAGACACAGAGTCCCAGCTCCTGCCCTGTGGGCCAGCTTGGCTGGGACCTCCACACTGTCAGCCTCATGGGCATCACTCTCCGGAGAATGGAGTGAAAACTCCCTGCCTCACAGGTTCAGGACCCAGGTGTCCTGTGACCCTGCTTCTGACGACTTGCTTTTCCCAACATGCTGTTCATTTTGTAGACGTCCACAAAGGACCCTGTGGGGGGCATTCTAGGAAAATGTGTTGAGGTTTTTCTGTGGTGTCTTTTTCTTTTGGAAAAACCCTCATGGTTGGGATTATTGTCCTTATAAAAGAGACCTCAGCCGGCTGGTGTTGCTCAGTGGTTGAGCATCGACCTATGAACTAGGAGGTCATGGTTTGATTCCCAGTCAGGGCACTCAGACAGGGCAGGAGGAGTGAGGTGATCAATGTAGGTGCAAACAGAAATGGCTTTTTAGTCCAGAGAAATGTCAATGACATAGTTGCTTTGTAGAACGCATTGCTAGTCTCCATTCAATTTAGGGATACAGCTGAGAACAGTTTGCTTCATTGCAGTGTTTCTTTATGAAGACATTTCCTGCAAGCCCCGTGGCAGGAGGGGTTTGACTTTTACTAGGCAATTGGCTTCTTCAAAAAAAAAAAAAAAAAATACACATAAACACACATACACACACACACACACACACACACACACACACACACACACACACACACTGAGTGGTCAGATTATTATGATCTCTGAATGCATAATAATCTGGCCACTCAGTGTGTGTGTGTGTGTGTGTGTGTGTGTGTGTGTGTGTGTGTGTGTGTGTGTGTGTATACACATACTAGGGGCTCGGTGCACGAAATTCGTGCACTGGGGGTCCGGAGTCCCTCAGCCCAACCTGCCCCCTCTCACATACTGGGAGCCCTCAGGGGATGTCCTACTGACGGTTTAGGCCTGCGCCCCACGGGGAGTGGGCCTAAGCCGCAGTCTGGCCTCCCTTTGTGGGAGGCAACTGGGCTGATCAGGGGAAGGCACCAGCCCCATCACCCCGCTGCTGCAGCCACTGCCAGTCACTGCAGCCACCAAGGTGTTTTCATCAACCCGGACTCCAGTCCCTTCACCAAGAAAAAAATGACAACTTTCTTTAGGCATTTTCAAGGTGTGTCTTTCATAGGGTACGCATTTCTTTCTTTATTTTTTATCCTCACCTGAGGATATGTTTCCATTGACTTTTAGAGAATGTGGAAGAGAAAGGGAAAGACAGAGAGAAACATCCAAGTGAGAGGAACACTTTGATTGGTTGCCTCCTGCATGAGCCCTGATCTGGGCCCTGGCCAGGGAGGAGCCTGCAACCTAGGTACATGCCCTTGATCAGAATCAACCCAGACCCTGCTGTCTGCAGGCCGAGGCATTATCCACTGAGTCAAACCGGCTAGGGCAGGATATGACATTTCTTAGCCCTCCAGCAGCAGACCTTCATTTTTTTCTCCAGAAGTGTGGTGGAAAAACCCTAGATCACCTTTTTGGATTCTTATTACCCAAGTTACTAAGAATATTACCAGTGGCATACAGGAAGCTTAGCCAATGTGCAGTCAGAAAAGGTGTTTCCTCTATAGTTCACACCAATCGAAGGCTGGGCCCTGCCCGGGCCTAAAGCCTCTGGCCAAAGCTTTAGGCCTGGGCAGGCCCCTCCAGCTCCCTCTGATCACTGGCTCAGCCCCTGCCCAGGCCTGCCCAGACTGAAAGCCTCTTGGGCAGGAGCGGACCCCCAGCTCCCTGAGATCAATCGCAGGGGGTCCGCTCCTGCCCAGGCCAAAAGCAGACCCCCACCTCCCTGCCCAGGCGATTGATCGCAGGGGATCTGCTCTTGCACCAGGCTGAAGCAACCCCCAGCTCCCTGCGATCGATTGCAGGGGATCTGCTCTGGTACCAGGCCGAAAGCCTCCGGTAGGGCCAGAGCGGACACCCAGCTCTGGGGCCAGAGTGGAAACCCAACTCCCTGCGATTAATCGCAGGGGGTCCGCCGGAGGCTTTCGGCCTGGTGCCGGAGCAGACCCCAGCTCCCTGCAATCCATCACAGGGGTCTGCTCAGGGCGCCTATGTATGCAAATTAACCGCCATCTTGGTTGGGTTGATTTGCATGCTCGCCCTGATTGGCTGGTGGGCGTGGCTTGGGCGTAGTGAAGGTGTGGTCAATTTGCATATTACTCTTTTATTAGGTGGGATATATATATACTAGAGGCCCAGTGCTCGAAATTTGTGCATGGGGGTGTGTGTCCCTCAGCCCAGCCTGCACCCTCTCTAATCTGGGACCCCTCAAGGGATGTCCGACTGCACGTTTAGGCAGGGGGGCTGGAGAAGGTCAATGGGGGGTAAAGGGGTCATATGTAATACTTTCAACAATAAAGAATTATTAAAATGTTTCTGATAATTTCTATTTTGGAGTCATAAACTGTAACATCTATTAAAATATTTTCTGATTCTTTATTTCAGTTGAGTCATCCTAATAGTTGTTCAGAAACTGAAATATATTGTGTTATAACTATTAGTGAATTTAACTTGCAGGAACATTATTAAAATACTAGAGACCCAGACTGCACCCTCTCCAATCTGGGACCCTTTAAGGGGCTAAATGGGCAGTCAGACATCCCTCTCACAATCCAGGACTGCTGGCTCCCAACTGCTCGCCTGCCTGCCTTCCTGATTTCCCCTAACTGCTTCTGCCTGCCAGCCTGATTGATGCCTAACTGCTCTCCTGCCAGCCTGGTCACCCCTAACTGCCCTCCCCTGCAGGCTTGATTGCCCCCACCTGCCCTCCCTTGCTGGCCTGGTCCCTCCCAACTGCCCTCCCCTGCTGGCCATCTTGTGTCCACATGGGGGCAGCCATCTTGTGTGCTGGAGTGATGGTCAATTAGCATATTACTCTTTTATTAGATAGGATTTGAAAGTTCTGAGAAAATTTTCATATGCAATTGTTTGATTTTTCTCTGAAACTATTTGAAAACATAATCTATCTAACAAGCCACTATGTTTTGGTGTTGTTACTCTGAGGATAAAAAGCGGAAAAAATAGCCCTAACTGGTTTGGCTCAGTAGATAGAGCATCAGCCTGTGGACTAAAGGGTCCTGGCTTCAGTTCCGGTCAAAGGTATGTACCTCGGTTGCAGGCTCCTCCCTGGTCGGGCCTTGAACAGGAGGCAACCAATTGATGTGCTTTTCTCACATAGATGTTTCTCTCTGTCTTTCCCTCTCTCTAAAAATCAATGGGAAAATATCCTTGGGAGAGGGTTAAAAATTGAAAAAATATGTATGAACTGCAAGCCATGAATCCCTATCACAGAGGATCTTGAACCTCATTCAGATACACATTTGTTTATTACTTATTATTAAATGTAAGCAGACATTCATTAATGAGTGCCTATTGCAGGCAAGTAATGTTCTAGGTGCTAAGCAACCCACTGGTGTTTTGGTTTGGGTTCCAGCAAGCCCAGATGGAACACTCAAATTGAAGTATTTAAAAGCTATTTTTTTTTTAAAAAAAAGCTATTGACAAAACTAGCTTTTAGCTTTGCAGAGTTACAGGGTAGGTTTTAGCAAAGTCCTCAAGGGCTGGCCCAGGACAAAGGCTGGCATCAGAGGGAGGTGATTCCACCCCCAGCGAAGGCGCATGGGTGCAGGGAGACTGCTGGACATGAGGAGCAAAATAACATCTGAGTAGAAGAGAGAAAGGAAGAGACAAGGTAATGTGAAGTATGTGCAGAGGTCAGGGATTGTGACATGTTTTCCTGGTGAGCATGCTGTTGACATGTTCACATTGTGATTTTGTGGGGAGAGCCAGGTATCGGCCCAGATCAGCCCTAAGTCCTGATGTCTGTCAGGTGCAGAAGGAGAAAATGGCTGGATCCCAAGGACAGTTAACATTCATCGGGAATCGTACTTAGGATGTGATGGAAGCTGTGCAGGAAGGAGCGTCAGAGATGAACCTCAGTGTTGGTTGTGGGATTGGAGACCTGCGCTGGCGTGAATGGTGGGGCGTGTGACTGTGGCTCAGGTCAGCAGGTCAGTCCTTACGAGGTTTCTGGCCCCCAGCCCCACGTTCTTCATTTCAGGCTCTTATGCAGCATCGTGGATTGGTTCCTTATTAGAATCTCGCATTTTATATGTGTTCCACTGAAAACACAATTAGGTATAATCTCTTATCTTTGGAGAGCTTACATTTTAGTTCAAATGATAACGCAAACAAGTGCTTGCTCCATAACTTCCAAAAACAGTAAATAATGAAGCCAAATATTAATTTGGGGCACTATAGTCACAAACTTAAAAATAAATAAAACTCCATTTCATAAATTATTACAATACATAGATTCAATTTAAGGTTCTCTATTTAGTTATATACTTTAAAAATTTTTTAACATTAGAACTCAGAAAGAACAGATTCGTTATTTCAATTTAAGGGAGTTGACTCAAGAATGTAATTATTTTAGTTCTCTTTATCATTTACAAGGCTCAGACATCACATTGCTTTAATGGAATTCATTTATCTGTGCTCTATGTTTATATTTCTATATAGTGTGTTTCTAATTAAACATTATTTAGTTGCAATTGAGGAGTACATCTAAATTAATTTAGGATTGTAGTATACTCAGTGTTTTCTTGCCATTAATTTACTTAGGACCAAGGGGTATTCAGATGTACTGATGCTTTCCTAATAAATAAGCTTTATTCCCAGAAGTTTGAAATAGCCGTCTCCTCTCCTCGAAGACTTCTGTGTGCCTGCACAGTAGGTAGAGGTTCTGATGTGGATGCAGGGACTATAAATTGAGAAAGTAGAGAGCGCGCCCTATCAGTGTGGCTCAGTGGTGGAGCATCCACCTATGAATCAGGAGGTCATGGTTTGATTTCTTGCGATTCCTGGTCAGGGCACATGCCTGGATTGCGGGCTCAATCCCCAGTGGGAGGAGTGCAGGAGGCAGCCGATCCATGACTCTCTCATCATTGATGTTTCTCTCTCTCTCCCTCTCCCTTCCTCTCTGGAATACACACACACACACACAAACACACACACACACACACACGCACACATTTAAAGAAAGAAAGTAGAGAGTGCTATTCCTAGGGCTGCTACATTTCAAGTTATCCTCAACCTTAGCTGCTGAAGATCTGCCTGAATTTCAGAGAGGACTTTGTCCAGGTTACACTCTTTCACACAGTTAACACTAAACATGCTTCGGAGCTCCAGGAAAAGGCCCTTCCTAAATTGCCTTTACCTCACATGGCGACATGTGCTTACCTTACTTGGTATTGATTAAATGTTGATTTAAATAGCTGAGAAAGAAAAGGGAGACATTGATTTTGTGTGACGCTGCTAAAGTCTCTAAATTATTTACCATGAGAAAAACAACAACACAGTGGTTTTTAGGAAAACTGTCATTAGAGTTTATCTTGGGAAATACACACACACACACACACACACACACCCCTCAGGGATGTTTATTCTCCCCTTTCTTACATAGGCTCTGAGGAATCTGTGGAAAGGAGTCACATTATGAAGGTATAACGAGTCCTCCCTATGGTGCTTGCACTGCTGTTGAAAGCAATGTGTACAGTAGAACTACGTATGAGTGTCCCAGTGGCACCCTAAGAAGGAAAAACCTGGCGTAGAAATTATTATAAGAAACGACTTTTTTACATAGACCTTTTTACTGTTCTCATAGCATCTTCTTTAATGTAGTATTGTAAACAGCAGTTTTCAAGAAAATGTTCAGGTCATCTTGGACGTATTAATGCTCAAAACAAAGTTATGTAAATGCTCAAATTTTGAATTCATAATAATTAAAATCTTTAAACTGGATTTTTTCCTGTTTAATATATGCATGTCTCCATATTAAACATGCTATTTTTATTTTTAAATTATTTTAGAGAGGCAGGGAGAGGGAGAGAAAGATAGAAACACCAGTGATAAGAGAGAATCATTGATTGGCTGCCTTCTGCACGCACCCCACTGGGGTCGAGCCTACAGCTGGGGCATGTGCCCTGACTGGGAAGGAAATGTGACCTCCTGGTTCATAGGCTGATGCTCAACCACTGAGACATACTGGTTGGGCTGAACATGCTATTTTTAGATTAAATAAAACACGTTAATCCAGCCATGAAAGAAATGAGGAACAAATTAATATTTTTGGTTATAAATAAATGGCAAAACTCCACTTCAGTGAAATACAGTGCTCTTTGAAAAAAAAACACAAAAAACAACAACCAATAGATTTTTAAAACTTAAAAAAGCAAATGGTATTGTAAGTAGCTATTTTATTGGTTTCAGAGAGGAAGAAAGAGGGAGGGAGATGCCCTAACCCAGTGGTCGGCAAACTGCGGCTCGCGAGCCACATGCGGCTCTTTCGCCCCTTGAGTGTCAAAAATACCACGTGCGGGCGCACACGTACAGTGCGACTGAAACTTTGTGGCCCATGCGCAGAAGTCGGTTTCCGGCTCTCAAAAGAAATTTCAATCGTTGTACTGTTGATATTTGGCTCTGTTGATTAATGAGTTTGCCGACCACTGCCCTAACCGGTTTGGCTCAGTGGATAGAGCGTCGGCCTGTGGACTCAAGGGTCCCAGGTTCGATTCCAGTCAAGGGCATGTACCCAGTAGGGAGTGTGCAGGAGGCAGCTGATTGATGTTTCTAACTCTCTATCCCTCTCCCTTCCTCTCTGTAAAAAATCAATAAAATATATTAAAAAAAAAAAAAGGGAGGGAGAGATAGAAACATCAATGATGAATCATTGATTGGCTGCCCCCTGCATGCCCCCTGCTAGGGATAGAGCCCACAACCAAGGCATGTTCCCTTAACGAGAAGGGAGCTGGGATCCTTCAGTCCACAGGCCACGCTCTATCCACTGAGCCAAACTAGCTAGGGCTCCTCTCCCTGTTCTTTATTATCATTGCTCACCAATCACTAATTTCCCATCTCCCACCACATGAAAAAGGGAGCAAACCATTATTACTGATG
The DNA here is from genome assembly GCA_025583905.1 of Ia io. NCBI lineage: Eukaryota > Metazoa > Chordata > Mammalia > Chiroptera > Vespertilionidae > Ia > Ia io. Next base: position 523,594 of record JAJQQW010000014.1, read on the forward strand.
AGGCAAAGGCTCCTGGGAAACCCCTTGTATTGAAATCACAGAGGCCTGGCTTCCGCAGGCTCCAATAGCATTTGTGGACATCATTCCCACAGTGCGCGTCATCCATCACCCTGGGCCTCTCGCCCAGCCACTGGCAGCGGCTCTCAGATTCTCATTGCGCTTCATTAGTAATGACCACAAAGGGGACACTTACCCCACGCCTGGAGTGCAATGCGAGTGTATTTGCTCTCCGGCCTTGTTAAGTTTGCCATTCAGAGTTGTATAGTATACTAGTAAGTGCGGACTAGCACATTGTCAATCACCACTCCTCTCGGACTCTTCAGGCTGCAGTCAGGGCATCACTCCGATGTGGCCTTTTAAATGTTCACTGCTCTCCCCACACACTTCCTCTCATATCACCAGAGAGCGAGGAGCCAGGGTGGAACAAGAAGGGTGGTCCTCACCCGGTGGGTGTGGCTCAGTGGTGGAGCATTGACCCATGAACCAGAAGGTGACAGTTCGACTCCAGGTCAGGGCACATGCCAGGTGGTGGGCTCGACCCCCAGTAGGAGGCATGCAGGAGGCAGCTGATCGATGTTTCTCTCATCCATGTTATCTCTCACTCTCCCTTCCTCTCTCTCTAAAAATATTGTTAAATCACAAAACAAAAACAGGTGTCTCATTTTAACAAAGTACATATATTTCTGAAACATTAGTTAAATAACTTTGAAAAACATCAAATTGTATTTAAATTGCAATAGAGGTCCGCTATTTAATGAGACCCAATCATAAAACTTTCACCAAAGCAAATGATGTTTTTGTAAAATAATCATTTCATAAATAATATACAGAAATTCATGTATTAGAGATAAAAGGAAGTACTGTATGCAATGGTCTATTAAACCATTGGTTTTGATAAATACAGTAACTTGCTAACAAAAATATGTTCCTCAATATCAAGGTCATAGGAAAGGTAAAGATAAATCAGTAGTAGTGGGTTCATAGAGATTTTGGATAGTATTAGATCTGTTTTTTTTGTTTGTAGTAATATATCTATAAAGCAGAATAAAATTCCTCATCGCAATGTAAGCTCATGCTCTTGTGAGAAGCAACCTGTGGACCCTTAACTGTAATGTCACGAGACCTCATACATGTTGTAGAGGGAAAAGTGCTGGATGTAGAAGTATGACTCAGAACCCTTAAACAAGTTTAAAAGGAAGAAGTGAACAGACGGAAGAGGCGAAGTGAAATTGGTCATGGACCTTTCAGAGTTAGATTTTGCAAATGTATGTTTAAAGGTTAGGGTAGCAAAAAGGGCAAGTGAAGAAATAGGGGTTTATTTTTATTGCACCAACTCATGGAATTGTTATGTGATTGTAATAGGAAAGATACGATAAAGGCAAACGAACACAAGTGCCTTTTTATGTTCTGCTTTTGGGCTCTTTGAATATAAGATTTATTCCCCACATGTTTACTAACCCTCCACTCCTCATTTTGATTTGTGATTGTTTAGTTACAGCATCTTTGTGGAAGATGAATACTTTTTAATGTTTCTAATGGTGCCCATTCTTAAAGCATTCCACTCAGATCCATGGGTTGGATTCCAGGATCCTAGGATCAGTCCCGTATGGTGTCTGAGAATCAGAGATAGGGCATTAGCATAGATTGCTGTTATTAAACCAAAGCTGATGCTTTCATGCCAGTGAAAGTTTTCAACAAAAATGTTGGTTGGCTAGACATTGCCATTCATGTCTCCCCTTTAGTATCTGTGACTATGCTTACCGTGGTTTTCCCATGCAAGCATTTGGGTTTCTTTTTCCAAATTCAAAATATTAGTTATTTCAGTAAAATTTTAAAAATATTCATTATTTTAGCATGTTGAAATTTCAACAGTTACTAAGACAACAGTTATTCTACTCTTTACTAATTTTCTTAAGTGGAAAAACTAGAGAGTGTTTAAGAAGGGAAAAACATATTCTTGCAGAGGGGTAGCCCAATTTTTGTTGTATACCTGGAGTAAGGGTTGGTTTAAATCAGGTTTGAATACTCATTAAGGTCAGGGGTTCAAGAGCCAGCATGTGGATATCAATCCTCAATGCTGACTGTTTGGTGTTGAACAAGTTTCCTAACCTCTCTGTCCCTTTGTTGTTTTGTGTGTGTGTGTGTGTGTGTGCTTTTTAATATGTAACTTTTGTATCATAATGGTACCTATTTCATAGGATTAATGTGAAAATTAAATATGTAACCAAAGAAAAATAGAATAACTGGCGCTTGTTACACATTATAGAACTGTTAGCATTATCATCATCATGGTCATTACTACTATTATTATCTAGTTTAACCAAATTATTTACAAGTGAGCCAGAAGTGTGACCTGCCAATGGTCATACATGTGGGTTAGGTAACTAGGTTTCCATTGAAGAAAAAGAGTAGCAGAAGGAGAAACCAGCCTCCTTATTGGTTAGATTCATTTTTTAAATGCCAGACATGAAAAGTTTTCTGTACTTTTTCTATTATTGGTTCTTGTTCCTTTTTTTTTCTTTGCCTTTAAAATAGTAAAAAAAAAAAAAAAAAAATATACACATGCTCACCTAGAATTTTGATAAAACCTTCATCTTTACATTTCCCAAAAATCCTAACACCATGGAAAAAGCAATATGTTGTATAACAATCTAAAAATAAAAAGTCAGAAGCCGTCTCCACCAAGAAAGATTCATGACCCCGCAGGGAGCATGAGCAACACAGGTCCTGATATCGCCACAGGAGCCAAGGAGGTGACCTTGACTTCCTTCACCAAATCACAGCTTATTCTTCTATTCAATGCCATCAAATTAGTAAAGCACGGTAATTAGAAACAAACGTTTATGGGTTCAAGTGTTAGCCTATCATTTATTGCATGAGGGATACCGGGCAAGGTCCTTAACTGTCCTGAGCATCTTTTTCCTCATCTGCACATTAGAGGTAACTCGAATGCCACCTCCATGGGTGTGCTGTGAGGACTGAATGTACCTGCCCATGCAAAGGAGGTTCCACAATGTCTAGTGTATAATAATTTCTCAATATTTAATGCTATTATTGCCACACCCTGATGTAAAATGGTAATGCATTTTAGATTGTATTAGTTGTAGGAAAATATAGCCTTTTTAAAAAGGTCATCTTTCATTCATTTGACTAGTTCATCTTCAAAATTTAAAAAAAAAAAAAAAGCTTGGCACATGCGACTATATCACATCTATCTACGTCACGACATTCTCAGAAAAAATGTCCTGGGTGATTAGTTTCAAGAGCTATTGCTGAGCTTGCACATCCCTGTCCTTTGCAGCACTTTGGAGAATAACTAAATGCATCTCAGCGACAGGGTCCTCTTCCCACAGACTTACAGCAACACATTAATTAGCATAAATTCATTAACTTAGTGCTTGCCAGATGACACTGGGACCTTCACTTTGACACATGGCCAAGTCTCCGTGATCTCTATCCCTATCCATAACTAAATGTAGAGCAAGTCGCTCCTGCCCCTCGAGGACCAATCTTCCACCCAGTGCAGCCGTACCAGCCGCCCAGGAGCCCAGGTTCAGGTGGGTAAGCTTTGTCAGTTTCCCCCGGAGAAGGGAGGCACTTTTTCTCAGGTGTTGGCCATGTTTTCTGTTTATACCTGGTGTCCTGAGCTCAGTCCCTTTTCTCACCGAATATCAGAGCTTTTCACCAACCAACTGGCAGACTCCTCTTCCTTGTGGCTTCTCCTGCAAAACTTGCATATGAATTTTCAGGTTTCTCGAACCAAACAGTTTAAGAAAATGCAGTTCAATTGGTACCAAAGTGTGATCTAGAGCTGTTTGAAATGTAACTGTGGAAATTCTGCTCCCTGGGCCATAGACACACTACCATAACTAGGAATAAAAAGGGAGGTTAAGTATCAGGAGGGTGTGTGTTATAACTGGGATAAACTCCGGCTTTGAAATCAGAGTTTGGAGATTCATTCTGCAGCCATCACTACTTCCTCTGTCATCTCTGGCAAGGCATTTAATGTCCCTGAGGTTTAGCTTCCTCGCAGGTTAAATGTGCTAATATTTACTCTAAATTATTCTAGTCAAGGATTCTCCAAGTGCAGTTTGGGGACCGTGGCAGATCTCAGAGATGCTTTCACGGGGTCTAAGAGGTCGAAACTATTTTCAAAATAAAAGTAGGCCAAAATTTGCAGCTCTCTCTCCCTTCCTGCCCCAATGTCCAGCGGGAGCCCCCGCGGCTGAGACACTGGCCACCCCAGCAGCCGGACGTCGAAGCGAGTGTGAGACCTAGCTCTCCTCTGTTTAGCCAGACGTCAAAGATATTTGTAAACATGTTAACCAATGTCATGACATTTAAAAAAATCATTTTATTAAATTATGTGATGTTAACCTGCAATGATTTTATTGCTGTTATTTTAAATGAATTAAATAATAATTTGCCAGTTTTAATTTCTAATATGGCAAATATTGATAGGTATTATCCCCATAAACAAAAGTTCTTTGTTCCAATAGTTATTAAAAGTGTAAAGGGGTTCTGAACACTGTTTAGGAACTAAGTGAGATGTTATCTCCTAGAATAATTTATACACAAATAGGCATTCAGTGAATATTTTTTAAAATGACTTGGTGATATGGCAAGCTAAAGTAATTTCTTTGTTATATTTCCTGTCCTTATCCTTTTTTGAGTGATACAATGTCAAAAACCAGAAAAGGGGCAACTTGAGCAAAATCACTGGGCTGAAAGGAGAATGACCTATATAAATGTTATGATGACATGTTGGCCACATAAAAATTAGAAAGTTAAGACACTGCAGGTTTGGTCCCTGGGAAGGCAAAGGCATAACAACTGGAAATTCCTTTAAGGACAGAGTCACAGCTTTTTACAGCAACAACGGATGTTCAGATTTGATAACAAATGAGAAATGTTAAAAAGTCGTATAGGTTATCGACTTCCATTGTTTTCACTTTATGTGGTTATTTAGCATTTTATTTATTCATTTGGACAGTCATTTATTTGTCTTTTCAATCAACACATATACGTCGATTGCCTGCTGTGTGGCAGGCACGTGATAATTCCTGGCGTTCAGCGATGCTCAGGCCTCATTCCTGCCTCCTCAATGTCACGGTGAGGCTGAAAACGACACCCAAAGCAGATGAGCTTAACCAAAGGGAAGCCATCCATTTCCTAACCCAGAAAACAGGAGACAGCTTCCATCCAGTTCCTCCTCGGAGCCCAGGGGTGCCAAGGAGAACCACAATGCGATAGGGAGGGTGGGATTAGGTAAGGAAGCTGGGCCAGGGCAGGCCAGCGGACGGTGTGCTTTTGACAAGGGTGAGTGGGGTGAGCCCGTGAAAGGCAGTTGTGCCAGCACAGATCCGGGGTGTTGGCTGTAAACAGCCAGGTGTGGCCCTGCTGACAGGTATGGCGGAATCATGGAGACCAGGAATGGGAGTTTGCAGAGGCTTCTGGTTTAAATAGAACAGCTCCTCGTGGAGGGAACATGTGAATAACAGCTGGCAGCAGCTCTGTGCCTCAGATCCACGCAGGGCTCTGCGTTTGAATGTGGGTGACCGTGAACCCAAGGTGCTGTTTTCGGTGCTGGTGTCGTGGAATTCCGTACAAAGTCCGGGTGGGAGGCTGTGCTCTGCGGAAGGCAGGTGCTCATGGCTCATTGACTGGGTGAGACGATGGTAAAGGACCGGGAAATGCTATTTCAGAAGCACGTTACAGACTGAGCCTGTTCCTGTGACAGCGCTTCTATGTCTATCCCTGCTCCTGTTATGGGAAAAGTCTATCACCGTGTGTTTCCCCTCGTGACACCATCACCCCTGCTCTCAGCGCAAACGGATAGCGCCCCCCAAAAGCGCTCAGCATTCACGAATGTTCCTCCACCTACAATAAGCAGTGGTCCTAGAATAACACGGGAAGGATGTGAGTCCATATCTAGCCCATATATTATCCGGAGGAAATATGCAAGTTCAGGTTCCCGAGCTCATATTTTTGAGGCATATTTAAGTTTTCAAGTTGATGTTTTTCCTGTAAAAACTTGGCGCTTAGTGATTGATATGTTTTGCTTGCCATTGTTTAGTGAGCAAGACTTTAAGGATCTCAAATTACATTAGGGAATGTCTTTAAATTTGATAATTTCCTGGTTAAGAAAGAGCAACTGGCCTTGTGGGTGCTTACCTGCGGACACCAAGCTCCTTTTTGGTAAATTATAACACTCCAGCTAGCCAGGTCCGCAGCCATCAAAGACCCCAGCATTGACCTGAAGTGTAAAATCCTTCAGCTTAGCAACGCACATTTTGCTTGATACCATCGATTTTTGTACACTTTTGGTGACAGCACATGCACTAATCTCTTAGTGCATCTTAGGACATGCACTAAGACCCTGCGTTCCATCCTGAGATATCTTTGGTTGACAGACATTACTTACAAACTCAACTATTGGCCTTTTTTCTCTAAACACAGTGAACAGTTGTGCCTTTTCTAAATGGTACTATTTCATCAGATCCCCCAAAAGCAGTCTAGAACATGCTTGTTCTTTTTTGTTATACACACAATGAAGAACAATAATTCTTTCTCTTTGACATTTTTGATGTTTTGTTTGCAATTAAAACGTTAGTGTTTAGCTTTCTTGATACTTGCCATTTTTATAAAGCCATGCTAGTCCTTTGTAGTAGTCCTTGATCACATGCATATGTTATCAAAATTTGTCATTTAAGAAAATGATATCTTCTTTATTCATTCATCCGTCGATGGGCACCTAGGTTGTTTCCAAATCTTGGCTATTGTAATTTTGTGGCAGTAAAGATAGGGGTGCATATGTCTGTTTGTATTAATGTTTTCATGCTCTTTGGGTAAATACCCAGAAGTGGAATAGCTGGATCATATGGTAGTTCTATTCTTACACTAGAGGCCTGGTGCATGAAATTCGTGTATAGGTAGGGCCCCTAGGCCTGGCCAGCGATTAGGGCTGATCGGGGGCTTCCTTCCCCTGGCTGCTGGTTATTGGCTGGGGCCTTCCTTCCCTAGCTGCTGGCTGCAGGCCAGGGCCTTCCTTGCTTCCATGCTTCCCCCTGGTGGTCAGCACATGTCATAGCGAGCAATTGAACTCCTGGTTGGTTGAACTCCCGGGGGGCACAATTTGCATATTAGCCTTTTATTATATAGGATATGGAGGCACCTCCATACTGTTTTCCCTTATGACTGCTACTCAGCCTTAAAGCAGGTGAAGCATTGCCATTTGCAACAGCATTAGTGTATTATGCTAGGTGAAATAAGTCAGATGAAAACCGACAAAACTCATGATTTCACTCATATGTCGAATATAAAATAACAAATAAAGAAATGAACAAACAAAACAAAACAATAGTTCATAGATAGAGACATCAGATTGATGGTTACCAGAGGGGAAGGGACTAGGGGAGTGACAAACGGGTTGAGGTAGTTGAATGTAAGGGGATGGGTAGAAAGTGGACATTTGTTGGTGAGCTCACTGTAGTGCATATAGATACTAAGTTATAATGCTGTACTCTGAAACTCGCATAATGTTGTTAACCAGTATTACCTAAATTTTAAAAAAAATCCATGTCGTCTGGTAATCTCTCTGCATAGCTCTACTACATATACATTTTTTATAATTACCTGTTCTCTTTTCTTCCTTGGGATAAGAGTGATTGCATATTTATAATTACAGGTGTTTTTCCTTTTAGTTTCATATCATAGAAGCAGACCTAGGAACTTGTTCAAGGAATGTGTCCCCCACCAGTTCAAGCTCATGTTTTTATCTGTTTCTATATCTGCTCCTCCTGCCCTCTCTTCGGAAGGTGTTTGTTTCTGTATCCTAACAGCATTTATTAGGTTAAACAATAATTTTCAATGAAAACATGTTTCCCACTTGGAGGCAAATAAAAATATAACATATATCTTATCATTCCGACCTAATTGAGCTGAGGTTCGTTGGCACTCCGACTTGAATTGCTTTCCTGCTAGTTGGAGCCACTAGAGCTGTGTCTCACGCCTGGTCCCTCAGGATGCTGCTTCTCAGGACACAGCATTCCCTTTGCTCCTTGGCTGAAATGCAATTAGCTTCCACCGGGAATCACAATACAGCTATCAAGTAAGGAATAGATATGTTAAGCTAAGCATGCAGTGTATTATTTCCATGGGGCAGATGCATTTTCTGGTTTCTTGTTTTAAGTCAACTATTGGGTGTGTTTGGTTGTTGTTTTTTTCATTATAAAAATGTCAGTGGAATGATAACTACCCTTCTCTTGAATAACACAGCTTCCATTTCCCCCCCACCACTTCCTCCTGGCATGAAGTACATCAAGTCACAAGTGTAGAGATTTCATTTTAGGATGTGGTTTCTTTTAAGATAATAGTTAACATGTTGATTATGTATTATTTGCCTTTTATGTCTGTAGGTGTCAATCCCTAAATACTTTTATTTAACATACAGAGTAATTTCTTTCTTTGCCTTGATTTGAGAAAATTAATGAAATATTATAGTTCCCTTCCATAATGCAATATGGTCATATGAAAATATTAACAAGTTCATAGTATTTTAGTATTTTTTATCTAATAATTTAATGAGTTTTAATTATTCAGTTTAGAAAATATGTTAACAAGCTTATAGCAACATATTGACCTCTATCTGTTCTTATTCCTATGATTGCTAATAGTCAACTTTTTCTTGTAACGCCAATTCTGTTGCATCGTTAGCCGAGCAGCAGTTAAAAATACATGCATATGCCATTTTCCTATAGTCAAATGAAATCATTGCTTTTGCTATATTTTCCAGAGAGAATGTAATGTGCTTTTCAAATTATATCTGGCAATTAAATACATAGTTGATATTCTCTTTGACCCTTTTACATAATTTGTTTTATAGTTTACACAATATTAAAGTTCCACCCTAAAGAATTCTTAAATTAAAACAAGTGGAACCTGCAGTGGTGTATACAGCCAGCACTTACAGTAACCTTTATTCCTTTCAAGTTCAAATTGTCAGTTACCTATCAGCCAACCAATGTCCACTCAGGTGCTTCTCCATCCCCAACATTTTTCAACCGATCGTGGGAGAGGACACTTTCTTTCCTTTTGTGGTTTAGGTGGAAGCACAGCATATGCCATAAGCTACTGAAAGGCTCTGGGTAAGGATTCCAGGAGAGAGGAGAACAGGAGAAAAGGAGAAGGAAGTGGATGGGGTGGGGAGGGGCGGGAGGGAGGAGTAGGACAGAGAGGGGAGCGAGAAGAAGGGTCTGAGTAGGAGGACATGAGGCAAAAATGATTCATCTTTTTATTTTTGTTTTCTTACATGACATGCATTTTTCTGTAGGTAATGTTCTGGGATGTAGGGGCCATCTTCCAATTCTGAAATAACTAAGCCCAAAATGCTAAGGTGGCAGGGGGAAAGAAGGAACCTCCATCTTTGGTGACATCCTTGCCGCAATAGCCATCCCCAGGGCTGCTCCCTGTAGTACTTACTGTTTTGTGAAAAATAAGTCACCTTACTGTTTTAAGACACTTTTAAAAAAATATATTTTTATTGATTTCAGAGAGGAAGGGAGAGGGAGATAGAAACATCAATGATGAGAGAGAATCATGGATCGGCTGCCTCCTGCATGCCCCCACTGGGGATTGAGCCTGCAACAGGGCATGTGCCCTGACCAGAATGTAACCCATGACCCTTCAGTCTGAAGGTTGACACTCTATCCTCTGAGCCAAACCCACTAGGGATGTTTTAAGATACTTTTGATTCAGTTCTTCTAATACAGTATCCCATTCAATTCTTTTTGTTTTATGGATAAAACCCTTTATTTCTTTAACCCTATTCATTCACGTGATTGGAGCTTCCATTTTGTTTAAATTTCTTGCCTTAAACATCTTTTTTAAGAACTTTTTAATTTCATTTTTGTTCCTACCACAAGTGGAAATGAGAGGCACTAAAAAGTAAAAGGATGGTAAACTGATAGGAGGGGTTGGGGTGACTGTAGCACTCTGCTTCAATCATGTTTAATAGTGTTGACTCTGTGAAGACATTACCGAAATCAAGACATAAAAAGCAGTGAATCTTTATCATTTTTCATATCACTGGCCACTATGCTAAGTGCATATCATACTAAATACACATTATCTTCTGCAAATGGATATACAGCTTCCCAGAACTTTGTTTAGTGAAAAATACAACATTAAAAACGTACTTGAACAGTTCTACAGCCCACTAACTCAATAATGTAAAAAGCATTGCTCTTTAAATTGTTCTGAAAGCCAAGCTTAATCTCTATCTGGGGCCTCATTCTATGTGATGGCAGAAAACTTCCTTTCTCAGAAAATTCCCTTCTAAAGAAATTTATTGAGAATGCAGTATATTTTAAAGGTAAGCTTAGTCAAAGTCAGGCTTTTGCCTCTTTTTCTGTGGTAGAGGCTGTGTTCCTGAGGTTTTTGAAATTACAGAAAGGAGTGCATTCACCCTAATTCTGTGGTGGCACCTTGACCTTACTCAGTGACCCCTTCACGCTGGCTCTTGTCAGTAGCTCCATCCTCCTCCTGCTCTCGGTAAAGCTCAGCTCTATTTCCTTTCATGCTTTCCAACCCTTTGAGCCTCTGCTTGGCATCCATTCCTCCTGTTCTCCTCTGATGGTCCTGGGCAGCTTAGTGCCTTGCCTTCATGCAGGATATTTGAGGGTATCCACTAGGCCTCTGTCTCTAACATCCATATAATAACCTTATTCCAGACCAGGACTCAGGACTAACAGGTGGGGCTCTCGCTTCTCTTTTCTGAGATCTAATATGGTATGTTAAAAGCAAACACAGAGAGCCCAGCCAGCATGGCTCAGTGGCTGAGCCTTGACCTAGGAACCAGGAGGTCATGGTTTGATTCCTGGTCAGGGCCCATGCCCAGGTTACAGGCTCAACCCCCAGTGTGGGGCGTGCAGGAGGCAACTGATGGGATAATTCCCTCTCATTATTGATGTTTCCATCTCTCTCTCCCCCTGTCCCTTCCTCTCTGAAACCAATAAAATCATAATGAGAAAAACAAACAAAAACAAAAAAACAGGTATTTAATATGATACTAAATGCATAGAAATTTGAAAACAAAGTAAGTATGGCAGAGGAGTTGAGTTGAATATCCTTGCTTATCACGGGCATCTTACAAGACAGCTAAGTGGAAACGTTCAATCCATTAACTTTGCTGCTACCATAAGCATTCACTTGAAATGTAATGCATGTTTCCTAAGAAGTCCAACTGCCAACAATAGTTTAAACAGAAATTTACCTTTCTTCTCTCCCTACTACCATATCCCCATTTTCATTGGCAACTTTCCCAATCACCCACACAAATATGCCTTTAAGATGTTTTCCATTACCCCCGGGTCTCCCTGACCAAGCTCTGCTTATACAGAGAGCAGTATAGAGTTTGCCCGCATAATCGTCAATATTACCTCATTATTTTATTCCATTTATGTATTAAAATATGGAGCTTGCTTTTGAATGCCTGTTCAATACAGGGTGTCCCAAAAGGTGTACACACTTTATCAGCTGATAGCTCCATTTCTAAAGTGAAATACATTTTAATAAACAATGCCTTTATAATTATTCAAAGTGTGTATATACATTTTTTGTGGGACACCTTATATATGTCATGGGAGAAAACCAGAAATAAGGAAGTTGCTTTGGGTCACAATATTAAAGCACCATACTGTTTTTTGTTTTTTGTTTTTTAGAAAAGGCAAATAAAGTGGGGTAGGGATGGAGGTAAGAGAAGGAAACAGAAACACTACATTGAAAGTGAGTAGGAGATACAGAGAAAGGGTGTGTGGGTGTGTCATTACCTTTCATCCTCCAAGGTCTTTCCTTTATTTCATTTGCACCCGTCCTTTGTTTGTCCTTCTTTCTCTAGGCTTCACGGACTGGGACTCGGGTGGATATCCTCAATCCGTATATCAGGCTCAGAAATCTAGTGGCTACAATGCTAAGATTTAAACCCCCTCATATGGATTCAACTTGCCCTAAACCTCACCAGAACGGCTTAACGTTAACTCCCTTCGCCTGGGCGTTTGTCTTGGTTAACAACACAAGACAGTGCGTAGAAAATTCACTTTCTTTTTGTTTCAGCTCAACAAAAAAATATTAGGAATATGTTGAAAATAAAATACTAATGTAGTCTTTAAAATCTTAAACCAATAAAGCCTAAAGCCGAAACCGGTTTGGCTCAGTGGATAGAGCATCAGCCTGCGGACTCAGGGGTCCCAGGTTCGATTCCGGTCAAGGGCATGTACCTTGGTTGCGGGCACATCCCCAGTGGGGAGTGTGCAGGAGGCAGCTGATCGATGTTTCTCTCTTATCAATGTTTCTGACTCTCTATCCCTCTCTCTTCCTCTCTGTAAAAAATCAATAAAAATATATTTAAAAAAATAAAATAAAAATAAAGCCTAAAGATGGGCTTCATGCAATACTGTAAATATAGCTGTTAGATAGCTAGTCCAGACAGCGTGTTTAATCCAAAAGCATTACCACGCTGAAACATCTTTACCACTTGCTTACAATATTATTTCATAGTTGTTGTCAATGCTTTCCAGCCAGACACGACCAGGAGCACACCTATAGTTAAGCCAGTTGAGTTTATTACTCATTATGGTCAATGAGCATGCACTCCAGGGAAACCATGGGGTGTTTCACTAGGATGATGAGAGGAAGCCCTTGTTTTGGGATCTTGGCTCTCCAGGGTGATTTTGGGGGCAGTTCAATGAAGCAGGGACTCAGGCTGAATTGGAGCTTCCAGGAAGCAGGGGAAAATTTATGATGGAATCTCTCAATAAATCGTATCCATAGGTTGGACAGAGAAGCGTGAAGCTGTACTTAATAAACAGGCAGCAGTCCCTCATGGTAGCCTGAAGTGAGGATGTTTAGGATTCTGTGGTTGAAAAATGTTCATCTTTTGTCTGTGCTCAGGTGTGATAATGAAATGGTCTTGTTTTTGTCTTGAACTATCAAGGTCACAGAAACCTTGTCTGATGTTGATGTTGTGTGAAATTTTTGACATTCAACAAGGAACGTGGAGACCTCGCTGTGATGTTAGGTCAGAGCCTAAATGTCAGCGGCTGCTCTCTTTCTCATTATAAACGTAAAATCTGTTTCTTGGTGGCCGAGACTTCCATTTGTTTTTCCTTAATAACAATGGCAAAGACATACTTTACTTCATATCTGATCTCTTCTGTATCATATTGTAAAGTTCAGCTCCATGGTAGGCTCTCAATAAATGATGGGTGAATAAAAATTGAATATGTTAATAAGTAGTGACATAGATATATAAACAAGAAGTTCAGTTAAAAATGAGTTGAAAAGAGAAAAGGATCAAGCACTCAAGCAAATGCTTTGGTCCTGCATCATTGACTTGAGCAAATTTTATTGAAAAGAGAATAATAAAAACAATAGTAAATAATTGACATTTAGTAAGAACCTTTTATATTCTACACAGACACTCTGCTGCATTGCTTATTCAATCCCCGAACAACTCCTTCAATAAAGAATTCTTTTAATCCTACAGCTGGCATTTGGAGAGGATCAGTCACTATCTGGAGGTTATGCAGATAGGATGAAATAAACTCGGATTCTAACCCAGGGAGTTTCTCCTTCAAAACCTTACTTCTTCTTTATCCTCGAACCATAACATTCATCTTCTGTTCCCTGCTCTCAAAGATAAAGGTGCTGCTAATAGCCACCCAGGTCGTATTTAGTAGGCTCTTCTCAAATGTGGTATTACTTGATGCTCTGAAGGTTTTAATTACTACCAATCTTTCCAGTTATTAATCACCAGTATACCACTCCTCTGTCTTACCATTAACTTTCTTTTATTTCTCACTTACATGAGTCTACATTGTCCCCTAAGACACAACTTACAACAGTCCCCACTCTATCTTATACCTAATATTCAATTGGTCATCAAAACCTATCATTATTGCCTCTCACATTCCTTTTTATTATTGGGGGCTTACAAGTGCCTCCTTACAGATCATCCTCTCTGTACTAAGATTAGCCATCTTCCTTGTATTTAAAGCATAGGTGTAAGAATTCAGGTTTATTCCCAATTAAGTCTAATTCTTGGTCAGCTTCAGAATATTTGTTATTACTATTATGTTTTAAATATTTAGTGTTGAAAGTATTACATTCCAAATTAATTTTCACTAATTTTTCTTTTAATTACATTGTTTACCAAATTATATGATTGAATAAGCTAAGACCTTTCATTTATTCTTCACCATTTCAACCAGATGGATTCTTCTGTCTTAATTTGGCCTTTCAGAAAATTCCTACTTGTGTTAAAAAACAAGATTTACTGAATGCTTCAAATTCTCTGACAGTGTACATGTTTTTGCTCATTTAATCTTCCAGACTGCCCCACAAGGAAGGCACTTCTGTATTCCCATTTCCAATGTGGATCAATCCCTTTCCCATGGAAGCATAATAGTCAGGTCAGGACGCTGGTACTTGAACCCATGCTGTATCATTCACCTCAGGGGCCAGCTCAGGTGGCTTCTCTGTGAATCCTTTCATATCCCCCATCTGTGTTCATAGTAATAATATTACCTTCCCTGATCAGAACATATATCTAGGCTTCTACTGTAGAATTTGAACACTTGAGTTGTGGTCAAAACTTACATATAGGCCTGGCATGCGTGGTTCAGTGGTTGAGTATCTACCTATGAACCAGGAGGTCATGGTTCAATTCCCAGTCAGGGCACATGCGCGGGTTGCAGGCTTGATCCCCATTGTGGGGAATGCAGGAGACAAATAATTAATGATTTCCTCTCATGATTGATGTTTCTTTCTCTTTCTCTCTCTCCCTTCCTCTCTGAAATCCATAAAAATATATTTTTAAAAACTTACAGATAGCCGCAAGGTTTATTCACTCAATTTGAGCCTCTTAATGGCAGCTCCTGTATTTTATTTATGTTCAAATATTAGTACATGGTAGATAGCAAGTCTCACTGGATTAATATTAAAGAAATGACATGATAAAAATATACTTTTGTTGCTTAACATATGATAATTATTTATTTTCTAGTTTGAAAATGTTGAAATATAAGAGAAAAATATTTTTCCTATAAGGGTTCTTATGTAAATTATGAGTCCTCTGATTCCTTTTCTTCAATATTCCATCCTCCCCCTAAATCCATTTAAGAATAAAGTTAATGTGAAGTGAATAAATAGTGTTCTAGAGTTCATTAATATAGTCTTCTTCATTAGTTTAAAAATGTTGTTACACCAGTTTTGAAATTGTCTTAGCGTATACATTTTTTCCAAGTAATGCAAAATTTGACTTAAAAATTATACAAGAAATCTAAAGTTGAAGTGTCAAAAGTTGATTTAAAATAGCCCTGAGTAGATAGACAACCAATTACATTCTTGTAGTTCTTATCTATGGACCAGTGTACATTACTGGTGGGAAGAGGATTATCCATGACATAGAGATATCACCCTTTTAGTAACTCTTTTCAAAGCCTTTGACATTTTTAGACTCTAATAATTTGGAGGGTGGAAAACCAATTTTTCTCTAAGTTGACAGGAAAGTAACTTCTATAATAGGTTCAGAATCAATACAGAAGTTATCATAGAGTATACAGTTTATTTCTGTTTTCTCACCTCAAAAACTTCATTTATGTTTAGATGGTATTGAGTAGCAATAAAACCCCAAATGTGAAGGGCCCAAGACTTCCCCAGAGCAAACTCATATGAAGATTCCAAAAGAGGTTTTAAAATCTGGTGTCCAACAAATTACCTAGGAAGATTTAAAAATATATACTTTGGCCAGGCCAGCATGGCTGAGTGGTTGAGCATCCACCTAGGAACCAGGAGGTTGCGGTTCCATTCCTGGTCAGGGCACATGCCCAGGTTTGTGGGCTGGATTCCCAGTGTGGGGCGTGCAGGAGGCAGCCGGTCAATGATTCTCTCTCATCATTGATGTTTCAATCTCTCTCTTCCTCTCCCTTCCTCTCTGAAATCAATAAAAATATTTTAAAAATACACACTTTGAGGCTTATCTCTATACCTAGTGATTCAGAATCATCAAAGAAGGATTGTATGCTATTTTCTTCAGTATTTCTAACGCTTACACACAGATGTCCTTGGAGTACTGCTGCCCCACTGTGACTCATTTAGGACAGGAAGCGGATGAGAAATCAAAAGTACCATTACAATAATATCTACACTGTGCCTCCTAGTGTGGAGACTGTCTTGATATATTTGAAAGAAGTGGTAAGCCTACTTAATGCCTTCATACTCTTAACAACCACAAAAAAGACATATTTATTCTCATTCTTTGTCTTTGCCTGGGATTGTCTGAATTTTGCTAAACCTGTTTCTCCTACCTGCACAAGTTTAAGAAACAAGTGGGCATATTTTTCTGGGTAGTCTAACTTCACATGATGTCCAGATATGAAGGAGATTGCTCAGAATTCTTCTTAGAACAGTTTGGAGTGTGTTTGGAAGTTATATTTTGATAAACTGCTTACTAGCTTAATAGGGAGTGAGGGGTGGACTGGTAGTATAATACACCTAAGAGTAAAGGATGATTTGATAACCATCCCTCTGACAAATTCCAAAAGAGGCATCGTATATTATTGCTTCTGAATAATATTTCGATGTGCAATAATCTCTTTAATAAAAGTTCTATAAATTAGAATGCAGGACAGTTAAGGTAAAGCCTATGAAATATTCTTTCCCTATCCAGAGTATAAATATTTTAAATATCTAAAGTATTTATTTTTACAGCAGTCATTTATGAATCATGTGTGCTTATTTTCTTTAATCCAATTTATAGAATGTGCATAAAATAGTGTGTCTAATTTTATTGGAGAAGTTAAAACGGTTCAAAAAGGCAAATCTCTCAAGAAGTTGGAAGCACAACTACTCATGAAAACAACGGGTCAGTGCTCCTTCTCACTTTCCTTTATCACTACTCTATCGCCATCACTCCTTCAGCGCTCTTCCCAGGGAAAGGAGACTCTCAGCCCTTGCTGAAGAAATGAACCTCACCTGGTCCAAGCAGACAGTGAGGCTGCCTGCTTCACAAGACCCTGGCCATAGTGTGGAACTGACCGCAGTACCTGGGAGATCTCTGTTAAACTCACCCCTCACTCACAAATACAAAACCTTCCTCCTGGAGATGCCATTCTAGAAGTTAGGATTACAACAGTGAGCCAGGCAAGCAAGGTCTTTGATCTGAGGGAACCATTAGCTATGACCATGGTCCCTGTGTCTGTAAGGAGTTGGAAATGAACCTTTGGCAAAAGTCCTTGAACAATGAGAGATTGATTTTTTTTTTTTTTTGAGAAATATGCTAGGCCCACTAAAGAGGAACAATTAGCTAAACACTTTCTCATGTTAAAATGAAATTAACCAGTTTCAGGAAATGAAAACCTTGCATGTGCCTATGTTTTATTCTTAGAAAAGTGTATGAAGTGCTGTTATCCCATAGATGTAAGGCTAATTACTTATGGTTTCCTCTAGCATTATGGCTTTTTTCCAAGGGTAAAAAGAATAGTGGGTTTTTTGTTTTTTTTTTCTTATTTCAGAAGGTACCAGAAATAAACTCTAGATCATTTTAACGTTTAATTATATTTTAGAGGTTGCAATATACAAATGATATAATATTGTAACTTATATAATTTGAAACTTATATGATCTTATTAATGAATTTCACCCCAATAAATTGAATTAATAACCATTTTAATTCAAACAAGAAAATAACCAAGATCATTTGCCATTTGTATTTTTTCCAACCACCTTCTTTCCTACCTTCCTTCCTTCCTTTTTGTTACCTTTTCCCCATTATTTTTTGGGGAATATGAATTTACTCTGAGAGATCTACTTACTGAATGGTCTTTTTATGTAGTTTTACTTTTTTGCTGGCATGTATTATATGGCATTACATGTTCATTTTTGTATTCCTTCAAATTGAAATTATTACTTGTCTTTACTTATAATTTAACATAGTCTGTAAGAGGCAAAAGGTTATTATTGCTATTTTGTATTAACTTATCAAAATTACTGAATATAAAATCTGAATAATTATCATGGATTGTTTTGATGCAATGAAGATAACTATTAGAAAGTTTACAATTTGGGGAATATACTCATTCTTACTAAATACTACTCACTTTTAGAGAGATGATAAATATTCTGTATCAAATAAATAATGGAATAAAATTATTAATTTTTTAAAAACTTAACTGAAGTTGATAGGCAGTTTGTATGCTGGTAAACTGCTTGGTGAGTCTCCATGGGCCCAAATAACTGTGTTATTTGTTCCTGTCATGAGCCCTCAGGCATCCCCAGGTGTGTTCTGGTTGCTCCCATGAGGAGAGGGGCTCAGGAATTATATGAAATCTCACATTTATGTCCATGGAACTATTAAGTCTTCTGTCCTCATAAATACTTTCCATGTTTTCAGCTTTAGGAAAAAAAAGAGAGTATGTGTAATCCATCAGGGGATATGTTTTAATTCTCTTTAACGCCTCCGTGTTAAGTTAGAATTCATGACTTCTTTAGCATAGCAAGCTTGACACTTCTCTGTGTAACTAAAATATCCCAGATTTGTAAGACCTATAATTTAGACTCATTTCCTCCATTTCATTTTAAATTGAAAGCACTTAGCGCTGTTTATCAAACTCTCTTCCTTCCTAAGAAGTAAAATCAAAACCGTGGCTGTCTAAAAGCAGAACATTTAGTTGCACTGTGCAGACGACCCGTTTAAAGCAGTCCTATTTGATGCCTGGCCATTTTAGACGGAGCTTATTTAAGTCACTGCTACAGACAACCTTGGAAGAAAATCCGAGGGACTGGAACAGTGTGATGACGACACCTTGTAAAGTTTTTTCCTCTCCGATCCATCGTCTTGTCTAAGGTTTACTTTTATATCTTTCTCCTCTGTGAGGGTTGTTTTCTGTCCAGAGAGTAGGAAAAATGAGGGTTGTTTTTATGCTTTTGCCATTAAGAAATTGTTTCACTTTCAGTGTTTTGTTCTTCTCTAAGTAACTTAAGTACTTTGTAGGTATTGCTTGGAACATAAATGATGTAAGATGAAATTCACAAAATGGATGAAAAGCACCTTTCTCTTACTTTTTTGAAGAAAGTGTCAACGTTTAGGAAAATAACAATTGATTACAGTAGCAAGACCAAGTCAAGTGGTTTTTCTTTTTCTAAAAAAAAATATCTAATCAGACGCATCCTCACTGGATGGCTTCCTCGGGGCAGCTGTAGGCGATGCCCAAGTAATATGTGTGGCTCCTGTTCTAAGCCTTCTGGAGCCTGGAGCCGGCAGAACCAGCTGAGCAGATGCCCTGGGGTCAGTGCTGGATGGGCTGGGTGAGCTTGTAAGATTGTCTTTCCAAAGAGACAGGAGGTGGAGATGTTATTTAAATAAGCATCAAAAGGACCCTCTGCTTAGTTATTTAAAGCCAAAAAATTAACATAAAAATCCCAACGCTGTGAAAAGTGTGCATTTTCTCTAACAGCAATAGGAGACTCAAAAGCTGTAGACAAATGCGGGCACCTTTATTCTGACATGAAAAATGAAGCTGGTTATAACACGTGTTTCTCCTTGCGGGTCGCAGCCTGGGCCGGGTTCCTCAGTTCTCTTGCTGCGGGACCCAGGGAGAGAAGCCAGTCTCTGGGCCTCCACTCGGGTTCAGGTCTTAGGCCTGTGCAGGCAGAGATGCATCCACGTCATTGGCAATCGATGACCCAGAACGGCTAGGCTGTTGGCAGCACCCAGGCGGGCAGAAGGCCGCTCCATATGCACCTGCAGCTGAATGCTGACGGCCAGCTTGTCAACAGCCACGCGGAGCTGAGAGCCTCCGTGGTCTCCCTGGCGTTGGAAATGGATAAGGATGGCACATGAAACAGCAAAATAATGTTCCCACATTTAGACTTGGGAAAAATCCTAGATCATTCAATTGCTTATTTTAAAATCCGTTCAAAATCATGTATACTTTGTATGATTGATGTTAATGTCAGGAGGAAGCATTTGCCATAAATTCATTGTCTGTTTCGTGGGTTTGAATGAGAAAACTGAAATTCAGAACAATAAAATGTAATGTCCACAAAACAAAGACGTGGGAAGGTAATCCATGTTCTCTAACCCTGGGCTGTGAGCTGTTCTGATTATACGCAGGTCACGTTTACCTGCTGGGGATTGAGCCTGTAGTCCATTCATTTATCCAACAAGGTTGGTGGGGGACTAACGCCATATCAGGTATGGGGTCAGGAACTGAAGATACAATAGTAAATAGGACAGGAGGTTTCATAGAGAGTACATTCTAGAATGGGAAGACACATGGTGAGTAAGTAAATAAGTGAAAATAACTTCCAATGAGGATAAATGTTTCTAGACCAATCACACAACCAATCAATCAAATAGCCAGTGCAGACAGCGTGTGGGAAATACTATTTTTAATTTAATGGTCAAATAAGACGTTGTATTGGTGTGTGTGTGTGTGTGTGTGTGTGTGGTTTAATTTTTTAAAATGTATCTTTATTGTTGAGAGTATTGCAGATGTCCCGTTTACCCCATCGACCCTCCACCCTCACCCATCCTGCCCCTGGGCTTTCCCCACACTGTTGTCTGTGTCCGTGGGTTCTGCATATGTTTTATTCTGCATTTGAGAGATAAAAATAAATGTCTACGACACAACATTGAGAAGAACATTCTAGGCAGAAGAAATGCAATGTGAAGGCTCTGCAATGAAAGTAATCCCCATGTGTAATGGAGCAAAGAAAGCAGGGTGTCAAGAGGAGAGTGGGACTCTACTTGGACTAGAACGCTAATACTGAAAGTAGGAAACAGGGATGGAGGTTAGATTTACTTTGGAGACAAAGATGAACTTGTTGAGGGAGAATACTTAAAGGATGAGGGAAAAAGGTATGAAAAATAGCTCTGGGGTTACTTGGCTTGAGTAGGTTGGTAGGTAGAAATAGCATTTATCGAGATAAGAAAGGCAGGAATTTTTGTGGGGGTGAGAGGAGATAGTTCAGAGTTCTTTTAGGGCTATAAAAAAAATTGGCACAGCTGGTCAAAACCCATGGAAAAGGTCAAGGAGGCAGAGTTCCAGAATTATCTACTCTCATTAATACCCTTTACTTATATCAATTTATTTTATTTTTTTTGAAATATCATATACTATGTATGCACATACTTTGAATAATTATAAAGGCAGTTTCTATTAAAACACATTTTATTAAAATACATTTCAAAATTGAGCTATCAGCTGTTAAAGTGAGTATACATTTTTGGGAATACTCTGTATATACTGTATATGTTAACCTTTTTACTATCTATGTCTCCAAACTATAATATTATTTACACAAGAGAAGGAATTTTGTGTTTCACTCACTGCCATATTCTTAGTGCCTAGAAGAGTGGCTGGCACTGGTTGGGCGTTCTGTAAATCTCTGTTGAAAGAATGTGTGTACATAGGTCTTAAAGCCATGAGATAGTTAAGTTATTGTGTTTCCCAACCTTGCTGTGTTTTAAAAACTAAATGGGGCTATTTATTAGAAATCCTGATTACAGAACTCTTCAATGCAGGCCTAACTTTGCATTATGGTACGAGGGTGAGTCGGGGTTTTCTGATGTGAAGAACTGAGCAGAGGATCTAGCTGGGAACGGTCATTGGTTCCATTTTATATTCCCGGTCACTTTGAAAATGTGCACAACTTGGTAACAAACTGGACTCCCAAATTTGAAATTTAGTTTCTGATACAATGAATATAGCCTTTGTTTTTCATATTTAAGATGATTGTGATTTTGTTTTTGTCAATGCACTAATTAAGCAATTAAAACAAGCATATAATAATTAAACATTTATACACATCTATAATAATAAAAACATAATATGCTAATGAGACCAGACAGCCAAATGACCTTCTGGATATCATTCCAGACATCCTTCTGGATGAAGCCACGGTGGCGGGGGCTGAGGCAGAGGCAGTTAGGGGGGATCAGGCAGGCAGGCAGGTGAGAGGTTAGGGGTGATGAGGCAAGCAGGCAGAGATGGTTAGGGGTGATCAGGTAGGCAGGTGAATAGTTAGGGGTGATCAGGCAGGCAGGCAGAGTGGTTAGGGGCAATCAGCCAGGCAGATGAGTGGTTAGGGGTAATCAGGCAGGCAGGCAGGCAAGCAGTTAGGGGCCAGGGGTCCCGTATTGCGAGAGGGTGCAGGCTGGGTTGAGGGACCAGGCACACACCCCCCCCGCCTGCCGTGCACACATTTCATGCATCAGGCCTCTAGTTAATATATAATAATATATCTTAAAATTATAACTTAAAATTTTATTTTAAATTAATAGCTGTATCCAAATCAAGCATTAGAAAATTTTATATCTTATTACTTGGATTCTAAATCCAAGTGTCACAGAGATATTTGCCATTCATAATTTTTTGGTATGTCTTTATTATTATTGTTTGGGTAGTTGTTTTTATTGAGAGAGTATTAACTAGGTATTCAAAATATTATTCAGCATTCCAAATGGTGTTTAGTTTAATGAACTTCTTACCCTAATAGAAAATAAGAACCCACTGAGCCACACCAGCCAGGCAGGCATGGTGATTGTTTTGAATTAAAGTTACTTGGGCCCTAGCCTATTTGGCTCAGTGAATAGAGCATCGACATGTGGCCTGACGGGTCCTGGGTTTGATCAAGATCACATGCCTGGGTTGTGGGCTCAATCCCCAGTGTAGGGCGTGCAGGAGGCAGCTGATTCATGATTCTCTCTAATCATTGATGTTTCTATCTCTCTCTCCCTCTCCCTTCCTCTCTGAAATCTATATGTATATATATAATAAAAGTGTAATATGCTAATTAGACCAGGCGTCCTTCTGGACAACCTTCCAGAGGTAGCTGCGTCTGCGAGGGCCGAGCCTCTTGCATGGATTTCGTGAATCGGGCCTCTAGTATATATTAAAGTTACTTGGGAAACAGCCAGTGCAGGAAGGACACTCCACCCTCCTCTCTCCCCAAGGAAGCAGGAAGCAGATCACCTGTGGGAAGGGCAGCTGCCCTGCACCAAGAGGTAGAGAAACATCTCATCGCCCGAGGGAGGGGCTCCCGGGGCTGAGAAGATGGTGTCCACACGCTCCGCTTAGTGTCTTCACCACTTAACTCTGGAGCCTGCGCCTCTGTCTTGTCAGCTCATCACAAATGTGTTGTTTCTTTGTCTGAAGGCATAGAAACAGCTCGCCCTGGTCATTCCTTAAGCCCATCTCTGTGGGACCTTCATACATATAAAATTATTTTTTCTCCAGTTACTCTGTCTTGTGCCAATTTAATTAGACCAGCCAGAAGGAACTGGAAGGGTAGAATAAAAATTTCCTTCCTGACCCTGTCCACATTCCTCAAACCACATTTAAATCAAGTTCCACATTTCCCTAATTGTAATTAACCTTGTCCTTGCTTATTTTGCTTCATATCCCACATCTGCTTTTCATTTTATTCTCATTCCGCTCTCTGACCGTTCATCCCCATGGAAAGTCGGTCATGGTCAGCATCAGGGTGCATTTACCGGGGTGAGCCCATGGCACTTAGGCAATGAATCTGCCTACAGCAGACACTCAGTTCTGATACTTAAATAAGTGAATGTGCTGTGCTAAAAATAACTTGCGCCTTTGTCTTGTAAGTCATGTTCATAAATCAATTTTATTAAAATAATACTGTACTCGCATTTTATAAGTATAAAAACATTTTTATTAAAGGAATCGAGTATTACTAAACTTGTTTTGAAAAGAGAGCAGCATACACATCTTTGTATCTTTAAT
This sequence comes from Ia io, assembly GCA_025583905.1. Taxonomy (NCBI): domain Eukaryota; kingdom Metazoa; phylum Chordata; class Mammalia; order Chiroptera; family Vespertilionidae; genus Ia; species Ia io. Next base: position 547,401 of record JAJQQW010000014.1, read on the forward strand.
TTGTGTCTAATTTCTCTCAGTTACTGCTTTATGGGTAAAACTACATCTCTCAAAACCCAATTCTCTGTAGAAATGTTACTTCTTCCCTCAAAATAGAATGTGTTTTAAAAGGCTATCTAAGTTTGTATGCTACCAAATGCATTTTATTTTTTAGGTTGTAGTTTTGAGAACTATTTTTCTTTTTTAGGTGTGTTTCTTTAAATAATGACACTCATGTTTTATCACAAAAACGGGGAGACAGGGATTTCAGGGTTTCACTCCTCCATCAGACAGATGTTTATTCTAACGTCAGCCAATAACACTGAATAAACATGGCTGTTTCCTTCCTGTATATACACATGTTAATGAAGTGGAGATTTTGAATTAGGTTTCTAAGCCATTTAATAAAAACAAAAAAAATGTATACAGAACTGAAGTAATGAAATTTTTAAATTAAAATTACCGAAGTTACCATGAAGATATATTTTACTCTCCTGTGAAAAGGAAAATATCAAAGTATGAAAATGGATATCATATACTAGTAGAGCGGACAGAAATTATTTATCCAAATTGGCACTTCCTGTGTAGATTTTTCCCATCTTCCTCTAAATTTATTTTGTGTCATTGCATCCTTTACTATGATTATTAAGAGAGAGTAACACCTTCTGTAGTGACAGAAAATGCTATTTTTTTCCACTTAGATTTGCAGATTTTATTTTCACTCTAAATTTGTAGGTTGCCTAAAAATATAATCCATATGCTGTTTCTGCGTAGTGACATTAGAAAACCATGTGTTTGCAGTGGCTGCTAGTATGTGACTAAAATTAGGTTCAAATACTCATTGCATGCATCTTTGGTTAAACAGTAGTCCTTTTTAATTCTGTATAAAAATCCCAAATATTCTCTTATTGTAGATACATTACTTTGGGCTGGTAGATGGTCCCTTAGAGCTGATGCCTATAGTTGAGATTAACAAAGCTCCCTTTGCTTTTAGTGTCAAAATTGCAGAATTTAAATGAGCCCAAATGGCATATTTTTCAAAGGCTGTGAAAAATGGAATCCCTTAAAATTATATGTGTGTCCTTAAAGCTCCATAAATCATTCTCATTTAATAAATAATTCAGTCTAATTTTATTCACTTACTAAAGAGAATAACCCCAAACCACTAATAGGGTAATTACTTTTTTTTAATGAACTGAGTGCAGAATGTCTATGAAACAGTTCTTTTCCTAGTGAAATTTTAAGGTATGGTTCATTAATATGAACTGGATAGATACTGTGGATATCATGTGGCACCTTAGTAGTGGAATTGTACTCTTGGAAAGACAAATATATGCAGCCAGATCCATAGGTAGCAGGGCTCTGTATCAGAGATTTCTTGATAAAAGAGCAAATAAAAGACATCAAATATTCAAACCTGAAATGAGAGCATTGAGAATAAATTGTAAGAGAATAACTGTTTCTTTTGCACAGTTCACTATTGGCAATTCAGTCATCTTTTCCTCTTCTTATTAAAGGCAATCCATTCATCCTTGCCACTCTTTATTACTTGATTGTGTACCTTATCCTTTGTTTTCTCAGATTTCACATTTAAAGGCCAATCAAAACGATGGCATGCAGTCCTAGCCAAGTGCCCAGTCTCATTACTTATGAGAAAAATACAGTGAATCGTGATGAGATGTGCGTTTAATCAGGGTGGTTGGAATGACAAAAATAGTATTAGGATTGCATAGGAATAGTAATGGTGATTAGCAAGGACAATTTATAAATAAAGTTTAAAAAAAGAAGGGAAGAGAAAGAGATAGAAAAAAAAAACCCGGAGAGAAAGAAACCCAGCCTTGCAGACATCACCCCAAGACCCAGACCTGGGAGTGAGGTCGAAGGACACGCTCAGCCTACAGCTCCCATGAAAGGAGCTAATTAACATACCCAGGTCGATGCCCAGGTCCAGCTCACAGTGAATGAGTGGGCACATTGTGTGAAATACCAGTGATGTGTTAAGCCACTGAGCTTCGGGGTGGGCTATGCAATAAAGGATAATAGAAAGATTTTCTAATTCATCTTGTATGAACAACTCGTTCATTTAGAATGGGTTTTTACATTTGTTTTTACAGAATTACAGATAGTAAATATTCCTAACTTTTAGGTCCTCTAGTTGCAATTCTTTTCCCTTCCAAGTTGTTTTTTCTCTGCTTAATGATATAAATATGTTTTACTTTATAATTATGTAGGAAAGTATTTTTTAAAATGTTAATTATTTGGGTAGTTTTTGTTTGAACATTTCTACTTCTCTTTCTTTGGCCCATATACACCCAACTGATTTCTTATTTTGCAGGTTCTCAGATTCAATGTGTCTAAAATGTAATTCTTGATTTTAAGACTTACAAGTGAAGGAGTGACATTCATCTTCCATCTTTACCCCAAAGTCTGTCCTTATATTAGCCTTACCCATCTGAGAGCAAATACAGACCTGCAACTTCCAGAAGGCAGCGTGGTGTTCTCCCATCATAAAATGAAATGAATGTACAAGTAGACATTTAAACACAAGATGAGTAACCTCCTAGTACTCATCCGTCCCACGAGTACACGGTGTCTTCCTGCTCTGCACCACATGTTCATTTTAAAGAAATGACGCGATTTGGGTCCATCTCCTGCGTCAAAGGGTCCTTGTCGAGGAGGAGAAACACACACCGGCACCGACTGTGACCCCGGAGCAGAAGCAGCAAAACAGACGTGCCAGGAGTTCTCTGAAAGCTAAGAGCATGGCGTCCCTGGGCTGTGGGAAAGCAGTAGCAGGAAAGGCAAGTCTTACTCTGACTTAATAAATACACACGGGCTCTCCTTCAGGAGTAAAAGTAATTCCTTAATACACTAAAAACACAACGGATTCACGGTAAAATACACAGCTACAAAGACAAACTGCTTGGGTTTAAATCTCAGCTTTCCCCACTAACTAGTTTTGAGCATGGACAGGTTAATTCTTTATACTTCAGCTTCTATGTAAGTAAATCGGTGCTAATGGTAGAACCATGAGGGGCTGTTGGCATAGAACCTGGAAGACAGCTCTGTGTGATCCCCGCTCTTAAATGAGTAACTTAGATATTTGGATGAAGGAAAATAATACAAAGCAGAAGGAGCAAACCTTGAACTTACATTAATATTAATGAATCCAGAATTCCTCTAAGTGGTCTTTGTAGCAGAGGCTTCTAATGTCCTCATCACTAGCCTTATATATTTGAAATACTCTCTAGATATGTGTGAGAACTTTCGTGCAGAAAGAGACAAGGAAGGACATGGCATCGTTATATCACTTTCCTAGAGTTCCAGAGGAATTCAGCAGAGTGTGTTCCACTCTGTTAGTTAACCACGAACTCTTTTCTTTTCGTTACCTGGTGTCATGTTAGGATTTCTGTTTACTTCCCTACCAGACAACAGCATCAGTGAGTCTTAGCTAATCATACAGGGTGATTAATAATATACTGACATCCATCTGGCTCACTTCAAATTTCTATAAACACTTCATTTTAAGTTTTCTACTTTCCTGCAGTGTCAGGTAACGGGAACACTTCTCTGACACATTTTCTGAACTTGTCTGGGCTGACATGGCCTTGTCCCGTTGTGTGATGAGACAGCATGACTGTCGCGGGTGAGCTTGGCTAACGAGTGCCTTGTGCCCCGTGGAGGCTGACTTCCCACGCGGGCTCCTGGCTCTGCTCTGATTCACGTCCACAGGCAGCAATCCGCCCCCTCTCCCCCCGCCCCAGGCGGCAATCTGCCCCCCCTCCCAGGCGTCTGGCAAATGGTATGTTCTGGTCACAGAGAGCCTGGCCAAGTACAGGGAGTGCCTGAATACAAGGCTGTCCCCAGTTGCTGAGGGGAAACTCGTCGCCACATGATGGCTGCTGGTGCATGAGCCCCATCGTCTTTATTTCTAGGGGCAGCGCATTTGGACCCACATCCAACCATGCAGGTCCGTTGGTCTCATTTGAAATCACTGACGCAGGAGCATAATAGGCTTTATGTTCTCATCAGTCTACAAAAGGGAGGAAGAATGCTAGCCCGAACTGTTCACTGTTCCGTTCTGAATCTGGACAGAGTGGCGGAGAGTGGATCTATGATGAAGAAGGGCAGTTCCCTTATATTTTGATTTGTAAATCTTCTTAGTCTCACATTAAGCAATGATCTGTAGCAGCTTTTTAAAAAGGAAGACATATTATACAATTTTATCAAGTGCATTTTTCACATGGCAAGCAATGGCATGTTTTGTTATAATGGCTTTAATACTCGTGCCGCCCCCCCACCCCCAAGGGCCGGTAACGACATTGAACATTTACTGCTAAGCAGACAGAGGCTTGAGAATGCATCCTAACATTAAGGTTCGTTGAAAAGTGGTAATTGCATCATGATTTAGAACTAGCACTTTATACTGGCATTCTTTAGAGATAGATGCTACTCTTGTTGTAAGATAAGTTCTTCAGAGGCTCTGTTAGAGATATTTTCAGTGAAACCACAAAACAAAATAAAACCCCCCAAAACCCTCATATAGTGGTACCAACACGTGGATGGCCTGATATCTTGATTCCCAGGGATTAAATGTGAAGCCTTAACATTCACCCAGGAATACCTTGCTTTTCCCGGTGCCCAGGGCTTTTCCCGGTGCGGAGAGCGTTCCGCTAAATCAGATCATCACCGGACACATGGGAGAGCTGGTATTTGAACACTTGGCTTCCACAATCATGACCAATAAATTGCCAAACACGACCCAGCTACTTAAAAAAAGCCAGCTGTTCACCTTCTTAACTAGATGGGTCACATTTGGGAATTTTCTTAACTCTTAATTCTGTTACCGTGTGTTCTGTGTATGAGTGTGTTCTGTCTTGACAAGGCTGTAGAACACAGCTAGGAGTGTAAGCTGTGGATGGAGATATCTGAGTTCAAACACAGATTTTCTGTCTTGTAGCTGTAGGTGTTGGGTCAGTGATAATCTTTCTGTGTCTCAGTTTGTCCCCTTGTAGAGTGGAGGCAGTAACATTGCTTTTTAACATATATACATATATCCGCACCCATATAGTGGTCAGAACTGTATCTGGCATGTAATAAACTTTATAAAACTATAAACTATGAACTCCTATTATTCTGAAAGAAATCATTTGGGTGCTCCTAAGTTAGAAATCAGTGTTTCAGCATAAAGATCAAACTGTGGGGCACTAAAATCTTGTATTGCTTATCTTTGGCTTCACTGAGTATGACAAACCTGATTCATAATTGACAAATATCATTTTCAGTTGTTAAAAACTATGTTCATTTTCACTACCACTGAGAGAAAAACACATAGTATATGAGCCTTAATTGTCCATTGGTATGGCTTAGCATAACGTTTCTTCTGTTTTATTGTGTCATGGCTTTGGTGTAGCTATTTGACATTTTAGATTTAGTTTATTTCAAGAACATCCAGAGGGTCGGGTGTCACCTAATGAATCATTAATTCTGCTGTAGCGGCACTATTTTCCATTACACTTGCTTCCTGAATGGTAACCCGCCTTGACCTTAATAAGCTCTGGGAACTAATGGGACCATCGCTCATCTGGCTGCACCTGTGGTAACAGTGATAGGTGTACAGAGACCCTCTCTCCCATCCCATCAGCATTGGCCAGATGTAGGGAGACCTCTCTCCCAGCCCATCAGCAGTGGGACAGATATAGGGAGACCTCTCTCCCATCCCATCAGCAGTGGGATCCATGTACGAGACAGTCTCTCCCATCCCATCAGCAGTGGAGTGGATGTGTTTGGTGCTCGCCATCAAGGTGAGTGGATCTATGCTACACCCAGTCACTCCTGGGCTCCACACAGTTCCTTTCCTCCATGTCCTCTGGGTGAAGTAGGCAATTTCTTCACAGCAGAAACACAGGGGACTTTTTCATGTTACTCAGTAAAAATAGATTTTTAAAAATAAGCTATGAGGAAACAAAGCTAGGTGCTTTCTGAAGCTTTTCTTTAAATTGCAGATATTACAGGTGTGTGTCCTCCCGAGCAGACCCTACAGCGTGCTGGTAGGAAGTGTACTGGGGTGTGTTACCTGCAGCAAACCCTGGCAGGAAGCAGACTCGGGAAGGTGGAAGAGAAACCAAAGCAGTTGTGCAAATGCCTCAGCTGAGGATTCTGTGACTGTGCTGGATTCCAGGATTCTGTGACTCCCACATCAGCATGGCCTTTCACCTGTATCCCAACAGGAAGACAGAGCCAGGCTTCATGCTCTTGTGTCAAACAGCCATTGGTTCATATGTATGTACAGGGAACTAGGTAGATGATAGCTATTACATATAAATGGGTATAGAGGCTAGCCAGTGTGCTCGGGGTTGAGCACCCCACCCATGCACCAAGAGGTTGCTGGTTCGATTCCTGGTCAGGGCCCATGCCCCGGTTGCAGGCTCCATCCCCGTGGGGACAGTGCAGGACACAGCCAATTGATGGTTCTCTCTCATCAATGTTTCTATCTCCCGTCCTAATTCTCTAAAAAAAAAAAATCAATAAAACATGTCTTAACAAAAATAAATAGATAGCTAGACAGTTGGTTCAACTATGATGTCTTTCTTAATGTTCCAAATAAAACCACAGGTGCACATGCACAAAGACATGTGACCTCAGAGAGATCTTAGAGGATATCAAATCGAAAAATAGGCAAAACAGAAGGGATCAAAGGTTTCAAGAATTAGACATCTCTACACCAAAATTACTATTTAAAATATTTTTTTTCTTTTTTACTTTTTATATGTCAGTCTCTTTAATAACTAACACTTGAGTTAAGATATGAGATAGCCCTTTGGTTGTAGTTTATTTTAATTGTTAGCTCGTTATTATAATGGCATCTGCATCTATATTCCGCTCCATTTATTGCCCATCTATTTTTATGTCAGTGCCAGTATTTTAATTACTGTAGCTGTGTTTTACTATTTGTTACAAGAAATCCTTTATAATTGCTCCATTTTACTAAAATACAGGATAGATCAAAAGAAGGCTTACAGTTGTGAGTATGCAAAACACAGTTTATTTTTGTATTATTTTTTATTAATTATTGTGTTATTTTTCAGATAAACTTTTGCCCCACCCCAAAGCTATCTTCTAATGCCATTATACATATAGAACATTATATCATTTATTGAATTTTAAACAAAAATAAAGAAAATTCACTCTTTAGAGGTTGAATATGACTATGTTGAAATTTTTAAATAAGTATCAGTTGAACAGGCACATTTTTACATCTGATAGTTTAAATCAGTAATATGATCTCTTCATTCAAATATTCATACATGTGCCTTAGTACAATGTTTTACGGTATTAATAATTATGATTTTTAGATGACTGCTATCAATTAAATATTTATTTTTTCTATTTTGAATTGCATATTTTCTAACATATCCAAATACTGGTATACAAAGACACATACAACTTAGGAACAATGACAGAATTTAATTATACAGTGCATTTGAGGAGTTCTTCATAGTTTTTTTGAGGGGTTTTAGATTTAATAGTAATATCTACAAATTTTTACAATTAATTTCTTCTTTTTCAATAGTATATATGGATCCCTCTTAATTTTTCTAATTAAAATGTGTAAGTGGTGTCATTGGCCAGCACCATTCACATAGCACAATGATTTTCAGATTTTCTTTGATTCAATAAACTAAATAAGATAACTACGGACTTTTTCCCAAAGAAATGCACATTAATGTTGGCGTTCATGTTCTCCATTAAACAAATAGTAAGAAGCTGACTTTCATGTTTCATTGCTAAAGATATCAACTGCTGTTACGTTCAGATAGTTCCTTCTGTCACAGTAAATAAAGATCTTTGTAATCCTTTCACACAAAATAAGCAACGTTAGGACAGAAATACAGACATTTATAAAATGGCTTTTTTTAGGGGGAGGTAAATGTTAAGATGCAATTGTTTCTTTTTATCTGTAAGTGAACTAATATAAGTCGTCTTAGTAGCCAATCTAGTATTGATCTACCCTTACATTCTGAAAAATATACATAATCACGACATGCTGGCTTTCACTCTACTGCTGAATTCACACGCTTCTGTGGTTTTCAGGATTTGGGGACTTGTCAGCTTTGGATACCAGGTTTACCCTAGATCAGTAAAATATTCAGTGTGTTTCTTATGTGCTGCATATTATATGGATATTTTTAAAAATTTCCTACTAAACCATCTGTGCCCCTCCCATCTTGGCGAGAAGGATCGGGTGATTCTTTAAGAGGGTTACAGTTTCTCCCAGGGTAAAGAATAACTTCCACTTTCCTGTCTTGTTGAGTCAATATTCTTAGTGTGTACCTCCCAGGCTGTCACCACAGATGTTGTCCAAGGTCAGCACCATCAGCTCCCCTGCTTCAGTCCCTTGTCCAGCTGTTCTCACCTGCAGCCTTGCACAATCGAGGAGATGGAGTGGCCTGTAAATAAAGATGGAGGGGACATTCTTTATGACCATCAGTGCAATTTCCTCACTCACCACTTCACCTTCATTTGTAACAATTCCTCAGGAAATGGCTGGATATTGCATTGTCAACAAAGCTGTGACCCTTATCTAGTTTCCTATGAGATAGAGAATTTTATGATTACAGACCTTGGTTTCTTTTACAGAGGGGGTAGAGAGAGGGCTGACAACAATCAAAACTCTGAGAGTCATCTCAATTCTTCTGTAAATACCGTATTTTCCGGCGTATAAGACGACTGGGTGTATAGAAGATTTTCCTGGGTTAAAAAGTCATCTTATATGCCAGAAAATACGGTATGTTGTTTTCAAATAAAAACAATCAGATTCCAACTGAATGCAATGCCTCCTAATTGTATTTCAAAGAGGAAGGGAGAGGGATAGATAGAAACATCAATGATGAGAAACATTGATCTGCTGCCTCCTGCACGCCCCCTGCTGGGGATCGAGCCTGCAACCTGGCCATGTGCCCTGACCTGGAATCTAACTATGACCTCCTGGTTCATAGGTCGTTGCTCAACCACTGAGCAATACCAGCTGGGCAGGTCTCATAATTCACGGAGGGAAAAGACTCATCGATTACTTTCAAAAACAAACAAAACACTTGAACTGGCTTAAAAGTTAACAAAATATGCTAAGGGATTAAATTGTGCTAAGGGTTTAAGAAAGGAGAAGGCACACACTAAGTCAGCATGTAGCTCTGGGTGTTACCTGAGGAATTGCCCCTATGAGAGGGGCGTGTGAGCCAGGTGGTCCATTCCGGCCCTGGAATTGCATACTGCTAGGCACTCTCACTCTTGGAAACTCCTTGCAGTGCTTGAATCTCTTTTTAACATTAAATCATTCATCCTATATAATAAAAGGCTAATATGCAATTCCACCAAATGACAGAAAGACGTGTCACTATGATGTGCACTGACCACCAGGGGGCAGACGCTCAACGCAGGAGCTGCCTCCTGGTGGTCAGTGAGCTCCCACAGGGGGAGCGCTGCTCAGCCAGAAGCTGGGCTCACAGCGAGCACAGCGGTGGTGTCAGGAGGCTCTCCTGCCTCTGCAGCAGTGCTAAGGATGTCCGACTGCCAGCTTAGGCCTGCTCCCTGAGGGCTCCCGGACTATGAGAGGGTGCAGGCCGGGCTGTAGGACTCCCCCAAGTGCACAAATTCCATGCATCTGGCCTCTAGTCTAATGATAAAATAGTATCTTTATGGTCAGTCCATTTTTTAGGTGCTCAGATTTAGATGATAGGACATATGTTATTTTGCAGCTTCAGCCCATCTGCCTAAAATGATTACGTTGGCATTTGCTGTAAAGATTATTCTTAGCAAAATCACCAAATCTATTTAATCCTTCATGTTTCTTTCCAGATATCTCTTTCTCTTGAATAAGGGATCATTCTCCACTGTATTCATTTTGCTGCTGGGTTCCTTCTGCGTTCTCATCCATGTCTTATTCATTTCTGATCTTTGACGGATATGACCTTGCGATGCTAATGAGGAGCGTTTCTTTTAATCAATTTTATTGTGGAGTGTGTGTGATTGAGACAAAAAGTTCCGGGGTCTTCTTTCATTCTTTAATTTTCTAAGAAATGTGAGCATCAGTGAGGATGGTGGTGGATACTCGACTGAACAGCAGCGTATCCTGTGCGTCTCTTTCGGGGAATGTCAGTGTTTAAGTGGGTTTTTATTAGGACGAGGTCTCAGGGTCTCTAACTCAGATGCCAGAGGTTGGCAGCAGCATCAATAAGAAGCCGTCAGCATGGCCCTTCGTCCTAATGCTCACCCTGACATGTTACAAAAATAATCATGATAATTTTATGGCTGCTTTTTCTGCCTAAAATGTGACTACATTAATCTGAAAGACAGCTGATTCTTCAAGGTCAAAAGTACTTAGTTACAAATTGATGAGCTATTATGTGTGTCTTCGGTTTCCTGGATGTACTGTATTAATAACAGGCATGCAGAACAGGCCATAAAAATTCCATTTAGAGGTGCGGAGGCATCCTGGGCATTTAATCAGGTTAAAACTCCTGCCAGGGCTCCAGTCACGGTGCGTCCAGACAGTGATGAACAAGGTGTGTGGAATATAAAGAGGCGCGTCTGTTCTATGAGTTCAGGTTTCACTGAAATGACCTTTTTTTTTTTTTTTTCTTTCTGCATCTAGTAAATGACAGGGCTGAAGCACAGGGCCGTGATGCTCATTGTTTAAGGAGCCCTTCTGTCTGGACCTGTGTTATTTTGATTAGAATATGGGGAGGGGGGTACTTGCACAGGTGCTGACATGTTTCCAGGTAGGAAAAAGGCACTCAGGGATAAAACACTTTAAAATACGAATCGCATTGCAAGCTTTTTTGTGTGTTTGGAAACACGATCTCACCAGGTAGGCGCTGTGGTCTTATAAAGCTAAAACAATTAAACGAGAGGAAGCCGTGGGAAGGGTTCTTCTGCTAGCCTCTCACTGTTTACCTTCCATGTTCTCGGGGAAGGCGAAGATGCAGATCACAATGTACAGGAATGAGTCTGCAGGAGTACGTGCTCTTTACAAAACAGACACAACCTCCAGATAAAGAAAAGAACGAAGGTTCCTAGCCTGTGGAAACCTTCTCTTGCTCTTTTTTTGTAAGTTAATGAGGAAATGCACACGTTTCTAAGAGCATCTTTTTATAACAATCAAGTGGCTAACCACTCAAGTAGCAATTAAGATGCCGTATAAAACTTACCCGGCCTTTTGTTGATTGTGTTTGCTGACATTCATACTTGCCTTTAATGTGTGTGTTTGTTTGTCTCCCTGCGTGACTGTGAAATATTTTGGTAAGTACTAAATTCGATAGATTCTTTTTAAGAACAACCTGGGTCAGTCATCCCAATGACCTACCCTTAAACTGAGGAGGAGGCAGATTAATGTTAGAGAAACAAATCATAGTTTTCTCAACCTTTAAAAACTCAAGTTCTCTAACAACTTCACACAGTGATATTTTGCTTTTAAGTTAATATTTTATAGCAGTTTGGGGTTTACGCAAATTTTGAGTGGAAAGTAGAAGAAAGGCCATATCCTCTCTCCCTATAGCATCTTGCATCATTGTGGTACCTTCGTTAGTGATTGGGCCAGTTCTTGTACATTAGTGACCGAAGTTTACATGAAGGCTCCCCTTCAGTGCTAAGTATGTGGATTTGACCAAATGCGTGATATCATGTGTCCACCATGACAGCATCATCCAATGTCATCTATTCTCACGGCTCCATACACCCTGTGCTCTGCCAGTTCATACACTCACCCCTTCACTCCCTCACCCCTGGCAACCACTGTTCTTTTTCCTCTCTCTGTAGTTTTCACCTTTTCCAGAATGGTATATACTGAAAATTATGTAGTGTATCGCTCTTTTAGACAGGCTTCTTTTATGTAGCAATACTCTTTTAAGACTCCTCCACTTCTTGTTATTTCATTGTAGGCCTAACACTCTCCTGTGTGGAAATTCACCACCGTTTCTTTCTCCTTCGATACCGAAAGACATTTTAGATGCTTCCAAATGCTGGCCTTTGTGAATAAAGCTGCTATAAATACTGTGTGTTCAGGGTTTTGGGTGGACATAAGTTGTCAACTCCTTAGGGCAGTGGTCGGCAAACTGCAGCTCGTGAGCCACGGTTTGCCACTCTGTTGACTAATGAGTTTGCCAACCACTGCCTTAGGGTAAATACCTACAGTGTGATTACCGGATCGTCACTGAATTTTTAGATCCTAGAATAGCAACACATTTTTCATTTGAAGAGTTTTCATTGCTCTCTGGAGTCAGATTGTCATGCAAACAATTTTCAAATTAAATTATTTTTCACTTATGAAATTAATTCTTAATATCAGAAGCAACTGGCTTTTTTAAAACACTATTTCTGCTAAAAGTGTATAATGTTTCATTAATAAGTAGAGGGTATGCTGTGTTCTAAGGTTGTCTCTTCCTGTAAAAACCCTTGGCTTATTGGGTTGTTTAAAAGCAATGAGACGTATTTAGAGCTTTAAAGTATTGAAAAGCATTAATTAAACTATGAGATTTCCATCTGGATACGATGCTGTTATAATATAACTGGCTTGGGTTGGAACACTGAAGCCTATAAAACTGATGCTTTTAAATCATTTAATTCTATTAAAAATTTAAAGTAAATCAATACTGTTTCCTCCTTTTTGTTGTTGTGTTTGGTAGACGACTAGCTTTCAGAATGCGTCAGGGTGAATGGAAAAGAGTTATGTTGCAAATGGTAACTTCAGTTGCTTCCTCAAAACAGAAACCACAGGGTTTCTTTCGTTGGGTCTCGCTAACCCATGCACTGCCTCAGAAATAAAGGAATAAAGCAGAGGAAGGTAGAAGGAATTTATAATGAAATCTCTAAACATTTTAGCATGAAGTGTTTTATAGCAGAAGAATTAGTAATGTTTAGTTAACAATGACAGAATTTACAAAAAATTTAGAGTATGAACTATTTTACTTCTCTATGAATGCAAATATTCTCTCAGCAGTATCTCTCAGAAGTTTGAAATGCTATATTCGTCCCTGGTTTAAATTAGTTATAAAAATTGTGCATGTACCTCTATCGTGCCATGGATATTGTTTCAACCATCTTATTTACCTAATTGGTCTAACATTGTCTACGGATTAAACATTATAAATATTTCAAAACTCTTACAAATGATAAATTCAAAGAGGAAAAGCATTTTTAGAAAACTAGTTAATTTGCGATAAATATAGGATAAAAAGTATTCCTGAAAAATATGAAGCTCAGGTTTTCAGAGAATAAAAAGTAATAATTACAGAACTTAGAGTGTTTCACATTCCTCTAATCCCAACACCCATGTTAAATTTCCTCCTCAATTGATATGAACATATAAATTCCTATGTCTCTCTGGTCACTGTCTGAATTAGACTAGCTGCCTCATGTTAGCCCTTAACTTCGTCTAGTTTAAGGAAGTGTCTACACGATATCAGAACTTATGAATAAAGAGTGAAAATATCAGCTCATCGTCTGGATACTTGCACGTGCTTTTCATCTGTTACTCAGTCTGCTCTAGAAGTCTGAGCAGTGACGCGTGGAAGTGGGTCGATGATCAAGTGGAGAGTGGAACACACAAAAGTGGAAAAGCACGACAGGAGGATGAGTAGCAAGAGTACACACGTCAGTGAAGATGTGCTCTGTCCAGGAAACAAGAGCAGCTACTATTGGACGAACACTATGTGCCAGGCGCTATTCCGAGGGCTGTGCAGGAGGGTGCTGTCTGTCTGTTAGCTTGTTATTACAGAAAGCCCATGTGGCAGGCATGATCACTCCTCGAAGAAATGAGGCTGAGGTTTAAGTAACTTGCTCGAGGCTTCTAGCTAGTGAATGATGAAGCCATGATGCTACCCGAGCAAGCTCATCCCAAGAGCTTTTAGCTCCTCTATACACGTTGTACTCTACTCCAAACATCTCATTCTCTATAATCTACGCATTTTCTATTGCATATCATCTTCCATCTGCTCTCTATGTCTTATATTCTCTAATATCAAATTGTAAGATGCCAGAAGAAGATGGGGGAAATAATGAGGAGGGTAGATTATAATTAGTGCAACTTAACCAGTCTCCTGTTTCTATATTAATAACCTATGCTGATGTGTCCAAAATACCAATCCGATGATATGATATATATATATATATCAGCAAACATGTGTGATTTGAGGATAAGTATAGTTTTGCCAGAATCACAGAGCCCTGATATGTGATTGTAACAATGAGAATGGGAAAGTGGAGATAGTAAATCACTTTCTAAATATAAAGTAGGCATGATGGATTAATATGTGTGTCTCTTTCTTCTTTCTCCCTCCCTCTCTTCCTTCCATAAGTATTTTATCAAATGTCTCTGCTATATGCATTACATTATCCTATATAATGAAAGGCTAATATGCAAATTGACCAATGGTGGAACAACCAGTCGCTATGACACGCACTGAACCAACAGGGGACAGATGCTCAATGCAGGAGCTGCCCCCTGGTGGTCAGTGCACTGCTAGAGGGGGAGTGCCGCGCAGCCAGAAGCCGGGCTCATTGCTGGCGAGCACAGTGGTGGTAGCTGAAGCCTCTCCTGCCTTCAAGGCAGCATTAAGGACCCTTCGGAGGATGTCTGCCAGCCAACTCAGGGGCGGGCCTAAGCTGGCTGGTGGACATCCCCAGAGGGGTCCTGGACTGGGAGAGGGCACAGGCCGGGCTGAGGAACCGCCCCCCCACCTTGGTGCACAAATGTCATGCACCGGGCCTCTAGTTACATATTAACAGTACAAAATAAACAGCACACAGCTCCTATTCTTGAAGATCACCACTAGAACAAGGAAGAAAAATTTAAATTTCTTAAGTTTAAAATGTCTTAAAACATGTGTTAATCAAAGTTAATTATGATGAGAAACAACAGGGAGATTACAACAAAGACATTGATTTGCGGTTTCAGGCCTTTGTCTTTATCAGTTGTGTGTGTGGGATTTACCTGTGTATAGGATAAGGGAAGATAAGGAAAGCCCTTTCCAGACAGTACCCAATAGAGTTGGGAGTATAACTTAACTCGTGTTTACAGTGTTGCATCCTGTTTTTAAAAATTAGGAAAATTCCACACTGCATGGAAAGTGACAATGCTATATCTTTTCGTTTGTCAATTATAATTTAGAGGAAATTTGAGAATCCTTTAAAAATGAGGAAAAAGATAATAAAGAGAGATTTGTAAGGAAACATGGAGAAATCAGTCTGTTTTGTGCGATAAGAAATATAGTAGTATTTTGAACACAGTGTAGTAGTACAGGACGGGGTATATGCCTTCCTGTAGAGACTTGGAGAAGAATTGGGGAAAGTAAACAATGAACTGAGGCTTTAGAAGGAAAGAAAATAGGCAGGTGGAGCATGCTCACCAAGCAGAGGAGAAACACAAGTAAAGCCCTTTAACCATTGTGGCCAATGAGGCGATGATGAGTTTTTATTGGTGATTGGAATGGCAGATTCTGGGACTGAGTGTTGAGTTTCTGGTTGGAAATGTTGAGTTTCTGATTGGGACTAGATTTTGAAAAACTCACAGTTCAATCTATAACTAGAATTATGAGAAGAAAGGTATAAGGATGTTACAAAATAGGGGACTTAGATGATGAAAATTGCGTTAGCAGCACGATATTAGCTATTGGGAAGATGGGCTATTGTGGAGGGGCTGGCTACAGGAGGGCAATTAGGAGACAATCATGGTGTCCAGGAAAGAAATAAGGAAGCTCCAGATAAAGTCAGCAAATGTGCAGAACACAGAGTAGGCTGGGTTCTGAAGCAAAATGAATAAGAACTTGTGATTGAATAGTCTGATCTTTGGCTTTCTCCTAAACTACTTAACCTAGAATTTTTAAAAAGTTAATGTATTAGTATGCAAGGGTATTAATATTCTCTATCAATCAGATATTAAAATTTTATTACCTTAAAAAACCCAGTCTTAAAGTTAAAAATTCAATATAATATTCAAATATGTTATTTTACATAATTTATGGCTGCCTGCATTGAGTATTAAAAATTATCCAAATGAGAATAAAATCACGTTTCATGTCCTCAGTAATAAACATGGTAATATTACCTGCCGTTTCCTGATTTTTTCTTAAATATGAACTGCTCTGAGCTCTTTCCAATAATTACTATTTCTCTTCAAGTAAAGGGAGCACAGCTCAGGGAAGGGATTGATCGCTGAGGAGACACTGAGAAATCCGTCAGAACTGGGGTCGGATATAGGTCTCCCGGTTCCCACATTTAGGCCCTTAAAACTAGGCAATATGGTTCCCTTGAATGTTCTTTTGATTAAAATATGTTTTTTTATAATAACTTTGTTTTTAAAGATAAATTTGTTCATTTATTTTTTTCTATATTTTTCTTAACCAGATATATCTCTTAGATACATTTAATATCATATTAGCAATGACTAACATTTCTCTACTACATCAGCATTGACACTATTTTTCCAGTATGTAAAAGGGACTTCATCTTCCGCCTGCCTTCACCCATAGCTGTTAAACACGAACCCTCTCTCACTCCTAGAAACTGCCGATGGATGTGACTGGATTGACTATTTTCAGAAAATGTTACTTCTGTTAATTATTTTCTTTAACTATGGGACAGAATGGCATAGTACTCGTAAATCATACTGGTCACATGTTTTTCAACATTAACATTAAATTTTCAATAGGAAAACTGTATTATTTTCAACAATTTTTATACTGAATAAATTGACTTTCATTTAGTGATATGATTTCACCTAATGCTTTTTATTTTCCAAATTACTTCATATGCTTTTCTCGCATTGACAAATATTATTTTCACTCTAAGTTATTCCTATTTTTAGTATTTAAGAGAAAATTTTAAGAAATATTTTTTTAGTCTAATAGATCAACTGTTTATGAAAAAAAAAAAAACACAAAAGCACCTAGTGCAATTTATTTGAAAGCTGTGCAGGAAATGTCATGGTAAAGTTTAGATAATTGTTTTGTTCAACAAAATGCAATTTTCACTTATAGAATAAAGCTGCTTCATGAAGTAAACATTCATGGTAAATGCCATTAATTCTTCTAAATAATTTAAAGGTGGCTTGTCTTTTATTGATAGGGTCAGTTGAGGTAAATAATTTCAATATTTATTTATGATAAGTCCATTAATTTAAAAACCTGGAGCAGTGCTGGGATAAGGGAAGAAATGTAACTGATTATCATAGAATATTATCAATCTGTATTTATTTATTTATTTATTTATTTATTTATTTATTTATTTATTTATTTTTGATAATCCTCACCCAAGGATATTTTTCCATTGATTATTAGAGAGAGTGGGAGGTAGGGAAGAGGGGGAGAGAGAAAGAGAGAGAGAAACATCGATGTGAGAAACACATTGATTGGTTGCCTCCCACATGTGCCTTGATCTGGGACCAGGGATAGAACCCGCAACCCAGGTACATGCCCTTGACCGGGAATCAAACTCAACCCCCTTCAGTACATGGGCCTGTGCTCTAACCACTGAACACACCAGCCATGGCTATGATGTAATTTATTAATGTATGTTTCAAGCAATTTTAATGAGAAACTATAGGCTTCTGATTTTATTCCTGTGTTACTTTTCTTCCCACATTAGTATTTAAAATTCTTATTACACCGTCACTTAGAGTAACTTTGTAAACTGGCTTCATAAAACAGAGTTGTCTAAGTGGGTAATGAAAATCTATCGTTTTAAACAACTATTTGCTGAAAGCAGCAGCAACATGCAGAAGGAATAAATTAACTGACCTTGTAGAACATTTCTTTTTTTCTTTTTAACAAACATGTAAAAGTGTGTTAAAAAGACCACAAGCACATGTAAAAGACAGCAATAAGGAAATAATCTAGTTCAATTCTGGCTACACCGTAGGCCAAAATAATTTTTATTTTGTTTATTACACATCTTATAATGTCTTATAATTTATTAACAATTTATCATGGTCAGAAATTAACAACTTTGATCACTCAAAAAGTATTCCTTGTAGCCTAAAGAAGTTTCTTACTGAGACCATACCTAAATTTGTTTTATTTGCTCCTGTGGTATATGGTCGTCTAAGATTCTTCTAAAAGGTTTAACTTTCAGCATTGAAATCACGAATGCACAGCAGCACCTGCTGAGTCCAGATCACACTCAGGGGTTAAGAAAGCGTGGGTGGGAGGTGGATGCATTAATACTAGTAAGTGGAAAAATAAATCAATGTTACTCTCAACCATCTCTCCCTTCCTCTGTCTCTCTAAAATCAGTTAAAAATAATCTATCTCTCCCTCTCCCTCCCTCTCTCTCTCAAATCAATTTTGAAAAAACAACGGCTATGTCTGATTCTTCTCATCCCCCTCCTGTGAAGGCCTAAGAACTCCTTTATGAGGGAATATGCTAAGGATGTGGTCATCTCTGTGAACAACTAAAGCTGCAGCAAACAGAAGAAAGGTAGAATCACAGACTTGATGTTTTAAATGCGATTGAACGTCCAGAACTACTGAGTGAATCTTAGGTCCAGGTGCCTGACCTTGAAGATTACTTTCCTGAAAATATTACTTAATTGAAGCACCAATGCTCAGAATCACCACTGAATTCTTCCTTCTTCATTTTGCCTCAATCTCTCTATATCTAAGTGAAAGATATTTGTGCAAATGCTTATAAAAACTGGTTCTAAAATTATCAAAATGACAGAATGACTGGTGCTTCTTATAATACAGAGAAATACAGGGAAACACGAATTATGATAAAACCTACAAGAAAATTAAAGACATTTATGTGTGATTTCAGCCATTTCCAGACAGCAGACAACAGAGTTGGGTATATAAAATTAACTCATGTTTACAGCATTACATGATTTTTTTTTTTTTAATTACAGAAAATGTGCTGCACTGCATCGGCAGTTACAACACTACATCTTTTCAGTTGTTTTATGATTTAGAGGAAGGTTAGGAATTGTAGAACAATTGGGAAAAATCAATAAAAGAACATCAAATTGAAGAAGTCATGATTAATTTGAGAACTATTCCTTAAAACATGTAAGGCACAGCATAAATGAATATTATTAGAAATAATAATATTAAAAGAAAAAAAATTTAAAAAGTAATATAAAGTTTAAATATTATATGATTATTCTGGTTGTATTGGTGATACAGTTTTAATTTAATATATTTAATGCCTTAAATCTCTTTTTGTTTTTTGTGGTAATTTTAAGGAAACACGTTTGGTATTCATTGTGCTATATAATTAGAGAGGATGACTGAAGGATTGAGGGAGAACAATATATATACAAACTAGAGGCCCAGTGCACAAATTCGTGCACAGGTGGGGTCTGGCCAGCCCACCCTGATGGGGGCCGATCAGGGCTGAGCCGGTGGCGGGAGGGGACATGGGAGGTTGGCCGTCTGGCCTCACCCCTGATCAGGGTGGGGGGTCTGATTGTAGGCAGGATCATCCTGGGGGAGGGGCTGCAGGAGGTTGGGGGACTGATTTGGGCCCCGATTGGGCTGTTTGGCTGGCTGCAGTGCGCATCATAGTGAGCGGTCATTCCGGTTGTTCCAGTCACCTGGCTTTTATATATATAGATACACAAAAATTAAATTACACAACATGTTTCTTTGTAAAAATAAATGTTAAATTTTATACTTTCATTAGAAAAATACTGAAGTGAAACTAAAGAAGTTGTTGAAGTTAAAATTATATTCCTTCACAACTTAATTGTAGCACTATTGCTCAGAATCACCACTGATATTATATTTGAACAGAATTCTTCTGAACTTAAAATATAAAAATTATTAGTTTCAGAGTTATGTTTTTAACCATTTTTCCAAATTTTATAACATCTACTGTTTTCTGCTGTGAAAAATGAGCAAATTAACAACAAACGTTTGCCTTACTCCCATCTCTTTGTTCTGCCAAATTTTGTTATTCATATCTTTAATTTTACATTTTAAATATTTATAATTATGGTATACATTAGTGTGCTTTATAAATATTTCTGGCTCGCTGCTTTCCAAGCATATGGTGGAGCTGCACTTCCTATCTCTCACAGTCGGCTCAGGCTGCCAGAGCAGAACTTCATAGACTCTTGGCTTAAACAGCAAACATTTGTTTCCTCCCAGTCCCAGGGGGTAGACGTCAG
Source organism: Ia io (assembly GCA_025583905.1). Classification (NCBI taxonomy): domain Eukaryota; kingdom Metazoa; phylum Chordata; class Mammalia; order Chiroptera; family Vespertilionidae; genus Ia; species Ia io. Next base: position 567,538 of record JAJQQW010000014.1, read on the forward strand.
ATCCGGAGCCAGCAGGGCCATGTCTGGGGAGACCCCCGCCTGGCCTCACCTGCTGCCTTCTTCCCAGGTCCTCAGGGTGTCCTCAGAGTGCACACGGGGAGAGACACATCTCTCTCCTCACCCTCCCCTTGCCCCTCCCCTTCTCTTCCCCTCTCCTCTCCTCTTTCTCTCCCTCTTCTGAGAAGCCCACGGATCCTCCTTATGACCCCATTTAGTCTCCATTACCCCCTGAAAGCTTTAGTTCCAAACACATGCATGGGGGTGGGGGTTGCTTCATCTTATGACTCAGTCTGGCAGGGTGGGCACAGTTCAGTTCATGGACATCCCCGTTCAGGTGTAATGGAGGCCTAGGCTTCTGGCCAAAAATCATGTGAGTGGACATTTCAAAAGCTTGTATGGTTTCCCAGGTCCCATGGGCAGAGAGAAGTCTTTCCTCAGTCTGGTTCTCTGAGGGACCACCCCTGGCAGGCCCCACTCTGACCTGAGTCTGTGTGTGGTGTGTGGGCCCTACTCTGACCTGGCCTGTGTGTGGCGTGTGGGCCCCACTCTGACCTGGCCTGTGTGTGGCGTGTGGGCCCCACTCTGACCTGGGCCTGTGTGTGGTGTGTGGGCCCCACTCTGACCTGGGCCTGTGTGTGGTGTGTGGGCCCCACTCTGACCTAGGCCTGTGTGTGGTGTGTGGGCCCCACTCTGACCTAGGCCTGTGTGTGGCGTGTGGGCCCCACTCTGACCTGGGCCTGTGTGTGGCGTGTGGTAGAACTCAGTGTACTGTGTGGATGAGCTAAGCTGTGGAGACAGTGGGCAGGCATGAAGCCAGGGTTGCTTAGCTCCGCTGAATGCATGTGATGATGCGTACAGTTTCACCAAAATCAGTAGTTCCCTCAAGGTTTAGTTTTAAAATTGTGTTTATTTCATTTTTATTCCCACTTTTTCAGTCGCTTTAGCCTTGTCTTCGGTGTTGTTGTCTCTTCAGTAGGCATATCTGTTGTCCTTATAAACGTGGGGATATGAAGAGTAGGGATATGGTGTTTCTGTGAACTCTGTAACATCTCCACTCTTATTTTTCACTGAGCTCTGCTCTGGAGAAGTCTGAGAACAGGCTGGCATGTTGCTCATGTATTTGACTTGCTTCCTGCTGGAGAACATGAATTCTTAAGTTCTTGATATTAGCAAGTATTACACACGTGCAGAGATGGGCTCCAAGTAAGTGATGGCTTAATGGGTCCTTATGCATCAGATGTCTAGTCAACAAATAAAGTGTTGCCAGGACCAGAGCCTGCCCTTCAAGGGGCCTGACTTTTATGATTATAACTGTCTTGCTTTTCTTTATATTTTGCCTCCTCTCTGTGTATACATAAAACATACATTTGTTGTTTTTATTTTAAAAACTAAACTCTCTCTCTCTCTCCCTTCTCTCCCCCCCCCCCCACATGTGCTCACTGAGAAGCATGTGAAGATACAGAGAAGGTGATTCTGCGTATTCAAAACTGAACCATCTTCCTTCTTCCCTCTCTCCCTTCCCCTCCCTCCCTCCCTCCCTCCCTTCCTTGCTTCTTCCCTCTCTCCCTTCCACCTCCTTCCTTCCTTCCTTCCTTCCTTCCTTCCTTCCTTCCTTCCTCCCTCCCTCCCTCCCTCCCTCCCTCCCTCCCTTCCTTCCTTCCTTCCTTCTTTCCTTCTTCCCTCCCTCCTTCCCTCCCTCTTTCCCTCCCTCCTTCCCTCCCTCTTTTCCTCTCTTTTTTCCTTCCTTCCTTCCTCTCATTCTTTCATTATTTTACTCTTTCTTTCTTCTCTCATTAAACATTTCATTTGAGCTCCACCATGTGTTTCTTACTGCTGCAGTTCAGCCATTGTCATTGCCACGTGGTACTTCATTGGATTGCTCTACCACCTTATGTGTGCATTCACTGCAGATACAGGTTCCACCTGCTCCCAGTTTGGCTGTTGTCTATGATAATACAGCTAGCATTCCCACACAGGCGCCCTGATGCAGAAAGGCACACTTTTTTTTGTTTTATACTTAGGAGTGGACTTGCTTAGTTATACGTGTGCATTGAGCTAACATTATTGGTGATGACAGATGCTTTGCCCAATGTGCTAACTTCAACCCTCGCTGGCCTGGCATGGGAGTCCGTATTACTCTGCATCTCCATCCATGTTTGTTGCTTCCAGATATAAAATATGGCCAATATGGTGAGTATGGATAGGTATTTCATTATGATTTAGTTGGTATTTTCCTGAATGACTAATGATATTAGCACCATTTAACAGGTTGTCAGTTAAATGTGTTGAAAATGCATTTTATGATATAATGCATAATTTTGCCATAGAATACTTGTATATTCTGCAGACTTAGTAGCCAGTGGATTGCTTTGTATAATAATGTGTAGGTATATATTGGGTTCAGGATTCTTTTCACCTCCCAAAGTTCTGATACCATCATAGGAAGGTGAGCAAGAACCCACAGGTGAATTGCTGAGTTTCCATTGGTTTGGGAAGAAATGAAATCTAGCATATGATAATTATTATTCTCTCCAGGTGGAAATGGGGAGATTACTAGTATCCACAGAGCTCACATTTTTTCAACCTCAAAAGTAAACAGTTTTAAAATGACATATTTTCAGTGACAGCAAGTATTATGTTTGTTTATTAACGAGTATGTGACCCCTAGTGTATTCCAGGCCTCATGCTAGAATCCTAGGGCTAAAGAGATTAATAAAATTATGTTTCTGAATGCATTCGGAGACCAGGGGATAGAAAGAGATTAGCCTTAAAGCACGAGAGACACATTCTTCGTAGGTAAATATGGAAGCTTTCTCTGGAAAAGTTCTCTTGTGACAATTTGAATTGTCCAGATAAACATTACTACTAAAAAAGTTGTGTAATTGTTATTTGTTAGAAATATGGTATGATACTTCCCGTTGCTGTACAAATAAGGAACATTTCGCCATACAGTTTATCTGATAGCATGCTTTGGAAAAGCGCAGCTACTTAACAGTGTGTGTTTTTTTCTGCAAGACCAGCACCATATATTTATAAATAATTAATTTGAAAATTTTTTTCTGTGGGTTTTTTAGTCTAAAATACGCTGTAATTATTAGGAGAAAATGGTTTTGGAATACGCTGACAGGAGTTGCTTGGCCTAGTTTTTTCTTCTATGTGAGCAAGCACCAAGTTAATAGCGGAAACTGCAATCAATCCTTCAAATGTACTTGGGATTTGACACTGTGGTCGCGGAGACGGTGGCACAGGCTTTTAAGAGCCGCCTGATGTTTCCCTGTAATTAAAATCATGATTTAGATGATTTGCATGTCACATGGATTCCTTATGGATCAGCGGTCTTTGAAAGACATTTTCGTAACGAGGTTAACACATCATGTGCATTTTTAATTGCTCAACGCTTCTAGAAAGTATTAGATTTCTTTTGAAAAGAGTAATTCACAGAGTTTTCTCCCACGTTTACTATATTTAGTGCATTGAAGGTTTTCTTTTTTCTCTGACCTTTACAAGAGCACAGATTGAAACGATTAAATCGAGAATGTCAGGGGGCTTTCCTGGCGGCATAGAGAGCCACTCGTAGGGTAGTTACTACACAACTCACATGCCTTTCAGCAGCATCTGCTCCAGGAAATGAAAGGTTAAACATTTTTCATAATGCAAAATCCAAACAGTGACAAATGGAAGGGCATGTGTTTTAACCTCTTTCATGGTCTTTAACGTTTAAGAAATGCTACAGTGAAAAACCACTTTAAATAGGAAATTATATTCAGAGGATGGTGACTGGCGCCATGACCTCTGTAGCATAGACACAGGCCTGCAAATCCTTCCAACGGGTAAGCCCAGCGCAATGGAATGTGATTGGGGGCATTATGGTGATATGAAGAATAAATGAAAAATCTCAGTCTATTTCGAAATTAACAATAAAAAGTCCTACTGCTAGATATCCTATATAATAAAAGGGTAACATGCAAATTGCCCAAACAGCAGAGCAACCGGTTGCTATGATGCACACTGACCACCAGGAGCCAGACGCTTAGCTCAAGAGCTACCCCCTGGTGGTCAGTGTGCTCCCCCTTTGGGGGAGCCAGGCTCATGACTGGCGACTGCTGGCTTAGGCCTGCTCCCCACAGGAGACAGTCGGACAGTCAGACATCCCCTGAAGGCTCCTGGACTGCGAGAGGGAACAGGCCAGGCTGAGGGATCACCCCCCCCAGTGTACGAATTTCATGCACTGGGCCTCTAGTATATAATATGCACCTATTGTATATAGTACATGCATTTCAATACTGAGATTCTGTCTTCCATTTGTAGCAAATGGTAGTTGAATTCTTTCTTCCAACATTGCAAATATTTTATTCTAAATAATTACTTTCAGATTAGAATACTCAGAATTTCTCAATCTCTCTACTCAAATACTACAGTAAGCTTTTTTTTTTTTTTTCCCCCCCATCTCTAAGGAAAATGTTCCCTTTGGAAGTAGCATTTTCTAAACACAGAAAAGTGCTGGCTGTGACTCAGTACTTCTGGTGGTTGGAGACTTGAGCAATGGCTCCCAGGCTTTGGGAAATCGATTGGAAAGGAAGTTTCTAGACTGCTGGTAGAGTTTGCAGAGTCAAACGTGGATCACTGCAGACATTAAACAGATCTCACTTATGGGTGGTTCCTCTGGGTTGTCCGAGGCTGTGAAGGACAACATTTTGCTTGTTTGTTTAAAATAGGGACATCTAACTGAGAGAATGATTTAAAAATGTTAAACCAGTCAAAGTGACAGAGGCCTCCACTTCCAGATCAGACAATCGCAGACTCTCATGTCACCAAAATCCCTGGCACTGGAGCTGCTCTCAGACATCACGATGCTACACTGTTCTACACACATTCAGATACGTACACATTTTCCATGTGTCCATATGGTTTCAAAACTAGTGCACATGAAAAATAGTGAAATGCCTCGTTAATAATTTTTCAGCTGATTATACATTAACATGCAATTTTGAATATTATTTTCATCTGTTTATTTTTGCTTTTTAAATCTGCCACTAGAAAATTTAAAATTATGTATGCGATACACAGTATTGGTCAATGTGGCCCTAAGGTCTTGAAGAATTATTTTTATTTTCTATTCCAATGGGACCCCTGAGTGGATTGAGGAGCTGGATCAGGTTTCTCAGAAGGCAGATTTATAGAGAAGATCACATTCTTCTTGTGTAAATAATTCACACCCCTCTTTCCTTTGGGAGGGTCTTGCTTAAGGTTTTTAGGGATCTTTGTGTCTATAGATTAACATCATTTCTAAAATAAATAAATAATCTAAAGAACCTCAAAAACAGCACATGATTCCATCCAGATATTAAAAGGTTGACATGAATTGGTTAGTTTTAAACATTGAAAGCTTCAGTATAGTTGTAGCCTTTCTCTTTTATTAAATGTTTTCATGCAAAATAAAATATATTTAAACTTTCAAGCATCATGTTGATATTTGTGCATGAGATTTTAAAAAATGTTTTTATTGATTTAAGATAGGAAGGGAGAGGGAGAGAGAGATAGATGATGAGAGAGAATTATTGATGGGCTGCCTCCTGCACACCCCCTACTGGGATTGAACCCGCAACCTGGGCATTTGCCCTTGAACGGGAATTGAACTGTGACCTCCTGGTTCATAGTTTGACATTCAGCCACTGATCCAAGCCAGCTGGGCTGCATGAGATTTTATAAACCAAAAATCTGTTTACTAATCTAGCTTTTCTAAAATGTGCTGTAAACATAATCTGTTTTATCTTAAAATTCTGTAAATACTACTGCATGCTATTAAAAACTTTTCTATACTATCTATTCAGAAGATACAAATATATGTTTTTAACTATCCTACAAATGCCTTTGTGTTGGTGACTAGCATGATCAGTTGGACGAGGAAGGTTAAAGAAATGTGAAAAAATACGAACAATTTTGGTAAAAAAAAAAAATCCTCTTTGCAGCTCTGCTATAATTAATTCTATGTCTTGAATCAGATTTATGAAAATTAAATATAATTTTATAAACACACCATGTGTTTTCATATCTTACCTTTGTGCCTACCAACTATTTTGAAAGGTGAGAAGCACCCAGTCGTATTTGACTCTTCCTTCTGTCGGGGCTCTTTCAGGGCCTGACACGGTTTCTTAGGCTTTGGCGATAGGTAAGTACACTTGGTGAGTGTGCAGTGCTCTCCGTAATATACTGTCACGGAAGTTAGTGGCCTAGTCATACACACTTAATCCATAAGACACAGAACAACATATCTGTGACCGTGATAAGGGGAGGTGAGGAGGCCCGGCTGTTTCCCCACAGGAAGTCCGTCTCAGTGGCCTCCCTACCGCTCATCCCTGACGTTGCCTGTGCACGTGGCCTCTCCTTCTTCCCCCAGCTCCTCTCCTATTCTGGCCGCACATTCTCAGAAGCAGATGCCATGATTGCTTCCCTCTCTGTTTGCAGTGCTGCAGCCAGTTACAGCATCTGTGACTTGCCCGGGAGGTTAACTTCTCTGGCCTCACTCTCCATAGCGGCTACTTGGGCCACAAGCTTGACCGAAAGCAGGGTTGCTACTGGTCACCATCAACCCTCTCTGCATCAGTATTTAAAAAGTGTCTTCATACTTACAATTTATCATGTCAAATATGTTAGTGGTATATAATCTCTAGGAGAGTTAGAAAAGTTATAGTTTTAGATAAAATAAGGTAAAGAAAATCAAGACTAGATAGAAAAAAAAAATTGCTGACAGTAAAAATTGCTTAAGTTCCAAGGGAGGAAAGTTAATTACTTTCCCTGGAGGTTTTTTAAAAAATGACACATTTTAATTTTTCTGGAATGTTTTATGTTGAGTCAAGCCTGGGGGCAGGGAAATGAATGAAATTTCTCAATCCATAATTTTATGAGATTGAAAAGTGTTTGTATACTGGAAGTGCCATTTTCCAGAGTTAAAGTTTGTGTCCACGTTCATATAGCAATCAATTTCATAGGGCTTTTCTGAGAATTAAGTGAAACGGACTCTCGTTACATGCCAGCATAGCAACTTTCACACAGTACATACTCAGTAAATGGTATTTATTATTATATTACCCTGCTTTAAGAATGCATACTTAAATGGAACTCAGAATATACATTTAATTTATAAACAATTACTGGCGCTGGAAGCTTTTTAATGTTTTTCCTTAGGCTGACGGATTGCAGTACTGTAAAATTAGAAATGTCTACAAATTTTTTGGCCAAGCAAAGATCTAGATAATAAAGCTGGTAGCTAATCTCTTTTTTTTTGGGGGGGGGGGGGGAGTGGGGGTGGAGGGGAGGAAACCCTTCTTTTCTATGTTCCCTCTTGGGAATTTCTAATTTTAGTTTCTATGTTGATTAAACAGAGGATCATTTTATAATCCAACTCTGGAAGCAATTCATTGACAGGGAGAAGTTGAAAGGGATTTCTTTTTGCTCCAGAAAATCATAAAAATCCTAAATTGAGGAAATCAACTTCCTATACACTGACTAATTGTGTGATGTCTGATGTAAGGCACAGAATAAATGACTCATCAAAGGTCATGTAGCAAGTTCTGAATACTCCGTGTAAAGAGTTCAGATCTCTGCTTCCCAACCTGAATCAGACCTGCTTGCCTAACTGAACCTAGAAGAGGTACAAAACAGGGGACTGACCGGTGCAACAGTGGTAGAGCTGTCTACCCCGAACAGAAGATAAGGCCCATTAGAGGGGAAATTGGCCTGAAGGTCTCCTCGGGCAAAGCAGAAACATGTCGATAGGTGTTAATTTGAGAAGCCACATGCTCATTTCTCCGGGTGGGTACCTGAAATTCAGGCGTGTTACTCAGGTCAGCCCTGGGTCAGTGTAGAGAGAGGAAAGCAGGTACCAGAAATCCTGGCTGGAAGGGGCCACCACCTCACTGGCCACTCACCCAAGTTTCCCCGGGACAGTTCTGAAGAATGCTTCTACCTTCAGTCTACTTAACACTAGCATTCCAGTTCACTACTTGAAATGACCCTGTTTTAGATCATAAACTATATGAGCACCCTGTCAATCAAACCAGATATAATAGTCAACCTGGGCCCTTAGACCAGTGGGGTAGGTGAGACAATAGAAACCAAGGTGCATCATCAAAGCATGAGAAACGTGGCATGAGAACCCGGGAGGGCTCAGGCTCAGGCAGCAGCAGAGTCTGACGACAGGTGATTCAGGGTTTTCCATTGCTAGAGAGCAGGTAGGACAGCAACATTTTGTGCATTTGCACATCAGGTTATTCTGGTTTTGACTAAAACATCGGTGTGTGAATAAATAGGAAAATCAAAGGGGAAGGATCTAGAGAATACATGTGGGTCTATCCTTGTCAAAGATAAAGGAAGAGATATAGTCCCGTGAAAGAAAATAATTCTGCCTCGCCTTATATCTATCTTTTATCTATCATCTATCTATCTTTCTATCTGCCATCTATCTATCTATCATGTATCTCTATCATCTGTATTTATCAACCTATCTATATCTATCATCTATCTATATCTATCTATCTACCTCTATCATCTATCTATCTATATCTATCTTTCTATTTATATATCATCTATCTCTCTATATAAATTGCCACCAAGTACTATGTTGGGTATTCAAGTGCTAGAATAGAAATCACAGTTCTATATTGAGTGGTATATATCTCAAAATAGAATACTTCAAATAATTGCTATCTACAGTAATAAAAGAGAAATATGCAAATTGACTTACCTTCACGACACCCACCAGCCAATCAGGAGTGAGTATGCAAATTAACCCAACAAAGATAGCAGGTTAATTTCCATATGCAGGCGCCAAGCAGCCAGGGGAATGGCGGGACACAGGCGTTCTGTACCACCCCAGCTGCTCAGGGCCTCTGGGCAGCATGGGAAGGCAGGGCTGGAACGGGGCCAGAGCAGAAAGAGGTGGCTCCAGGGCTGGAGCAGAAAGGCAGTGCCAGCAGCCAAGGAAAGAAAGGCCCATTCTTGCACAAATCTTCGTGCATCGGGCTTCTAGTCTGTACAATAAAAGTTATCAACACTGGATCAGAGAAGTGGGTAAAAGAACTACGTCTCTCTGAGTTAAAATGTCTGATGTAAGGCACAGAGTAAATGGTGCAATAAAATACCCACAGCAAATACTAAATATCAGATGTTAATGTTAAAATGCTTTGACAAAGGTGTCTTGTTGAATTGCATCAAACAACACAATGGCTTTGCCCGAACTTTTTAAATTTTATTTCTGTGTTTTACTCAGTAAAGCCCAACAAGAACATTACGGCATAGAAAACATTAAGAAACAGTTTTGGTGCACAAGGGGGTGTGAAGACTATAAAAGTAAAATCAATGAAGTAACAGGGCTTACTTCACTTAGCCCGCAAGCATTATAATTCATAAGCAAGGATATCTTTTCCAATTGATAAATTATTCATGTGAAAAATGTATGGGTATATTCGACTTTTAAAAGCTATGTTATTCAAGCACTTGGAAGAAATGATCAAACTTGTATGTTATATGTTCTTAAGTATTTTATTTTTCTTGAGCTTAAAACAGTCACTGGATTGTTTATGTTTATTTGTTTGGCTTATCTTGACAAACATTTGAACTTGCTGCATTCCATGGAATATACACAAATGGTTCCATCTTAAAAGTAGCTTGTGCTCACGGTTAGAAATAGATAACAATGAAAGAAGTTATTTGTGCGGCATTAGGTTGGGCTGCAGGATGCTGATGCGGGGTGTGGAAGGTGAGTAGTGGGGCTTGTATTTTTAGATCACTTCAGCACACCCTCATTTGCCTCATCTGCCAGCATAACACAACTTACAGCTCTAAAGTATCGCTTTGCCAGTCATGCAGAACTCAAATAATAAAAGACAAATATGGACTACACTAGAGGCCCAGTGCATGAAATCTGTGCATGGGGGGTGGGGGTCTCCTCAGCCCAGCCTGCAATCGGGACCCCTCGGGGGATGTCCCCAGGATCAGGCCTAAACCGGCAGTTGGACATCCCTCTCACAATCTGGGACCACTGGCTCCTAATTGCTCACCTGCCTGCCTACCAGATTGTCCCTAACTGCCCCCCATGCTGGCCTGATCATCCTTAACTATCCCCCCTGCCAACCTGGTCACCCCTTACTGCACCCCTTGCTGGCCTGGTCACCCCTAACTGCCCCCCTGCCAGTCTGGTTGCCCCTCACTGCCCCCCCTCTGCCTGCCTGGTCACCCCCAACTGCCCCCCCCGCCAGCCTGGTCACCCCACGCAGCCTGTTGCTCAGTCGTTTGGTCGCCCCTCACCCCCTGCCGGCCTTGTCGCCCCATGCAGCCTGCTGCTTGGTCGTTTGGTCACCCCTCACTAACCCCCCTGCTGGCCTGGTCGCCCCATGCAGCCTGTTCAGTCGTCCGTTCGGTTGTGATGGTCACTTAGGCTTTTATATATATAAATATTCAGTTATAGATCCGATGCTCACTGAGTGGCTAAAGCTATTCATTGTGAACAAATGGTAAAAGGAAAACTTCATTTATGTTGCTGGAATGTTTCCAGCTCTAAGCAATGTAAGAGCAGCACAAACTTTTTCATTAGAAATTGTTCTTTTAAATCAAGATTTAATGTGGAAAGGGGGGAAATTAAGGGTATATAGATAACGGTTGAAATAAATTAATGAAGCAATTTTCTGAATTTCAAGATTACAACTTTCTATTTCCACTTTGCTTGAGGTATCACTTCTGATGCAGAATTAACTTTTAGTTTAAACTATTCAGAATATATATTTAATACAAATGGCCATTAATGAATTAAAATAGTTATCTTTTTGTCCAGAAAAATGTATGCCTTCTCTTATATTTAATAGATGTCCTAAAATTTTAAATGATACTTTAAATATATATTCACTATCCTCCAACTTCCCGAGGAAATTAATTTTATTCCTCACTAAGTACTTTACTGAGCTAGAATCTTGTGGGTACCTGGAGTGGGGGAGTTATAACTAAAATTTAAATATCACTTTATTATTATTTTTTAGGGGACAATTTACATGCATTTATTTGACAGGACAATATTCCTCATGAAAATATGAACAATTATTTGAAATTTGTTGCTATATTTATCCAAAAGTTGTTTCATAAGCTCTTGTATTTTTATGTGAAAGGAATGAGCTGGCACCTTTTGCTTTGGTGACTCTGCAAGTCTGTTGTGCAGCCACTCACTCTAGTCCATGTTTCTCCACGGTGGTGATAGTGCCCCTGCCAGTGAAATAGGTGGTTGGGAAGGGAACAAATCCCTCACCACAGTATGTATAAAGCACAGATGTATGGAAAATATAGATAGATATAGTTGTCTGGCCGTGGTGGCTCAATGGTTGAGCATTAACCTATGAACACGGAGGTCATGGTTTGATTCCCGGTCAGGGCACATGCCCGGGTTATGGGCTCGATTCCCAGTGTGGGGTGTGTCAGTGCTCTTAGCCGATCAATGATTCTCTCTCATCATTGATGTTTCCATCTCTCTCCCTCTCCCTTCCTCTCTGAAATCAATAAAAATATATTTAATTTTTTTAAATGGCAGGGTCCTATTATTGACCCCCACTTATTTACTGCAGTTTAACTATCTTCTAAATGACGGCATAATGTCAAATATGCTCTGCTTGTTTCTATTTCACGTCATTTAGGTGGGAAATCTAAGAAGTTTTTCCCTCACCTTTGATGTTTCCTTCAAAGTGAAATTAGTCCATCAGTTTTTTGGGTTTTGTTTTTTTTTGGTTTTTTTCCCCAGTTCTTTCTTACAGGGAGGAAACACTAGTCTAAGTTTAGAAAGAAAACAAAACAAAACAAAAACAAACAACCTGTCCATGTTGATCCTGGCCCCTTCCTGGAGGGATCAAGCCAGGTTTTCCAGAAGTTATAATGCGTCTGTGCCGCGGGAGAGTGACGCAGCCTGCCAGTAATGGTGCGGGGCGGGCCTGAATCAAGAGTTCAGTGTAAAGAAGCTCACGGTCTACACCAACAAGTGAAACCGCCAACCTAGGGGAGGGGCTGGTTGGGTTTCATAGGCTGACTTAGTCATTCTTACTGTCATTCCATGGGGAAGCCAAGTGGAGCGAAGAGGGGGGGTGTGTGTGTGTGTGTGTGTGTGTGTGTGTGTGTAACGTTATATATAGTATAGCAACAACAAAAACAAGCCAAGAAGAGAAATGACAGGGTGATATTTAATTTCAGACAAAAAAATACTATAAAATATTGACACAATAAGTCATAAGCCTTATCCAAGTTATACAATGGATCATGTTCATATAAAATTAAATTAGTTTTGACAAGGGGGTTATAAATAGAAACATATTAAACCTCATATACATAAGGTGCAAAAACGCTGGAGAAAAAAGTGACTTCAGAGGAAGAATTCATCAAAAGAATCAGACAAATGTAACATACTCCCTTATTTATTTCCCCCCTTTAGGTATATGTGTCCTATATTAAGTAATGTTGAGACTCATAACAGTCAGGCAAATGGTACACAATTGTTCTTTCTTCCATGTTCTCATAGTTGAGTAGGAAATAAATCACACGCGTTACAAAGAATCAGGAAAGTTTGGATCCAGATATTCCCTCTCTCTGACTTTCACACGCAGATCTAAGAAATGAAACGTCTCTGGAGACACACTTCCCCCACCAGTGTTCAGTTATTGCGTGATTAAGCGTTGATGCAAAAGCAATAATTGGGGATTGTCTATTGTAACACAAAGATGCTCATTACATTTGCAACTTCATTTAGCAAAGGTAACTTTGAAGAAAGACTTGTTCATTCTATAAACAATAAACAAATCCGATGGCAAATCAAATTGCAGTGGTAGCAGTACTGTTTCCTAAGAATTGTCTCTACTCTTCTTAGTAACTTATCATCAAATTACTACTGTTTGAGAATGGGTCATAGTTGGGCATATGGGAAAAATATCCTTAAATCCCATGGTTACTGCAATGGTGCTATATTTACCTCTCGGCGCCGTCAATCTTTATTTTTTCTAATTCATTACTCGAAACTTCAGAATCAATAATACTTATGTTTGATACTAAAAAATAGCAGTTACATGATTGATCGTTCCTTCAGTGATAGGCATTTCTTTCAAATACAAGCAAGGAAGTAGCCCTTGATATTGACTGCTGTCTCTCCAGTGCACCCTGGTCCACCAGGGCCCTGGGAGTGCAGCTGAGCTCTGTGCCTTGGACCCTCATCAATCAGCTGGGTGTTCCTTCCCTGGCCTCCAACGTCAGCTGGACGTTTAGGATGGACAGTATATGGGGCCATGTTAGTTACTGGAAAAAGGGTTAATGTTTTTCAAAGTGTTAATGTTTTACTTTGCATCGTGTGCAAATATAAAAAATGGAATGTACAACAAACTGTGACCTTTACAGCTTCTGGAAGAAAACACAGGAGAAACACAGCCAGGCAAGGAGGTCTAAGATACGGCACCAAACGCAAATCCATTAAACATGGTAGATTGTACTTTATCAAGATAATGAGCTTCTGTTCTTCAAAAGGCTCCATTAAGAGTGAGCACAGTAAAATCACAAGTTAGGAATACGTTTTAGAATTATATTTCTGATAACACATTTCTATCCAGATGTATAAAGAATTCTCAAGATTCAATCCATAGTAAACAAGCCAATTATAAATGATCAGATGTGACCGAGTAATATACACAGGTGACATATAAGCGCACACAAAGCTGCTTCCCATCATTAACACTGGTGAAATCCAAATTAATATCATAATAAAGTCTAACTAAAACTTCCTAGGATGGCTACACTTTAAAACACACACAGCATAAAAAACAGATAATACAGAGTTTTGGCGAGGATGGGAAGTAATTGAGACCTTCAATTTTGGTGGGAATGAAGAATGACAGTCATTTAAATGGAAAAATAAAAGAGGTAATGTTCTAATTTGATGCCTAAGAAATCATAGAGTTCATAAACTGTCCTATGGCAAATGCGTGCTAAATAGCCAGGACTTTGAACAAAAATACACATTTCTCTCTTATCATCAGAAAATTAGTTTTTCCTCAACTCCTCTTAGTGAGCCAACGTCCACGAGGCTCCTGGTTACCCATCAGCCTTCGTCAGCCTCGATATGGTTGTTTCTCCAACGCCCATGATCCCTGTCTACCTAGCAGAGTTGGGGGGTGGGGCAACACTTTAGGGATTAGAAAGTCCCTCATCAGGCACAGAGTCTTAGCCTCTGACCATGAAAAATCCCATTAGAGATTCTTCTAACCCATGAAAGTGTGTGTGTGTGTGTGTTTGTGTGTACCGCACATATTTTTTATTATGGCTCAGGTACTCACTGCCTTCAATCTTGGACAAATCTTCTCCCTTGATTTGGGTAATATTTATTCATCACTCGTTTTCAGAGGTCCTCTTCCTAGGTTCTTCTGTTCTCCCTAGAATTGCTGCTTGATTGTGGAGTCCATAAATCTAGCCTTCAATTTTCTAAAATATCTTTTAATGATTCATATGTACTTATATGTACTGATTTCTGAGCAGATTCTTCAGTTAGATCCTCACGTTTACGAGTTTAATCTCAGAGGCATGTTTTCAACCATTATTTGATCTTTCATTTTTTTCTTTGTGAATTTTGGCAATTATACGTATTAGCCCTCAAATTATTTCCTTTTCACATAGCAACTTTTGGGGGGAAACTCAATTTCTGTAGATATATCTTCTCCATTGTTTTAAATGTTCTTCAGACTTTTCCCATAGTCCTTCAGTATTTAATTGTCTTCCAGTGGGTTTGGTGCCCTTCCTCGGGAGTTGAAGTCTCTTAAATCTGGTTTACTCTTTGGTTTTCTATTAGGATTTCTATTTGAAGACCTAAAATGAAGGTTACCTGTAATGTAGTGTGATTTCTTAGCAAAAATAAGCATCTCTTGTTTCTTACAGTGAGTATCAATTTTTGTTTAAAGAGCTCTGCTCCTGAAGATTGCATGGGGGTGTGGGTGGGAATGGAGGTGTGTGTGGGCATGGGGTATGGGTGGCATAGGGGTGTGTGTGGGAATGGAGGTGTGTGTGTGTGGGCATGGGGGTGTGTGTGGGGGTGTGAGTGGGTATGGGGGGTGTGTGGGCATGGGGGGGTGTGTGGGCATGGGGGTGTGTGTGGGCATGGGGTGTGTGTGGCATGGGGTTTTGTGTGGCATGGGTGTGTGTGTGGCATGGGGTGTGTGTGGCATGGGGGTGTGTGGCATGGGGGTGTGTGAGCATGGGGTGTGTGTGGCATGGGATTGTGTGTGGCATGGGGGTATGTGGCATGGGGTGTGTGGCATGGGGGTGTGTGGCATGGGGTGTGTGGACATGGGATGTGTGTGGCATGGGGTGTGTGGACATGGGATGTGTGTGGCACGGGGGTGTGTGGCATGGGGTGTGGGTGGCATGGGGTGTGAGTGGCATGGGGTGTGGGTTGCATGGTGTGTGGGTTGTATGAGGGTGTGGGTGGCATGGGGGTGTGGGTGGCATGTGGTGTGTGGCATGGGGGTGTGTGTAGGCATGGGGGGGTGTGGGCATGGGGGTGTGTGTAGGCATGGGGGGGTGTGGGCATGGGGGTATGGGTGGTATGGGGTTGTATGTGGCATGGGGGTGTGTAGGCATGGGGGTATGGGTGGTATGGGGGTGTGTGGGCATGGGGGTGTGTGGTATGGGAGTATGGATGGCATGGGGTGTGGGTGGCATGGGGTGTGTGGGCATGGGGGTGTGTGGTATGGGGGTGTGGGTGGTATGGAGGTGTGTGGCATGGGGAGCTTAAAGAATGGCAGTGATGATGCCTGGCAGGAGTTAGGGTGGGGGGCACATAGTGTGAGGATGCACAGTGCTCTCAGCAGTAGTTGGTTGTGGGTCGTGGTGATGTGCAGTGTCATCATGCCTCAGGTGAGCGGTATGTTGGGAGGGACAGTCCTTGATGTTGGTTGATTGCGCCTGTGGAGGGTGTTGTTTGTGTGTTTGTGTGTTTGTTTTTGTGCTCCTGCCACACAGCTCATAAATGTGATGCTTGATTGGGGCAGGGTGGGGGAGGAATATTAGAGTCAATTGCTGTAATTGTGAAGAAATAACCCAACTGATTTATTGTTCTATTCCCCCAAGTAATCATCTTCATTTCTCTTCTGTTACCTCTGATCTTGAAATAATTCCTTGACTCCACTAGGAAGACTCACTGTGGAGTTCCTACCCCTCACCTCAAACAATTGGTGTGAGAATTAAATGGAATTATGTAGCCCGGTGGGCGTGGCTCAGGGCTTGAGCATTGACTTATGAACCAGGAGGTCACAGTTTGATTCCTGGTCAGGGCATAGGCCCCAGTTGTGGGCTTGATCCCCAGTGTGGGGTGTGCAGGAGGCCGCCCATCCATGATTCTCTCTCTTCATTGTTATTTATATCTCTCTCTCCCTCTCCCTTCCTCTCTGAAATAAAAACTAATAGTAAATTTGAAAAATGTAATGTGCATGGGACTTAACCCATCAATACTGAAAACATATTTTTGTTATTGTAGATGTAGTTCTTGTGGCCATGATATTACATGCTAAATATAGGCACAGGGAAAATATTTTTCACATACTGCCCTTCAGTAAGTGGAGAACAAGGTCTTAGAACATACCTGAAAATGGTACGATCCCAACTGTTAGGTAGCTGCAACCTAAATGATCTAACTTTGGCAAACAACGTAATATTAAGATGTGTTTAAACACATTCACTTTTTGTAAAGAACACTTAACAGAAAGTTGCGTACTGATATGGTATGGACATACACCTTAAATTTTTTTGTGTTTTTTTGGAACAAAGGTAAGAAAGCAATCTTTGGTAATGAGAGTTTTTATTCAGTAGTCATTCTTTTTCTTATTAAAAATAACTTCCATTTGGAGGAGGTTCAGCTTTTGGTTTCATTCTTTTCAGACAGTGTCTGAAGTTTTCATTTTTACAAAGATATCGATTCCAGGGAAATATATTTTTCTTCTAGGCACTCCGAATGTTTGCTCTTGGTGTATGATTCATATTAATTTTTACTGGAGGCAGATGCAATAACCAAAGAAGGCATTAGAGAGAAGAAGTCAGCTCAATCTCTATTTTTAGTCTGAACTGCAGCTGTAATGGGGAAAAAAGAAACATAGAAAGAAATATAACTTGGAAACATTAATGATTAAGCTTCTGAATCTATTTTTTATGCAAAGTACTTTTAGTTAATTGAGCTGATCTTTTCTGTCAACATCCATGCATAAAGGAGGTAGGAGAGAACCTAAATTAACTCATCCAAAAATCATCACTTTTACTAGTTTTATTTCTACTTATGTGAAAGACTGGTAAAAGCAAATGACCATACTAAATAGTGTATGTAAAAAGTCTACCAACAGCTGTTCTATATCCCTGAACTTTTTTTTTACAGGATAATTGAAGCAAAATTTACATTCAGTTTAAAAGTCACCAATTTTAAATTTACAGTCTAATGACTTTCAGGAGATTCATAAGGTTGAACAACTATAATCATAACTCTGTTTTAGAATTATTGAATTGATCCTCCAACGTGTCCTGCCAACCCTTGGCTTGAATCTCCAATCCCACCTCTAGCTCCAGAGAAACATTGATCTGCTATTGGCTTTTAATTGAGCTCCTTTATCAGGTAGGAAGAGTTTGCTTTTATTTCTCAGTGCTGAGAGCTTTCATCGTGAATGGATGCTGGGCGTTGTAAAATGCCTGCTCTCTGTCTATCAAGATTATCATATGGTTTCTGTCTTTATCCTTGAATGTGATGTATTATATTCATTTATTTTTAAGTATTAATCCAAATCGCATTTCTGGGGTAAATCTCCTTTAGTCGTGATGTTGTGTAATCCCTTCTGTATACGTTTGAATTTTGTTGTCTTATATTTTGTTTATAGTTTTTGCCTCTATGTTTATGAGGAAACTTCTTCGGTTTTATTCTGCTGGGATAATATTTTATCAGGCTTTGGCATTGGGTGATAATGCCTCAATAGGGAATTGGGATATTTTCTCCCACTCTCTATTTTGTGGTTGAAAATCATGACTATGAATTGTACCACTTCTTTTTTAAGTATTTGATAGATTTCACCAGTGAAGTCTTAGGTGCCACGACTTGACTTTGTAGTAAGGGTTTGAACGACTCACTGAATTCTGGCTGATGCTAGATGTTTATTTGAATTTTTATTTTATCTTGAGTCAGTTTGGGGAATTCTTGTGCATCTTCCTAAGAGTTCGCCTCGTTCACACAGGTTATCATGTGTTGGCCTCAAGCTGTTCATGATTTTCCCTATGGTTCTTTACCTTTGCATACAATCAGTAGGGACATCTCTTTTTTCTGATTTTGGTAATTTACTTTTTCATTTTTCCTTGTTCTTTGACTACATGTTCATGAATTTGTAGAAATAACAACTTTTTAATTTTTTAATTTTATTTCATTGGTTTTCTATCTGATCTATATTTTCCCACTTAGTAATTTTTTTTTATATTTTCGTAACTGTTATTTTTGTAACTTCCTACTTTAGCACAGATTACTGGTTCTTGTCTTTTCTTTCTGAGTGTAAGCATTAAGCTATGATGTTTTTCTGTATATATTGCCTGAGCTGTTTGTATCCCATGTGTTCAGTTGAAGTTTAATTTTTCTCAGCTTCTTTTATCATTTCTCTTATGGTTTCTTTTTTGGCACAAGATATATAGAAGTATGCTGCTTAATTTTTACAATTTTGATTTCCATATTTGTTTGTTATTGATTTGTAACTTAATTCCATTGTGTTCGGAGAACATACTTTATTTAATTTTAACATTTTAAAAAAGTATTGAAAGTTGTGAAGACTTATCCTATGGTCTATCCCAGAGAATGTTTTAGGTGCACTTGAAAAGAATGTGTATCCTCTTACTGTTATTTGGAATTTATAATATAGGTCCATTCAGTCAACTTTGTTAATAATGTTGTTTAAGTTTCCCATATTCTACTGGTTTTATGAATTAAATTTCTGTCATATTCATCACATCATTTGGAAGTGTTGTTGTTTTATTATCATTAAGTATGTCAGAATACTCCTGTCTTAAGGTCTGTATTGTCTGATATTAATACATCCACCCAGTTCTTTGTTCTTTTCCTGTGTGGGAATTGAAAAGGATTTTGTTTTATTTCTAAATTAAATGGATGGGGTGCCGTTGGTTAATACAGGTGTCAGGTGTACATTGCAGAACACATCACCTGCCTGCTGCACTGCGCACCCTCCACCAAGTCGCCTCCTGCCCCAGTTCCTGTTCTTCCTGATGGGTGGCTGTGTGTCTTGTCTTCCCTCTGCTTGGACTCAGCCTACTTTTACGCTGAAATTAGGTTGCTTTTCTGTTTTACAGTCGAGAGTTACATCTTGACCTTTTTATGTAGTCTGACAATCTCTGTCTAATTGGGGATATTGAGAACATTTACACCCAAGATATATGATAATTTTTACAATAGGGTTTGCCTTTTTTACTTCTTTTCTACACGACTCACATCCTTTTTACTTCCATTTCTTTTATTCCCTTTACTGCTTTGTTTTGTGCTAAGCAAGTATTTTTAGTATACCATTTAGTTTCCTCTCTTGAGCTTTTAACTATATATTTGAGCATTTTTTAGTAGTTCATCCAGGAATGGCAATGTGTGTCTTTGATTTAGTTATAGTTTATTTCAGGTTAATATTCTCTCAATTCTGGTAGCTCTATTTTGTCCTTATTTCTTTATACTGTTGCTTCATATATATTGCATCTAAACATGTTAAAAGCCCAATATTGTTGTGCTATATAATTTTTACTTTAAGCAATTGTGTTCTCAAAGCAAATTAAGAAATGAAAGCTTGCATATACTTTTGGGTTGTCTTTGGCATGTTTAATAAATTATGATTCAAAACTGGTCATTTCAGATACTATATTAGAGCAGCTTTGGATTCTGTTTTATTTTTCTGAGGATTGCCTTGACTTAAACTATACAATTATCTCCTTCCTAATATTATGTCACTAACATCTCTGTTCGGTTTTTATAACATTTTTATTTTTAGTCCTAGTTTTCATAAGTTGACGCCTGTGTCTGTGTGTTTAGTGGTAAGTGAATGGTTTGGGAAAATTTAGATAAGACATCTCGTGTCTTAGCTCAGGATACTATAACAAGTGACATAGATGGGGCGTCGCAAACATAGAGACTCATTTCTCACCTTCTGTGGGCTGGGAGCCTCCTTGCTGTTCCTCACAAGATGGAGAGAGCCTCTTGGCCTCTTTCTCCTCTTGTGAGGATGCTAATCCTATGATGTGGCTCCAACTCATGGCCTCACGTCACCCTCATTACCCCTCGAAGGTGCCATCTTCAAATACCATCACCTGGGGGTTAGGGCTTCAACATAGGAGCTTTGGAGGGACACACTCAGTCCATAGTTTCGAGGCTTTCGTCCTCTGTCAGCTCATCTGTATGAACAGGGAGACATTGATTCAGCGTTGCAGCCAGTTCTCAAGTCTCCGTTGGCTCTCTTTATTTAACCAGAATATCTCAGTTCCACACCATGTATGTATAATGGAAGGCAGTTTGGGACATAGGGGTCGCTGATTTTAGAACTCCCATGGTGCTCCCATTTCTAGGATCTCTGCATTCCATCTGTAGTTGTTTGGCTGTTTGACTTGACTTGAGGCACACAACGGTGTGTTCTGAGCAGATTGTTCCTATTGAGCCCCAAGAGCCTGGGTCACCAGCCCCTCTTCTCAGATCACTGCCTCCACCCCCGGGAACTGCTGCTGGTTCACAACCCGCCATGGACTGGGGAGCTGCAGTGTTCCCGGTGAGGACTGCGAGCGAGGAGACTGGGGGTGATAGGCCCAAGAAATAAGGACGCAGAATTCATTCCTGCCTCATGCTGTCACCATCTTTCAAGGGAGAATACTCTGTATTTTTTTTTTGTTGTTGTTTTTGGCCAATCTTTGTTTAAATTCTATAGAAATGGCTATTTTTGACAAGAGCCAAAGTCCATGACGGCATAGGATGTTCAATAGTGGTTACATTCTGTTGTCAAGGTCGCAATGAACCAGAGGCTTGAATCCTAAGGGAAGTAACTCTTAACACCAGAGGTAACCTGGAGGAAGCCCTAGGGTCGGGTCTCCTGAGAGCTGTTATGCTCCTGAGCAACAACAGCAAGGACTCGTTTTGCGGGTAAGTTTAAATAGTTATTTGAGGTGACATCAAAAGCACCAATGGGTTCGCCAGTAAGACAGCTACAAGCAGTATGTGTCAACAAAAATAACTGTAAATTGAATTAGAAAAAAGACTAGACTTTATTATCTAATTAACATAAAAATTAATGTAAATTATTATAATAAGAATGTAAATTCTTACACCACCATTTATAAGTATAAGGAATTAATTTTAATGATAAAATTTGAAAAACATTTTTGTGAGTTTCAAGTAAAATACAAAAATCTTAAAAGCTATGCAATTTTAGAGTGGGTGTGGTCTAAGGAAATGAATTAAAAATAATTTTGTAGCAAAAAAACAAAATTAAGGCATTTTTGGTGTTGGTCTCAGCTTGCTCTGAATTAATGCAATGCTGGGGGAAAGGGGAAAGAGAGGGTCCAGTGTCTGATGGTTGAGGGAAATGTGGAAGCAGATCAGAGAAAGTTGGTTCTCAGATAAATAATTTACAAGTAAGCTAACTGAAAATATTCAATTTGTCTAATGATCAAAACTTGTCTAAATTGAACAGGCTAAGTCAGCTTTTTATAAAATCCTATTGAGCGTGGCTCCCTGGAGCGTTTTGTGAAACTGTAAGACAGTTATAAGCCAATTTTTGGTTAAGACCGACGTACAGTTATTTTGTTGATCATAGTTTGAAGTTAAATCAGACCAAACATCATGTGAACATATGCTTTTCAAAGAAGAGAAGTGACATTTCCTCAGATGCTGGTTTGGGCAAAGCAGGTGGACAGTAAGATGAATTTAAGTTGCTGGCTCTCACTTACTCAGTTAAGTGGGATCCATGTTTGCAAGTAAAGTGAGAATTAGCCTAATTACCCCAAAGTATTTTTAAATGGTGTGGTCATGGCTAGACTGGGACAAGGGAGACCTGGAATAAGCCACAGCTCTGATCATAGGGAGCTCTATTTCTCAGCCATTTATTTTATTTCATTACACCTTAGTTCCCTCATCTATAGACTGCGAATAAGAGTACTTACCTTCGGGATTTTTGTAGC
Source organism: Ia io (assembly GCA_025583905.1). NCBI lineage: Eukaryota > Metazoa > Chordata > Mammalia > Chiroptera > Vespertilionidae > Ia > Ia io. The sequence goes on from JAJQQW010000014.1 coordinate 589,774, forward strand.
CATTACTGGAACAATGTATTTCATTCACAAGCTATATTTTAGGGGTTAGTAACTGGTTCACTTTTTCCCCTGTTCCCACTAAGAATCCAGCACTATGACAAGGTAGCCCAATATTTAGCGAGATCACATATTCCGTTATTAGAAATGCCCAAGGAAGACAAACAAAGTGATCAACAGGCTGCAAAGGGCAGCTGGACTTACTGAAAACCCACTTGTACAGAACCGCTTAGACCTGGGATGGAGTTACAGTGATTGACGGTGTGTAAGCAGCTACATGATCCCAGTGCAGACAGGGGCGTCTCCAACAGACATCAGCAGGGGGCACAAAACCTTTAATGTGAGATTTATTTTACTGACTGGCTGATTGGAGTCCTTCTTGGCTCCTGGGTAGTTTAGGGCGGCATCAAAACTGCATTAGATCTCTTTAATGTTAAATTATGTGAGGCGATTGAACTAGACAGAAAATGATTGTAAAGACATTGTTATTCACACCTAAGGTTTGTTAAAAACGGATCTATTTGTAGCATTTAAGGAAGGTGCTTGGCACAGAACCAATTCATACTCAATACACTTTAGTTCTCTGTGGTTACTTTAAAGATTCCTATTATCATTCCTCTCTCATGGAAGTGTGGGATGATAGCAAAGAGCTGAGGTGACACAGCCAATTCTGATGACCAATTAACGTGACATAAACTTTTGCTTCCCTAGCCTCAGTTCTCTCTCTCTCCCCCTCTCCCCTCCTCTCTGAAAGCAATAAAAAAAAAAATATTAAATAGACTTGCTGCCCCACACTAACATGCAAATGCGTGCACACATAGACAGACACACAGAGGGAGAAAGTGCTATATTTGGCCTCCCTTTCCAGTGGAAGAAGGTTTGATCATATGGGAGCAACATTACAGTTATCCATGAAATGAAGTAGAGGGTTGTTGATTATGCTGTGAATCTAATAAATACAAAAATTCAAACCTGATAACCTAATCATTTAAGAAAATAAAACACCCGGGACGGAGGACTGACATACCTGCTGGTACACCTGGTAGTGTGAAAAGGGCCTCTATGTCTGTCTAACCAGCGTGAGCGAGAGTCTTGGGAATCCCACGCAGTCGATTACTCGTCAGCACAGACAAGCATGGAGAGCTTAGTAACGAGCTGGCAATGGGAGCACAAATGCTATGGCCCTAACGGTTTTTGAAATCTGTTGACGAGTAAGCAGACATGCTTATGTTTTAGAACTGACAGGTAAAACATCACTTTCTGCAGCCACGTCAAGCACCATCAATCAACCTGGCAAAATGTACTTGGGCTTCGTGAAAAATGCGAAAACTATGACTTAAATAAAATCATCTCTTTGCCACTTATTCTTTCACATAATGGATATTGAGCTACAAATCATGCAGATTTAAACCATAAGTAGTTTTAATTAACCAAGGTTCATGATTCTTTTTAAAGAAAATTCTTCTTAATAAAAGGATGAAGAGATACATATCAATATTTGATTCATTATCTCAGTTTATTGGGGTTTATTTTTTATTAAGTACTATTTGCTTGTCCATTAGCGTAACCTTTATTAAGTATTTTACTGTTTATTTTTTATTATTTCTCAACCAATTATATCACCTACATAACATCTGTTCCCCAAAACAAGTCGTATTATCAATTCAGTCAGGTGAAAAAGAAATTGCGGTCTAGAAGTGCTGGAATGTTAGAGTAACATAAATAAGGGTTGGATTTCCGCCTTGCTCAGTTACTAGCTCTATACTGGTAAAATGACTTAACTTTCCCATCCTTAGTTTTCTCATCATGAAAATGAGAATGATAACATCATCTCCCTCAGAGGGTTGTAAGAATGATAAAATGTAGTGTCCAGAAAGAACCTGCCCTTGTCTGTAAACAGTAAACATAAAATAAACAATTGCTGCTGTCATCACTGTAAAGCTTATGTCGTTATCATATCTGAATACCTGACATTTCATACCAACTGTAAGTCCAAGAGAAGGCAGAGCACTGCCTTCGCTCCCGGCTTCGTTCACAAGGTGGGCACATTGCTTTCTTTCATGACACATTAATATTTCACATGAATGTCTCTAGAGATAAGTTTTGATAACAAATAAAAATGGCCCTGCGACATATGAAATGTACTGGACAGATTTACCTGTTCCAAGTTTTGTAGTATTAATTATTGGTTGCCGCCAATACGCTGTATCCAAAATATATTTTATAAAGATTTATAAACCTTTGGAATATTGAATACCTCTCCCAATTAAAGCTGTGATGCATTAGATGAGCATGAGTAATAAGCATAAAGATTGAGTTGTGTTGCGAAATGAAAGAGTTTAGCATTATTAGAAAAGTAGTTTGTGAAATTTTTGTCACACTTAAGCTGTTAGGTTTCTCTATTCCTGTGGAGAATTGTCATTAAGGACTTAGTATTCTCTATTATTAACAGAAAAATTGGTTGTTATGGCAGAAATGCATTGTTCATGAAAAATATCCATTTCTATATACAGAAATACATTTAAAAATGGATAGATACATACATATAAATCTGTCTTACATATCTGTTGTCTTAACAAGGAGATACGTTTATTGAACAAATTCTTTGTTGAGTTTCTGTTTAAATCTAAGATTTTATAACCCTATATAATAAAATCCTAATATGCAAATTGACCAAACGGCAGAACAACTGGTTGCTATGATGCGCACTGAACAGCAGGGGCAGAGGCTCAATGCAGGAGCTGCCCCCTGGTGGTCAGTGTGCTCCCACAAGGGGAGTGCCACTCAGAAGTGGTGGCAGGAGCCTTTTCCACCTCCACAGCAGGTGGGCGATAAGGAGCAAGGGGTCCCGAACTGTGAGATGGCTGATGGAAGGTGGACAGCCCCCGAGGGGTCCCGGACTGCCTGAGGGTACAGGCCTGGCTGAGGGACACCCCCACCCAGTGCACGAATTTCATGTACCGGGCCTCTAGTGCAATATAAAATGGGAGCTGATAGCTTAGCTGATGTCTCTTTTCAGATTTAACCCATTGGAATAATAACTATCAAAGTATGTATACAATTTTTGGACACCTGTATATGATTAATTCCAAACATTCTGTGCGAGAAACTGTTAAAACTCTAAGCTAAGGTGCATTTCTCCAGAAAGCACGCCATTGCTCAGGAGCTAGAAGACTGGCAGGTCATCTTATTGAATCAGGACAGGTTCTGGCTTGAGGGGTTCTTGCTCTGGTTCCTGCTTCCTCCTAAGCACAGCTGTGAAGGGTCTTCAAGGCAACTGGTCACCTGGTGGCACTGAATCTGTAGAGACATTGGTTTCTTTGGGCCCTGGTGAGTGTGGCTCAGTGGATAGAGCGTTGGCCTGTGGACTGAAGGGTCCTGGGTTCAATTGCGGTCAGGGCACATGCCCAGGTTGCAGGCTCCTCCCCAGTGTGGGGTGTGCAGGAGGCAGCCTATCCATGATTCTCTCTCATCATTGATGTTTCTATCTCTCTCCCTCTCCCTTCCTCTCTGAAATCAATTTAAATATGTATAACACACACACACACACACACACACACACACACACACACACACAACAACAACAACAACAACAACAACACCACACTGGCTTATTTGGGTTCAACAACACACTGGCTTATTTGGCTTATTTGAAGCCTCAGAGGCAGGACTGGTGGTTTCCTGCTGCTTGAGTGGAACTGGTGCTCCAGGCCTCTCTTGCTCTCCAGGCTGTTTTACAGGAAGAGTGGCTGAGGTGCCCTCCGAGCCCACGTGATTATTTGCGTCTTAGATTGCAGAATGTGAATGTGTAAGGGTTGGCAATCAGCTGACACATCACTGCAGGCAACGTGCTAAGTGTAATCCTGTGATTTTCTTTTCTCTGAGTTGGTTACATACTTTGTGCTTTTGCACATAGAACTCTCACTTCTGCCTCTCCCACCAGTGAACACCGAGCCGCTCTTTCCCAGGGGCCTGGTCCCCAGCTCAGTGCCTGGATGGCCCTGAGGGGACGTTTCAGAGGCCAGTGTTGACCGTGCGTGCCCCCCTCCTCCGAGGATCCAGTCCATTCTGCTTATTGTCTTAGCGGACACCTCCCAGCGGTTCCGTTGGTTTGCTTGCTCGGTGGGTTGGTTTTGTATTTTCTGAGACTGCTGTTCTCTCTGAGAAGGTTGCACTGACACAAGGTTGTCTTTTATTACCACAGACGATTCAACTTTAAATCTCGCTTTTACATTGGTCATCAGGTCTCCAGTCCTCCTTTTTCCAGAGAAATCACTATCACGGTGTGATGTAACTCTGCTAAGATAGACCATTGGGCATTTAGTCTAAATGTTTTTATCCTTTTACGTTTCATGGTTAAATCCTATAGAACACATACTGATACAGTTCAATATTTGTGTTTTTAAATAATCTCATATCATGGTTTTGTCTGATATATAAAGCAGATGAATTTTATAGAAAAATAATACTATATACAATTTTCAGTTAGTGGTTTTCCTCTTATATTTATCAAGGCTTTAAAATTTGGGGGCCTCCTTTTATCTGTATCTTTTATATTTTCCTCCATTTCATTGGTCCAGTTTCTTCATAGAATTTAGGGAGAGAGCTTCCAAGCTTGCAAAGTCATTTCCACTCTTTTCCCCCGAACTTAAAACCACCTCTTACTTCAGAGCACAGTCCGGCTTAGGAATGTATCATAACCTTTAGCACGGCTTCCTGCCTGCCGAGGGCCGCTGCTCCGGAGGGAAAGGTGGAGCGCTGAGCAGAGGGCGGGTTGGCTGTGAAAGGAGGCGCCTCTGCCGACCCCAGGACATCAGACACTGCATCCATCGGGGCTAACCTGATCCCCGTAATGGAGAAAGTCACCAGAGGGCACTGCGGGGGCCTGATGCGGCGGGGGCCAAACATGGCGGGGATCTCCCTTTTCCACGTCCCTCACGGAAAGAGAGATGAACGAACCGGTCCTAAATGGAGGCGGCCAGGGATTGAGAAATATTAGAAATAAAGAAAACAAGACGCAGAAATAGATTCATGAAGCTGGGGCTGGGTGGGGTGCCATCTTTCCTCTCTCATGGAGGGGCAGCATGATGATGACCCTGAGCCACCCAGCAGGTTTATCTTATGTCCCAAAAATCCAGGAAGTAACACCAAAACTTAGGATCAAAGGAGCTTATTTGCATTCTTAACTAGGCCCCAGCATTACTGGATTTACATATCTAGACCCGCCCCTGCTGACACCTGGGCTGCTATGAAGTCAGAACTGATTAACATGTCCAGCCTCATTGGGGAAGCATGTTCCCAGGGCGTGACTCGGCCTAAGCCCTGAGTTCAGTTAATAAATAATTAAGGAACTGCCCAGGTGCCTCCCAGGTGGCCCTCTACAGGGCACCTCCCACCTCATATGCTTTTCTCATCTTCCGACCTCACTTTTCCCCTGAAACAGAAGAGCATAGAGTTTCAGCTGAAGGAGATGTCTTCTCACTGAGAATGAATCCAAGTGAATCAGTGTCATTGAAGCTTGACAGAGGCCGTGCTGATAAGGGTTCAGAGCTGGCTGTGAGGTGTGCTGGCTGTGAGGTGTGCTGCTTAAAGCGAAACCCTCGGTTGGCAACCTGCTCACTCCAGTAACTTAACCACCTTTCCCTCGGAACCGGAACATTCTTCTCTCTGAAGTGGGCATGCAGCAACCTCCGCCCACCAGGTGTTCTACTGTCTAAGCAGGTGAAGTCCTGAACATGCCCCTGGCACGCGATGCACTCTAAGTGGAGGTCAGACCCCATGCCATCGCGTCCTCGATGCCAGGTGCTGGGCGCTGCAGGGTACGTGCTGTGACAGACATCCCCAGTTCTCACAGCCTTCAAGATCCTCTCGCAGCCTCAACTCTTCCTACTCCTGTCCCCAGTGAAGAGCCTTGTTAGATTTCACTCACATCTTCCCACCGCTTTGTTTAGTTATCCAAGTCAATAGAGGTAACGTTCGGTTTTGCTCACAGATGCCGTCTATTAAAACTCCGCTTTCTCTGTGCTGACGCACTGATCTCAATCATCTTGTCAGACGTCAGGCACGGCCTCGACAGGTGACCACAGCGCTTCACGAGTTTGAAATAAACCCCATTATTTCTTAGCCAGCCTGGGGTTCTGGCGCTTATAGGCAAGTAGGAGAATCACTTTAAAACTGTCCTCGTTTCTTTTTTGCTTCCCCTTTACCTCCTACCTCTGAAGTCATTTCATAAACCACCATGTACTACCTGAGCCTCCAACAAAACCAAAAATAGCCAAATAAAGACATAAAAAGTGTAACTGTGACGATCGCTTAGATTTATATCCCAGAGCAACTTAAAATTAGTGGGGCACGAAGAAGATGCCTGAGTCTGATTAAAGGAAGAATTGGGAGCCAGTATTTGTTTTAACAAATTTGTAATAACAAATGTTGAGATTCTATTTTAACATTTTGCTTCATTAGAATTTAATGTATTATTGCAAGTCCAGTATAAAAAGGGTTGTTTTTCTTTTAATCTTTATATTTTCTGACAACTTAATTATGGTAATATTAAGTGTTTGGAAGAAATAATCAACAAATTATAATTTCATTTACCTGTCAAATGGATCCGTTCCTTTATTGGGGATGTTTAATTATAATGACCAGGCCTGGAGTACAGGCTGCTGGCTGCACGTAGATGATGCCATTACAGTAGGAGTCCTCTGTGGTCTTCATGAAACTCGTGATAATTACTCACAACTTTGATGTTGTTGTGTATGTTTTTAATGAATTGCTTTTGCCCATTCTATTGCTTTCTGAGTTAACACATAATTTACAGGAGTTCATCCTACAACCATTTTTCTGGAAACATAATCTAATTACTAGTGCATTTTATTTCTCCAGTGACTGTTTAACGCACACACCTTGACTGAATCGATAGTTCACATTGGCAACTGTTTCAGATCAATATGTGAGTCACCTCGGTTTCTTCTTGTGGTTAAATGGCTTTATCACTCGTATGTTTTTGGACATATTGATGAGAAGATGTCCCCTATAGGTAATAAAATATAAAGAACATATTGATGGAGAGATTTAATCTTTTTGAAATAGTCAATGGGTTAAGCTCAATTCTCTGAGAAGTATCCTGGATATTATTAATTATTATTGCGGGGGTCAAATTTTCTTTAATTTTACATGAAATCCCATATAATGTATATATTGTCAGACAAGACGGCACTTGACTCTTTGTGGTATCTGAAAATATTCCCTTAAATATCTGCATTTCTAGCAAGTTGACAAAGCAGAGAGCAAACCTGAAAAAAATGAACACTTAAGTCAGTTGCTGTCTCAGGCTATTCTGATCACTCCAATGATGTTTTGGTTAATATGGTGTAAGGTCCTCTCATCTAGACTGGATATGCCCAATGTGAATGTGGACGTGAGTCACTGGGGGGTTAAAGGCAAAGAGCAGTTCCTAATTTAGATCTGAAGTGGGACCTGAAAGTTATATTCCTAACAAGTTCTTCAATGACACTGGTGTTGCTGGCCTGTGGGCATGGCTGGCCTGTGGGCATCTCAGAACCACATGAGGCAGCTCGTGGAGGCCAACGCTGCTCTAAAAATCCGCCGTGACCTGATGGGCAGCTAAGGGCTGAGGGACGGTCCTGGAGCAGGGCCATGATTTAAAACAGTTCACAGAGCTTCCAAGACCTGATAACTAAACTGGTAAGAGTTCATCTCCTCGGCTCTGGGGCCTGGGACTAAGAAGCCTGCAATGGCTGTCGTGTGAGGAAGAGTCCCTCTAAGCACAAGTGCAGTCTGGAATGAAAACCCACTTTGGGCAAATAATACATTTAATTGAGACAAACGGACCCTCAGGATCAAGTCACTAATGCTCATTGTCCCTTCTCCGTCGTTAGCAGGCGTGGGGGTGGATCGGTCTGAGGAGCACACGAGCATTGTGTGGTAATAACGGCACTAACTCTGAGTATTTCTCGAAACCGTTTGCATAATGTTCCTGTGCCGAGTCTCGTCATCTCCTCCGAGTGCAGTTTCCAACGGTGGCTCCTCAGTATGAGCCTCCGCGTGGTTATGACCCAGTTAGTGTAAATGGATTCTCTCCCTGCGGACCCCGTTAGCAATCATGGTTTTCAGAGCCCAGCGGGAAAGGTGTGTGCTGGTGGTAGAGTCAAAGTCATTACATACAAACACACAAAGACAAACAAAAACAAATGAAAAACCAACCAGCGCATCATCAGTCACCTCAGAAAACGTGCTGCAAGCATGTTTAAAGTTTTCTAACCTTTTATTTGTTTATATACAGAAAGTTTATCTATGTTTACAAATTCTGCACTTGACAATGTGAATAGACGGATGCTTAATTCTGTCTTCCATATAAATTCCTCTCCCTTTATTTTCTTTTTTTTTTTTTTAAAGAATGTATTTTTATTGATTTCAGAGAAGAAGGGAGAGGGAGATAGAAACATCCATGATGAGAGAGAACCATGGACCAGCTGCCTCCCGCATGCCCCACACTGGGGATGGAGCCCAGAACCTGGGCATGTGCCCTGACCAGGAATTGAACCCTGACCTCCTGTCCATAAGTTAATGCTCAACCCCGAGCCACGCCGGCTGGGTTCTCTTTCTTTTAAACCATATTTACCATTAGCATCTGTGCTCACTCCTGTGTGGGGGTTGGAGCGGGGGTCCTGGTTGCCCTGACTCGGGTCGGAGAACCCACAGTGCTACCTGGCATCACTGTGTTCACAGACTCTGGTGAAAAGAGATCAGAGCACCGTCTAGAAGGAAAAAGTTTTCCAATAGATGATGTTGGGGTCAGGGGAGGAGACAGGTCGGTCTCAGGTGGGCAGGCTGGTGGCACGCTCCACCCAGGAAGGTGCAGGCTGGGCAGGTCCTGGATCACGCCGGTGCCCAGGGACCATGTGCGGGAAACCCTGCAAGTAGAGGGCCTGCTTTGCCAAGTGTTCAGGCAAAGGAAACCTGGGATCTGCCAGCGAGAAAGGAGCGGGCAGAGCAGCGGGAGGGAGCAGTCCTTCCATGAACAGAGAGAGAGATGGTGAGTGAGGCAGAGACTGCTGGTCCTGTGACCAGGAGCTGAGCTGCAGGGGCTGCTGGCCTCGGGCTCCTGGGGAGAGACTAGAAAGCAAGACATTAGTGAAGCACTTGAGAGAGATATCTGTTTGCAAACACTCTTTTTTCAAAACAGTAATCAGAACAATTTCTTCTAATCTACTAGGCTCTTCCTTCTTTTATCCAAAGGTGTGATTTGAGGAGGGAAAAAGATTATACAGTCTTAAAAGGCCATGTGCACATTTTAGACATTTGTTTAATGGGAAATAGATTCTCAAACCAAAAAAAAAAAAAAAAAAAAAAAAGGAAATATAGGGTGAAACTCTTCTTTCCGTTTGACTGTTTCCCCTGGGGGCCCTGGGGGCCCTGGGGGCCCTGGGGAGCCCTGGGGCAGCGTTTGTGTGTTGGGGGTCTCTCAGCCTGAGCCACAAGGCCAGACAACCCAGGGCTCGCAGGAGCGGCCTTCCTTTCTGATGTGTTTCCTCACTCAGCGTCTCACTAAAGGAAGAACCTGCTTCACGGCGGTCTGTCTCGGGCACAGACACCTGGTGGGAAAGAGGCAGAGCACCCATGCCAGCTGATGCCAACATTAGGGAATCGTAAGGCTTTCGGGCTGGATCATGACTTGAGGGTTTTCCTAGTCTGGTACCAACAGGCCTCTCTGGTCTGACCACTGGTTATTCATTTAATTAATTTAACAGCGCCCAGTGCTCCTGCCAAAACAAAAGGGACCTTTTGCCCTGTGGCCATTTATGGTGAACATACAAGTCGTACCCCACGGCGGGGAAGAAGTTGTGCCCTGGACCCTGCCGTGAACAGAACTCCGACACCAAACATGAGTCACCTTGGCTTCTTATCACTCCGCTAAAATGGCACCTTGGGTTCAATCATGGGGTGCTGACTCCCCAGCAAAATCACATTCATCTCTGAAGTTCAGTTGTTAACACCTAAGGAGAGAGAATGCCATTTGTGGTGAATCCTGTGAGGAAGTTCCTGTTTGCCCAGCATGACTGCAGCTGCACTATTGATGGTATTGTGTTTCTTGCCCTTTAACCAACAAGTGTAGATTTTTAAGAAATTATTTGGCAAGTCAGTTTCCTCTTGCAAGTTTCTTTATAAATGCTTTGTTGTTTCTCATAAAGTTATCACTGCAGAAGAACACTCTCATTTTCTCTCTCCTTTCTTCATTTGTGGATGTTTCCATAAGATATTTGCCCAATAGGAAGATTGTCTCGTTTAACTCCAATTTTAATGGTTATTGCAAGATTGGCTCTCAAAGTAATTGCTTAAAAAACATTTTTATCATCAATGTAATGAAAATATCCCCTTTCCTGAATATCATCCAACAATGGCTGCTGTCCTTTTCCTGTTTCTTTGTAAAAAATGATACATCAGTTGTACTTTCAATTAACTAAGCAGTGTGAAATTAAGCATCTTTTGTCATGTTTTGAACTATTGGATTTATGTTTCTCTAAATTGCCTAGTAATAAGCTTTTTCACTTTTTCTAAGTTGTCTTTTTAAAAATTATCTTTATTGTTGAAAATATTACAGATGTCCCCTTTGTTTTATCTTCCCACTAACCCCCTCCACCCCACACCCACCCCTCCCAGGCCTTCACCAGACTATTGTCCTGTCCATGGGCTATGCATATATGCATGTAAGTTTCCCAGTGAATTTCTCCCACCCCTGCCTTCCAGGGAGACACTTTAGAGAGGGAATTTAGTGGGTCCCACATCAGCCCTGCCACTAAGATGGTCTCAAGGGTACAAGTGAAAAGCTGTGTCCCCTCTCCCGGTTCCCCTCACCCTCATCTCTGTTCCTAGGGGCATAATCCACATCCGCTTTCCTGAAATGCTGAGCCATTATCAGACCTCAAGCAGGTCTGTGTTGCTGCCATTGTCCACATACAGTAGATGCTGGAAAAGTAGGACCACTATGTGCCTGCAGATCCACTGGGTGCTACCAGTCCTGCCGACTCCCATATAAGATAGCGGTCTGACCTCCTTTAGTGAGGGGGCAGTTTTCTCCGCCAAGAGGGGCCTGTCTTGCCTGCTGGCTTCTTGGCATGAGGAGCCTGAAGGACTCATGTCGCTGTTTTGTCTTCAGTTCATAAGACTCTTGCTAGTTCTCTCAGCAGACGTGTTTCTGCTGGAGCAGCCGAAATCTCTAACTCCGCAGAGCCCGGGGTTGCAAGAGCAGAAACATAAATTCTCCCAAGTAGGTCACTGGTTGTGACAGTTGGGTCAGCAGAACCACTCTTGTATCCATGGTTTGATGGAGGTTCCCTACCTTCTGGGGATTCAGCATGCTGGAAGCTTCTTAATCACAGGGCAGACTGCTGTGTCCTGGAGAATGGTGCTGCACCTCACTGGCATCCCTCAGCAGAGCATCCCATTAACTGTATCATCCATGCATGCTTGGTGTTACACTAGTACGTGAGGTAAAAGGGAGTTGGGTCTTTTACCCAATGCTGTGTGCAGTCCTGCCTTAAACATGTTATATGCCCTCCAAGACGGACACTCTCTGACGGGCATTCACCTGTGATTCATTTTCACACTCAGTGCCAACCCCCCTGTGCCCACACACATGTCATTCCCCCAGATCTCCCTACCTCCAAGCTTCCATCTTTCACTTCCTGCTTCCTGGTCAAGCTGATTACCTTCGTCCATCACTGTGCATATATTCCAGCTACTTCTCTTTCTACTTGAGGTGGGCCACCTGGTAAAATACTTCAGGTTCTGTTCATTCAGCGAATTTCACTTCACTGTCCTCCTCCAAGGCCATCGCTGAGTAGGGATCAGGGTAGCTATCAGGGATGTCTGCTTTGCAGAGTTCACTCTCTGTGAAATGCCCTGGCTGTCCTCTTGACTCGTCTGGTCATAACTGGCCTCCCACTGTGTGCTTGGCTGTGGGAGAAGAGAGGTGCTGGTTCTCTGGTGGTGACGGTGTGGGGTCCGGGCTCCTTGCTATAGCACTTGCTGCTCTCTCTGCCCCTCCAGCTATGCAAAGATGGCAGGTCTGGTTAACAAAAGTGTTATTCTTTTAAGAATTCATATCAATTGACTGCAACAGAGCTTCCACCCCCTGGAGGGAGGACCTTGTATACCCATCTATGTCTTTGCCCAGCAAAATGTGGTTGTATTAAAAGCAGACAAAAATAAAGGAAAGCAAAAACCTCACAGGTAATGTGGAGTAGAAAATGGAGAACAGCTGGGTCTCTAAACGGGTGAGAAGTGCGTGGGAAGGAAGCAAACACTCAAATGGTTCTCCCAGGGCCGTGCTGTCCATTGTGCCTCTCACTGAAAATCCTGTGTCCTCTCATGCCGTTCCCACTCACTTAAATCAATTTTTTTCCTTTAAGTTTCCTGCTACATAACCCTGAGTGGTATTTAAGACCAGTAGACTTTTATTTATATTTTCAAAGCAAACCTAAGCCTTTCAAGCAACAGAAAGAGCATGAATAAACTGGGAACGTGGCATTTTGTGACCTTTCAGACCTCTAAAGGCTGATAAACAGAAAGCCAAGCATAAACTGTATGACTGTTCTGATCAGAAAGAGAATCAGAAAGGGCAGAAGAGAGTTACTATCCAAAAAGACATCTCTATTCTTTTAAAATTCTTTAGAGACTCAACACAACCTCTTTCTAACCACAGGAAAGCAGCCTGGTCATATAAAATCCATACTGTAAATATTCATAAACTACATTTTTATTATAAACTAGAGGCCTGGTGCATGAAAATTCATGCACGGGAGGGGGCGTCCCTCAGCCCAGCCTGCCTCCTCTCACAGTCCAGGAGCCCTCAGGGGCAGGAGGCGACCCGGCGATCAGGGGAAGGTGACGCCCCCGTCACACCTCTGCTGCTGCCACTGCCAGCAGCACAAGCCTCGGCCAGCCCTGGTTACCTGAGCCTCAGGCAGCCCTGGCAGCTGGGCAGCTGCCATTTGAGGCTTGCCTGTGCCTCGGGCCAGCCCTGGGCGGCTGGAGGGCTGAGGGGACTGGGGGACTCTGGAGGCAGGTGTGTGGAGCGGCCGTACCCTCCTGGGGGCAGGCCTGGCCATGCCACGCCTGCTGCCCCGGCAGGGCTGAGGGGGCTGGGTGCTGCCATCTTTGAGGGCGTGACAGTCAATTAGCATATTCCATTCTTATTGGCTGTGAGCACCTCCATCTTTGTGAGGGCGTGATGGTCAATTAGCATATTCCCTCTTTATTTGATAGGATTCTATAAATACTGCATTGGAATGGCAGCAACTCTTTTTTACCTTGTTAGGGTTCAGGACTGCATGGGGAGTTGGATATGAGTGGAGGTGAGAAGTGTTGCAATTGGATGAGAACATTAATACTTCTAACTCAGGAAGGGGCAGCTTCACTAGGTGTGGAAGCCAAAGGAAGCACCTTGCAGAAGGGACCTTTCCTCCGATTGAAAGGGTCACTTAAAAATATTTCTTCCGCTGTGGGCTATGATTTGCTCCCTGGAACAGTACTTTTAATAATAACATATTTTATATTAGAAATATTTTGCCTTTCTGGTTAATTCCAGGGCCGTAGGGAATTTTTGAATGGACACGTACCAGAGTTTATCTTAGAAGTGCTTCCTAGTTAGAGTTACAATAATCCTCAGATAGAAGGCTGTCAGGTGGCTTTGTGCTCACCAAGAGACTTACTACAGTAAATAGTTTGAGAATTATCTGTGTCTTGCAGATACTGGTAAGCCACAGAGAAAATTATCTAATGGGGAATTTCTATCCCATCAAGGATTGAGCAGCTGCAAGACTGGATTGCACGACTGACTACTGACAGAGGCAAAATCCATGCAAAAGCACATCTGTGTGTGACCATCGGCCAACACCCAGGGTCAGTGCATTTCAACAAGGTCGCATCCCTGGGGGCTGTGTGTTTCATGTGACAGACAGCTGAGGGGCCCAGCTGGAGGGAAAGATAAAGACAGAATGAATATCTAAGTTTGGGGAGCATTCTTGAATTGGATCTCTGGCATGTTGGACTAAATGGCTTACCTATTGGTAGAGTCAATTATTTCTCAGAAAAATAATCCTTCCTGTTTTTTTCCGAGATTGCTCAAGTTTTAGCAAAGAAAATAATGTGCCCACTCCTAAAGAGGACAGAGAATATTTTCCAAAACTCTATTAAATCTATGTTTTCCCAACTGTGGCCCTTCCTTATAATTAGGGAGTACAGGGTTTTCCACATAATAAAAAATATGCTTTCATTAAAATGGTTGCATATATATTTGAAGACTTAAAAGCATATAACATACACAACAAAACAACTCTTTGTGGTATTTAAGTTAAGATCATCTTGAGAACACTTCGCTTTAAATATGGGAAATTCCAACACAAAGCCGACACTGACTTATTTTATGGTGCTGAGATGCAAGGCCACGCCATGGAAAGGGGGCTACAGATAATGCTGTAACATGTTTCATGTACTTGACAAGTTACAGTTCAGGAGCCATCACTTACTCATTAGTTTTCACTCTAGTCATTGTTTTATGATTTCATGCAATTAGCTAAAATAATGTTTTACCATCTTTAAAACCAACTCAGGCGTAGATAAAAATATACTGTACAGCACATTCAAGGTGTCTTTATCTCAGGGAGTCAGAGACTCGTGGGAGGAGGAGGAGGCGAGGTGAGGAATAACAGCCTAGAGAAATATGCAATGCAAATTGGACATTTAATCTGAGCCTAATAAATCAATTAAGTGAGGCAATGTATCGAAGAGAAAAGCATATTTCCTTCATAAAGGATGAACATGTGTTCCTGATTTTATAAATTCTGCCTTAAACAAGTTTTGTTTCCATTAGTTCCTTTGTTGACACTATTTTATCCCAAACATAAATATTTGTTTTTATTTTAACGTAATCTTCCATTTATTTTTCATTGATTTGATTAGGTTCTTTCCACTTTGGTCCAAATTACAGAAAATCAGGGCCACGTTCTGCTCCTGGGAGGCACATTCGTGCTGTCACTTCATTGTGCGATATTTCTCCGTCATCCTTTCAGGAAGATGGGTGCATGCATCAGTCAGGGTCCCAACAGAAGACAGCACACTCAGTGTGGAATATCAGATGAGAGTTTATTTTTGGATGCGAGTGATTAGCTGATCTTTTATTGACAGGGACCATTTATAGAGGTGTGACCTCAGGGGACCTGAGAGAAAGATCACCCAGAGCTGGTGCTTTCTGGTCCGTCCCCACCCCTATGCTTAGAGGAGAGATTGTCCGAAACTGGAGAGACCTGTGCAGAAAAGGCCACTGTGGTGAACCAATCATTCCGTTCATAAAGCCAGCCCATGGGGCCACCACAGGAAGAACAAGATAAATGCAGTGACTTCATTCTCTTTCAGTCTTTCTTCAATCTTCCTTCATTTATTTAATCTCCTTTCTGATCTTTCTCTTAACTTCTTAAGAAAAATTATTTAGTCCTGGCTGACATGGCTCAGTGGTTGAGCATCGACCTCTGGACCAGGAGGTTCTGAGTTCCATTCCCAGTCAGGGCACATGCCGGGTTGCAGGCTGGATCCCCAGTGTGAGGCGTGCAGGAGGCAGCCAACCAATGATTCTCTCTCATCATTGATGTTTCTATCTCTTTCTCTCTCCCTTCCTCTCTGAAATCAATAAAAATATATTTTTGAAAAAGAAAAATTATTCAAAACATAAGAATAAAGCAAGAGAAAGACTGTTGGTCTTTTAAATATCATATAGGGGTATTATTTAACAAGCACTTCAAAGAACTATTTCTTTCTCTAGGATTGCAGATTAGTCTCTGACCTTGCTATGTATTATTAATTATAGGCTGGGATTTTTTGAACTTCCATGTGAAGTTGCAAGTTTTTGTCTGGTAGAAATCAAATTATTTCTGTCTGGTGGAAAAATCACCTACATTGTATGGCCCTGTAGGACATCCTCATTGACTTTCACTTTAATTAATGAGTTGAAAAATATCATTGAAACCTTTTCAATCTATTGTGTAGGAGTCTCACTTTTAACTGGACCTATTGAGAAGTCACAGGACACCCCGAGACTTGTTAATGAAATCCATGCAAGTCAGCTTGGGGCAAAAAAGGAAAGTGGAGAAGGACAGATCATAAATCTCACGGAGCCAATGGAAGGTGTTCTACCCAATTAGAATCTGTGACCTTCTATGGTATCTAATTTCTTTCCCAATATGACTAGTCAAATCATGAGCACTTTTGGTTTTTGTTTGACCAATGAGGACACTATTGTGCAAAGAAGCCATGGTACAACCACCGAAGCCCTGTGGGACACACATGTGCTAACTGAGGTGGATATAAAATTCTAGATCCGAATTTTGTCATATTATTTATTTTCTTTCTTTATTTCAGTGTCCCTGTTGTGAAGTCTGGTCAATTAGATTGTTATTTTTGTAGTGAAAACACACGCTCATTTTTTTCATTTTCTTCTTGCCTTCTAATGCATTTATATAAGATGCATTGTATACATTATAGACCTAAAGTTTTATCTTTTGCCTCTCAATTTGGAATTTTTATTACTTATTTCATCTGTAGTCAGTCATGATTCTGTGAACTAAGTATTTCGTCCTACCCTCACCTTTTTTCTTCTATTATAAAGTTACAATTTATTTTTACTCCAGTTCTTTGTATTTATTAATTCTTCTCTATTATTCTGTACTGGCTTCTGTTTCCCTTGCATGGAGTTGGGGGTAAGTGTTGGTCTTCGTTGGTCCACTTGCCCTGCTCTCCATCCCACAGTGGAAACGACTATGCCTGGCATATAGGTCTGCTCCCTGTCATTCTTGCCAAACTCATGGCACCTGGCTTTGTTAATTATGAATAAGTTCAGTGACTCCCAGCTCCAATATCCAGGTGAGCCGTGCTTTTCCTCTGATGCATCATTAACGTGGATTAAGGCTCTAGCTTGCTATTACTCACTAGCTTGTCAGGTTGTTTGGTGTGGGCCTTGAGGTATATGAATATGATTTCTTATTATAGGTTATTAACTGTTGATGACATTGGAAATGTGTATTACATAGTAACACACATATTTACTTTGTTGTATTGATGACTTGGAAGGGCATGGCTGTAGGTCGCCCGTAGAGATGGAGAGGCCTACATCGCAGTGTGACCGCGAGGACTCCCTTTGCTCCGTTCACTGTGGCGCACTCTCTGCCCAGGAAGGTGAAGAAGGCAGCATGCATTTTGCTTGCATCCCCCACCGTTGTTTTTCGGAAAGGTTTACTTTAAGGCCCTTCGATGGTCTGTCCCACTTGCTCATGGGGGTCACCTGTTGGGTCTGTGATGCTTTCAATGCCTGTGCACAGTTCAGAGGAGAAGTGAGCACCCCTTCCCCACCTTCACTCCTGGGGACATGGAGTCTCAGGTCTCACAACGCCATCCTTTGAATCGTTTGGACCAGACAACATATTGAATTACACAAATATAAATTATTATATTTATGCCCGTGTGGCCAACCACAGTTCGAAAATATTCAATGAAAAATTCCAGAAATGCAGAATTCATAAGTTTTAAATGGAAACAAATCATTATAATCTTTATCCCGATTAGCGGTTCTTCATCTACACCCCAGGAAAGGAACCAGAGGAACAGTTAAGTTTTAGTTAATGAGCCGATTTTAAATAGTTGAAGACGGTAGCGGTTTTCCCTAAAGGTGGCAGACTTCCTGTTTCTGCAGTGATGGTGTCAGTGTGGATATGTACAGCACACTATGTATAGGAAAGACTTATTGAAGCAAAGAATAGACAAATAAATATCAAAGTCAAATTTCCAGAGCTTCATTCACTTATTTATTTGGTCAGTTTCTCAGGTAACATTCATTGAAGTTCGACTATAAAAACAGGGTCCTCTCTCTTTTTTAAATATTAGAAACATTCACATTTAAATAAAATGAAATATGAAAATATATGTTTAGCATCTACTACATAACCAGAAGTTTGGCTTGCATGCTGATTTTTAAAAGGCACTGAGAAATAGTCTTTAAAGTGAAGGAGGTTATCCTATTTTGGGGAAACATGAAAGAGATGACGCAGGTGGGAAGGATGTGACCAATGTCAGTTTTTCTTTGTCCGTTTGTAGAGGTTGTTGTTTTGTTTTGTTTTGTGAGGAGATGCAATGACATGATGAATTTGGCGGTGTCGCTCTCCGTTTCACATGGAAGGGTACGTGGTGTGGCATTTTCCTTTTGTAATTCTTCTATAAACATTCATAATTTAGCTTTAATAAACAGCAAAGGAATTATGCTGAAGGCACTAGAGGGGCACTCAGCGCTTGAGCAGCGGGACGTGGTTTGACTCCAATCCTGTGCCCTTTCAGAAACAAAATGTCAGGGATCTTTTCATTTCTCTCTTTTATTCCCATTGAAGGCAATAGGTAGTCATGACTCTATGTGTGAGAGTGGGAAGGGCTGTATAATCATATGCCTAAGTATTAAGTGATTGCTAAAGTGAAAAAAAAAGAACACTCCGTTTCTGTCCCTTTAAATAGTGGTACAAGCTTAACTAGGTTCCTACCTAATCAACAGGAAAATTAGCCCCCCCACCACCCCCCGAGGTATTAAGCAGAGACGCTGCAAGCTGTTTGCCTGAGATTAAAACGCGGGCGAGCAATCCCGCCCTGTGACGGCCAAGGACACCTTCTTCCTGGTCGTCGCTGAGACTGCTGCTGCCCTCGCCTTCAGGAGACCGTTCAGGTTTCCACAGTCCACACCGTCCCGCCAATGGCCATTGTGCTTTTACTTTGATTCTTTGCTTAATGTGGGGGAGGGGGTATAAAATATACTCGATGCACTGTGAGTCAGCATTAGACTTACTACTCTACACATTTGAAGACCCAGTTTCAAAGAGGGACCCAATCCTGGTTCGCTGCCTGAGGCACCAAATGGGTCTCTCATTATAGGTGGAGACTGGGAAGGGGAAGGGGTGTAACCCGAATTAAGATTTCCTTTTCCGGGGGGTGCAGATGTTGGAGGGTTGACTGGAACTTCTGCTTCTGGGTTTGCAATTGTTTCAAAATCGATCGCAAGCCACCTCTCTTCCTCGTCTGCAAGTGCTTCTAGGATAAAACCACACAGCTAAGAGCAGTTGCTAACATTAAACTCACTTTCAAGCTGCTGTGCAGGGAAGTCTGTTACATCAGTGCTGCCTGCCCTGCTTTTAAACGTCTTTGGTTACAGATCCTTCGACTTTTCCTGTACTGTGTTGACCATTCTTCTCTGTCTTTTTCTGTAACTGCTATTCAAAACTTTATTCTTAACAAATTTTGTTTTCCAGTATATCCCAGGAAGCACTCAGTTACATGCTCCCCATGGTGCTGATGTACCCAATCGTGCATCTCCTCTTCTTCTGTGGTACTTATTTGTTATTGTGTCAACAACCTAAAAACAGTTCCACTTATAGATCTCGCTCTCATTCCAAGATGATCATATTTTAAAATAAATTTCATGTATTTCCTGCCCAACTAGGTTTTATTCTCCAGTTGTTCCAATTAGTTCATTGGTGAATTATTAAAACTTAGAGGTATTGGCATCCTTTCTTCCTTTCTTTACTCTCATCTTTCCATGCAATCCTTTTGGAGAAGAGTAAATGATGCTTTTCCTACGGGCATCTCTTGGGTGGGACTTGCCGTCTGACCGTCTGAACTGCTGTAAGTACTGATTGTACTGACTATTCCCTCTCCAAGTCCTCCTTCTCATCTTCACAGATCCCCCATGTTCTACATGCTCCCTGATAACATGTTCTTAGGCCAAAATATCTGAAACCACCAGAAAAATATTTTTTTTTCTTCATAAGCTTTACCATATCACTTCCTTTTTGAAGATGTAATCAAACCTCCCTGTTCCTGGATTCCTGCCTTTTTCTATTACTGGACCCCAGCTACACAAGATACGTTTTGAGGTAATCTCATCCCCCCTGATCTTCAGCCCTTCCACCTACATGCCACCCACCTGCCTTCTCAGGCGTGTGCTGCTGTGCTGGGTCCGTGCTCTATCTGAGTATTCACGGCACATCTGCCTGTGATCCCGTCCAAGTCTTCGGGCTCCATGACAAGGAACCCAGTCTTTCCAATTGGGTTGGGGTTAGGATTAGGGTTAGGGTCTCAGCTGATAGGGTGTTTCACACCCACTATCACCATGCTTGCTTCATGGATTATTGGGTTTGCTCCTTCCCAGATTACCTGGTGTGTTAACATGTATTACTTAATACCTGATTCATGATTTCAAATAGGAATTTGCAAAATATAAAACCGGGTTGAAATATTTACCACCAGAGAATGCCATTTTTTCCCTGACTAAAAATAGTATACTGTGTTCCTATATAAAGATAGACATAGTTACGTTAAGGAGATTCTAGCTAAAAGTCTAGATATTCAGTGAGCAATATTGACAGGTAATGTTGCATTTCCTGGTTAGCTTGGTTGCCTTGCTTTGACTCTGAGGCTAACTGCATTTTATTCCTGCCATATGATTATTATTAAACAAGCTGTAGACCTGGGATGACAGAATTGTATTGTTTAACAAATTGATGAGATTATTGAAGGCCTTTTAACTACCTTTTTCCCTTCCATCAAAATAATGTCATTTTCATAATAACTATTAAGTTTACAATACCCTGAGGATCAACAAATTTCAATTTTATATCAAATATTTGAATGTCTCTTTAAAGTCTTCTTAGCTGAAAGGTAGCAGATATATTCCCTACTGCAAGTCACTATCTTTCAAACTATATTTGCACATTTTCCGTATTAGTCAAAGCCATTTTCTGCCGCAGCCTGTAATCACTGCTTAGCACACTTAGAGAGAGAGCTGTGACCACATGATTTATCTGAAAGCAAGCCTGATTCTTTTCAAGAAAAACACGGCCTCGGAATTTACACAGAGAGCCTTTGCATCTCATTGCACGTTGGTGAAATAATGAAGCCATTCTTCTCCAACCACTAACTTCAAAAATGATAAATCGACAGGTAGGTTTTTGCAATGTGACAACTTTGAAAAATATGGACTTGGTAATTCAAAGTATATAATATTAAATCATGTACCTCTTTATTGTTGGATGTTATAGTTTATTATTATTATTATTATTATTATGCCCAAAGATAAATGGAAGGAAAGGTAGAATTCTACAGATACAGTTTCCTTGAATTTGGAGATGATTATCTTATATTTAATATATGTAAACCAGAGAACACTCAGGCACTGGGAAAATAATTTTTTTTCTAGAAGTAGTTTGTTCAATAATTTTTAAACTTCATAGTTGTCTAAGATTAGCTTAATGGACACAGAAACAAATCTCTCGGGGTGTTTCTTTGTTTAGAGATGCCCAATAATCATTTGACACAATTGCCTAGTAATTCATTATCTCCTTCCCATTGTTTAGTTTGCAGTTAAAGTCTACAATAATATGGACTTACATGTAACACACTGGGAGTGATTCAGAGAAATTTAATTTTAGTTAGAAATATTTTAGACAATTAAAAATATGGATACTAACAATTTTGGCGAAACAGATACAGGGAGCCTAAAAGTACCTCATAGAGTAGTTTTGAATGTTAGTAGAAGGGTAGCTATCTTAAGTAACTATTACATACTGTTAATCCCAAAACTCCAACATACACACATATATACACACTCACATAGTATAATAAGCCGTTGAATCAAACTTAACCAAGTTTTTACCTCTTGAAGGCGGATAGTCAACTTGACAGAGTCTTTTTTTAAAATATATTTTTATTGATTTCAGAGAGGGAAGGAGAGGGAGAGAGAGATAAAAACATCAATGATGAGAGAGAATCACTTATTGGCTGCCTCCTGCATGCCCTACACTGGGGATTAAGCCCACAACCTGGGCATGTGCCCTGACCCGGAATCGAACAGTGACCTCCTTATTCATCGGTTGATGCTCAAACGCGGAGCCACACTGGCCGAGCTTGACAGAGTCCTAATATTGTCTCAGCAGAGGTTAATGTGAGAAATTTATGGAGACTTAGGATCTAGCTTTGCGTGGCTTAGTTGGTGTTTCACTGCATGATCGGACCTCATTTGGGCAAATTGTATAAATTCCAGGTTGGAGGAGCCGGAAGCAAATTTAAATAAGAGTCACTTAGTAAGCATATGTTTTGCTCAGTTGAGGGAACTAGTGTCTGAGTAGAAGGCTAATATGAACTGTCATTTTCGAAAATTTAATTTTCGAAAATTGCTGACGCAATAAAAGTAACTGGTTTACAGATGTATGTGAATAAAAATATTTTGGATCAAATAGTAATCAGGTTAAAGTAGGTGGTCTTGGTTCTTAGTCCTGATTATTAAGCCAGAAATTTAATGCTTAATATAGAATGTTTATTTCTTGGTCAGCCCTTTGGGGCATAGTTCAGGCTGAACTGGAAGGTAGGTCATTATATCAGGAGGCTTCAAAAACTAGGAAAGGCCTGGAATTTTACCTCAATTGCCATTTTAAATATTCTATTAACCAATACTGTCTTAGTAAAAAGAAAGAGTCAGTTTTTAGGATTTGGCCTCCCTGTAGTTCTCTAAAACAACCACCTCTCATGATTTGAACAGTGGGAGTTTGAAAGAGCAGAGGTTAACCTTTCACCTCTTACCACACAACCTGAAGTCAGAATATTTGACCATAGCCCATGCCATGTGGTGCCAAGTTTCATACTTCCTCTCTAATTGAAATAGTTGTAAGACAGAACAAGATATGTCCCATGCTAATGCCGATAAAGCTCTTTTTACTTCGGATAATCTGAAATCCGGTCCAAGATTCATGTACAATTAAATGGTTAAATGTGTTTGTGGTAAAGGCGCGGGTGGGGAGTCATGAAGAATGTTGACAACTGATCCTGGTTATGAAGGTTTCTCAAAAGAACATTTCAAGATGCAAGTTGTAACAAATCACAATAATGTATGAGTCCAGTCCAACACTCACAGATGTGGATATTCCAAAGTCCTTGTCAACCGGTTAATGCTAATTTACGTCATATGAAATCACTCGTGTCTTTTTTGGTCATAGCTCATATACTGTGGAGTAGATAAAATATTTATCAGATATACATTCCAGGAATATTTTCAAATTGAAGATGCTACTTATAGTAAAGCACTTTCAGATGGTAAGAAATGTAAAGTGGTAAATTTCATACTCTTACACTTGCATTTAGTTTTAAATTAAAATTCTACTTGGTGAATTATACTAAGATCATAATCATGAACCAAAGAAGGTAGAATTGATGTGATTGTTGTATATGCTTCAGCATTTCTTTCTTACACATTCTTTATTTCTCGTCACTGGCAGAACTTCCGATTTTTAAAAAATATTTTCTCTGAAATTGCTGCTTTTGAGCTTAACCTTCTACTGATGAATGATCTAATTATGAAAAGACAGAATCACTGACTTCAGGGAGAAATGTTCGTTTGCAGACACCATGCATTGACAAATGAACACCCAGCAAAAGTCGTTTTCTGAGGATGTTCAGAATCCACGGAATAAACTTTACACTTGTCAGGAAGCCCAACGTGGGCAATCTACCATTTGGCAATCTACCTTTTGGTAAGATGCTAACATTTTTACTTTCATTGCTGTTTTAGAAAGCATTTTTCAGGTACTTAAATTGATTTCATTACTTTTTTTTGCATCAGGAATTAACAATCAGTTCTTCTATCTATTTGTAGGTTTCTATGTGAAACTTCTTAGTAATTTACTTTTTATTCATTATCCAGCAGTAATTTTTAAAATTATTTTATCAGTTTGTACTTCATGCCATTGAATAGTAACAGAAATTAGTAGCTAAAACAGAAATGTAAGAATAGGTCAAACATATCAACAGTGAGGTAAAAACAGTAATAAGATGGCATTTCTAGTTTTAAATTAGTTTTATTTTCATGATAAAATCAGAGATGGGAACAAGACAATTGTGAGATACATGTGAGTTTCAGAGAGTTAGATGGATAAGAAAACTAGTTTGATTTTAGAAAACATAAATAAATGTGCTTGCTTTAGAATTTCATCAAAAAACATAATGAGCCCAGCTGAGTGGCTCACTTGGATGAGCGTTGTCCCGAACACCAAAAAGGTTGTGGGTTCAGCTCCCTATCAGGGCACTGTGCCTAGGTTGCGGGTTCATAACCAGTCAGGTGTGTTGGGAGGCAACTGATGTATGTGTCTCTCTTTCTCTCCCTTTCTCTTTCTCTAAAATCAACAAAAAATCCTCAGGTGAGGATTTAAAAAATAATAATAAGCCCAGCCAGTGTGGCTCAGTGTTTGAGCCTCAACCTATGACCTAAGAGGTCACAGTTCAATTCCCGGTCAGGTCAGGACACATGGCCAGGTTGCGGGCTCAATCTCCAGTAGGGGGCGTGCAGGAGGCAGCCAATCCATGATTCTCTCTCATCACTGATGTTTCTATTGCTTCTCCCTCTCTCTCTCTGAAATCAATTCAAATACATTTAAATAATAATAATAATGAATATATTCTAAAGTAACTTATAATTTTTTTAAAAAAATCACCAAGTGATCATGGAAGATGGCACAGTAGGAAGTTCTATAAATAAATGCCACCTTTGAAACAATTAGTGAGCTGGTAAGAGCTGTTTTATTTGACCATTTAGGAGCTCTGGAGTCTAGCCAATGCTTAGAATGTCCAAGGGAGAACTTGATTTAAAAAAGAGCAGGCGAATTTCAGGGAATCTTGGCATTTCACGTCGTGTCCACAGTGCCCTGCCCCTTCCCCATGGCAGGTGGCAGTAGAGATGATGATGGCCAGTTTCCTAGTACAGTTACTGATGCCGGGATGGGTAATCAGACCCGGTCCTTCAAAAATCGGGATGTGTTTCTGATCTCACTGGGAGTTTATCAAGAGATCAGCATTGGAAGATTCTGTGGAAAGAATTTAGAGAGAGAAAGCACCTTTTCCCCTTATTTATTGGATTCAGGCACTCACGGAAATCTCTGTGAGGTCACTGACTGGTGTGGACATGATGGAGCATACAGCCGAGAAAGTAGCCCTTGCAGGATCATTTGCAGAAGTCACTGAATACATAGGTGACGACAGCCCTCAGCAAGCAACAGCTACATCCAGGGAGAAGAGAGGATCTTGTTTCTAGAAGTTCCACATTGCAATGTTCAACATGCAAAGTTCTCCAAAAAAGTTAAGTATAGAGAGTAAAAGTATGGCTTATTTATAAGAAAAATTAAATAAAGAGAAACCATCCCTCAAGAAGCCCAGAAATTGGACTTGTTGGACAAAGACTTTAACTGCCGTAAATATGCTCGAATCCCTGAAAGACAGAATTAAAAACAATTAGAAGAATGGTGCTACACACATAGAGAATGCCAATAAAAAGATGAAAATTTTGTTAAGTTGGATAGATTCCTTGTGAGACGTACACCACCAAAGTTATCTCAAAAAAGAAATATATCACCTGAATAGCCCTATATTATTAAAGAAAATGAATCTGTATTAAAATAGTTTCTATTAAAAACTCTCTAAGTAGAGATGTTTTTTCCTAATGAATTCTACCAAATGTATAAGGAATGAATAATAGAGATTACATAATATTTGTTCACAAAAATTAGGGTGATAAAATGTCCCACAACTAGTTTTATGGGACCAGTGTTATCAAAACCAAGAATATTATAAAAATATAAAAGTTGAGAAAAATATACTTATGACATCAATTCAAAATTTCATAATGGCCAATATCAGAAAAAAATCTAGTAATAGATATAATAATCAATCATGACCAAATGGTTTTATCCAATGAATATAAGTTTGGTATGTATTTGAAAAATTAATCATTATAAAACACCACATTTCTATCCTTAAGAAACAACATACAATCATCTCAATAGATGCAGATAAAATGTTTCACAAATTTAAAGAATCATTTATAACAAAACTCTTAGCACTCTAAGAATGCTAAAAAATTTCCTTGACCTGCTTAAAGGCATTTATGAAATACATATTATTAAATTATCTATATATACATATATATAAAAGGCTAAGTGACCGGCCGACTGGCCGGTAGCTATGATGAGGAATAACCACCAGGGGTAGATGCTCAACACAGGAGCTGCAGAGCAACAGCAACTTTGCAGAGTGCCCTCTAGCACTCCGGGACCCCTCGGGGGATGTCAGAGAGTCGGTTTCAGCCCCATCCCCACAGGCCAGGCCGAGAGACCCCACCTGCTGGAGGGACCCCGCTCACTCCACAGATGCCCTGTGAGCCCCGGTGCCACCCCAAGTGCCGCCAGCCAGGGAGGGACCGTGGGAGGTTGGCTCCAGGACGTGTCTGGCCCGTCTCGCCCAGTCCTGACCTGCTAACCACCTTCTAATTAATTTCCTTTCCATGTGTATGAATCCATGCACCGGGCCTCTTGTATTTATATAATAGCAAAAGACTAAATTACTTCCACCTGAAATTGTAGAAAAGCCAGGATGCCCATTCTCCTTACCCCTAACTCAACAGAGCAATTCAGTGAGCCGGCATCATGGCTTCTATGTATTCTACCTACAAGTTTGGAATATGGAAAGAAGGTTCTGGTTGACATTGGTGAGGAGGTATTCACTTATGTTCTTATGAATCGAGAAGTTGAAAAAATTTTTGTGGTTGCCAAGTGTCTTTATTTTATCATGTGGAGCCACAATAGTAATAGAGGAGACTTATTGAACCGTTGCCATTTTTCTGCAAAAGTTGTTTGTTAATTTGGGAAATTCATAGCCTAACTCAGCTGTCAGCTGCCAGGACTTGTTTACTTTCCCATCAGACAATGATGAGAGTTTGTAAATATCCTCAGACAGTTTTTTTTATTTATGGAAACAATAGATGCATATAAATTGTTCAAATTAAATGGACAATTTGACAGAACACTACGTTTTTATTTATAATATGTAGAACACCCAATATTCTTTGCTAGTAATTTACTAAAAATGTAACCACCTAAAACCACAGATTTATGACCATCTTTCAGGCCAAACTCCTGTGTAACGTAATGAAGATGTAACTTGGAATAGCATTTAGGAGGCGTGACCTGTGGCCCGTGCACCGGACTTGAGGTGTGGCCTTTAGTGTGTCATTCCTGGGCTCCTCTGCAATGGACTTCAGTGGCATTTACTAGGCATCAGAGGGCTGATTCCAGAGTCATCACGCTTCTTCACAAACGGTCAACAATCATAGAGCACTTCATGAGTCGATGCTTATTTTAAAGACTGAAAAATTAATGGTATTTTAATAAAAAGAATACATTTGTTACTCCTCTTTAATACAATGCAAATATGGGAACAATTTTTTTCCCCCAAATGTAACAAAGCATGAAGCCCATCTATATATATAAAAGCCAAGCGACCAAACGGTGGAATGACCAGAACAACCAGAATGACCGGTGGCTATGACATGCCTGCAGCAGCCACCTGGCCCTGATCAGCCCCTCCTCCCATCACTGAAGTGTGACCTTCAGTGATTCTAAGTAAGTAAACGCTCTCCAGCCTTCATAGACCAGGAACCTGAATGACAAGTGATCAGGAGGATAACTGCTCATGGTCTGGACCATCAGTCAGGTGTCCAGAAGAGGTGCCCAGCACAACCACCATCTTCCTGCGTTCTCTCTCCACTGCATACTACCAAGAGGGAAGCCACATCACACCACGGCCTCTCTTTAGAGCAGCGGTTGCCAACCGGTGGTCCGCGGACTGCTGGTGGTCCATGAAGTCTGAAAGGTTGGCGACCGCTGCTTTAGAGCGTTTGTCAGCAGGGAACTAAACCACATTACCTGTCTAGGGAGAGGCTTAGAAACGGAAGCTGTAAGTGTTTCTGACACTAAAGCTAAAGAGCCTTTGCAGCGTCAACTCATTTGAAAACCAACAGCAAACGTGTATACACCCTACAAAGATCTTTGACACTAATAACTACCCTCAGCCCTGCCCCCAATCGCCCCCACCCCGATCGGGGGGCAGGCAGCCGGACCCCACCCGTGCATGAATTTGTGTATCAGGCTTCTAATGTTCCTTATAATCAACTATGATTTTATGCATGTCAAGAATATGCATATGCAATTGTTAATGTTTAAAAATTAGCATCAAAATGTGAATCCCACATTCATTCAGGGAAGTGTAGACAATCAGGAGACAGATAAATATGATAAGCAAGGACTAATTTGCTTAGATTTGTAGTCTGAAAGATAATAGCAATTATACCACCACTATTAGTAATAGACAACCTAATTCTGGGAGCAGTGGAGGGTGCATGAGGCCTGGTGGGGATGTCGTGGAGAGATTATCAGGAGGCTGTTTCATTGAGGCAGAGGATTTAGCAGAAACGTAAATTGAGGTAATGAAGAAGAAAAAGAAATGTAAGAAATATGTAGGCAATGGGATTGAGAAAACTTTTCCCCAAAGATGAACAGATTGAACCTTGAAGACATTGTGCCACATGAGATAATTCTGTCCCAAAAACAGAAGCGCCATGTGATTCCACTTCTATCAGGTTTCTACACTCCTAGTGACAGAGGTAGAAAGGTGGTTGTCAGCAGTTAGGACGTGGGGGAATGTGGAGTTAGTGTTTTAAGGGTACAGTTTTAGTTCCAGAATATAAAGAGATTTGGATATGGAGTGGGTGATGGTTGTAAAACAATATGAATGTATATAACATCAATAAACTGTACATTTAAAATCATTAGGCTGGTGAATTTTATCTGCATTTCACCACAATAAAAATATGGATAAATAGAATCAAATGGAATAGAAATACTTCATATGGAGTTTTTTTTAAAAATTGGAATAATCCATTTATCCAATTAACAAGTCTTTATTGAATATTTAGTGAATAATTTAGTTTCAGGGGACAGAGTGCATTTTTGAGGCCATATGTAAGAATGGAAACACACATAGAAAGGTAAGGAGATGGAGACAGTGAAATTGCTTCCTGAGGACAGCTTGATCTCTGAAGTTCACGGGAAATTATTTCTTGCTCTTAGGAGAAAAAAAGTTAAGCATAGAAAAGTCTATAAATTAAATGTGACTACTTATTACAACAAGTAATAATACTTTTATAAATAAAGTGGTAAGTAACCAGATTAAAAAGTTAAGGCCATCAAAAGCAAATTGCATTAGATTTCTTTTTTTTTTTTTTTGGCGGGGCGTCCCTCACTTAAAACTGGGAAAGTCCAGGGCTCTGTCTGGAGGAGACGTCCTAGAAGATGTTGATAAGAAAAGTTTCCCCGTCCCCTCTGAGAGAGCCAGAAAGAATGATGACGAGTGAAGAACAATAATATAGAAAGGACAGGAGGTGGGAGATGAGCAGAGACCCATAATGCTGGTGGGGAGCGAATGAGCTATGTGACCTGACACTGTGGCAGAGCTGTAACGGGAGAAACCTCGGGGCCGGCCAGAAGCAGCGATTTCTCGTGTCCGGTGGCTTGCTGGTACAGGACATGAAGCCTGTCGCCAGCTGGGAGGCTCTCTGGCTGTTGGATAAGCTCTGCCCAGATGGCTGTGATGGCTGCCCCTCACGCCTCAGGGTAGAGAAGTAAGATGAAGCTTTGAGACCGTGATGAAAAGGGTAAAATGTGGTAAAGCGAATCAGAGGAGATGCTCTGGGGACTAATGGTTAATTTTATGTATCAGCTTCTCTTGGCAATGGCACCCCGTTTCTGGTCAGACACCAGTCTCCAGGCTGCCATGCAGCACTTTATTTTAGATGTGATTAACATCTTAATCAGCTTACTTTAAATATAAACAGATTACCTTCATAATACGGGTGGGTTTATCCAATCAGTCCAAGGCCTGAACCTCCAGACAGCCTGCTTCAGGCTAGAAATTACAAAATTGAATGTAGCCTGCTGGACTTGTTGGGGTCCTCAAAAGCTTGTGAGCTAATTCCTTAAGTCTCTTTCTTTCTCCCCCGCCCCCACCCCGTGTGTATGTGTGTAGGCATGTGCACAGGAGTCTGGAATCCCCCATTGTAATAACCAAACATTAAACATTGTAAAAGATCCAACATCCTCCTCATTTTCACTTTACAAGCCATCGTGTAAGGAGGCCTCTGAGCTTCCTATCAGTTTTTGGACTTAAAAGCTCCAAGTTCACAAACTGTTTTTATGTGTGAAACAAATTCTTACTAACTTCTATTTTAGTGACTGGTAGTTTTAATTTTGCTATTTCTGGATTTATGATACTATCTTAAAAATTACTGTAACTTTTACCTTAATGTTAATAGTGATATAACAGGGAGTGCTTAGCATATAAAAAGATTAATCAACCATTTAATTGACAATTATATAAACTAAGTTGCATTTATATTTTACTAGTACCCAGCACAGATTCCCACACATTGAAAGGAAATTAATTAGAAGGTGGCTGATGGGGCAGGGCTGGGTGAGACAGGCCAGACACGCCCTGGAGCCAACCTCCTGCGGTCCCTCCCCAGCATCTGCAGAATGAGTGGGGTCCCTCCAGCAGGTGGGACCCCTTTGCCTATCCTGTGGGATTCAGGCCAAAACCAGCTCTCTGACATCCCATGAGGGGTCCCAGAGTGCAAGAGGGCACTCTGCAAAGCTGTTGTGGTACAGGGTGTGGCATGCAAACACACGTGTGCAGTAAACCAGACTCGGAGTCGACAGTGCCCCAGCAACAACATAATCCAGGGGAGTCACCGGGCCCTGCAAGGAATAGGGGGCCTCCGTCCTCTCTGATTTTGGGGTGCGTCACCCAAGAACCACCGCTGCCAAGTCACTGCAGCTCAGCAGCTCCTGTGTTGAATGTCTGCCCCCTGGTGGTCAGTGTGCATCATAGTGACCGGTCGAATAGTAGGAGGGACACTTAGCATATTAGCCTTATATAGAGAGAGATCACTTTCTTGTAAGTTGAGGAACAATTTAGAATGAAGAAATGTTCTGCCTTTGAAAAAATATGGCTTTCAGAATATTTTCACGTCTACTCAGCTTTTCCTTTGATTTTGTTCTGGTTTCCTCTCCAAGGATGTCTCCTCCTGTGGATCTATCTCTGTTGCCCTTTGGGGAAAGTAACATGACCAACGGAGAAGGTAGACCGAAGTCAGGACTCGAGGATGTCAGATCCGTTGTGTCCTGAGATGAGTCTCACACGCTCTGAGCCTCAGTTAGTTATTTTGTCCATGAAATGTCTCAATCTTGTTATGGTCCGAGTTGTGCTCCCCTAACATGTATAGGTTGAAACCCTCACTCCCAGTGTGACTCTATTTGGAGGCATTGCCTTTAGGGAGGTCATTGAGGTTAAACGAGGATATCAGTGGGTTCTAATCCCATAGACCACCCAAAACAGCGAGGAGCCCCAGCATTTGTGTGCGTAGGGGAAGGCCACTGCACACCAAGGACAGAGGCCTCAGGAGATACCCTGCTGGCACCTTGATCTTGGACTTGCAGCCTCGAGAACTCCCTGAAATCAATGTCTGTCACTCACGCCCCCCAGTTATGGCGCTCTCTTATGCAGCCCTAGCCAACTAGGAGCAATTCCTCAGGTGTGTCTACTCATGAAAGGGTTTCTCCATTATAGAAGCCTTAAATCTAAGACCACCTAGAGACAGAGATGAACACATCAGCAGTTTCACACAAGCAGTAAGAGAAACATATTTTAAAAATTTAATATGGAGCATCTATTACTCCCATTAAAATGTTTTAATCAGAAGATGCACATGTCATTTCAGCTGTGAGGTTTTTAAAAAATATTTCAAACTACAATCATGTTTCGTATTCAAGGTTTTTCTCCTAGCCCAGTGGTCGGCAACCTCATTAGTCAACCGAGCCAAATATCAACAGTACAACGATTGAAATTTCTTTTGAGAGCCAAATTTTTTAAACTTAAACTTCTTCAACACCACTTCTTCAAAATAGACTCGCCCAGGCCGTGGTATTTTGTGGAAGAGCCACACTCAGAGGGCCAAAGAGCCGCATGTGGCTCTCAAGCCTCAGTTTGCCGACCACGGCCCTAGACCATTGGAACCATCGCATTGCATCTAGATCATGCACCGGGTGCTGATAATGTTACAAATGAGCTCAGGGGAAATTTCCTTTGGAACAAGATGGTTGCAAGTTAGTGCAAGAGCAAGGAGATTATTGATTCCAAGTTAAAAAGCACATGCAGCACATTAAATGCAGACGAAGATGCAAGAATCCATGCCGTCGCCTCCACATTGAGGGAACTAATTAGAGGCATGAGTTTACAGACGGAATAAACACTAAAGTCATGCTCATTTGTCTCTGAACAGGGAGTAATGGCTTGTAGGAACCATTGGCAGGATCCCGACCTCCGTTTCCCGGACTTTCATGTGGTGCAACACACACCTTCAGCATCTAGGTGCTTTGGGGTCAATGACCTAAGTGACAAATAGAGGGAACAGCCCAGTGGCTTCCGCTAGTGAGGCCGGAGCTGGTAGCATATCCAGACCCTCACTTAGCTCAGGTGCCGCTCGATCCATAGGGAAGCCACCATTCAGGCGAGAAGTGGAATTCATTCATTCGTTCGTTCATTCATCTTTATTGTTGAAAGTATTACAGATGGCCCCTTTGTTTGTTGGTTGTTTTTTCTCATTGACCCCCTCCATCCCCCATCCGCTTCTCCCAGGCCTTCACCACACTATTTTCTGTGTCCATGGGTTATGCATATTCGTATATCAACTCCTGGTTAATCTGTCCATTCCCACTCCCCACCCCTTCTCTCCCTCTGAAATGCATCAGTCTGTTCCATGCTTCCATGTCTCTGGATCTATTTTCTTCATCAGTTTACTTTGTTCATTAGATTCCACATGTGAGTGAGATCAGGTAGTATTTTTCTTTTTCACTGACTGGCTTATTTCATTTAGCGTGATGCTCTCTAGATCCCTCCATGCTGTTGCAAATGATAAGAATTCCTTCTTTTTTTTACAGTTGCATAGTGTTCCATTATGTAGATGTACCACTGCTTTTTATCCACTAATCTACTGATGGGCACCTGGGCTGTTTCTAGATCTTAGCTATTGTAAATTGTGCTGCTATGAATAAAGGGCTGCATACATTCTTTCTGATTGGTGTTTTGGGTCTCTTTGGATATATTCCCAGAAGTGGGATCACTGGGTCAAATGGGAGTTCCATTTTTAATTTTTTGAGGAAACTCCATAGTGTTTTCCATAATGGCTGCACCACACATCTTCAAAAACACAAGAGATGAATTTTAAATGATTTCAAGTTTCAGGGGAAGTTTGAATGAGAAGACTTTAGTTGGAGTAGCATAGAAAGATAAGTAAAACCATATGATAAGGAATTTAAAATGATCAAACTTCAAGCATATAAAATAAATTTAAGCTCAAGACATTTGTAACCAACCATAAAGTATAAGGCATATTTTTAGTAACAGAAGTAGAAGTTAATAAATGTAGAAATTGGTTAATAATTGATCAATAATACAAACTATTTCTCAGTACCACACGCAACTCCTACAAATCCATGCTAATTTGTGACTAGAACTACAAATTGAGTCATCAATAGAAACAGATTCTGTCTACCATTGAGAAATAATACTTGGTAATGTAAGAAACCATTACATTTTTGCTGAGAATTTGACAAGTTAATTAATTTGTCTTCTCATTTACTCAACTCTGCTGCTCAAATCATCTCTCCCTGCACTCCTAAGTTCTGCCTGTTTCAACATCAGCAAGGACACAGCCCAAAACTGCCCCAGCACCTAAACCCTGTTTCCATAGATATAGGACAAAAGGTGGGAGAAGGTACCAGGGAGGCTGGGGTGCTGGTCAGAGAGGAAGTTGAGGATTACAGGTAGTTTGTGCTGTTCTGAAGCAACAGAGCAGAAGCAACAGATGGTTTAATAAATGATACATTTAATTTTTCTGTTTTTGTGATATTGAAAGCCCTACAAAGATGCCAGGGTAGGGGCCTTTCATGTATGCATCTACTGTATGATTCTGTGAATTATCACCAGTTATTATTGCAATAGGGTTATTATTTTGTCAGCGATGAACCAATCCTGACTGACATACATCCTGTGTTCTGCAATTTCCCGTCCTGTCACTGAGGGAACAGAACAAATCGGAATGTGGACGTCCAAGCCCAGTTAATAGCATGGCTCTGGCTTTATCTGATTTAGAAAAGGGACTTTTCCTCAAGCTTCCTTTTCTTTGTTTCATTTTTAAATGATGCTGGTCAAAACTTCTGAAAAATGGTTAGAATCCATCATAGAATGCAACTTGAAAAGAATAAATTGAAATGCAAAGAGTAAAATGCATCAAAGAAAATGTCAACTATATATTCATATTGTGTATGATTTTTTCAAAATATTGCATTTATTACTTTAAATCTTTTATAATAGTCAGTTTTTGATGTTGCAGGATTTAGACATAAATTTTAATTACAGCTTGAATAGATAGCACAAGGTATTTAATCACTTATCTCTCCAAGCAGCTCCTCTTTCCTAGTTCTTTGAATGAAACTGACATTCGAATCTGAATAAAAACCATTTTCTCAGCTATTTCCATTATGCTTTGATTTGCTAGGAACCAGTTTTAAATGTAGGTAAGGGAACAAGGTCTAAGTTAACTGAAATTTTTTTAAAGCAAGAAAAAAAAAGAAAACAATGTATTACTTATTCATATGAGAATCTTTCAGAAATCAAAAGAAACGCTTAGCTTTTATTGTTTAACTTTTAACTATAGGTAGATCCTCAGAAGACTTATTTGAAATCTCAATAAATGCTTATAAAAACTTAGGGGACCTTGTGAACGACATGCTTGGGAGCTGTAGCAACAGGACCTAATTAGAAAGAGCCCAAACCCCTGTAAGGGCACTTAGCTAATGATAGTTAGTTAATCCTGAAATCCTAAACAATAAAGAGCTAATATGCTAATTAGACCAAACAGCAGAACGACCGTCCGGATGACCTTCCTGGTGAAGTAGGGGCTGTGAGAGCTGGCGAGGGCCGGCCGGGGCTCTGAGGACTGGCCGAGGCAGCCGGGGCTGCGAGGGCTGATCCCGTTGCAGAATTTTGTGCATCGGGCCTCTAGTACATAATAAGGCCACTGATGAATCAGTAAATAACATCTTTCACATACATTGTTATATCAAATGTTATTTTCAGAGTGAGACTTGAGAATACGGTGAAAAGGTCATGAGAAAGTGTCTTCTCATGGAAAAGGATCGTCCCTGAGGAAATAGTCTTGGCCTGTTTCATAATCCAGTTTTTTATTGAGTTGTAAATTCTTTGTACGTTTTGGTATGAACCTGTTGTTTGACATGTGGTTTGCAAACACGTTCACCCATTCTGTAGGTTGCCTTTTGTTTATTCATTAAAGTCATTGGGGTGACCTTGGTTAATAAGGTTATTTAGATTTCAGGTGGGAATTTCTCTGATACATGATCTGTATGCTACCTTGTGAGCCCACCACCCACAGTCAGATCATCTTCCATGCCATGAACAGTGTTTGACCCCCTTTACCCTTTAATTCCGACCTCCCATCCCTCTTGTAACCACCAACCTGATGTGTGTGTCTATGCATTTTTGTTTGTACATTTGTTTCTCTCAGTTTTGTATCCCACATAGGAATGAAGTCACATGGTTCTTACTTTTTCTGTCTGACTTATTTGACTTAACATGATATTCTCAAGGCCCATCCATGTGGTGACAAATGCCTCTATTTCATCCTTCCTTATGGCTGAGTAGTACTCCATTGTGTGTATGTACATTGTCTTTATCCAGCCCTCTATTGGGGGGGACTTTGGTTGTTTCCATGTTTGGGCCATCTACACTAATAAAAGAGAAATATTCAAATTGACCATACATCCGTGACACCCACCAGCCAATCAGAAGTGAGTATGCAAATTAACCCAACAAAGATAGTGGGTTAATTTGCATTCACAGGTGCAAATCAGCCAGGTGAGGTGGGATGCCTGCTATGAGCAGGAGGACGGGGGGTGGAGGGAACTACAGGAGCGGCACTCCACCGGGAGCAAGGACTTGCAGGCTCCCAGGTGGCCGGGAGAAAAGCCAGGGGAAGGAAGGCCTATTCTTGCACGAATCTTCTTGCAACGGGCCTCTAGTTGTAAATAATGCTGCAATGAACATAGGGATCCATATACTTTTGCGAATAAATATTTTCGATTTTTGGGGTAGATATGCAGATCAGGGGTTGCTGGCATATGTAGTCATTCTATTCTTAGTTTCTGAGGGGCCTCCATACTGTTTTCCATGGTGGTTGACCCAGTCGACATTCCCTCCAGCAGAGAATGAGGGCTCCTTTTTCTTCACAACTTCCCTACTCGGTCGTTACTTGCCTTGTTGATGAGAGCAGTTCTAGCAGTGAGAGGGGGTGTCTCATTGTAGTTCTGACCTGCATTTCCCTAATAGCTAGTGATGTTGAGCGTCTTTTCATAATCTGTTGTCCATTTGTATGTCTTCTTGGAAGAAGCGTCTGTTCAGGTCCGCTGCCCGTTCTTTACTTGGTTATGTGGTGTTGAGTTGTAGGAGTTCCTCATGCATTTTGAATACTAGCCCCTTGTTGGAGCTGTTGTTTGCAAATATCTCCTCCCAGTCAGCTGGCTGCGTTTTGGTTTTGTTGGCAGCTTGTTTTGCCGGGCAGACGTGTTTAAGTTTGCTATTGTCCCGTTCATCTATTTTTGCCTTTACTTATTTTGCCTTTGGGTAAATGTTGTAAAATCTTCTCTAAGTCCAAGGTCTAAAAGTTCAACGCCTATGTTTGTTTCCTCCTGTGAAATGTATTGTTCCAGGTCTTACATTTAGGTCTTTGAGTGAATCTGTGCATGGGGACAAACAGCAGTAGGTTCATTCTTTCGCATGTGGCTCTCCAGTTGCCCGGCACCATCTATTACCGAGGCCTTCCTTTCTACATTGTATGCTTTACCTTTGGCAAAAGTCACTTGCCCATAGACACGTGGGTTTATTCCTGGGCCCTCACTTCCACGCCATTGGTCTGCGTGTCTGCTTTTCTGCCAGTTTCATGCTGTTTTGCTTATTGTTGCTTTTTGAAGTCACAGCCCGTGACACCTCCAGCTTTGTTCTTTCTCCTCAGGATTGTTTTGCTCTTCGGGGTCTTTTGTGGCTCCATGCAAATCTAATAAATTTGTTCTGTTTATTTTTTAAAATGTCATTGGGATTTGGATGGGCATTTGCATTAAATATGCATGTTGACCAAAGCCTTTTATTTTTAGTTATTTTATTATTATGATGTGCAGAAGCTTCTTAATTTGATGTAGTCCCGGTTGATTTTAGTTTTAATGCTTGTGGGGTTTTTTTGTGTGTGTGTGTCACATATAAAAAATCATTGCCAAGACCAATGTCAGGGAGCTACTTCCCTATGTTATTTCCCAGGAGGGTTATGGGATTGGGTCCTATGTTTTAGTCTCTCATTCATTTTAAGTTAACTTTTGTGAATGATATAAGATAGGTGTCCAATTTCATTTTCCTACATATGATTTTCCAGTTTTCCCAGCACCTTTTATTGCATTGAATATCCTTGGCTTCCTTGTTAAAAATAAGTTGACCATAAATGGGGGAAGGGGGCATTTCCTATGATATTACTATTAGACACAAAGGAATTGATTTGAAGGTGATTGATATGGGTTTATTTCAGTCATATGTTAACAGTGTTCAACCCCTACATATAAGTAGTCATAAAATGATCACATTATTTAAAAATAAAATTTTCAAATATGTCCATGGAAATCAGTCTAGGTTTATTTAGAGTCTCATCTCATATTGGAACAAAAATTGATAGGGAGAGAGTTTATTGATAAAAAGCTGGGGGCTGAGAGAGGGATAGTACAATATTAAGGGATACTACTTTCTATTCACATGATTTCCTCATTTTTAATGTGAATAAATAATTAAAACTAAATCAGTATAACTAAGTGCCTTGATCCCCAAGCATGTATCTCTGGGAAGAATTCAATTAGTTTAAATTATAACAAAAACAAAATCACTGTAGTTGTGTTGCAAGTAAGGCTGTGATACTAACCATCTTTTTAATATCGCTAATTAGAATATTATCTCAGAGAATATTCATTTAAATGCATTAAAATTTTTAAACAAGCTTTTTTATTATAGTTATAAAACATCCCATTGTACTGTTACTCTTTTAAAGGAAGATAAAATTCTAAAGAAAAAAATAACTTTTGCTGATACATTGTTTTATCAAACTTTTATAATTTGAACAAATTTACAGGCATTGATATCTTCAAATGAATTATTTCATTAAAAATTATAAACTTTGTTTACTGATTCACTGAAATATTCTTTTAAAATTTAGTGTTAGCAACTCTTAAGCACAAAATAGAACAAAGTGTATTTTTATAATAAATTGCTGAGAGCCATGAGCATGCTAAGCAACATTAGTATCTTGTATTAGCTTTGTGTGTATTTGTTTGAACATCCACCTGAAGGGGCCATATGGCCTGTGCGTTAGACATACATTTATTGGTGGTAAGTATCTCAAGAGGAAACGTGATTATACCTGCCTTTTCTACAAGTTAACATGTTTATATTCGAGATGCGTATTCTGCAAATAAAGCCATTTTATGATACACGTGGAGGTGTTTTGTCAGAGTAGCGCTCGAATCCTATGTCTGGTTGTGCTGCTACAGGCTGCACTGATGCTCCCCTCTGTTGTGTGTGGGGACAGAGGTGGGTTTCCATCTCCTGACAGGGTGCTGGCAGTAAGTGATCCACAAGGCTGTTGGGTTTGTCTTTGGTTTGTACCCTGAGGACTGAGGATGGTGATGTATTGCTCTCCCAGCCAGATGTGAACTGGGAGGGAGGGGGGAGGGCTGAGGATGGTGATGTATTGCTCTCCCAGCCAGATGTGAACTTGGGGTAAGGGTGGGGGAGGATGTGCTGGATGCTGAGACACTCCTAGACCATTCATTCACTTTGCTTCCAGGGCTAGTCCCAGGAGACCTACGTGCACTGTCTCAACCCACTCAGCTGCTTTAACAGAAATCGTAGACTGTACCCCTTATAAGTAACAAAAACCTCTCTCTCATAGTTGGGGTCCTGGGAGTTCAAGGTTAGGTTTGGTGTCTGATGAGAACCTGCTCGCTAGACAACAGTATTTCCACTGTAACTTCACAAGGTGGGAGGACCAAGCTCTCTGGGGCCTCTCTTTTTTAAAAATATATATATTATTTCAGAGAGGACAAGAGAGGGAGAGAGAGAGAGAGAGAGAGATAAAGAAACATCAATGGTGAGAGAGAATCATTGATCAGCTGCCCCTGCACACCACCTACTGGGGATGGAGCCCGAAACCTGGGCATGTACCCTGACCGGGAATCAAACCCTGACCTCCTGGTTCATAGGTCAATGCTCCACCACTGAGCCACACCAGACCGGCTGAGGTAGGATTATTACATGTAAATTTGGAGGGGACACAAACAGTCAGTCTATAGCAGGTACTAGTAAAGCATGGAGTATAAGTGCTGTTATCTGCTGGTAACATCCAAAGTCTGAGCTGGAGAATTTGTAAGTAGAGCTGCTGAGCCCGACAGGAAGGAATGCAATGGCCTGAGAACTCCATACTTTTTAAGACCAGAGACCAGAGTCTGGGCTGTCAGACCCAGTTCACGGGAATGTAGATGGGGGGCCTCCCCTCCCAGGACCTCTGCCCCTGCCCCCATCTTGCCAATTCTGGCAAATGCACTTTCCCATTTATCTCTCTGTATAGTTGGTTCTCTACCACAAGAAACATGAAACACTTTTGTCTGGGTGAGAAAACTTAGAGAATGTGAGTATAATACTTTTAAGAATATTGAAATATTTGTCTTCACATTTCTATCCAGATTTATAAAATATTCCCTGTCGGCATGGCTCAGTAGTTGAGCATTGACCTATGAATCAGGAGGTCATGGTTCGATTCCGTTTCAAGGTACATGCCTGGGTTGTGGGCTTGATCCCCAATGCAGGGTGTGCAGGAGTCATCTGATCCATGATTCTCTCTCATCATGGATGTTTCTATCTCTCCCTTCCTCTCTGAAATCAATTTAAAAAAATTATAAAATAGAGGAAAGCTGGCTTCTGAAATTCTCTGTGTTGCCTAAGGAACCCCTTTAATGTGGACTAGTCTCCCATTACAATGTTCCTCAGGGAAGCTAATGGGAAGAGACTTACTTTACAGTGAGGAACGGAAGAATCTGTGCTCTGTGGTCCATCTGTACTCGCCCAAACGTCAGCCTTTGTCCAGCACTAAGATACCAGGGATGCCAAGGGAATTGCTGAGGGCCTACCTTCTGAAGGTGCTCTAATGGGTGTTTCCTGTCACATAAACATTATGCCCTAATAGGTAAGGCTTACTTTATAATGAGCTTTTCACATGGAGAAAGCAAAATCACTCATCTAAAAGCAGCAGAGTGACTTAAAGAGAGAACTACAAAGCTTAGGCAGCTGGAATTAGGGTTTGCAAGTGAATGTGCTAGGTAGGAACATAATGTTTTCAATGCTAATGTAATTTAAATAATTCTAAAATGGCATGAAAATCCCACATGGCTTTTTTCCCTCTTCTATGATTTAGGATCAGTCAATGTATTCATTTTTTTTTAATACCATTTCAAAAGTGTATAGCTTTATTTTGATCAATTTACCATCCATATGAAAACTATTTCTTAAATTCATTTTATTTAAAAGCTTGCTGATAAAAAATACTCAAATTTATACAGAATTTGTAGCAGTAGTCCATTGAGCATCTGTATACCTCTCTGTATATTTACCAATTTTCATCATTTTGCCACATTTAGTATATCATCTATCTCCTTCCACTTATCTCTGATATTTTTCCTTTTGGCTGAATGTTTAAGAGTAAATTACAGACATCATGATCCATTATCTATAATAATAAAAGTGTAATATGCTAATTAGACTGGATGTCCTTCCGGATGACCTTCCGGATGAAGCTGGGGCTGCGAGGAAAGCCCGGGTCCCAGGTGCCTGCTGGCAGCTGAAAGGAAGCCCGGGTCCTGGGTGCCAGAGGGAAGCCGGTGCTGGCAGCTGGGGGAAGGAAGGCCTACTCTTGCACAAATTTCATGCATTGGGTCTCTAGTTCCTTAATAATTCAGCATGACTCTCCTAAGAGAACAAGAAAATTTTCTGACATGTCCATAGTGCAATTAACAGACTCAGGAACTTTAACATTGATCTAGTAATTATATCTAATACACTGAACATACTCTAATTTGGCCAATTGTCCCAATAGTGTCTTTTAAATTGCTTTTTCAAGTGAGAATTCAATCCAGGATAATGCATTTTATTACTTGCGTGTCTTTTTAGCAGCCTTTATCCATGAACAATTCCTCAGCTTTTTTTTGTATCTCATGACACCTATATTTTTAGTAGAGTGTGTGGATTTATCTTATTGCTTTAGCACAATTAGACTGTGTATTTTTGGCTAGAATTCTATGTAAGTAATATTTTGTCCTTCCAAATACAATACATTAGGGAGAGATAATGTCAATGACTTCTATTCTTTATGTGTTAATTGGACATATTCAATCAAGGTGGCATCTCTCAGACAAATACATTGATAAATAGCATGTTTGGAGCTATTTTGAGGTGATGTAAATATCCTCTTCCCCATAAAATTATAACTGATATTTCCACAGTTATAGAAAATTCTTGCCTGAATCAAGAATGTGAAAATGGTTGCATTGAGATTTTTATCTGTTATTCACATACATGCTTCTGTTTATTTATTAATATATTTAAATAATCACTATAAATTTATATTCAGTAGGATACAACCCACTATATTTGCTATACTATTTTAACTTGAAATTGTGCCAAAAGTGGCCAGTGGGAACAACTTTAAGCTGACTTCTTCCCCTTCCTACCCCTTATTTTTTTTTTTTTTTTTTTACTATTTTCTTACTTTCTGGCATAAAACAATATATTTCTTTAAGTTCCAGGCTTATTCTGTTCTTTCCCTGTGCCAGCCTCAGAATCAACATTTCTTTCAAATTCCCAGTTTCGTTAAGTGGGGAATGAGTTTTAAAAAGTAAGATATGATTGCTGGATGTGTTCATTCCTGTTGGTTGGCACTGCACTTGGGTTCCTTTAATAAAGAGAACTATGGGCATGCAGGTTTGTAGGAAGGTAGGCAGATAGATATAGATAGATGATAATAGATAGATGATAGATATAGATAGATAGGTATAGATAGATAATAGATTATAGATTGATGATAGATTATAGATAGATAGATGATAGTTTTTATGCAATAATGAGTTTATACTGATACATCTAATTCAAAACTAACACCACGTTTCATCCTCATCTTATCCATTCTGTTCTGTATTTATATCACGCCCTTCCCATAACATGAGCATTGGCTCTTCTTAATGTCAATATATTTACTTATTTGCTTAATTCCACAATATGCATGACCCTCCTGTGCAGGAAAAAGCCAAATGCAGGCTCATATACCAGCCTCAAAAAGACCAGTTCGCAAGGCTTGCCCTTGGCTAGCATCTGGGAACATGGGCTTTGGAGTTCCCACACCGCCGGCTGATAAGAGTTGCTCACTGCGCCTGAAGTGTTTGTGCAACAATATTATCCATACGGAACACCAACATCCTTTCTCAGAGTCGGGAATTTTGGTGCATGCCAGGCACATGGCGCCTATGTGACCAGGCCCAATACAATCATGGGTGATAATTATGTCTGAGTTTTCCCACTTCACACGGTTGTCACAACTCCTTGCTGGGTACTTAAGCATGTCCTGTGTGATTCCATGGGGAGAGTAACCTTGGGAGGCTGTTCTTGGTTTCCCAGACTTTGCCCCATTCTCTTTTTCTCTTTGCCGATTTTTCTCTGTATTCTTTTGCTGTTAAATTGTAGCCCTGAGTACAACTATATGCTGAATGCTGTGAGTCCCACTAGGGGATCATTAAACCTAGAAATAGAATTGGGAACCTCCAATACACCTACAAGCAGGAAACCTCTAAGTGGAGAGAAATAATTACAATTCTTGCCCCAGCCAGTGTTATTCAGTGGTAAGAGTGCCGAAGGGTCAAGGGTTCTATCCCTGGTCAAGGGCATGAACCTGGGTTGCAGGTTCAATCACCAGCTCCGGTCAGGGTATCTGTGGGAGGCAACCAATCAATGTCTCTCTCACATCCATGTTTCTCTCTCTCTCTCTCTCTACCTCCCTTCCACTCTCTAAAAATCAATGGGAAAATATCCTCGGGTGAAGATTAACAACAGCAACAACAAACAAAAACTAGTTGCAATTCTTTTGGTCTTTAGACGGAAGCTACATAATCAAAAACTAATTTTTCTTTCTATTATTTTATTATTTTAAATTATTGTAAATTTATAGAAATGAAAAAAAAATTATAGGAGAGCTCCATGTAGGCATTGCCAAGTTTCCTCCAATAGATATAGAAGAAGAAAATTGGCATGAGCATAATGTGTGTGTACAGTTCTCTGCCATTTTATCACATGTAGATCCATGTAACTACTGCAAAAATGAAAATTCAGAAGGATTCTCTCATGAAGCTCTATTTCAGGTCGCTCATTTGTAGTCACATCTGACCCTTCCTTACCACCATCACTGGTGACAGTGATCTATTTTCATCTCTATAATTTGTCATAATAAGAATGGCATATAGATGGATTCATGCAGTATGTGACCTTTGGAGATAGTTTTTTTTTACACTGAGTAATTCTGATAAAATTAATCAAGTCACTGCCTAAGTCAATAACCCATTCCCTTTTTTAAACTAAAAAAAAAAAATTTTTAGAGCAGTTTTTAGGTCCAAAGCAAAAATGAGCAAAATACAGAGTTTCTGTCTACTTCAAATGTACAACCTCCCCTGTTATCAACATGCTCCACCAGATGGTGCTTTATTCTGTCATTGTAAGAATGTTCAAACCTGTAGCAAATTTCTATTTAAATTTTTTATTACAAATTTATTTTTTAAAAAAAAAAAAACAACCAAAATAAAAACAAAACAAAACACCATGATATGCCAGTAAGCAAGTTCTCACAGCTGAGAAA
Source organism: Ia io (assembly GCA_025583905.1). Taxonomy (NCBI): domain Eukaryota; kingdom Metazoa; phylum Chordata; class Mammalia; order Chiroptera; family Vespertilionidae; genus Ia; species Ia io. Next base: position 633,860 of record JAJQQW010000014.1, read on the forward strand.
AATACTTCTTAGACTGGGTTTTGCAGCTTGCTTTGTACACTTGGGATTGGAGGAGGGAATGGAGGAAAGATGGTGTGAATGGGGAGAAAACAAGATGGGGTGGATGGTTTCACTTCAGAGGGGTCTGAAAAGAGGCGTTTCAATCTGGACCTGGAAACAGTGGACAGGACTTGATTAAGACAAAGATACATCTTTTGCTAAAGAAGTGATATCCCTGGCACGTGACCACACACCAGCCAGGGATTTATGATCAGGCCACCCTGTGAGGTCAATTTCTGTAGAAATCTGACCTATGACTAGTTAGAAGAGTCTATTTACTCTTGCAGTGTTTGGGGACTTTTGCAGCCATTTTCCTGTTATTGATTTGTAGTGTAAATAAATGTGTATTGTTTGTAAGCCATGCAATCCATGGTATTTTTGTTACAGCAGCACAAATAGACTTAGACAGTAGCCAAGCAGATGTCTAAGAACAGTCCTGAAAGAGGGAACAGAAAAGGCAAAGTCTACAAGTGGCAATGTACCTGCTTTATGAGATACAACAAGCAGGCTAATATGCTTGGAGCAGGGAAAGCAGAGTCCAATGTAGATAGAACAGCAGATCAATGGAAAACCAGATTATATAGGAACTCGTAGGGCATATTAAGAACATTCACTTTTTAAAATATATTTTTTTTATTGATTTCAGAGAGGAAGGAAGAGGGAGAGAGAGAGAGAAACATCAATGATGAGAGAGAATCATTGATAAGCTGCCTCCTGCAAGCCCCTCACTGGGGATCGAGCCCACAATCCGGGCCTGTGCCCTTGACCAGAATCAAACCTGGGATCTTTCAGTTCACAGGCCAACACTCTATCCACTGAGCCAAACTGGTTAGGGAGAACATTCGCTTTTGATTGTGAATGAAATTGGAAGTCAATTCAGGGTTGTGAGCAGAGAGGTAGCAAGATAAATTTAGATTTAAAAGGATCACTCTGCCCACTGTTGAGGCTGGATTATGTGTGGACGGGGTGAGGGTAGATAGAGGAAAAAAGAGAAATGTGTTTGAATGCTTGAACTAATGCAGGTGAGAGGAGAAGAGAGGGTGTGGTCAGAAACTGGATGTATTTCGAAGGCAAGTGAACAGGATGTTTGATAGGTTGGGTGTGTGGAGGGAGGTAAGGAGGCCAGTCAGTATGATTGGGAGGTTTTTAGGAGACAAGGGAGAACAGAATGTGAAGGACACGCAAGTGAACCATGCCGGATGCTGGGGGCTGAGGTTAGAAGGCAGGATGAGGACTGTGAACTGATCATAGTCTTATGCTGCCCAATGTTAATACTTACTGTTTTAAACTATTCTAGTTGGAAAAAAGTATTTTAAGCATACTTACTAATTTGAGAATATTTTATCATGCCAAAAAACACACTTGTAGAAAGACAATATTTTTAGTGACATATTCTGCACAGACAGAATTGTTTTTGAGTCATCCCCTCCGAAATCCAAAACCTTCAGTAAAGACCATTTGCTTTGGAAGATGAGTAATGTCTGGAGTCACTGATTTCTACTTAAGGTAGAAAATATAAATTACATAGTTATTTCTAATAAGACCCTTGCTTGGATTTGGTAGCAAAATATTTATTGTTTTATTAAATATGACATATGGTACATTATGTCTTGTTTTTATAATAAACACATAACTTTCAAACTAAATTTCATGGCTATACTGCAATACCTTTTTTTGTCCTCAGCAAAAAATATCTCAGAAGAAAAAAAAAGTAAAATTGGAATCAAGTTATGCATAGGGAAATATCTTCCTATTAATACTTTTAAACTAAACTTTTAATAAAGGTCAACTAGAGCATGAGATAAATATAATTCGAGTCAGTCACTAAATCAATAATATTTCAATGCAAAAAGTAATAATTAGAGGGAATTTTAATGTAATAATCAAGAGAAAGACTTCTTATTTGGGGAACTAGAATACACACATTTAAAATAAGATTTAAAAATACATCAAATGATGGATGGATAATTATGAAAAATGTAGTTATATTTGAACGCATACATTATACATACTGCAGGTGCGAGATTCAGACTCCACTGGAATCATTAAAATAACGTTTCTTTTCTGAGGTTTAGAAAAGGTTATTAAACTTGACAAAAATGTTTACCATACAAAGAACAGTCTGAAACTTGGAAGTACAAATACAACTCACTCTTTTTGAAGAACAGGTGTGGTTTCCATGTGGCCGGCACACTCAGGAGCCCTGTGACCTTCTGTCCTCTCACCCACATGAAGGTCACGAGTCATGACCCCTGCCAGGCCCTGCCCGTGGGGATTTAGGGTCAGATCGACCGGGAGGTAACTTTCCTTAGTTGGAAACTATCCTCTCATGTTACAAGGGACCAGTTAATAGTCACGAAATTATAGTAACGTCTCACCCCTCTGTCATAAAAAGCATTGTGATTTCATTTTAGTTTAGTTTTTTTAAATATACTTTTATTGATTTCAGAGAGGAAGGGAGAGGGAGAGAGAGATAGAAACATCCATGATGAAAGAGAATCATCGGCTGCCTCCTGCACACCCCACACTGGGGATTCAGCCTGCAACCCGGGCATGTGCCCTGACCAGGAATCGAACCGTGTGACCTCCTAGTTCATAGGTTGACACTCACTCACTGAGCCATGCTCGCCGGGCAAAAATTATTATGATTTTAGATGAGAGAAGAAAAACCAAAGGGTAATTTTATTTGTGTATTTATGTATTTATGTATTTATTGTGTATTTATTTGTTTACTAGATTGAATGTATTAGGATGACATCCGTTAATAAAATTAAGCAGGTTTCAGGTGTACAGTTCTATAGCGCATCATCAGTGTACGATTATTCACCACCCCAGTCAAGTCACTTCGTCACCATTTACCCTCCTTGACCCTCTTCTACCTCTCCACCCCTCCCTCTGCAATGGCGCTCCTGTCCTCCGTGTCCATGGATCAGCTGCCTCCTGCAAGTCCCCCACTGGGGATCGAGCCCATGGAATCAAACCTGGGACCTTTCAGTTCACAGGTCGACGCTCTATTCCTTTGCTTCCTCCCTTCCCCTTTCCGCCGGCCCTCAGTCCTCCCCTCCCACAGCCGGCCGCCTGCTCTCTGCAGCTCCAGGCCTTCTGCAGTTGATGTGTGTGTTTGTTCATTAGCTTTCACATATAAGTGAGATCATAGTCCTGTATGCTCTGACGGGTTTATCTCACTCAGCGCTACATCCCTCAGAAGACTGTTTCGGTCCCCAGTGGCTCGTGTTCTTGCAGAATAAACGTTATTATTAGAAAGCACGGTCTGCCTACAGAACGCCCAGACCTCCTGAGAGTGTGTATGACCATGTGTCTGTGCCCGACGGACCGCACGCCAGGAGGCAGGTCTCCCAAGCTTGGGAGTGGCCAGTGGCACCTCGTTGGCTTCTGTGCATTTGGGGTGAAGGAGGGAACGTGAAGAGAACCACGTGGAGGTGGGAGAGAGCAAGGCAAGGATGGGATCGCAGGACAGTTAACAAGGTTATGTGCGCTTCTGGAGGTGGCTGCCCTTCCCAGGGGTGGGGGAAAAGGGTATTTAAAAGGTTTGTAACTTGGCCTTAGACGGGTTGGCTCAGTGGATAGAGCGTCGACCTGTGAACTGAAAGGTCCCAGGTTTGATTCCATGGGCTCGATCCCCAGTGGGGGACTTGCAGGAGGCAGCTGATCCATGATTCTCTCTCATCATGGATGTTTCCATCCCTCTCTCCCTCTTCCTTCCTCTCTGAAATCAGTAAAAATATTTTTTTTAAAAATGAATAAATAAAAAACAGAACAGTCCATAGGCCTTGCTTAAGGCAAAGGAGAAAACCAAGGCTAGGTTCTAATAACAATTGTGTTTATGCTGAATTTTTGGAAAGAAGTTCTTGTTTTAAGGCTTTTCTATTAGAACCTAGCCTTGGTTTTCTCCTGGTCAAAAATTTGTTAGATTTTTAATTTTTTAAAATATCCTTAGTGCCTTCTATTAGTCCACACTGTTTTTCTCTTTGCAGAACAATCTTTTAAGTGATAACTTATGTCCAGGCCAGTGTAATAGGAGAATCCGTTGTATTCACCTTATAAAATTGGGGGAAAGATGGATGCCCATGTTCTTATGTGAAGGTGGTAGGCAATGCTCAGTGTTTCTGTCAAAGTCAGCAGAGTGTAGCGCTGGCTGGTGTGGCTCAGTGTTTAGAGCATCGGCTCTCAAACCAAAGGGTGTCAGGTTTGATTCCCAGTCAAGGGCATGTATCTGGGTTGCAGGTTCGATCCCAGGCCTGGTCGATCCCAGGCCTGGGAGGGAGCCAATCACTGTGTCTCACTCACATGGATGTTTCTCTCTCTCTCTTTCCCTCTCTCTTCCTCATTCCATCCCTTCCACTCTCTTGAAAAATCAATGGAAAAATATACTTGGGTAAGAATAAACAATAAAAATAAAGATAGCAGAGTATAAATCACATGCTTGAGATTACTATATGTGTTTGAACATATACACATATATACACACATATGTTTACATGTATATGTGCTTGTATGTATGTCTACTAATATATATGTATATAATGTACACACATATATACTCATAAATATGTACTAAGTACATTAGTTGTGTTATATATATATATGTATTATATATAAGTATATGTATATATAATCATAGGTAATGTTCTTACACAGTCCTCAGACTCCATTTTTATAGCAATAATATATCATCATTTCTTTAATTGACAATATAGATTAGTATCTACTATGGGCTGGGACCTTGTTGTTAAATGCATATTTATTACAAGTGTGATTAATATCTAATTAATGGATTATTTTACCATTCCTATTTGTGCAGATGCAGGTCTATAATATTGAGACATATTTCTATTTCTATTACTATTTGTGTTACAATCATTTATCTGCTGGAACATTTTGTATGCGTGGACTACTAGGTCCTTGCTTATAACATCTTATTTCTTTCTCCATAAATGTTTCAGAGGAAAATATTAGAAATGTGTATATAAATATATATATATATATATATATATATATATATATATATATATATATAGAGAGAGAGAGAGAGAGAGAGAGAGAGAGAGAGAGAGAGAGAGAGATATTAAAGAATTACTGGAGTAGTTCAGCACATTCCTGCTTCAGCAATTTTATTTGAGTCTTTTTTTATATTTGTTGTTTACAGCAACTCTGGATGGAATGTAAATTTTCCCACAGGTTCTTAAAATAGATGTGTTTAAAAAATTCTCCGGAGGAACATGAGTTGAATATGAAGACGTTTTCCTTTTATAAAGCCTCTTTAGCATATTTTTTCTTGGGGCAGTTCAGTCAGACGAAACAATTTTGACACAAATAAGAGCTACTTAAATTGTAATTTCAAAAGACATCTTGCAATAGGTATGTCTCCTCTTGAGAAGAATTGATGTATGTGTAAGATGAAAACTCATTCCCAAAAGATAATTGGAGCATTCTTTTAATCTGTGTGGTGACTCATAGTAATCTGAAAGTGCTCTAATTTTAAAAATGAGGGGAATAAAAAAAATAATGCAAGTGAATTCGAAAAGCAAATGGTAGAATGAGCCGCCAATAGAACTCTCTCCAAATGTTTTGTTCTGAAAATATGTCTTACTGTGGCCTCTAATATTAGTATTTCTAGTCTCTACAAGATATAAATAGTCCCTAAAAGATGTCAGCAGTTTCTCCACTGTGATATGAAACTTTAAAAAAGGAAACATTCTTGGTTTAAAGGTAAATGGACTATGGACTGTATGTTTTAACTCAGTTGCCATAACAAAGGCCATAGACCCGGTGACAATAATGGAAATGTATTATCTCATGTTCTGGAGGCTGAGACTAAGAACAAGGAGCAGCGCTGTTGGTTTCTGGTGAGAACTCCCTCAGGGCTGGTCTCTCTGGCGGGGCGGGGGGAGGAAGAGAGAAAGCACGCTCCCTGCTGTCTCTCCTCCTGAGGGCACTGAGGGCCTGGGGGGCCCTTCCTGCAGGAACTTAGCTCAGTAAGTGATCTCCAGAGGCCCCGCCCCTCAGTGCCATCACTCAGGGGCTCAGGTCTACAACCTAGGAGTGTCGGGGGGCACCGTTGAGCCTATAGTACATCATTCATAAAAGGGAAAATAACATTGCAACAATAATTTTAAATCTACATAAAAGTAACTAAAGCTCATATTTTGGAAAATAAATTTAAAAAGTGAAAATAAGCCCTGTATAACTTTATCCCCCAAAGGGAACTACTGTTGATATCAATCTGTATATAAAGTGTACAGTTGTAGGAAAAAATGAAAAATGCCCAAAATGCCAGTAGTTGATTGGATACTTTCTGGCTGATGGGCCCCTGCGGTAGCTGGATAAATGTGTATGTATGTGTGTTTGTGAGACTGTGTGTGTGTGTGTGTGTGTGTGTGTGTGCACAAACATAATTCCTGAAAGGATAATTAATAAATTGGACTTGGTCAACATTGAGCCTAAGAATTCCTTGCTTAGCTGTAGATCCTGAATATTCTTCTTCCTATTGTCTTAGACGTTTTGTAATTTTACACTTCACATTTGTCTGTGATCCATTTAAGGTGTTTTCAGTGTTTTTTGGTATAAGATGTTTGATTTAGATTGAGGTTCATTCTTTAGCCAATGAATGTCCAGTTGCTCCAGAACTATTTGCTGAGAATGTTGTTATTTCTCTATTAAATTACTTCTGCTTCTTTGTCAACAGCAGTTGGAGAAGTAAAATGCTTAGATGTAAATTTACTAAAAAATGTATTGGATCTATATGTTAAAAACTTAAAACACTGATGACAGATATAGAAAAACAAAATTAATGTGGGAGATATTCTGTGCTATCAATGAGAAGACTCAATATTATTTAATGCCAATTCTTTTGAGTTTGCACAATATATTTAATGCAATCCCAATGAAAACCCCAAAAAGGTATTCTGGAGATGTTGACAAACTGATCCTAACATTTATTTTTTTGGGGGGAGAACAAGACAAAATGGAACAAAGGAACTGGAATAGCAAGACACTACTGGGGAAGAACAAAGTTCAAGGACTCACATACACAATTTTAAGACTTACTCAAAAGCTATAGTAATAAAAACAGTACAATATTGGCAAAAGAGTAGACACATAAATCAGTGGAATGGGATAGAATAGAGAGCCTTGAAATAGACTCACATAAAAATAGTCAAGTGATTTTTAACAAAGGCACAAAGGCAATTTAATGGAGAGAGGGTAGTATTTTCAACAAGTGGTGCTAAAGCAATTAGATTTTCATGTACAGAACATGAGCCTAGATTGTCTTCTCATGCATTGCACAAAAATGAACTCAAAATGTATTACAGACGTGGGGTGTTTGTGTGTGTGTGTGTGTGTGTGTGTGTGTGTGTGAGAGAGAGAGAGAGAGAGAGAGAGAGAGTTGAAGAGAACGCACACACACACACACAATAAAATAAAATAAAAAAGGAAGAAAAGAAACAAAGAACGTGGGCAATGAAGAGGAAATAATTGCAAAATGGTCTATATTAATCCAACTATATTGATAATCATTTTAAACATCAGTGGTCTAAATAGATTGATTAAAAGACAGGGATTCTCAAAGTAAATTAAAAAATAACAAAATGCAAAACTAGGTTATGTGTAAGAAACTCACTTTATGTGCCAAGATGCAGACGGATTAAAAAGGAGGGAAAGTACCAGGCGAACACTATTCATAAAGGAGTCAGAATAGCTCTAGTAATTTCAAACGAATCTCACTTCCAAGCCGGAGAAGTAATCAGGGGTAAGAGGGGCATTGCTTAACAAAAAGGTGCCCATTTTCCAAGAAGATTCCACAGTTCTCAGTGTACGTGCCCAACAACAGAGTGTCAGCCCATGTGGGGCATAACTGCAAGGAAACATAGATAAATGATCTCCTATCACTGGCGTCTTCAACACCCTCTATTGGTATTTCATTGATCCAGTGATTGACAGATATCTGAAAACCAGTAAACAACATCATTCATCACCTGGGCCCATTTCTAGTTATAGGACATCTTATTCATGCTTTTTCCCAGTGCTACTTAGAACAGTTAGCAAGTGCACTAGTTTGCTGGTGAGGCCGTTAAAGAAAAAGTGCCACAGGTGGCTTACTTGAACAGCATACAGTTATTTTCTCCAAGATCCGGAGGCCAGAAGTCCCCGATCGCTGTCTCAGCAGCTCTTCCTCCTGCTGTCTGAGAGGGAGACTGTTGGGGGCACTGTTCTAGCTTCTGGCTTCTGCCTGCGACCTTGGGCGTCTCTGGGTTTCCTCACTCTGGCCTTTGTCTTTATCTTCAAGCCACAATCCCCCATGTGTCTGTCAGTCTCCAATTCCTCCTCAGGACGCCAGGCCTATGGTAGCAAGATACCTTACGTCTTAGCTCGCCCGGTGTGGCTCAGTGGTTGAGCATCAACCTATGAACCAGAGGTCACGGGTTTGATTCCGGTCAGGCACATGCCCGGGTTGTGGATTCCATCCCCAGTGTGGGCCGATCAATGATTCTCTCTCATCACTGATGTTTCTGTCTCTCTCTCCCTTTCCTTTTCTCTCTGAAATGAATAAAAAATAAAAATAAAAAATGATACCTTACATCTTAGGCTCCAGTTTAGGTGAATCCCGGGATCAAGTTGGCTTTGAAATGACTGATTCATACCATGTGAACGTTTTAAAGATTATAATGTGGGTTCTAAAGTGTTTTCCTGAAACATAACAGTTTACCTACTCACTATTCACATTACAGGGCATCTTACACTCTGAAAGATTATTGTTTCCCAATATTAAAGCCGCTTTGTTAAGATCATGTAACTGATATGCAATAAGCTGACATATTTAGATTATATGATTTTATTAGTTTTGACGTATATAAGCCCATGAAATTAAATAGTGAGTATAAAATCACATATTCAATGAAATGTTTTTGCATGTGAAATAGGAATGTGTATGTGACATGGCAGCATGATTTATGACTGTATTATTTTTATTTGTTCTGTGTACTCCTTCCAATCTAAAAAGATACCCATGAGGTTTGGTTCCTAGCCCAGGAGATGTACAAGCCCAAAGCAAGAGCTAAAAAACATCATGCTTTCTTTCTGTATTTAATGAGCATGAAAAAGTCTACATTGGTGGTCTCTTGTGAAATGTGGGTGTGACATGTGGTTTTTGTTTCTTTTTGGTAGTGAAGTGTTGTATTTAGTTATTTTTGTTTAAAAAATGTGAACACGTATGAATTCTTCACAGTTTTTACTTCTGAAGGTCTTATACTTGCTGCATCCCACAACAAGTTCCCTTCTGAAAGATGTTTGAGTTTCCAACTCCTGAGGTGGAGGTAGGGACTGGGAAGTGAGGGAAAGGGGAGAGGGAGACGGAGAGGGAGAGGGAGAGGAAGAGGGAGAGGAGGAAGGAGATGGGGAGACGGAGAGGAGGGGAGTTAAAGGGGCTGCTGGCCTGTGGATTGCACAGAATGCTCTCTGTGACCTAATGTGGATCACTCTTCAGGAAGGAGCATGTTTCTGTGGTGGCTGAAGGAGAACAGCGTCTGGGGATGGGGGCATGCTACTTCCCAGAGACAGATCTCAGACACGAGCCCTCAGTCTAGGGAAGGTTTCCTGGAGAGCATTTAGCATCAGGCCCTGAACACACTGGACATGAAGGGTCTGCCAACTCGGACAGTGGTCAGCACATCGGACAGTGGTCAGCACATCGGACAGTGGTCAGCGTATCAGACAATGGTCAGCGTATTGGGCAGTGGTCAGTGCATCGGACAGTGGTCAGCGCATCGGACAATGGTCAGTGTATCGGACAGTGGTCAGCGCATTGGACAGTGGTCAGCATATCAGACAGTGGTCAGCATATCGGGCAGAGGTCAGCGTATCAGACAGTGGTCAGCGTATCAGACAGTGGTCAGCGTATTGGGTAGTGGTCAGCACATTGGGCAGTGGTCAGCGTATCGGACAGTGGTCAGCGCATCTGACAGTGGTCAGTGTATCGGACAGTGGTCAGCATATCGGGCAGAGGTCAGCGTATCAGACAGTGGTCAGCGTATCAGACAGTGGTCAGCGTATTGGGTAGTGGTCAGCACATTGGGCAGTGGTCAGCGTATCGGACAGTGGTCAGCGCATCGGACAGTGGTCAGTGTATCGGACAGTGGTCAGCATATCGGGCAGAGGTCAGCGTATCAGACAGTGGTCAGCGTATCAGACAGTGGTCAGCGTATTGGGTAGTGGTCAGCACATTGGACAGTAGTCAGCGTATCAGACAGTGGTCAGCATATAGGGCAGAGGTCAGCGTATCAGACAGTGGTCAGCGTACTGGTCAGTGGTCAGTGCATTGGGCAGTGGTCAGTGTATCGGGCAGTGGTCAGCGCATCGGGCAGAGGTCAGCGTATCAGACAGTGGTCAGCGTATTGGGCAGTGGTCAGCGTATCGGGCAGTGGTCAGCGCATCGGACAATGGTCAGTGTATGGGATGGGACAGTGGTCAGCGTATTGGGCAGTGGTCAGTTCATTGGGCAGTGGTCAGCGTATTGGGCAGTGGTCAGCGTATTGGGCAGAGGTCAGCGCATTGGGCAGTGGTCATACAGAATTGAAGATGAGAGGCTCTTACTTTCCAAACTCCTGGAGTCATGGGAAAACGAAAGAAAGAAGCATTATTCTACATAAAGTTTGAGATGGTTGGCTCTACCAACCTAGAGAATGAAAACTATTTGATGTGCAAAACTAAAATAAAAAATTTGTTCACTTCTTATAATCTGACTTTTACAGAAATATTATATACGATATACAATCGGATATTTATACATGTATAGAGAGAAGGCTATAAATACATAGATCTATTATATATACCTGCATGCGTGAATATAAATATTCTTTCCTTTTTTTGTGGAGACGGTATTATTTATATTATATGTGTATATGTATACACATACAAAAACAAACATTCACTCTCAGGATTGGAGTTTTGTGGAGAAGAAAAGAAAAGCACTTTTAAATGTTACCATAGTCTTCTGCATTGCTGTACGTTTGGTAATGAGCCCTTCACTTTGTTATAAATATTAAATAGTATTTCAATAAATGAAATCATTATGACGTTGCCTACCCCCCTCCTGTCCCCGCCTGTCCCCGCCTGCCCACGTCCTGACCACGTCCTGACCACGTCCTGCGAGCAGACACTGTGTTGGGAGCAGCTGCTGCCCTGCTGCGTCCAGGGGAAGGTGCATCAGGGACCGTGGCCACGTGGCTCCCTGGTTCCTGTGGCATCAGCCTCAATGCACACATTGAAATGGCAAGTGATAGCCTTGAAATGTGATAAAATGACCATAAGAATATGACAGACAGAGACAAACCTCATGTCAGTTAATTACATCATCCTTTGAAGAAGGGAATGCATCCCTGGCCGCTGTGGCTCAGTGGATAGAGCGTCGGCCTGCGGACTGAAGGGTCCCCGGTTCGATTCCAGTCAAGGGCATGTACCTCGCTGTGTCTCTCTCACATCCATGTTTCTCTCTGTCTCGCCCCCTCCCTTCCACTCTCTCTAAAAATCAATGGGGAAGTATCCTGGGTGAGGATGAACAACAACAAAAAGGCACTGCATCCCACGGCACCAGGAGGCGGGCAGCGGGTGCTGTTCCAGGGACGGGGCTCCCGCTCTGAGGCAGCTCGGTCCCCGGTCCCCGTGGGAGTGAGAGCTCTAATGGTTAGTGAGGCCCAGGCCTGGCTTTTAGGTGGAACCGGCCTCTGGGTCGTTACCATCCACGGGAATTTGGTTTGTCTTCTAACGCACACACTGGACTCTAATCCTCCTCGGGCACGTCAGAAGTTTGAATGCACCTCCATATCCCTTAAGTCTTGCCTTAAGTCATTGAAGCATCTCATCCTTTCTCTGTGTTTCCTCGTGCCACACGGCTTCCAGGCCTTTTACTCTCAAGGCCAATCTTATGTTGTATGGATACGTCTGAGTAGCATCCTTTAAAATGATGGCAAGGTAATATAATGAGCCATTCCTCATTTAATTGGGCCACAGAAGAGTACTGTGGAGCTAATGACTATTTAGATCTTTGAACATTATTTTTCTGCTGATCCTGCTTCTTACTAAGTTAGGTTTATTTTTTACAAGCATATATCATTTTCAAAATCATATGCCGCTGAAACATTCCCTTTTTGGTTGTTTTGTTTCCTGTTAATAGTTGTCTGTCATACCTTCTAGCTTAGTAGGTGTTTCTTTGAGTATAACTAAATAGCTCAACGTTTGTCCTCGTTAATCTCAAATAGCACGCTTGCCACATGGATCCAGCTTCCAAGTGTAAGCAAGATCCATCCTTCAGAATCCTGATTCTGCTGAGTCACACAATGGCTTTCTAGCTAGCTTACAATTCTGAGTGATTCGTCATTTAAGTAAAAAATGCCTCTAAAAAGTGAGTTTCTGGGCTCCTGTTTAGTGGGTATAATCTCACACAGTCATCCTGGTCTTTAAACCCCATCTGCTCTGGTTGATCCGCGTTTGTGTTATGCTTATTATCTTTTTTTTTTTTTTTTTCAGTATCACTTCTGTTCCATCTAAGCGATTGATTCAGATTTTTTATTTTAATTGGATGAGACTAAGGAAAAAGTTCATCAATACACTTCTAAAAAATGTATAGAAACAACGTGTTTTGAGAGTCATCATAATTATGTCAGCATCTGTGTAGTTTCTCATACACGCTAGTCAACCCGAACTGTCCTCAAAGGCCATGGTGAGGAAGAGTGCAGTTAGACTCATTCCTTAAGCTGAATTCCTCTAAAATTGATATTTAATATATTTTAACAAGGCAGGTATTTTTGGTATCGTTATACCTCATTCATTCACTCATGCCAAGTCCCCATATAATTAGATCATTCTTTTGTTTTCAGAAACTGTGTTTTAATGCCATCTGAAATTTTGCCAAAATGTATCTTGCATATATAAACATTGATATACACAGAAGATGAACAAACAAAAAATCACAAATAATGAATAGAAATGACTGAAGTGTGGGATTAGTATTTAACCACCCATCTTCAATTGCTCAGCGGCTGGTGAAGTTCTAGTCCCAGGCAGCTTGGCTGGGTGTTCACTTCCGCCCTTGCTTTCTTCGTCTTATCTTGACTATAGGTCCTCTGAAACAAAGTAAATTTTCACCTTGTTTTCTCGATATGGATAAACAAATGTCAGGCCGCTTATCTCAAGTCATTCAGAGAATATATTATAACATCCTTGCTGTTTTCATGCATAGCAGTGAAGAACAGCAAACACATCCTTAGATGCATTGCTTTACTAAATATGGGGCGGGCAGAGAAATTTCTTCAAGAACAAAGCCTTGCAGAAGTGCTTACCCTCATTAAGGCAGATAATTTACCTGGAGGCCATGGGGTCTGGGGTGAAGTGAAAGGAGTTGTGTTCTATATCATGAGCCACATGGGCTCCACATTCACAGTTCAGTTCCCAGCTTTTAGAATCTGTCAATGTTGGGTCTATTGCATGGCCTCAGAGATCCCAAAGCCTCAGAAAGCGTTCTCACTGAATTGTCATTAAACCCTGAGGTGTAAAAATTAAGAAGCAAGGGAGAGCATACTGAGTGGAATACACTTTTTCTCTGCAGAAGCTCAGATTTCCTTTACTCTGTTTGATTAGACGTCATATCACACTAAAAAATGACCTCAAGAGGCATTCAAGACCTGACTATAAGAGCTAAAACTGTGACATCTTTAGAAGAACATGGGTGTAAATGTTCATGACCATGGGTTTTCGGCAATGCTTTTCTAGATATAACACCAAAAGTATGACATAAAAAAAATAGATAAACTGGATTTTACAGAAATTAAAAAGCTTTGTCCTTCAAAAATAACTATAAAAAATGTGAAAAGGTAACACATAAAAGGGAAGAGAAATCTATATAGAATATATCTGATAAAGGACTTGAATTGGAGCTGTATAAAGAATAATAAAAAGACCAATTAAAAATTGGCAAAGGCTTGGAATAAATATTTCTCCAAAGAACACATAGAAATGGTCAGAAAGCACTTGAAAAGATGCTCAACATCATTAGTTATTTTTAAAAAATCAAATTAAAACCACAATGAGATATTACTTCAAACCTGATAGCATGCTTATCCTATAATCAAAAAAAACCCACAAAAAACACACAAAAACCAAACAGAAAATAACAAGGGTTATACAGAGAACCCAAACCTTCATACACCACTGGTAGGTGTGTGAAACAGTGCCACCTCACTACATATAATCTGACAACTTTTTTTTAAAAATATATTTTATTGATTTTTTGCAGAGAGGAAGGGAGAGGGATAGAGAGTTAGAAACATTGATGAGAGAGAAACATCGATCAGCGGCCTCTTGCACACCCCCTACTGGGGATGTGCCCGCAACCAAGGTACATGCCCTTGGCCAGAATCAAACCTGGGACCCTTGAGTCCGCAGGCCGACGCTCTATCCACTGAGCCAAACTGGTCAGGGCTAATCTGACAACTTTTTTAATAGGTTATACAAAAATGTACACTATGACCCAGAAATTTTATACCCCCCAAAAAATCTATAAACATAACTCTGCATAAAGATCTGTATGCAAATACCTATAACAGCAGTTATTCAAAATAGTGAACACAATCAAAATGTTTTCTGCTTTACATGGACAGATGTTACCCTGATGACCACATAAGTGTGATTTCTTTCCAGACAAGGTCCAGGAAAGACCAGGACTTCCTGACAGAAAGTAGCCTGGCAGCCGTCACAATCCCACAGTCCCCCGGTTGTGAAGGGTGGGCTGCAGGGGGCATGGAGGCCTTTCTGAAATGATGACATGAACTAAAACTGGATTGTGATGATAGTTGCGTAACTTTAAATTTACTAAAAATCTTAACTTACACCCTTACAACAGAGGGAGTTTATGGCATGTAATTCTACCTTAATAAGATTGTTTTAAAAATTCACATCTTCAACATATTAAGAGCTTTCTTAAATCATGAAGGTCGTACTGGGAAATGTGGCAGTCAGAATGAATGAAATATTACCTGCAGATAGCCAATGTTACATGCATACAGCCAATATGCATATAAAAATATTAAATCTCAGTTAAGTAAACTAAAACAGACACAGTTTATTATATTTTACTTTACATATGCTCTTCTGTCAGATATTTATGACTGGCGGGACAAAACTTTAGCGCAGGGGCTGGCAAACTTTTTCTACAAAAGAAAATGGGAAATAACTTGGACATCGTAAACATAATGCATGTAATACACAGTCTTGCCATACCTACTGTGACAGGAGCAGAAGCAATATTCGAGCAGAGGCGTGTCGCTGGTTCCGGAAGGCAGCTCTTTACAACAAGGGGTGGGGCCAGGTGGGGCCAGGGACTGAGTTTGCTGGCACTGACCTCACTAAACTAACTTATGTGGGATTATAGTCTATGTTCTTTCTGCAGGAAAATTAGCCAAACTTCAAACTTTCTATTTGCCTCTTTTTAATACATAAATTTTAGTTTTAGGTTTTTGTCCTGAGGGAAAACAGAGCAATCTAATACATCTAATTTGTGTTGATTACAAAAATACATACAATGAAAATCTATACAGCTAAATGTATATGTAAGCAAATTGACATTTATTGGCATGAAGATATACGAAACATATATTAAAGGAAAAGATACAGTTGCATAGATAATAATGATTTCATTTTGTGTAATCACATGTCTACATGTCTGTGCATGATTTAGGGGCAGATCTAGAAATCTATGCTCCCAAATTTTAACAGTATTCTATTTGTTGGTGTAATTACTGATAATTAAGTGTTTAAAATATTTTATTTCCCATATTACTTATTTTTCTGTAGTGAACACATAGGCCAATGCTTACAAAGAAGTATTAAAATATAAATCTGTATTGGCACATCTTTAATGATTTAAAAACATGAAAATCTCTTAATGATTTTGAAGTTTTGCTTATTTAAATTTCTAGTTAATTAAACTTTTAAAATACTATATCTCTACAAAAAAAGTACCTATCAACTACATAAAATAAAGTGAATAACAAATTAGTTCAAAATCAGTTCATTAAATATTCAAATCCATGTCTCAAGTTGAAATATGACTTATTAGAAGCAATAAATTTTTAATGCAATTTTAAAAGCCCTTTTGGTTGACTCTTTGTAAAAATTGACCTGGATCACTAAGTCCAAGCCTTTTAATTATAGCAACAAACACATTTCTGCTACATATTATTCTGCACAATCTTTTATTAATTTCCCCCACTATCTTTCAAATGTCATTTGAACTGCTACAGAAGCTGCAGAGTCTAAATCATTTTAATTGCTAAATTTCCTTCTCAGGACTACTTAAAAATAGAAAGGCAATTTAGGTAATTAATCTGTCAGTGAGGAAACAACATCGATAAAAGCCTTGATTAGCTAGAAGCCACCTTATCACACACTTCAGTTAACTATAATTTGGAAAACATAAGTTGAGGAGGAAAAAGTAAAGGGCAAATTTTAGATTTGGTAGCAAAGCAAACAAACGAAATTCCTAAAATCAAAATCAAAACAAACAAAATTCCTAAAATCAAAATCAAAGCCATGTGCTCCTCCCCCTCCCCCCTCCCCCGCCGCCCTTAAAAGCAAAGCTCATCATTTAAACCCTTTTTACTCCCTTTCCCAAGAATGAGAGGAAGGTCACCTTCAGCTCTCCCTCCTCTGCTACTGTCCCCGGTTAATCATCCACTTCCTGGCTTTGGTGCCTGCTTTTTTTTTTTTATTTTTTTTTTTTTTTTTTTTTTTTATTTCAGAGAGGAAGCGGGAGAGAGAGATAGAACCATCAATGAAGAGAGAGAATCATTGATCGGCTGCCTCCTGCACACCCTCCTCTGGGGATCGAGCCCACAACCTGGGCCTATGCCCCGACCGGGACTTGAACTGTGACCTCCAGGTTCATAGGTCAATGCTCGCCCACTGAGCCACACCGGCCGGGGCCGTGGCTTTGAGGCTCCTCATCCCCTGACGGGTTTAGGAGCTATACCAGGAGCAGGGCACGGCGTTGTTTCTTTTATTACTTTCTCCTGTCACTTGTCAACCTGAATAAAGAGGTAAACTGAGGCGCGCTCAAATCCCAGAAATGGCGTTTATTTGGGAATAGCAGAGGGCTTGCCGTTTGGGAGATACATCCTGTATCAAGCTTCAGGCGAGCCTGCTGAGGGCTTGGGGTGGACTTATTCAGGGGCAAGGGGTGCAGAGAAGGGGGAAGCTCAGCCAGAGGTCAAGCGGCCAGAGGTCAAGCGGCAGGATGCTTGCTAGTCGGGAGAGGAGTCTTGGTCCTTGGTGCATCAGGCGTTTATGGGAAGTCAGGTTTTAAGTTTCATGCTCTGAGACTGTGTAGGTGAGATTCTCCATTCCATATCCTGCAGTTCTATTTTATTTTATTTTTAAATTTATCTTTATTGTTAAAAGTAGATATCCTCCTTATTCTCCCATTGACCCCCCCTCCCCAGGCCCTCACCACCCTGTTGTCTGTGTCCATGGGTTATACATGCATACAAATTCTTCAGTTGATCTCTTCCCACCCACCCTCCCTCCCCGCCTTCCCTCTGAGATTCCACGCTTTTAATTTTCACTCACTCATCGGAGCTGGTCTGGCACTCGCTTTTCCTGTGCACACAACCTTTCCATTTTTTATTCCTTAGAATGCTCTTTTTTGACCCAATCCTCAGCCTGGTGAACTCCTGTTCCTTCGGATCCTATAGAAGGACACTCACCTCTTTGATCTCAGGCTCTCAGAGACTCTCCAAAGCTTCCTCATCTCTCTCCTTCATAGCACCTGACACAGGAACAGTTTGCATTTGTGTTTTGGTTATTTGGTCAATGCTTTTCTCTCCCAATCTCATTGCTACCTCCACTAGAAATGGAGTGGTGTCTGTTTTTGCTGTTGCTTTTCCACAATGTATAAAAATTAGGGTTGCCCTATCCAGCTCAGTGATTAGAGCATCAGCCCGTGGACTGAAGGGTCTCGGGTTTGATTCCAGTCAAGGGCACGTTGCCTGGGTTACAGCTCGAACTCCACCTCCATCGGGGGGGCAGGGGAGCACGTGGGAGGCAACCAATAGATGTGTCTCTCACACCACTGTTTTTCTCTCTGTCTTCTCCCCCTCCCTTCCACTCTCTAACAATCAATGGAAAGATAATATCCTCAGGTGAGGATTAACAGCAACAACAACAACAAAAAAGTATTTAAATAAATAAACAGGGTTGCCTGATTTAACTGATGAGAACTAATTTTACAGGTTGCCTGGTTAATCTGGAATTCAGGAAAAGAATAAAAAAGTGTTTTTATATAACATGTCTTCAGTGTTGCCTGAGACACATTTGTACCAGAAAATTATTTGTCAGAAATTAAGTTTAGCTGCTGTCCTGTGACATCTGGCCAACCTGCTGGATGTGGAGCAAGTGGGGTCTGGTGGATGTGCTCCGAGTGTGACTGTCCCGGATGCACTCCCAGGACAGGGACACGCAGGCCGGCGCAGGGTCTGCTTCCCTCCTCAGGCATCGGTGTGGCCGTCACCCAGGGCCTGTTTCCTTGCCATCATGGCTTCACACCCGCGTGATTTCAGAAGCTCCCGTTTAGTGAAGTCTATTTGTTTTTCTGTGACCGTCCTCCTAGGGAGGCCTATGCTCTCTGCCTGCTTTCCACCATCGCCCTCACCGCCCATCGCGCCACCCTCTCTGTTCCAGCCTGTCCCTAGCAAGGCCATCCATACAGTTGGCAGTGTGTGCCCAAATACGTGGCCCATGCATGTATCAGAGGACTCCTCAATGTTTATGACTTGAGAAATATGGAAGAAGGAGAGGAATTTTGTAGTCAAAATTAGAAATGATAGAAGTACTAGTGTTTTAATTTCATTTCTTACTGAATTTAGCATGCACAAGAATGTTGTTACCTTCGAAAACAATGTGCATGAAGGATCATAGTCTTTCATAAATTCTGAAATGTAGGCAAAAAATAAACACGTTATTTTAGTTTTTACAGTAAAGTTTAAATTAGGTGTGGGGTATGGATGGATTTGCTTCACGTTGTGGAATGAAGTCTTTAAAAACCAGAGTGTCTATGGACATCTTCAAGGCCTATGTCTACAGGTCCAAGCTTCAGAAATTTCAGGAAACTCATAGAAAATAAAGTTCATGAAAATATTTAGGAGGAAAGGTTATGAGCTCTGGTTATGAGTGCGGCCATTAATTGATGCCTTAAAGCAAACTGAACATTTTCATCTCCTGATATAAAATGTCCACTGAATTCTAGTTTTTCTAACTGGATCGCTACTGTCTTTTGTGCCGGAGTAGATTACCAATGGCCTGGCCTCCCATTCCAGTTTTATAAAACAGGCCATTTGTTTGTTTTTTGCTTATTTTTCTACTTAGGTCCAAAAATACTGTTCCTGAAACTCTGTCCCATGCTAAAATATTTAAATAATACTGAATATCTGCATATAAGCTCTGCTTTCTCAACTATGCTTTCTTCACAAACTTGTGGTAGGTACTTGATGAGTGTTTAATCAATGAACAAAGAATATATTTTAATATTAAATTAGTAAGGCAAGATTGATTTTTTTTTCTTGGTTTAAATTAAACTTATTGGGGTGACATTGGTTGATAGGATCATATAGGTTTCAGCTGTGGGTTTCTATGTTACACGATCTGTATATTGCACTGTGTGCCCACCACCCAAAGTCAACCTCCTCCCAAGATTGGTCTCTATGATCTATTGTTTTAACTTGGTGCTTGGAAACCAGCAAAATGACTGCAGTTACCACTTCCCACCTATCGTGCACTCTCCAGGTGTTGTGCTCTGCCTGCCAAGGTGGGTGCCCCTCAAGGAAACAGCTGCCTACAGGTCACCCTCTGAGTGTGAGCCCCACACCGCCATGCGGGCCAGGTTCCCGATCCTCCTGTCTATACTGAGATGGGTCGCGTCTGGTTGTGTCTCAAGATGTGTCACATTCCATGGAACTGCAAAAGCATGAATGAAGCCAGAAGACATTAGGCGATAGGAAGTATCCGTCACGGGAGAATAAATACAGCAGGGTCACTTTCATGAGGCATCCACGAATGGTAGCCCCCCACGGGCTGGAGGTGTGGGGGGGATGGGAAGTTGCTCATCAATGAGCACAGGGTTCAGTTATGCCCAATGAATAAGTTGTAGAGACCCGCTGTACAAACGGTGCCTATACTCAACCACACTGTACTGTACATGTAACACCTGCTAAGAAAAGAGATCTCATGTCAGGTGTTACCACCACAATAAAATCAAATTAAAAAACAAACCTGTAGGTAAACTGATTCTAAAGAAAGACACAATAATTATCCAAATCAGAAAAGAAAAAGGGGCCACCAGCACACATCACATAGGTAGGACAGGAAAAAATGCTGTATTACTGCAGGTTATTCAGTTGTTGAAAAGAAAAGGTGTGTGTAAACCTCATTCCAATCTAGTCACCAGCTTCGACACAGAGGACAAGTGACGGGGAAGACCCTGCTGTCCCTCTGCGTGTGTTGCATTCTCACGCGTGTCACTTGGAATTCCAGTTTTAGGAAGAGGGTGCCTGTCTCCCCCGTTCACTTCTTCTCAGAGTCAACACACACTCGCAGATGGGTAATGTGCTTGCAGGCAGCTGGGTCATATATCATCCGGCATCAGGGAGACTCTATATGTAACCAAACATCTGCATTTGCAAAGTAGAGCTGAAAGCTTTCCAAAAAAAAATCCTCCAAGCCCAATTCCCTGCCAATTGAACATCTGAAAAATGTAGGAAAGGTAATCATAAAAACAGCCAGTAGGTTTTTGAGCTTAAAGGGCCCTTAGAGAGAAGGGTTTTCCAACCTGGTAACTTCACAGATGGAGAAACAGAGCAGAGAGGAGTGAAATGTCTCACTTAGCTCCACACACAGAGTCACTGATAAAGGGAGTCAGGAAGGAGTGTCTGTTGCCAGGGCCTGGTCGCCGCCGTGCCGCCCCCTGGCCTGGTCCATTCATTAAATTCAGGGGACATTGTGGATCGGAGACAGAGAGGCTGCCCTCTAAGTGTAATACCGAAGTTCTGATCGTTTTTAACCGTTTCTGTAATCAGATTGGAGAAACGGCAGAAAAAAAATGCTCTCTCAGAGAACCTGGAGAATGCTGTCTCCTGAAGGAAATGCTATCGGATCAGGATAACAAGATCTTTATAAAATGAATGTTTCCATTTGCAGAATTAAATATTTAGAGCTTCCCAGAAATGTGTTGGCGTGAGTTCACGTTGGAATATTTCCTTCCCAGTTTCATATCCTAAGCCATGAGGGCCTGTGGCAGAGGGTTTCCCTGTGCAGTCCCTGGGCACAAGGGTAGATCATTTTCTAAATGACAGACACCTTGCGGGATTTTGATAGCTACAGGGCCGATGCGGTTCTAGGGCGGCTGATGAATCCTCTTCCCGTGACGGGGCGGCTTACTGGTACAGCACGGCGATGGGGGGCAATGGGGGGCCCGGGGTAGGTACAGGGAGGAAGGGCTGACAGGAGGAGGGTGCATCTGCTTAAGGTTCTTTTGTTCCAGTGGTTCCGCACAGGGCATTCCCGTGCGGGGCATTACTGACCGAAAGGGCATTACTGGCCAGCTTGGGTTTGTGCCCAGGATGTTAGAAGCCTTGACTTGCTGACACAGCCCCGCCCCGAGATCCGCCCCACAGCCTGCCTCCCCCACACTTGGCATGTTTCATGGATTGTTTATGTTGGGGAAACAGGTTTATGAATAGCTAAGGCTGGAACTTTAATCATAAGTATAAAGTCTTGCTGAATAATTTTAATGCTCAATACATTTTCCAGTAATATCATTGGCATATAGATATTTAAAAAGAGCCTACCGTTCAGGGGAGAGAATGAGCCATTTTTCATTTCGGAGAATTGTTTCTTGTGATATTTGAGTGCCCTGTTCTTCTAACTGTTCCACCCACACGTACGGCCATTGCATTTACCGTGGCTCTCCACGCAGATACAAGCATCTGACTCCTTCGATAGTTCTACTGGTGCAGGTATCCTCAAGGTTTTATGTCTAAAAAATGTGTTATTTTGTTATAAATTCTTCTTTTTACTTCACCTTTATATTACATTTAGGGCATAGTATTGTTGTTCGTGTGTGTGAGTGTGTATGTGTTTGACACGTATGTAGTCATGATTCTGGATTTAATTCAGAATAATCAAGGAGAATTAGAAAATATTTGTTTAAAAAATGGAGTGTTTGCCCAGACAGCATGGCGCAGTGGTTGAGTATTTGACCTATGAACCAGGAGGTCACGGTTCGATTCCCGGTCAGGGCACATGCCCGGGTTGTGGTCTCCATCATTGATGTTTCTATCTCTCCCTCTCCCTTCCTTTCTGAAATCAATTAAAATATATTTTTAAAAAATAAAACAAAAACGGGGCATTGTGTGTGACTGTGGGAGCCCCTGCTGTGGTCACTGCCCTGAAGAACGAAAGGTGTGAGTGTCAGGCAGCTCAGGAGCCCAGAGAAGGCAAAAGAGCCACCAGCAGCAGGAGACGCTGCTCTGGACCAGGTCTCGCCAAATGCAGGCGGAGGCCACGCAGGTGACAGGGAGTGGAACCTGGGCATGTGGACAGCATTGGAGCTGCTGCCCTGTCACATGGCTCAACCACCCTCTCCAGCAAGCTGTTGCTCTATCGTGTGTTTGTTTATCTTGCTGAACACATGGATGCGTCCCCAAAATACCACCAAAGGGAGGTCTCGGGGGCCCAGAGTGCTTGAAACTACCAACCGCTCCCAGGATCGTCTGTTTCAGAAGCTGCCTCCCACTGTGACCCACCTCAGGCAGCGTGTGTTCAATGCCTTTCCAGGCAGAGCAGACACCGGGCTGTGCTGGGCCGTGTCAGCTCGAGAGGCCCCAGGGCCCAAGGCCGTCAGTGCATCTCTCTAACGTCTTCCCTCCCAGGGGGATCGATGCTAAGGCACTGCCTCATGACCGTGCTGCCCAATCCACTCTGACTCAGGATCTGCTGCTCCGAGAACCAAAATTTAAATAAAGTGTTAGCCTGTCATGACAATCTATCTATATAAAAACCTAATATGCAAATTTTTCTCGCAGGAGTTCGACCAGGAGACCGATCACTCGCTATGACATGCACTGACCACCAGGGGGTGGCGTGGAATGAAGGAAGGCCCCAGCCAGCAGCCTGGAGTCAGGGAAGGGAGGCCCCGGCCAGCAGCTGGATGGCCCGATAAGCCCTGATTGCTGGCCAGGCCTAGAGACCTTTCCCGTTCACCAATTTTGTGCACCGGGCCTCTAGTTTTAACATAAAGAGTTAGCCTTTCATGATAATTTTAACATACCGTGTTAGCCTATCATGATAACTGTAACATACAGTGTTAGCCTTTTATGATAATTTTAACACAAAGAGTTAGCCTTTCATGATGATTTCAACATAAAGTGTTAGCTTTTCATGACAATTTTAATATGAAGTGTTAGCCTGTCATCATAATTTTAACATAAAGAGTTAGCCCATCATGACAATTTTAAAGGGGGACTGGCGATGTGAATTCTTATGTGAACTCCCCTGATTTTTAACTGGTGCAGTTCATTTATACACTCTCTGCGTCAGCACCTCTGTGGGCTCCATTAGGTCCCGGTTACAAAGACCACCCTTTGGGATCAGGGTCAGGCAGCATCCGTCTCCCGAGCCAGCGTGGAGCACGGCTGCTGAGAGGCCCCTGAGGCTGCACATCTGCGGCTCCTCAGGCCAAACGCACCGAATTGAAGGCTGTGCCGCTGCCTGGCATGAGGCCCCGGAACATCCCTGTTCTGACACTGCGGTTGGCAGCCGGTGAAATGAGATGGAAAGAAAAACCCGTTCCAGTGTCAGAACGCCAGCCAACCAAACCAAGTCTGGCACGGTGTGCTGCCAAAACCACGTTCTCAACAGGAGGAGAACCCGCATTTCCCTCTGGGTTCATTCATGCTCTTGGCCTCCTCGCCAGGCTCCTCGGTCAACAGTAAACCCTTCCTGCTGGAACAATGGCTCAACAACATCAGGATGAAGGAGCTGATGGTCTTCTCAGTGTCCAGAAAACATGCAACAATGATGGCGTCCTAGACCTCAAAATAGGTCTGCATAAACACAAAATGAAAAAATCAAGGGAAACGCTTCACTGGCTAAAATATACATATTACAGACACGGTCATAAACCTGTACATAAGTCAGAACAAGTTGCTTGGTGATTAGTCAGTTGACACAATTTGAAGGAAATAGTTCTAATTAATTTTTGATTCAGAGAACAAGTAAGTGTGGTGACAGGATGCCCAGAACATGGGGCTGAGAACATTTCTGTCACAGAGTGAGGGACGCAGCTAGAGTAGAAATCAGGCCCAGTGCGTGCATCAGCCATTCATTGTGTTCTTTTAATAAAAATAAAGGAGAGATCCACAGAAAAGAAGACACTTAAAAATATATGATTTTTTAACTTGAATAGCTTCTTTTTTCTTTATTGATTAAGGTAATATATATGTATCCTTATCCCCCTATTGCCCTCCCACTCCCCCACTCACGCCCTCACCCCCCTATTGTCTGTGTTATGCTTGTATGCACGCATACAAGTCCTTTGGTTGATCTCTCCCCCTTCCCCCCACCCTCCCCTACCTTTCCTCTGAGGTTTGACAGTCTGATCAATGCTTCTCTGTCTCTGGATCTGTTTTTGTTCATCAGTTTATGTTGTTCATTATATTCCACAAATGAGTGAGATCATGTGATATTTATCTTTCTCTGACTGGCTTATTTCGCTTAGCATAATGCTCTCCAGCTCCATCTGTGTTGTTGCAAATGGTAAGAATTCATTTTTTTACTGCAGTGTAGTATTCTATTGTGTAGATGTACCACAGTTTTTAATCCACTCATCTGCTAATGGGCACTTAGGCTGTTTCTGAATCTTAGCTATTATAAATTGTGCTTCTATGAACATAGGGGTGCATATATCCTCTCTGATTGGTGTTTCTAGTTTCTTGGGATATATTCCTAGAAGTGGGATCACTGGGTCAAATGGGAGTTCCATTTTTAATTTTTTGAGGAAACACCATACTGTTCTCCACAGTGTGCACCAGTCTGCATTCCCACCAGCAGGGCACGAGGGATCCTTTTTCTCCGCATCCTCACCAGCATTTGTCATTTGTTGATTTGTTGATGATAGCCATTCTGACAGGTGTGAGGTGGTACCGCATTGTCGTTTTGATTTTCATCTCTCGGATGTTTAGTGCCTTTGAGCATGTTTTCATATGTCTCTTGGCCTTCTGTATGTCCTCTTTTGAAAAGTATCTATTTAGGTCCATTGCCCATTTTTTGATTGGGTTGTTTAATTTCCTTTTGTTAAGTTGTATAAGTTCCCTGTAAATGTTGGAGATTAAACCCTTATCAGTGATGACATTGGCAAACATGTTCTCCCATGCTGTGGGCTTTCTTGTTGTTTTGTTGATGGTTTCTTTTGCTGTGAAAAAGCTTTTCATTTTGATGTAGTCCCATTTGTTTATTTTCTCTTTAGTTTCCATTGCCCTAGGAACTGGGTAGGTGAAGAAATTGCTTCATCATATGTCTGAGATTTGCTGCCTGTGGATTCCTCTAATATTTTTATGGTTTCCCGTCTTATATTTAAGTCCTTTATCCATTTTGAGTTTATTTTTGTGTATGGTGTAAGTTGGTGGTCTAGTTTCATTTTTTGCATGTATCTGTCCAATTTTCCCAACACTATTTATATGAATAGCTTCTTTGAATAAATTAAACACTCATATAATACCTTGAGTAACATATGTGTATGTGTGTGTAAGAATGTACTTATTTGTATGTGTACATATGTATACACAGAGTTTCCCAAAAATGTGTACACACTTTAACAGCTGACAGCTCAATTTTGAAAAAGAAATGTATTTTAATAAACACTACCTTTATAATTATTCAAAGTATGTGTATAAATTTTTGAGGACACCTTATATTTGTACACATATTTGTACAAGTATATATATATATATATATACATATATATATATGTATGTATGTGTATATATATATGTGTATATATATATATATATATATATATGGATACACACATATATTAGAAAACATGTATATAGTGGGGAGCTGAACTTAATCTAAGGCACATTGAAGGATGTGAAATGTGACTAAACATATGTTCTAATTACACTGTCAGAAGCAACTGAATCTCTGATAAAGATTGATGACCAGAACGTGAGAGTAAGCCTGGCATAAAGTTATGAAAACCAGGATCTCAGTGTAACTACTTGACACAAATACCTGCTATTTCACTAGAATTGAGATGATGGATGTTAGCTATAGCTTTCATGTAAATGGAGCTAAAGATCCCCTGTAGTTTTGTAGCTCCTTGTTGGCGACCTGCATCCATTCAGGGTAGCTTTGTAAATTAGCTAAGTTCTATACCAGCTAATGATAGAGTTTAAAACAAATGGGCTAAGATTGCATTTCCCAAATAGGATTTTGTGGTATCATGTATTGTTTTCTTTGAAGTGCCAAGAAAGCGAGAGTCTGGGCTCTGGGTGGAGGTTTAACTTTTTATGGTGGTGCCAGTGCAAGCGGGAAACGATTAGACATAACTCACAGATGCATTTTGCCAGTAGCCAGACAGATGAATCCTGGTTTCTGCTATCGCCAAACAGGCCACACTCCCATGAAGCAAGCAGTAGATGTTTCAGGAAGAAGGTGCTTAGAAGACCTGTGTTAAGTGTTTTGGATGGCATATTTTGATTTGCATAGGAAAGTTTGACCAGTCAGACAATAAATCAATCAGTTTTCAGTGATTCAGCACTTACCAAGTTCCAGGTAGTGTTCTTGTTATGAAATCACGCTGGCCTGGAAACAAGCAATTAATTAGCCACCTATCCAGGCCACTCTCGGCAGCCTGGCTACATTTATTCTATGCATATTGCTGTATTGCCCATGCCACCATATAGCATTTCTCTGGATCAGGGTGTCTTAAAATCAGTGTCACCTACAATAAATCATAACTAACAAATCATTTTTTTTTGAGAGGCTCTTCTAGATTTTAGCAAAGCAATAAATATTCTTTGTCTCTTTGTGTGAATGAGTTTTATATAACTTTGCAAATTTTCAGATTCAGAATTTATACTATCAACATATTTCCAGGGATATAAAAAACTGTACTTTGGGAAGAAGAAAAAACTGTATTTGTGCAAGTTTGACATGTCTGACAGCAGCTGAGAGACTCAGGGCCTCGAGAGAAATTATTTAACATTAAACTAATTGAAGGTTTTATTTCAGTGACACTCTCAGAAGAGTGTTGCAAGAAATTAAAATTCAGGTTTTTTAAAAGGAGAAATGGCTTAAGGCAAATAATTTTCATTTTTAACCATTGAGCCATAACTGAATCATGGGAAATAGAACACTTTCTTTTCTAGGAGTGACCTACAGTTAATATAAACATTTCTTCAACGTGTGCTCAAAGTTGATACTTTTGTCCCTTGTTTATTTATAGTTGTATTAAAATTCTGTGTTTTGCTTTTTTAATCTTTATTCTAAAATACTTAATATGTCTGCCAGCTATAGGTAATCCTATGTCATTTTTTTAAATGGGAAATATTTATTTGGCTAGACATAAAGTATACATATATAGATGTACGTAAAAATTTGACAAAAATACAAGAAATATGTTTCTCAAACAAAAACTTTTTTAAAAACCCACAGAATTCATCAAATAACAATTATGTATTGTGATCTAAAATAAAAATAGGATCATTAATGATGTTATTTAAAAATCATGAACTATCTTTAGTAATTTTAATTTTTATGTATTACAACTTCAAACAGAATTGCATAATGATGCATTTTAAAAATTGTTCATATAATCACATGATTAAATTATGAAACAAAAGTGTATATGAATAGTATTACTATCACCGTTTCAACATCATCACTATAAATTTGGCTTTGAGCTTGTTTCAGACAGACAGGGAAACATAATAATCAGACACTTTTTATTTCCTAATAGAAGGAAACATCAGATCATAAAGAAACAGCAAAAGACATAGTTATGTCAAAATGCCAAGCAGGAAAAGGGCTTTAGGAAGTAAGTAGTTAAAGTATTTCCCATCACTTTGGTGGTTTAAGATGAACTCTGTAGGTGGAGCCCCATGATGGCAACCTGGACGTCATCAGTGCTTTTCCCAAGAGCTGAGAGCTGTCCAAACAGGGTGAGAGCAGGAGCCTCGTGGGGTCAGGAGGGATGAAAAGCATATACAGGGCTTAGAGGGGGAAGAGAGGATGCTACTCGGCAAGCGTTGCTGTAAGGGAACAGAGGGGTGAGACAGTCGCTAAAGGAGATGTGGCATCAGGGGAAGACTTTCTTAAGAAAGGCACGGAGGTTGCTGTTTATAGACAGATATCACCATCGCTGCAGGAGATGTTGAATGGAAAGGCAAGAAATGTTGATGCAACAGATAGAGGGGACAGTTGTTTGATCAATATTTTTAGGAAGGGAAGAAGTATGTAAAAGTAGAAGGTTGTCCTTAGAGAGAAGCAAGGTCAATTCGCCCATATCACACCCTCAAAATACAGTGATTCAGGAGGGCTTGTTCATCTAAGTGTGAATGTAGGGAAACAATAAAAAAGTAGCTAAGCTGACATATGTCTTTAATTTTCTATTTCCAGCCCAATTCTGTTATAGTTCAAGAACATACTTTGTACAGTTTTCATCTGAACTTTACAATTTTTTAATTGTAAATTAAATCCAGTATGGACTGGATTCTATCTTAATGGTGACTTGAAATGCATGTTTATTTTACTTTCTGTGTGTGTGTGTGTGTGTGTGTGTGTGTGTGTGTGTGTGTAGTTCTATAAATGCCAACTAAGTACATACTCTTTGACTCCATTTATATGCAGATCATTTGAGACAAATGGAGTCAGTTATGAAAAGGATCAGCACAGGTGTTACCTGTAGAGTATGAAGATTTATAGGAAGTTCCCATGAAGAAACTGGGGGAAGAAATGTTCTGTCTATGAACTGAGTGCTGTTTAAATGCGTCTATACATTTTCACACTTACCAAACTTTACACTTAAGATATGTGCATTTTTCTGATTTGCAAACATATGCTTGATTTTTTTAAAAGCTAAAGGAAGCAAATACAGAAATTTTCTCAGACCTTTTAAGGAGAATATAATTTTAGAGGAATGGTGAGGATTTTCAAGCTCTGTGTACTTACTAATAGTTTAAATCTGTGGTAGCATATCTGCTGCTAAAAAAAAAAAAAAAAAAAAAAAAAAAAAAAAATCAGCCCTAGCTGGTTTGGCTCAGTGGACAGAGCATCGCTTGCAGACTTAAGGGTTCTGCATTTGATTCCGGTCAAGGGCACATGCCCGGGTTGTGGGCTCTATCCCCAGTAGGGGGCGTGCAGGAGGCAGCTGATTAATGATTGTCTCTCATCATTGATGTTTCTATCTCTCTCTCCCTCTCCCTTCCTCTCTGACATCAATAAAAATATATTTAAAAAATAATAATCCTACATAATAAAAGGCTAATATGCAAATTGACCGAACAGCAGAAAAACCGGTCGCTATGACACGTACTGACAACCAGGGGGCAGATGCTCAATGCAGTGTGGTCAGTGCATTCCCACCGGGGGAGCGCTGCTCAGCCAGAAGCTGGGCTCATGGCTGGCTAGCAAAGCAGCAGTGGTGGGAGCCTCTCCCACCTCCGCAGCAGTGCTAAGGATGTCTGACTGATGGCTGAGGCCCGCTCCCTCTGTGAGAGGGTGCAGTCTGGGCTGAGGGACCCCCCCTCCCCGAGTGCCTCTAGTAATAAAATAAAATAAAAATCAATGTTATACCTCCCAGTTTTGAAAGCAAAGGTACAATTACCTCTCAAATGTTTGGAAAAGGTACAACTACATTTCAAATTTTCTAAATTTTGATGACATGAATTTGAAGAAAACATTGTTGTGTTGTCAGACATAATAATGTCATCAGCATTCCATTGCTACCTGTATTCTCAGAATGTAATAACTTAATCATTTAGATTAAAAGAAGCATATTCTGTGAATTGTTTTTTAGTTTCAGAGAGTTACCTGTTTTCTTTCTGACTTTGCCGTGTAAGTTCTCTGGGTGTAGGGCTCCAGCAAGACAAATACAATTTTCGTGCCACTGTCTGTCTACCTCTCCGTCTCTGAACCCGCCATTAAATTGTATCTAGCTTATTCCTAACAGTGTCCAACATTTAAAAATAAGGTGCCATATTAATGTTTTTAAATAGTATAGGGACTAATATTTATCAAGAGTCTGTTGCTTTGCTAAAACTGTGGTAAAGCTTTTTAATTTCATTTCATTGTATCCTCACGCAATGTATGAGATGTTCCTATTGTCCCACATTATGGATCACGAAGCTGTGACTCTGGAGACTGAACTGCTGTGTGCGCCCACATCCCACAGCTGGAGGTTTGAGGGGCTGACACTGAACACCAAGCGAGGAAGGCTCTCCTCCCCACTTCACCACACGCCGGTGCAACAAAATATTCCCTTTCTCATCCTGTACCAGCACACGTTAATGGTATTTTTAATATTTATGTTTATCTAATAAACAAAATGGTTCCTTGATAACCATTAAAATCTCTCTTCTCAGCAACCTTTTCAGTTTTATACATCCCTTAATGCACATTTGCATATATTTGATTTTGAATAGCTCATTAGTCCAGTAAATAATACATGATTGTTTGGCCAGATTTCTGTCCTGCAGAAAGTCACGGTTTTGTTGTGTGCTTAATGGTTTCAAGTTATAACTGAGGAGCATCATAGACCCGATGTTGCATTTTAAAATGGCTTCCTTCAGAGCAAATGGTTCCAGATCTTCAAATAATTTTATTTTGAGGTTAGCACCAGGCAACTTTTAAAAAGACTTAAAATTCTTATTAACATTTCAAATAAAAATTTTATGAGTCCACCAAATATGTGGTTATTCAAAGCTAAAACACACAAAGCATCCTGAGTAAATTTGTGTTGTATCTTCATTTCTATCATGTTAATTAAATTAATCCCATCTTGTTTTTTGTGGGGAGCACACGAGACTTGGTTGGAAAGCTTGTAAGGAGGACACTCTGAGAAAAGGGAAGTGTGCAGAAGGCCACCTGCCCTGTTTATCCGAATTCCGACTTCGGGGCGACTTAGGGCAGTGTCAAGGTGGCACGTGGCACCCCTGATTATTCCTTGACCTTTCCAAACAAGTCTGTGCACATGTAGACGCTGGGGTGTTTACTGGAATCCTTATGCTCAATCCCTGGATGCCCTTGCCTAGGGGACAATGTAAGCACGTGTGTCCTCCTAAGACTACTCACCCTGCTGATTGTATCTGAAGATAAAAATTCCAATGAAAGCTAACGAGGCAGGCAATCGAGGAAGCCTGGCTCCTTCAGCCGGGCCGTCCCTTAGCCTTCTCTTTCACAGTGAAGCTGTGTCGGGATAATCTGTTCATCGTCGTTCCGGGGCCGCTGGTCAGCCCCAGCAAGGTGGTGCCCTGTGTGAGAAGCTGGGCAGTTTTTCAGAGATGAGATTTAAGTTTTCAGTATATGGCTCTAAACACATATTAATATGTATTCAATGAAATTTTATACCTACCAAATAATTATTGGAACCAAGAAACCTTTTCATTTTTCATTTAATTTACTTAAAGCAGGTAGATACAAATTTTATCTATGAAGACATGCTCTTTGCTCAAAACTAGATGATTTAATCTGGTGTCTGACATTAAGTTTGCTCTGTTATTAGAAAGGTGCTTTAACTGCTATATTTCTTAAAGTGACTTTAATTCTTTAAAACCATGAATTTTAAGAACAGCTTCCAGTTTTATTTTTTATCATATCTACTGAGCCAAGTGTGTAGTGTACTCATCATTTCTTGAATTTATGATTTTTTTTGTATTTGAAGCACTGCTTTCAAAGATCTAAATCCATTCTTATCTGTTCAGACAAATTTTTTTTTCAGAGTATCATTCTATTTACAATTGTTTTACCCACCAAAGTTGTATATATTAAAAAAATGTTTCAAAGCTCACTATGCTGCCCTTGCCAATGTTTCTCTAGCATTTGGGCTTAAAAATCACTTACAACTTGAAAGTACCTATACTCATGGGGATAGGGGGCTTGCCAAGTGTTTCTAGAGCGTGTTCAACGAGCTGATGTTAAGTAGAAGGTATTTATACATTTGATGGAATTTTATGACATCTTAAGACTTTGCATCTAAGAGACAAAAGAACTCCCATGTAAAGATAGGATGACTAACAAAGGAAAGGGTTAGTAAATTCCCCAGTTGCATGCAAAAAATTCATCGTTCTCTGCACAAGAAACAGGTGCATTGATAGTCCAACAATCTGCGGCAGCTCAAGACTAACTCTCAGGTGACTCACTTTACCTTTAACTCTTACAACATTAGCCAAAGGGTATCACTGGATAAGACCAAATAACTGAAAGTATAACAGGAAGGAACAGAATTTCACACATGTCTTCATCTCCAGGTAAATAGCCTCTACATATTTGTCCAGGCTACAGTTACATAATTAAACATGCCCATAGTAAGTGCAAAATACACTTTTTGTTTCCCCAACCAGTGATCACAAAATATTAGGTAGGTAGCTACATCCTTAAAAATGTACATTACCTCAAATAGGCATGTATGAATCAGTTTATGAATAGCGATCTTAAGTCTATGAAGTGTTATGTTTACTATAAGATTTTCTGCACAATTTGTAGGGATGGTTTTTCTTTAAATATATTTTTGAACATCAGTTTTATTTTAAAGTGAATATTGTTAATCTTAATCTAAGTTAAGTGTTTCAACCTGAAGCTAAGATAGAAAAATATATACATATATATATAATGTTTTATATAATTTATATATATAATCAATTTTATAGATAGATAGGTTTTTTACAGAGAGGAAGGGAGAGGGATAGAGAGTTAGAAACATTGTTAAGAGAGAAACATCCATCAGCTGCCTCCTGCACACCCCCTACTGGGGATGTGCCCGCAACTAAGATACATGCCCTTGACCAGAATCGAACCTGGGACCTTTCAGTCCTCAGGCCAACGCTCTATCCACTGAGCCAAACCTGTTAGGGCAAGACAGAAATGTTTTTAATGCTTTGTAAATTTTATGTGAAGATGTAAGACTCATACTTGAGTTAAATAAATGTCATTAAAATTTTACAAAGATTTACTTAAATTAATTTCCTATGTCAATAAATAGTAAGCAAATATGGTAAGCATAGGTCAACCATACAATAATTAGCTTCTAAAATATATGAAGTATTGAGAAATCATACCTACCTCTCAGAATACATCAGTCTGGAATTGTGAAATTAAGATCTGGCAATATTAAAAGAATAATTAAGGCATAAAAACGAGTGGTGGTGTATATGGTGGGGATGGCGATGGAGGGATAATATGAAGGCAGTGGGAAATTATTATCTGCATTGTACATATTTCATATCTTAAGATGAAGTAGTGTATGCCTAATAGATTTGCAGAGTTTTCGTTTTTCCTTGAATCCAATCCAATTTTTATTGAAAATTCCATTTTTATTTGTTTGAAAAGTTTCTTTCCAACTCAAGGGTGCATGTTCTCCCTCTACTTCTCCTGCTCCCTCCCCATTCTGCAGGATACAGAGTCACTGGGGCCATTTATAAATAGGGAGATGTCACCCCCAAGGTAAACACCATGCAGCAATTACCACCAATTAGCACGTTGATGTTAATCATTCCTGTCTGTCTCTCAGACTTCATCTCTATGCCTTTCACAGACCTAACTTCACTGTCCTTACAAGATGCCAACTTTTTGAGTCATGAGCATCCGTTAAAAATAAAGGGGGGTAACCTTGAGCTACAAAAATGCAAATCAACTGGAAAAACACCAGCTGGCCTTAATCTTTCCACATTGCAGTTTAGTCTGCCTGGTGTCAGCAGGCTAGCAGGTAAGCTTTTTATAGAAACAGAATTTAGCAAGTGTAGCTGCTGTTCTTTCTTGTCAAAAGTGAATGCTCCTTTCCCCAGCTGGCTCGAAGCACGCACACACACACACACACACACACACACACACACCCCCCACATTAATTGCAAGCAAATACAGAGTCCCAAAAATGTATATACACACACATTGAATAATTTGAAAGGCAGTGTTTATTAAAATACATTTCATTTTCAAAAGGGTGTATACCTTTTTGGGGGACACCCTGTGTATAGTTAGGGAATAGTAGCATGTTAGTGAAAGTTACTAACTAGTACAGATTAAAGACCGACTATGACTTTATACTAACATGGTTTAGAAGTCAAAATGTGATGCTCTGACTTTTCAACAACTTATCAGTAGCAATAACATAAAACCTAGGAAGACTTTGCTCATGATGTGCTCTTTCTGTGAGAGACATAAAAGGGAAAGGCCAGGACAGTTAACCTGGGTTACGAATGCTCCACTTTAAAAATATTCAGCTGCAGTTCACTCCATAGGCCTTAGTCTGTCCTGATTGTCTCCCCATTCGTTCTTTGGTGCCCTTATTTTTAAACCGTATAATAAGTCACTGTCTCCTTTTCTGTTACTGTGTCCCAAAAAAGAGGTAATATATGCAACCCAAAATAACCATTTCTTATAATAAGGAAAGGTTAAAGCCATTTACACGGTGACTCATAGAGACATGAGTGCTGCCTGGGAGGGAGTCAGGCATGTGACGGCCTCCACAGGCAGTCCGTGAGGGTTACAGAGAAGGAACTTCCCACTCTGGAACTTGGGAATAAACCCATGTTAATTCTTCCCATGGAACAGGACCATATGGAAGTAATCATGGCAGACCCATGAAGCGTATCCCACCATCCTGAGTAGCTACCTCCATGTCCTATTTGTCCACTTCTCTGCCTTTCTTTTGTTTATACCCTGATTGGATCGCCACCACTTCTTCCTCTCCACCACTGATCTGCAGTTGCCACTTTTACTTTGTAATAACACCCATGGAATATTGGGACTGTTGATCTCTGAATATTTTCTTTATAAAAGAACAGTCAGAGCCCGGCCAGTGTGGTTCAGTGGTTCAGCGTTGACCTCTGAACCAGGAGGTCAGGATTTAGTTCCCAGTCAGGGCACATGCCTGGGGTGTGGGCTCGATCCCCAGTGGGGGACATGAAGGAGGCAGCCGATCCATGATTCTCATCATTGATGTTTCTCTCTCTCTCTCCTCTGCCTTCCTCTCTAAAATCAGTAAAAATATATTAAGTAAATAATAAAAGAACAGTGAGCGGTGCTTTTTGACAGTGAATATCTCTAACAAAACGATGTGTGCCTTTCTGAGATGATGTAAAATATTATATGTACCTCTCCGCCCGGTTGTATGCCCAGCACAGGTCTAAGTCCAGTGGACAGAAGTGGGAAACAGGCCGCCTCCATTCTGTTTGCAATAGTTTATCTATAAAATATTAGAGCAAAATGTGTTCACAAGTCCAAGATTTTCCTTAAATTTTCATGCTGTTAGGTGTATCAGTCTACCCCTTTCTGGTATGATATTTTGAGACCGACCCGACCATCTCCTCTTTCTTACATTAATAGCACAAACACATTGACTGTATTTTTAAGTTTGTTTTTCTCCTTTAGCTCTTCCATCCACGCGCATTCTGTTTATGTGCATGGCATAATAGGGATCTAAATTTCATCTACTTTTCCAACATCACGTCAAGGACATTTATTAAGTGCTCACCACTGGATGCTGTGGAGGACAGAAAAAACATGGATGGAACTGGAGAGCATTATGCTAAGCGAAATAAGTCAGTTGAGAAAGATATTTATCACATGATCTCACTCATTTGTGGAATATAATGAACAATAAACTGATGAACAAAAACAAATCCAGAGATAGAGAAGCATCAATCAGACCATCAAACCTCAGAGGGAAGGCAGGGGAGGGTTGGGGGAAGGTGGAGAGATCAACCAAAGGACTTGTATGCATGCATATAAGCCTAACCAATGGACACAGACACCAAGGGGGTGAGGGCATGGGCGGGGGGTGGGGGCAGGGGAGGGATAGGGACACATATGTAATACCTTAATCAATAAAGAAATTTTTTAAAGATCATTTTTTAAAATTTATCTTTGTGGTTGAAAGTATTATAGATGTCCCTCTGTTTCCCCCTCATTGACCTCCTCTGACCCATGACCCCTCCCGGGATAGCAAATACCCTAGCAGCGTATGTTGAATGGGCCTTTTATTCCTGTGTATCGACAATGCAATTATATTACATACCAAGTTTTCTCTATATATCTGCTCCTGGTTTCTCTACTTTCCCTTTAATATATATGTATATGTATACTATGTTATATATATTTAATATATATGTATATATATGCTCTCTCTATCTATCTATCTATGCTCTGGTGCTCACTCTCTGATAGTTAGATCTGTTGGGGCTCCTGATACCACATCTATTCTTATCATTTCAGGATTTCCTCTTCCACAGATCATACACATTTTGATGAAATGATAAATTTGACAGCAATTTGTAAATTTATACATGTAGTTTATATATTTTTTAATATTTAGTGTGACTATTTTCCAAATCAATATATTTAATTAAAAATAATTTTTTTATGTACTACTCAATGGATTTACAAAGTTTAACTATTTTGAGAATGTATGGATTATTTTTGTTTATATTATAAATAACTTGAATTTTTGCATATATGTCATTTTATATATATATACATATATACACAATGTATGCATAATATGTAATTTTTGTGTATATATAATATATACAAAATCAAGGAAGATAATTATAATATAATTATATAGATGTAACTCTTTGATATATATGAAATATATATAAATCAAATATATAAAACTATAGGTATATAGTATAATGGTTTACCTGGTACAGAATCTCCAAGTGGGAATATCAAGGCAAATGGAACATAACTTTTGATATATTCTGAAATTATTTTCTAAAATGCCTTGGTATTTATAATACTACAAGCAACATTTGTCAGTTTTAGATAACATACACCAGCATTAATAATAACAATTAAAATGTTTTGAAATGGAATCATCATAGGTTTGACATTGTGTGTGCACCCCACCACCGCCCTCAAGGGACAGTCAATCTCTGTATCCTCCTCAAAGCCAAGGCTGCCTGCAGTGTTGTCTGAGTGACATTGGATGTGGCTGCTCAAGGTTGAAAGACCAAAAAGGAAAAGATGACAGTCCGCTCTCCTCTTTCTCCTTGAGCCTTGCTGACTCTCACAGGAAGTCAACAGAGGAAGAACACAGCTGATGCCCTGCCTGTCCGGAGCCGTCACGGCACTGGCTCTTACTTCCCTGCCTTTCCTGTAATTTTTTAAAATAGTATTAACCCTTTGCATTCGCTTGCTTTTTTCTCGATTCCTGCTACCGATGCTAACCGTGTCGAGTCACACTCGACATCCGAGTGCAAAAGGTTAAAATGAGGTCTTTACCATGCGCCCTCTATGTACGTATGTTCCATCATGTGTAGTCTATCAGGGTTTCGGGGGAAACATGTTAGTATATAAAAAGACAGTGAGCACAGACTTCTCCACCGGCTTGTTTCCCTGCTTACATAAGGACGTAACATCCCTTGACGTTAATTGAGCTGTTCAGTTCTCTGAGGTATCTCTGCCAAAGCCGATAATAGTTTCACAGGCACATAATTATATTAAGCTTTTTCTCAATCTAGAGTCTACCAGGCACTTGTTCTTTCTGGGAAAATAAAAGAAAAAGGTGAGGACTCAACTGAGTTTTATTTCCTGTTGTTATATAATTGCTCCTTAATCTTATCCTCAGCTAGTGGGAAGATCTAGCGACTTAACTTCCTTAGTGAATGATTTGGGGGATCCGACCACATCTACATCTAATAAGAAGAGGAGCCCTAGCTGGTTTGGCTCAGTGGATAGAGCGTCGGCCTGTGGACTGAAGGAACCCAGGTTCGATTCCAGTCAAGGGCACATGCCTGGGTTTCAGGCTCAAACCCGTAGGGAGTGTGCAGGATGCAGCCAATCAATGATTCTCTCTCATCATTGATGTTTCGATCTCTCCCTCTTCCTTCCTCTCTCTCTAAAAATCAATAAAAATATTTTTTAAAAAATAAGAGGAGCAGAGCCGGCCTGTGGCTCATGGTGGAGGAGGAAGAAAGAGGACCTGGTGTGAGCTGACCTGTGGTTCTTTTGAAGTCCTCCCACCTTGGGCTGCGAAGAGTTAATAGCAAAGGCTCCTAGGAGCTCCTCCTCAGTAAGAGGCTGGAATCAGTTCTTAGGCAACGATACTGTCTCTGTTTTGTTCATTTTTAAACTTGTCACCTAATCCAATTATTTTATTTTCTAAGTTTGTGAAAATTTCCTTTTTAAAAAAGAATCTCCCTGAAATTCCAATATTATTCCAACTAAAATGATATGAAAGTTAAATAAGTTACTATGATCAATAGTATTATAAAAATAGTAAATTAATGATTACCTAACTTTAGGATTGTTGCTTATGTAAAGGAAAAACAAACAAACAAAAACAGCCCTAGCCAGTTTGGTTCAGTGGATAGAGCGTTGGCCTGTGGACTACAGGGTCCTGGGTTCGATTCCCAGTACTTCTCAGTTTTTCCTAAAATGAATTCTGTGCTAGGTGTCCATAAAAGTTGGAGGGCCATGCTGGCATGGTTTGAAGTTAAACAAGGTGTAAACTTAACGCACGAGAACCTTAACCAGGAGGGCAGAGGGCGGACTTCATGGGAAGCCATGGATGTTGTAGTTGCTCTTTTCCAATGAGCAGGACCTCACACTCCTCAACTCTCAGAACCGCCTCAGGCTCGCCCAGCTGATGGGGTAATCGCAGGTGCACCCCATAACACTAACCCATAGCACCAGCCTCTCTCATTCTACCCCCAGTGAGCAGGGGGACTTACTTCCATGGATACGGCCCATGGGCCTCCCTGAGAACTCGCTGGCCCTAAAGCTCTAATGAACTTACCCAGAGCAGCCGGTGCAGGACACGGGGAGTTTGTGGCAGACATGAAGACGATGTCCACACAAAACAGAGCACGCTTTTTGAACACCTGCGGCAAGTGTAAGCAACAGTGCATGTCTTTCCTGAAGAGAAGTTGGCTGTCTCTGCCATCAGCCCTCGGGAGAGAGGCAGAGAAACTCATGCATTTGAAGACATGAGTTTTGTGCGGCAGAAAGGTGCGCTGGTGTGATGGGAGGCTAAGCAGTGCGCTCCGGCCTGTGTGTGGGGGACGGGGACGGGGGGCAGGGTGGGGGGACGGGGATGGAGGGGGAAGAGATGTGACTAGGCCGTGGTTTCCCTCCTGGATCCGTAAGGTGTGGAGGCACCTGGTACAGACGGTCAGCTCTGGACTGACCAGGGCGTGGAGGTGGGAGAGGGCTGACCAGGGGCAACTGGAGGTGTGGTGGGAGTGAAGGATAGAAAGGAGGGTCAGCAGGGACACTTCCTTCTTTTGTGCAGTTCTCCCCTTTTTAGATGGTTTTGATTTTACTTGTGACTGTCATTAGGTCCTGAGGCAAATGGAAAAGTACGTAAAATGAAAACACAGGACCAAGGAGTGTGCACATTTCTGTGAGTGAGGTGCTTTGCACTCAGGCGATGTTCTGCTAGGAACTTCTATCTTTTTCTTTTCAGCTCAGGCCTTCTCTTATTATGATTTTTTAATCTTTATTGTTGAAAGATTACAGATGTCCCCTTTTTTCTCCCATTGACCTCTCCCACTCCAAGCCTTCACCACCCCATTGCCTGTGACCATGGGCGATGCATATACGCACAGGAGTTCATTGGTTGATCTCTTTCTCCCTCCCCACCTTCCCCGCCTTCCCTCTGAGGCTTGACAGCCTGTTCGATGCGTCTATGTCTCTGGGTCTATTTTTGTTCACCAGTTTTTGGTTCATTAAATTCCACCTAGGAGTGAGATCAGGTGATGCTTGTCTTTTTCCGACGGCTTATTTCACTCAGCACAATGCTCTCCAGGCCCCTCCGTGCTGCTGCAAATGGCAGGCGTTCCTTCCTTTCCACAGCTTGGTCGTGTTCTTCCCTTTGCTCGGCACACTCTCGCCACGACAATCTCCTTCGAGTTCATTAAAGGCAGCCCGCCCAGGCCTCACCTGCCTTTCTATTGAAATGATCTTCTCTTTAGCACCCGCCCCTTTTCACCTGTGGTTGCCAGAGGTGATTTAAGTATCAGCTCTAAGAGTCTTTCCTTTGGAGCTCTCTAATCTCCCTGACCCTGTCAGGTTCACGGAAGTAAGATTTTATTTCGTAGTGGTAGCCATGTATTGAATACAGTCACAATTTAACATTAATTTGCGTGATTCCTACATTAATGGTTGTCTCCCTCACTGGTCTACAAGTTCCAGGAGGTCAGGCATAGTTTTGTTTTGTGTGTTGTTGTTATTGTTTTTCTTCTTCCACTTCCTCACTTTTCTCTATGACCTAGGACAGTGGTCGGCAAACTCATTAGCCAACAGAGCCAAATATCAACAGTACAACGATTGAAATTTCTTTTGAGAGCCACATTTTTTAAACTTAAACTTCTTCTAACGCCACTTCTTCAACATAGACTCGCCCAGGCTGTGGTATTTTGTGGAAGAGCCACGCTCAAGGGGCCAAAGAGCCGCATGTGGCTCCTGAGCCACGGTTTGCTGACCACTAACCTAGGATAATGCCTGGCCCGCAGTATATTCTAATTAGTGGTTATTTGAACAAAGCCGTGCGGGGATGCTGAATGTGGAAATCAATAAAAGCTGGAGAGGTAGAACCAGGAAAAGCATCCAGGAAATCAGGGCTGAAGGAGTCCCAGTCGCTTTTCTGGGCGACGACTCAATGTCTGGGATAAAACTATGTTTTAAGGAGTCAAGCATTGCACCACTTAAAAGGATCAACCAGAAACACAGAATTTTTAAAAATGGTTCCTACAAAGCCATCTTTTATTACCAAAACACATTCTAAGCTTTTTAGATGAGAAATTTCTGGTTCAGAATCCCCAAAACATTTACCCCTAATCACAATATAATATTCATTCAGCAAAAACTCAAGCCCAGGTCTTCAAAATACAGGTATCAGGTGCTGGATAAACACAGTGCATCAGCAATTGAGCTCAGATAATGTGTTAATGGCACATTACATGTGGGGTTTTTAATGAGAACTTGTGGCTTAAATTACACTTTATTTCTCCTCTCTGACACTGCCAAGTGAAGCTTAACTGATTTTTCACTTTGGTTTCAGAAGGCAATGTGAAAGTGATAAAAATAACTTTAAAATAAGTCACATTTACGGTTGTCACACTAAGTGACATTATGTGAAAAGCTGCTCCCATGACATATCACCAGTGATATTTGGTTCACATATTATCATTAACATCAGATGATATTTTTAAATAATTTATGTTTTCTGAATTCAAACTAAACGTTTTTAAATTGGAAAATGTTAGATTCCAGAGGCTAAATAAAAAATAAAAAATAAATGTTGGTGTCTGCTAGCTAAATTTTAATTCCATGCATAATTATAATATGTGGTTATTCTGTTCCTGATTGTTTTATATCTTTATTAATATGGGGTCTAATATATTTCAAGTCTGATCCCATGAAGGTATTCATTAAATGTTGATGTATAATGTATAATGACTAGGTCTTAAAAAATAAATATTTGTGGAGGCATGATTGTTTCCTGGTGAAACTGTTATCTATAGAGGAAAAAATCGTTTGAAGAACCCAAGTGACTTTGAACAAACTAGTGTTAGGGTACATAGGAGACCTCTGTGTTCCACTCGCTGATGAGCTAAATATTGGGAGAGAATTGTCCAGTTTTTTAAATAATTTCAACACTGCAAAAGCTAGAAATACTTTTGTAATATTTCTGCAAAGCAAGAATTTCAGAACATGACTTATACAACATACATTGTACCTACAAATTTAATGTTTAGGGAAATTTCATGTTATCAATATGTAGTTAAAATGCATCCATACTTTCCTATTATCTCCATGCATTCAACTTATATTTTCCACCTCTTTCTTCTTTAAGAAAATCCGAAACACCAGGCCTTTATTTTGTTTTATATATTCATACTATATTAAATTTCCATCTTCATAATTTATTCAGACCCTACATTTGCTTCATTCTCTCCACTTTCCCAGTGACTTCACCTTATTCATCTCTTTTTATCGCAATAATTCAGTTATAACTAGGGCAGACATTATTCCTTTTACCATTTAGGAAATGAATATTTACAGAGATTAAAAGATTTTCCAAGATCAGACAGGGCATAAGGTGGGGATCTAAACCTGGAATTCAGTTCTTCTTTTGAATCCAGGGATTTTTGTCTGTTAATACAGGCTGATTTTTATTAAATTGTGTAAAGTCAAATCTGCCTTAAATCTTACACTTGCTGAAATCCCTTTATCCAACTAAGTACTTAATTTTAATTTGATCATTAATTTAGAGTGTAGGAAATTCTTTTATTAGAAGAGTAGGTCTTTACATGGGTAAGTTATTCACATCATTTTTAGATGCCCACTGAGTGTAGAGGACATACAGGGTAAGCACACTCAATCCATGTACCCAGGCATCAGACAGGCTTAGAAATAGTTCCTATAAGGGCAGGATGTGCAATGTGCATTGGGAACTTGCGCATCATCTAAGACTGTCTGGGGGGTAGCGTCCTCTCAGAGGACGGATAGAGTGGAGATCTGCTCATGAGGGGGGTCAAGCAAGGTGACAAGGTCATGACAGGCAGAACGAACCACCACTCCCAAAGCATGAGTGGATGGAGGCCAAGGAAACACTGAATTTAGCTTCACCAATATTTAAAGCGAGAGAAAGTGGATATAGCTTGTTGTACTTACTTTATGTCATGTATGCATATTTTTATTTTCTCTCTCTGTCTCTGATTGGAAAGCACATGATCAGTCTCTTTAACATAAGCCCAAGGGCTACATATGCCTTGTCAACCTCTTCCATTTTCATGACACCTGACACAATGAGTGTGTCGTGAGCAAATGCTGAAGGAAACAGGTGTTTAGGTTCCTACCAGTACAATCGTGTGTCCCTCTTTTCTGGATATCTCTCCTTCAACTCTTCACTCATTCAAGTAACAAATTAATTATGGTTTTTATTTCCATTTTTGTATTGTCTTTTTTATTGAATGTATTGGGGTGATAATGGTTAATAAGTTATGTACACTTTGGGTGTACAATTCTATAATACATCTTCTGTATACTGCATGGGTTTCCTACTAAGTAAAGTACATTTATGTAAAACTAGAGGCCTGGTGCATGAATTTGTGCACCAGTGGGGTCCCTCGGCCTGGCCTGCGTGATCAGGCTGAAACCGGCTCTCTGATATTCCCTGAGGGGTCCCAGATTGCAAGAGGGCTCAAGTCAGGCCGAGGGACCCCACCAGTGCATGATCGGGCCAGGGAGGGATGTGGGAGGTTGGCCAGCTGGGGAGGGACCCCAGGAGGGCTCCAGGGCATGTCTGGCCCATCTCGCTCAGTCCCGATTGGCTGGACCCCAGCAGCAAGCTAACCTACAAGTCAGAGCATCTGCCCCCTGGTGGTCAGTGCACATCATAGTGACTGATCAACTGGTCAACTTCTGCCCCCTGGTGCTCAGTGCACATCATAGCAAGCGGTTAAGCGGCCTTAGCATATCATTAGCATATTACGCTTTGATTGGTTGAACCGATGACCAGACGACCTGACACTTAGCATATTAGGCTTTTATTATATAGGATATCCATACGATGGGTGATGATTTTATTTTTTCAACTTGAACTAATATAATCAATCTTTATTAAGTACCTGCCAGAAGGAAAGGAAATATGTTAGTTCCCAGAGATGTTAAGATCATGGTAGAGAGTAAGAAATAGCTACACATTTACATATATTGTCAAGGTGGAAAAAGAAGAAAATACCTCATGTTTTAGCAAGCGGTGTGGATGAAAGGCATTGGGACCGCAGGAAATCTTGCTTCATTAGAACTTTTATTTATACCTATTTGTTGTTTCCAAGCACATGATAGCCTCTAAATCACTCACCGGAGTAAAACTGTACATTTAAAAAAGTGACCATGGGTGTAATTGGTTTCATAAACTAACGTGCCTTCAGTTTTAAATGCTAACCTGTCCATGAGAAACTATGATCAGCCCCGTGTGAGGGAGTCTGACTTGGAGAGCCCTTTAAATGTCACTGTA
Organism: Ia io; assembly: GCA_025583905.1. Classification (NCBI taxonomy): domain Eukaryota; kingdom Metazoa; phylum Chordata; class Mammalia; order Chiroptera; family Vespertilionidae; genus Ia; species Ia io. The sequence continues at coordinate 678,204 of JAJQQW010000014.1, forward strand.
AAATTTTATTTTGCAAGTAATTGCTTACCTGAGTTGCCAAAAACAACGTCTCTTTCTAAGGCAGTTTTTTCACAAAACTCTATATTCTTTGCATGTTTATTTCTGTCATAGATATTCAACAGTGACAACTACTTTCAGGTTCGCTATGACTTGATTGTTGTTAATGGTTTTAATCTATAAAAATTTCCCTGGAACTTTTTCCGCCTGGGAACATGGCCATCACTGTGGAGACAGGCCTGGCTGTAGGAACACCTGTCCACATGGTACAAGGGCCACGTGTACTTAGATGTGTATTAAGAATAGGAACTTGTCTGGAGAAACATACTGTTCAGGCCAAGAAGGTATCCACTGGGAAGACAATAGTGTCAACAGAGCGTCATGTAATTGTTCCTAAAGCACGTCCTCTAAACCCAAAAGTTCTGTGATTCAGTTCAAAATTCATGGAAGGGGATTAAAAAGTGATAAGATCATTAATACAAACAAAAAAGGGACTACACTGTTGGGAAATGCAACAGGTGTTCTAAGTGTCTGCACCTACGTGTTGTTAAAATAGGTCATAAAGACAACTATCACATGATCTCACTCAGATGTGGAATCTAATGAACCAAATACACTGATGATCAAAAATACTAGTAGACCCAGAGACATAGAAGCATGAACAGACTGTTGAACCTCAGAGGGTGGGTGGGAAGAAATAAGCCAATGAACTTGTGTGCATATATGCACAACCCATGGACACAGACTAGAGGACCAGTGTATGAAAATTCATGCATTGGAGGGGGATCCCTAAGCCCGGCCTGCCCCCTCTCACAGTCCGAGATCCCTCGGGGGTGGGAGGCGACCCAGTGATCAGGGGAAGGTCACACCTCTGCTGCTGCCACTGCTGACAGTGCAAGCCTCAGCCAGCCCTGGTTACCTGAGCCTTGGGCGGCCCTGGGAGGCTGGGCAGCTGCCATCTGAGGCTTGCCTACTCCTCGGGCCGGCCCTGGGAAGCTGGGGGGCTGAGACGACTGGGTGCCACCATCTTGTGGCTATGGGTGCCACCATCTTTGAGGGTGGGGAAGTCATTAGCATATTCCCTCCTATTGGCTGTGGGAGCTGCCATCTGTGACAGCATGAGGATCAATTAGCATATTCCCTCTTTATTAGCTAGGGGAGGGCCTGGGAGTTGGACCAGAGCAGGCTGGAGGGGGTACCTGGGGGGGGGGGAAAGGAGGACATGTAATACTTTCAACAATAAAGATTTAAAAAATAATAATTATTAATTTGATTAATTAAGATTTCTAATTGCCTTAAACTCCGTGTGTAGCTTTGGACTTAATCCTCCTTGCAGGGACCTGGCTCTTGGCCTCTTTCGGGAAAGTCTGGGTGGGACCAGCCCTTGCTGGTCCCAAGGTCAAAAGCAGAAGCAGGGGCAGCAGGAGGGACCCTGCGGATCAGACTGTGCCTAGATGCCTCACGCATCTGGACTTAGGCCTCAGGGCAAGGGCTTCTCTTTCTTCAGCTCCATTGGCGCATGACTGATTTATTGATTGATGGATTGATTTTAAATATATTTTTATTGATTTCAGAGAAGAAGGGAGAGGAAGAGAGAGAGAAACAGTGATAAGAGAGAATCATCGACCAGCTGCCTCCTTCACACTCCACACTGGGGATCAAGCCCACTATCTGGGCATGTGCCCTGACCGGGAATCGAACCATGACCTTCTGGCTCATAGGTTAACGCTCAACCACTGAGCCACACCAGCCGGGCGGTGCACAACTGATTTATAAAGACAGACACACAATTAGAGAATTCCTGTGACTGCTACTTGCCATGGTCATTGGGAGCCAGGCAATCATATGTTTGAAAATTATGTTATACTTCGGAGGTGAACTATAGAGACTGAATGAAGGCAGTGCCCATGCTCTGAGGTGCAAAGCAGTCAAGATGGGTTGATTCTGAGATCATTTTTGTTTGGATACTGAAGAAAAAAAGCTACTAAAGAATGTGGAGTCTCTCCACAAAAATTGTACAGTTTTAATACTTTTTAATCATTTTCTCTTTTCTCTCTGATCTAGCACTTTTTATTTGGATTCACTCTCTATCACCCCAACCTTTCTCACCCCTGCCCAGATCTATATGGGGGGAAAAAAAGACAATGTTTTATGGAACTCCCCATTTTATTAAAATACAAATCAAACCACTCATTACAATATGCAACCAACAGCATAATTCGATGAGTATTCTTTTCATAAAATCACACTTAAATTTTAATTATAAAATTCCAAATACTAATGGGGCCATGCTAGTTTCCATAAGTATTGAGTTACGAAAGGCCACGTTTAACAGTAATAAATCGTTCTTCTTCCTTTGGCTCATTAGGGGCAACCTAGATGCAACAGCAACCTCCACCGGAACCTGTGTCACTGTTCTCTGTGGGGATCCCCAGCGACGTGTGCAGGTTTCCCAGGAACAGAAGTGTCTTCTATTTGGCTTCGTATTTCAACACCATCTTTTTTAAAATATATTTTTATTGATTTTAGAGAGGAAAGGAGAGGGAGAGAGAGATAGAAACAACAATGATGAGAGAGACCCATTGATCCGCTGCCTCCTGCACATCTCACATTGGGGATCAAGCCCACAACCTGGGCATGTGCCCTGACCGGGAATTGAACTGTGACCTCCTGGTTCATAGGTTGATTCTCAACCACTGAGCCACACCGGCTGAGCCAATACTATCTTTTCTTATTCTTTTAATGAGAAGGGAGGAAGGAAGGGAGAGTGGAAGAAGAAAGGAACAAATGAAAGGAGGGGAAGAAAGAGAAAATTCTCATTGAGAAAAGGTATCTTAACAGCTGTAAAGCGCTTCATTGAGATATGTGTTTAAAAAGGTCTTTGGAATTCAATGCAAGAAGAAATGGTAGCACCACCTTTATACTTCTCCATCCCATCCATCCCGACTTCCTGGAGTCCACAGTGCTTCTTATGCATGACTTGACCAACTAATTGGGTAGAAAGAGGTACCAATTAAGTAGTCAAAAGGGAGACTGCATAATAGCAACAATAATTGTATTTATTCCTAAAATTTAAATCTCTCTGTCTTACAGATCGTAGATATACTTTATGAAATCCTAGGATTTTACTTTATTTAATCTCCTGAGTAGCCGTGGGCCAAGGACTTGTTAATAACAGCAGCTGGTGTGAGTCCAAATGCAATGGACTCTACAGGGCTCTTGATGTTTGTGATTCGCGGTGGCTCCTTTTTTCATAAATAAAGGGGAGGTGCCCCTGTTCTTTCCCTGCAGCACAGAGTAAAACGTGGTGCTGAGTCATCTTGGGCGCAGTTCGCGGGGAGAGTGGGAAACACCTGATGTAATGAACCGCCTTTTCTAATAAATTGTGTTAAAGAAACAGGCATAATTAACTTAGAACAAACATGTCTAAAGAGCAGTGGGTTCTTTTGCAAAATTGCTGTGGGGAAAACAACAGCTTTCCACGTTACACAAAAAGGGCAGCAGAGTGAGGAGAGTTACTTTAGAACCATTCCCACATAAGAGACTAAAGCATTCAATAGAATGCATTATCGCTTACTTGCCTGAAAAAAACTAGAATAGAAACCTACCCAAGGCTTGTTTGGTGATAATAAAAAAGATACTCCCCCAAAAGGAATTTCATCTTAGATGTAAAGAACTCTACACCAGTGCAAGAAATCTGATTTTGGATCTAATTTATCCAGTGAGAACCATGGACTCTTGCCTGGCCAGCGTGGGTTAGTGGCTGAGAGTCGACCTAGAACCAGGAGGTCACAGTTTGATTCCGGGTCAGGGCACAGGCCCGGGTTGTGGGCTCGATCCCCAGTGTGGGGCATGCAGGAGGCAGCCGATCCATGATTCTCTTTCATCATTGATGTTTCTATCTCTCCCCCTCTCCCTTTCCCTGTTAAATCAATAAAAATCTATATTTTTAAAAAAAGAAACCCTGGGCACTCCTGTCAAGCACATCACCTCCTCTGTGTTCTTTACGACATGTGTGATGAAGACACGTGTTGGGTTAAATGACGCTTGAGAGTCTATTCTTTCTAGCATCTTATAATTTGTGGAGTGTTTTGTATGTTTTATATGTAGGTGTGTATATGATATATTTTACTTTTAATTACAATTAAAAGTACGTAACGTAATTTTCTATTTTATCCATTACGTGTGCCGTTCAGTGGTGTTACTATGCAAATTGCTGTGTAGCAGGTCACCATCACGCTCATATCTCGCAAAACTAACCTTGTATGACCATCAGACAGTAGGTCATTCCCTCCTTTCCGTAAGTCCCTCATAACCGCCATTCTGGATCCTGTTTCTATGAATGTGTCTGGTTGTGATTCATTTATTAAACTTAGCCTAGTGTTCTCAAGGTTCACCCACATTACAACAGATGACAGGATTTCCTTTCGTTTTAATGCTGAGTAATACTCCGTTTTATGTAAATTCCGCGTGTTGTCTGTCGTTGGTTTGTGTGGCGATGGGCATTTGGGTCACTGCTTTTGCCCCCTGGCTCCTGGGAGTCAGGCCGCTATGAACCTGGTGTGCATACTCCCTGTGACCCGGCTCTCGGCTCCGTTGAGTGTACACTCAGAGGCGGGGTTGCTGGATTGTCTGGTAATTCCATTTGTAATTTTTTGAGAAACTCCCATACTTTTTTTCATAGAGGTTCAAACATTATGTACATTGTTTATTTTAAATTTATATTAAAATTATTGTAACTATTTGAATTATGGTTTTATTTCTTAACCTTTAAACCAGTGGTCAGCAAACCACGGCTCGCGAGCCACAGGCAGCTCTTTGGCCCCTTGAGTGTGGATGTTCCACAAAATACCACGGCCTGGGCGAGTCTATTTTGAAGAAGTGGCATTAGAAGAAGTTTAAGTTTAAAAAATTTGGCTCTCAAAAGAAATTTCAATTGTTGCACCGTTGATATTTGGCTCTGTTGACTAATGAGTTTGCCGACCACTGCTTTAAATTATTTAGGAGGGGAAATTTCAGACGCATTCTGGGTGATTTGTACCCAGAAGTCACTGATTTCTTGGTGAGATGCCAGAGCCTGTTACGAGGCATCTTTCTGTGCAGGAGAGGGGACTGGAGGAGTGATGCGACCTGATACAGCTGCTCATCTTAGGTTAAAGCTACGGAGAGAATCAGCGGAAATCGCGATGCCACTTTGCTACAATTTAATTCTTTCTGGCTGAGTAATTGCCAATGTAGCAACAGAAAGGGGATGGAGCGAGTGTCCATCCTGTGAATGGGGAGAGGGGAGCAGCCGGCTGGCTATGACCTTTGCCCTCACACTGGGTGTGAGACCTGAAGGACACCATGACTTTGAGGCTGGAGAGCGGGGCCTGCGCATCAGGAGCTCATGGTCCGCCTGCCTGCTCTGCCCCTCCTGTGCGGGGTGGTGGCTGGAACCCAAGCAGGAGCCTTTCCTGGTCCCCTTCTCTCCAGGGATCAGCCCAGGCCAGTCATTGGGGAGACACGTCTGCATCAGCCGTGGAGGCAGGGCTGCGTGCGATGAGAACGTGTGCTTAAAGCCCAGGTTCAGGAGGAATTGGAGTTACAAGGGGTGACCCTTCCTTTTTCTTTCTTCTTTTTCCTGCTGCAAAGATTCAGTAAAGAATAAGTGAGGCCTATATTTTTAATTCAAAATTGTATAAATGGATGTAGGTTATCAAAAAGCTACACTGAGTGGCCAGATTATTATGACCACCTGATGTTTGTAGGCAAATTAGCCGTACGCTGCATTGTATGGGATATGGAAGCCGAAGGCCTCTTCGAACACCTTTGCTGTCTGCAGTTACCAAGATAAAATGTCTCCAATCCGCACAGGAACACAAGGATTGGACAGTCGAGCATTGGAAAAAAGTCATGTGGTCCGATGAATCACGTTTCCAGTTGCATCATGCAGATGGCAGAGTGAGAATTAGATGGAAACAGCATGAAAGCATGCACCCCACATGCATGAGCACAACCCTTCAAGCTGGTGGGGGCAGTGTTATGGTTTGGGGCATGTTTTCCTGGCATGATTTGGGCCTTTTAATTCGTGTGGAACAACGTCTGAATAGCACAACATACCTAAGTATCATTGCTGATCAAGTTCATCCTATCATGTTGATGGCGTATCCCAATGGAGATGGCTTCTTCCAACAAGACAATGCGCCATGCCACGGTGCTTGTATTGTGCAGGAATGGTTTCAAGAACATGAGGGAGACTTTACCTTGCTTAGGTGGCCCCCACCATCACCAGATCTCAATCCGATTGAGCATTTGTGGGACGAAGTTAAAAGAGCCATCAGGCAGCTGGTTCCACAGCCATCCAATCTCACAGAACTGGACAGTGCTCTTCATCAGGCATGGTGTCAGATTCCTCGCATCACCTTTCAACATCTCGTGGAGTCAATGCCAAGAAGAATCACCACAGTATTGAAGGCAAAAGGGGGCCCAACGAAGTACTGATGAGGTGGTCAGAATAATATGGCCACTCAGTGTATGTTCAATGGGAAGCTTATAAAGCACAGGACTTTTTCAGTGTTCATCCATTAACGGAATCGTTTTATTTAGTGATGCATTACCAGGCAGGCAAGAGTGAAAGGAAAAAGGAGAAAAAAGAGCTGCTTCCAGGCGTGCAGAACCCTCCCTACTGAATGCGTGGAACCCTGAGTTGCATCGCCCGGCGCTGCTTTAGGGGGGCTGAGCGACCCCTGTCAGCTACAGAGGCAGAAAAGACAGAACGCACAGAACCGGTGAGTGGACAGGACTTGGCTTTATTATTCCCTCGGATGTCCGTGATTTCCGGAGCATAACCAGGCGATGCAGGCGTGTGTGCTTCGGTGATTAGCGTGGAGTCTTTGAGAGCCTGGGAGGCTTGGAGGGTGAGGCACCTTGTAGCAGGTTAGCTCGTAAGGAGAATTCTGGCAGCTCCTAGAGATTCGATGGAAATGAGGTGAAAGTGAAGTGGAGATGCGGTGAGGAGGCCACGGCAGGGATGCAGGGGGAGGAGGCAGCTGGGGGGAGGAGGCACAGGCGGGTGCACGTGCAGATGAAGATGGCCCGGCAGTGACTGTGCCACGAGGGCCCAGAAGCGGCCTGTGACCCTTTCCAGCCAGCACCCGGCTCCTGGGTCCTGTCTGAGCCACAGCCCTAGGCTGTGCGGTGCCACTCGCTCCCCACAGTGCCTGCTGCCTGCAGACCCCTTCCCCAGGGCCCTCTCCAGCGCTCGCTGGTCCTGTATGGAACTGTATGGAACGGTACCCGCATGAGCACTGGCAGGAGATCATCCATCACAAACAGCAGCCCCTTCCACATCCTAAACTGCCTTTGTGCCCTTCTGCGGCCTTTTCCGTGGCAGCCGGCAGCCTCCAATCCCCTCCGTGGATTTTCTTTTTCTTTTTTTAAAATCAGTTCCTGGCACATAGTTATTTTATTACTAGAGGCCCGATGCACAAAATTTGTGCAAGGGGCTCAGCCCCTGCCAGCCACTGTGGCCGCCTCTGCCCCGGCTCCCACCACCGTGGCTTCATCGAGAAGGTTGTCCGGAAGGACGTCTGGTCTAATTAGCGTATTATGCTTTTATTATTATAGATATGGCTCACTCTACTTCCTTCCTTCCTTCCTTCCTTCCTTCCTTCCTTCCTTCCTTCCTTCCTTCCTTCTTCCTTTTTCTTTCCAAATGCCAATCTTTCCTCCTCTTTGATAGGACTCCCATAATTCCACTCAGTCTCCATTATTGTATTTATTCTATATCTCTGTTTAAAGTAGGTAAATTTCAAGTCTGTGTTTTTGTCCTCTTATATTTATTCCTTTGTCTTCCCCTGTGTAATTTCATATGTACACTCTCATAAGTTCATTTTCTACTATTATCCATAGACCAGTGGTTCTTGTCTTAATAGTCATAACTTTGACAGATCAATGTGCCTTTATAAGTGAATTTTGGAAGTCTATAGCCCAAGCATTACTTACGTTCACTACGTGGGACCATCAGCAAACGACTCTTTCTCTGCTGTGCGACGTGAATTACAGCACAGAGCGTGATTTTATTATTTCCTCAGAGAATGATCTCCATCACCCAATTATATGTTTTTAAATTTTTTTACAGAAACAATATGCCTGTGTCATAGACAAATGTAGATCCACACAGTTGTAAATAATGTATTCTTAACATACTTGAAAATGAAATGACCTTGAAGACAAGCAATAGTATTATAGGTTTGGGCAGGATGCTCCCAGCAAGTTTGGAAATATTACTCGATTACTACCTCTGAGTCCTGCACACCCCTTATTCCTAGGCTCCAGGAAACCTGTTAAAGGTAATGAGTCGGGGATTATGTCTATTTTGCTTATCATTACATCCCCATGAGCTCCTGCCTGAGACATAGGAGGTGCCTAATAAATATGTATTGAAGACTTAATAAGATTCTGTATATACAAGCAGTGCTCCCACCTTCTCTGTCATTTCAGAAAAACCATCCCTATTCTAACTTAATAAAAATTCTAGAGGCCCGGTACATGAAATTCCTCAGGGGAGGGAGGTCCCTCAGCCCAGCCTGTACCCTCTCCAATCCGGGACCCCTCAGGGGATGTCTGACTGCCGGTTTGTGCCTGTACTTTTAACAGATGACAGCTACATTGTTGTTTCTCTCTTTTCATGCTTAAACCCATTGGAATTAGTAGGTATTCAAAGTGTGTATACATTTGGGGGGAACACCCTGTATATCTCTAGTTAGCAGTGAAAGGAACCAACGGCAGATTTGGAACCCCCAGACAAGGAACCTCGCTCACTCCCCACATGTCTCCCCACTCCACTTTCCACCTTCGTGGGTAGTGGGAGAATCAGTGTTTTCTCGCATTAACTCGGAAAAGCACGTCCTGTCACCTGCTGCCCGGCAGGAGTGTGCTAGGCTCCAAGCGAGCGAGGCTCAGTCAGGGCGGCCTTCGCTCATGGGTGCCGGCACCCAAAGTGTACATTCCTCCTCTGCAGTCGCCCCGACTCTCCCGCCGTTTCACTGAGAGGATGGACCTCCCCACCTCCTCTGGGTTCCCGATCTCGAACGCTGACCGAAGGCACCTCAGTGAGGGCCGCCCGCGCCCACCAGGTGTGTCTGCCCACACTTGCTCCTGCCTCAGCACCTGCATTAGCCCCACGGAGGTGATCTTGTCACCAGACTGGCCTCCGTGGGAACAGGGCTTCACCACTCTGCCCTCTCACTGTCATCTCACAGGCGCCCACCCCAAGCACCCAGAGCACCCAGACACTACAAAGGACGTGAGCATGCTGGAGGGGACATGTGCATGTCGTGTGAGGAACATAGGCACCCGGGGTTGACGACAGTGTAGCGAAGGGGCAGGAGGAACGTGTGTACGCCGTGGTCCAGGACTGTTGCGGGCACACGTGGGTGACTGCGCTGGGGGATGTTCACACATGGCGGGGGAGGGGGGAGGATGCACGCACTGCAAACCTGCGCAGCGCGGCCAGGAGGACATCAATCTGGCCCACCACAGTGGCTGTCCCTGCGCACCTTCTGGGCCAGGAGGCGGGACTGGCACAGCCGCTCCTCGGCACTGATGGCCCACAGGGGCTGCTTCAGCTCAGCCCGCAGGCTCCACTTGGCACCGCTCACAGCTGCCACCCCCATATGGGGAGTACAGGCCACCCTCCACAGGGCCCGCTTCCCCCGCCCCCATCCCCGCTGCCGCAAGTCCCCACCCACCTGCGCCTGCTGTGCGCACAGCCTGCTGTTCTGGTTGTTACACGTGAGGGCATCCCGGACAATTTGCATATCCCTCTATTATTAGTATAGATGGATGTGCAGTTTATTTCACATGTAATGTTATTCATTTTACCTGAACACCTTATCCAATCTAGAATTTGATTTTGATGAAGTATTTGAGAAGCAGCCAATTACTTTTTCTCCAAAAACATAACCAGGACTTCTAGTACTACTTTTTGAAAAAACACAGTATCTCTCCATTGATTTCAAATATTTAAGTATTTAAAGTGTCATGATACATTATTGGAAAACTTATTAATTATTTGCTTCCCTGTTCTAGTGCCAGTATTATACAGAATTAATCATTGTAGTTTTATGAAATGATTTAAGACAATTTCTGCTTTTTTTCATTTAATTTTAAATTACTCTATTGAAATATGAATAAATGTCCAGTGTCACAATTCAACTGTACAGAAGCATATAAAATGAAAAAGTATAGACTGATGTATTTGAAGAGTACTCTTTATATGTTTTCCCCCCATAGAATGCTTTCTGATGTGTATTCTATTTTATCCAAAAATCATATTGGTACACTGGTGTGTATTATTTTTATTAGCTATTTCATGGTATATTTTTACCATCTTTTTTCTCCACACTAATGCAAAGGAAAAACTTTCTTTTAATCAAACATAGTTTTTAAATGTTAAAAAATTAAGTAGTCAGTACTTTCGTATATGATCTTAACCTACATCACATTCTACGATTTGGAAGAAGTCATCTTGTGTCTGTTATGAAACTTGTGACATCATTTCCTTCTGTCTCCCAGGCCTTCTCTTCATCCTCTGACTATTCCTAAGAAGATGGACAGCTCTTCAGAGATTTCATCTTCAATTTCTTTCTTGGCTTCCTTGAGTGGAAGTCATCCAGGCCAAAAAAATTTGCATTTTTATAGAGCAACTACCTCTCTAAAAATATCCTTTCTTAAAACCTCCTCTTCTACCGTAGGCTTCACATCACTTTTACCAAAGTCGATTCCACCTTTTGTTGTCTGGGTGGCCATCCGTCTGAGCAGAAAAAGCTGAAAACCTGTGTGACTTTTTGCTCATTTATAAGCAGTAAACTATTATCCTAAAGTAAACTGGGCTTTGTTTTCAATATTTTTGTTTTATGGTATATATAATCATGCTAGTACTTTATAGCCATTTAATACTTTCCTGCATGGATATTTAATGCTGATTTTGCTTTAAAAATTGATCTTACAAATCAATGTCTATTTGTTATAATTACCTTTGGTCATTATACTGTAGTCTGTCCTTTATACATTTTATTTCAATAATTGAACTCTTCAGATCCCCTTACTATTTTCTTCTCTCTTAGAATAATTTGTGAGTATATCTCCATAATTTAATTCCTGAAATAAATCCATTATTACCATTAATATTTTCCCCTTTAATGAACCTATATTGCCCTATAAATAATGCTAAAATTCCAATAACTGTGCTGTTACCTATCTCTTCTCATTAAAAACAGAGCTTTCCCTTGGAAGGAAGTACATTGACTAGACGCTAGTAACCAACATGGACAGTAATAAATTCTAAGCATTCAAATGGAATCTCCTCCAGATTTTCTGTCATTTCCACTTCCCTGCCAGCCAGTTGCTTCTTATTGGTTGGAATTAAGTACAGAACGGGCAATTTCTCTCGTCATTCTCTCCAGCTCCTCAGAGATTAAATTGACAGTCAGGCCAAGCCAAGTGTTTACCAGACCCAGCTTTTAACAGAATGAGTTTTGTGGAAGGTCGGGAAGATTAAAGCCTACGTTTTTATATTAGCATCAGTCCCTTACACTCCGGGTGTCTGCTTCCTTTGCTATAGTATGAGGTAGTAATACTTATTTTGCTAGTCCATTTTACCTATTTCAAGGACTAAATAAACCAAAGTATGTTGACATGCTTTTAAAATATTTTTTTAAATGCTCTACAAATGACCTATGGATTTTATTTTATGTATACATTTTGAAAATGGTTTTGCTTGTTTGGGCCACAAATCCTTCAAGATCGGAACTTGCTTCCTTTCTTGCACCATGTGGAACGCACCTACGAGGCAGGATATCAAACAAGTCACTTGCTTTAGCATCTGTCGTACAACTAGAGCACATAATGAGACCAATAATAAATAGATGATGGATCCATACACTGAATTCATACGAGCAATTCATTCGGGGTTCAATGGTCCATGCATTGACAGGAACAATAGACATCTCTAACGATGCCCACCTTCTAAGCCCAGGACCTGGGGCCACGGCAGGCTACGGGGCAAAAGGGAATTAGGCAGCCAGTGGTGTTCATTTCACTGACTCGCTGAGCTTACAATGGGGAGATGGCCTGCATTATCCAGGAGGACCCGTGTAATCACCAGGGTCCTGAGAGGGAAGAGAAGGGGGCGGAGGGGTGGCCTCTGAGTCGGGGGCTGTGAAGCTGCTGCCCAGGCTGGGCTGAGGAGCTGGAGGGGAGGAAGGTGGCTGAGCCAGGGGGTGGGAGGGGGTGCGGAGCTGGAAGAGGTCAGGACCTGGAGGCTCCCAGAACCACGAGGACATACAGCCCCAGGAGACCCTTTTCGGACTCTGTCTTGTGTTAAGCCAGGCCCAGCCCCGGGCGGCCTTAGGCTTCAGCAGTCATGGACAGGGACACACCTGCGTCCATGCGCGTTGTTAGCGCCAGGACAGCTCGGCCTGTTCCTGAATGAAAGCATTGCGGCTGGTCCATGGATGCAGGGCCACGTGGGGCTGGCCACAGGTGTCTCCCACGGTGTGTTCTCGGGGAGTCTCGCCCGTCTTTCCCATGGCAGTCACTAAGGCTTCCTCCTCGCCCAGCTCCTGCTAATGGAGAGGAAGCACTTAGTTACTCAATGGACATGGCTAACTGTTCAAAAGTTGAATAGTCAAAGTAGGAAAATTCGAGACTTCTGTTTGTTTCCATTAGGTTAATCTTTAAAGCACATTCCTTGTGATTATCACTACTAATAAAATAGGACCTATAAGAATAAGTTATATTAAATCATAAAATTTTAAATTAACATAAAAATAGGTATTTACATCACAACATTACATGTATATGCACAAGCACACACACTTATACAACAAAGATAAATTGAGGCAGTTTTATGGAAAAAAATATTTGGCTATAGATTACATAGCTAAAGAATCACCAAGAAGTATGATTTAATACAATCAGATAAGCTTTCTTTGAAGACCAGGAAATATATATTTAAAAAAAATACATTTTCATCATTTAATCAACTCAGTTTGTTGTTTCTTATATATTCTAAGGCAATCTATTGAGAAGTAGAAAAAATGAGAGACCAAAATACCCTGGAAATTTAAAAATGGAAGAACTTATTAATACAAACAGAATTCTCCAAGTATGTCCTCATCGTTTGCAATATCTAAACACTTCACATCTTTCCAGGATCTAGGTAGTGCTTAATAATGTCGAAGCAGCGAGGGGAATAGTTCATGAGAAAGAAAAATCCTAATTCTGCTTACTTATGGAACCAGTTTGGGCATTTTACCCAACTCATCTTTTTGATGAAAGTTCTGTAAATAAATGTTTTTTTTGTTTGTTGTTGTTGTTTTTGTTTGTTTGTTTTGTTTTTACTGAATTTATACTCAGTTGTAATAAGTAAATGTACATAATAATGTATGACTTTATGTAGTAAAATAATAAAAATATATCTGAAAATTAAAAGGAGGTTGTACACTTATCTTTGTTTTTGTCAAACCAGAATTAGAGGAAGGACTTTAAAACTGATAAAAATGCCTGTGTCTATTAGGAGTAGTTTATGAGATAGGTGTTATTTTTGAAATTAAGTAAATGAAATTCTTTAATTTTGAAGAAATTGTGGAAGGTCTTTCTATACTGATCATGAGGATAAATCTTCACGTGAAATGTGAGGTAATGAGATAATGTTTACTATCATGTGGTCATCACTCAGGGTGAGCTATAACATAGATTTAGGTCTCAGCTCAGCTCGGCTGCTAAGCAGGTTTGCAGCCTGAGAAAATTACCCCAGTGGCTTTCGGTGTGAAATTAGGATAATTCTTTTCCTATACATTTTCGGTTATTTTTTATGATATTTGTAAATTGGCTCAAATTATATGTGGTTTGTAACAGAATCATAACATACATAAAATAGACGCTTTATTGGTTAGATGTGACTCACTCAAAATTAAAGAACATACATTCCATAACCAATAATTTTATAGTTAAATAATGAAGTTGTTTTTGCTTTTTTTTTAAACGGAAAGGGTCTTAAACACACACACACACACACACACACACACACACACACACACACACTTTAAATGTGGTTTTGTTTCAAGGGACATTGGGCTTCATAGCTCTAGAATAAAATTCATCCAGATAAAATATATTCTTACAATCACTGGCCATGAAAGTTTAAAGTTGAATTTTGGTAATCTACTTGGTAAACATAAAATAGGCTGTTAATTCTGTTGATATTTTTCTCAGGAAAAAATAGAAATAAGATTTTCCAGCTCTGACAGCTCTGGCAAATATTTCAATAGGAAACAGCCTTTCTATACAAGTGGAATGAAATAATAATATTGCTTTTGTATCCCTAGAGCAATAAACATGACTCAGAGGCCTTTGGCCTAAACTCATGTTGAGAATTACTTCATTGTTCAAAAGCAACATTTTGCTTAACTGTCATGATTACTGGGGGTTTATTATTCAAATAAGAAATACACTTTAAAAAATATAAGGTAATTGATAGTTCGTTCATAATTTTGCATTGTTTCATGCCACTTCCATTTTAGTATGTGAAAATTGTTACTCTTATCTGTGGGTCTCGGGATTTTAGAGTAGATGGTATATGTATACAGCATATATATATATATATATATATATATATATATATATATATATATATATACACTTATATATATCATATTGTTGTCCAGTTTTAGAAAATACCACTTCCTTTTCGTTTATGGTGCTTTACAGTTCAGAAAGAAATAAAATCCAACTAGAGTGTACAAACAACACAAGCCTGGGTCATTCACTTATGCATTGGATTCAAATATCCAAAGTTCTTTTTAAATAGTAATACTTAGGAATATTTGAGAACAGTGTAATGAGTATTCACAGTATTTTGGATGCATTATTGTGCATATTAAGTTTATATATGCAGTTTGTTTATATATTTATAGAGAAATGTAAACATACCTAATACATATATAAAGGTATATACAATATATTCAATAGATCATTCTATAATATTATCTACTAGAGGCCCAGTGCATGAAAATTCACCGGGCCTGCCCCCTCTCACAGTCTGGGAGCCCTCAGAGGCGGGAGGCAACCTGGCAATCAGGGGAAGGTAACGCCCCCATCACACCTCTGCTGCTGCACTGTCGGCAGTGCAAGCCTCGGCCGGCCCTGGTTACCTGAGCTTCTGGCGGCCCTGGGTGGCTGGGCAGCCACCATCCGAGGCTTGCCTGTGCCTTGGGCCAGCCCTGGGCAGCTGGGGGGCTGAGAAGACTGAGGGACTCCGGAGGCAGGTGCACGGAGCGGCCAGGCCCACCTGGGGGTGGGTCTGGCCATGCCGCATGCCTGCCACCCTGGTGGGGCTGAGGGAACTGGGTGCTGCCATCTTGTGGCTGTGGGCGCCACCATCTTTGAGGGCGTGGCAGTAAATTAGCATATTCCCTCCTTATTGGCTGTGGGTGCCGCCATCTTTGAGGGCATGACAGTCAATTAGCATATTCCCTCCTTATTGGCTATGGGTGCCACCATCTTTGAGGGTGGGACAGTCAATTAGCATATTCCCTCCTTATTGGCTGTGGGTGCTGCTATCTTTGAGGGCAGGGCAGTCAATTAGCATATTCCCTCCTTATTGGCTGTGGGCACCACCATCTTTGAGGGTGGGGCAGTCAATTAGCATATTCCCTCCTCATTGGCTGTGGGCATCACCATCTTTACGATGGTGTGAGGGTCAATTAGCATATTCCCTCTATTAGATAGGAAAATACATATTTATGTTATAAAATATTTTGATGGTGTTCTTATCATCATACATTAAGAATGGTATGACTCCCAGGGAAAAATGATATGTATAATTTGTTGATGTCTGGGTTCGTCTGCTGAGGATGACTTAACAAAATACCAAAGTCTGAGTGGCTTGAATAAGAAACATATATTTACTTTCTCACATTCTAGAGGCTGGTTCGCAAGTTCAAATTCAAGGTTGGCTTCTGCTGAAACCTCTTCCTGGCTCTAGATGGGCACATTCTCATTGTACTATCTCATGGCTCTCCTCTGAGCATTCAGAGATGGGGGAGGGAGAGAAAAAGAAGGGGGGAGAGAGAGAGAGCGGGAGGGAGAGAGAGAGGGAAAGACATCTTTGGTTTCTGTTCCTCTGGTAAGGATACCAGCCCTATTGGATTAGGGCCCCACCCTTATGACCTAATTTAACCTTAATTCCCTACTTAACCCTTTGCACTCGCTTGCTTTTTTCTTGATTTCTTTATTCTACTCGGGATTTAATTTTTTAAATACCCCAGATTTTACAAACCGCGGCAGTAGAATAAAAAACTGGAGTTTCTTTTCATACAAACTTATTTATTTGGATATTTTATATTTCAAATTATTGATACATTCAAAGAGTAATTTTAATCTCTATAATTTTTCATGGTGTGATATTTTTTGAAACATTCACCCACATGAAGACCTGGTTTACATTCACATGTTTTGCAAATATAAATCGTCTCTCTTCTTCCTCCTTTGATTTTTCTGTTAGAACAAACAACACAATCTTTGTGTTTTTTGTTAGGGTGAGGTGTGATTATATGGAGCTTTCCATCTAAACGTTGCTCTAAGTTAGTGGATAATAATCTACCCCTGGAAGTTAGTGTACCATCACTGAATTCTCCAACAAGATCATGTACTAGTTTCCTAATAAATTTCACATGCATTATAGGTTTTTCATTTTTTCTTTTTTGGCATCAGTTGAGACGGCATTTACATTTTACTTGTCCTTTCATGCTAATGAAAACAAGAAAAAATACTGGAAAAATAGACAAAAATCCCCCTTCCCCTGCGGTGAAACTACGTGTCGAGTGTGGCTCGACATACGAGCTGCTACCGATGCTAACCGTGTCAAGCCACACTCGACATCCGAGTGCAAGAGGTTAAAGGGCCTATCTGCAAATATAGTCACATTCGGGGGAAGGACTGTAAAATACGAATTTGGTGGAGCACAGTTCACTGCATAACAATGGCATATGCTTTCATGTGTGCATTTACTCTAAGGATCTACTCGGAGCCAGGCACTCTGTTCCGTGCTAGCGTAGCTCTGACATGCTCCCTCCGACATGGAGCCTACAGCAGGGCCAGGAGCGCTCATATTGAACGCAGTGAGCGTTAAAGGGGCAAATGGCGTCCAATGCAAATGCAATAAAGTGACCGCCAGCAATCATCTCAGTGATCAGAAAGCGTCCATCCAGAGGAGATACAGGCGCGTCTTGCACATAAACGTGGTGCATGTTGGAATTTCCAAGTTGCACAATACATATGTACGTGTTTCTCTCTGGTTATAATGGTCATACTAACTGAGAGGTGAAATATGCATTTAGTCTGTGTGAGAATGGACATTTGCTTAAATGTGAAGGCACTTAAAATCACATTATAGTCAGATTTGCACAGAATATGATGAGGTGAGTGATGGCAGTGGTGGTCAAAAGAGGTAGGTTTATTTAAATAAAACTGGCTAAGAATAATTAAGTGACTTGTGAAAGATAAATGACAATATAATGATTTCAATGTTGATTAATTAACTAAAGTTTAGTTACATATTTTTACATCAAGCTGATTCTCTTATTCTAATTAAGTGGGGGTTTTCAGGGAACTGAGATAAAAATTGCTAATTTTTATGTTTTATAAATGTATTATTTCTTACTTTCTATAAAAGTTTTGAAAATTTTCTCATTTTGATTGAATTTCTTAGAGAAAACATATGGAAGTAAACATATAAATACATAAATCTGAATATAATTATAATACTAACTTCTTAATATGGAAATAATTTCACCATAAGGCCTTTTATTATTTGAAGAAGAATTAATTATCAGATGCCATTCACATTGGGTGTCTAAAACATATTCACAATTGCTTACACCCACAGGTCATTGCTGCCTTTTTCCCCCAGAGGGAAACTTACAAATAGTGCAGAATCAAACAATTACAATGTTTAAATAAACTGGTAAATAGTATGATAAACAGAGTCTATGGGCCTCAATTGATGCATAACAGAATTATCTCATGTGCTTTTTTAGTGGGTTTAGGAGTTTCATATCTAGAACCTTTACCAGGAATGATTTAACATTTGCCTGGCTAAAGATGAGGTAAACGGAGGAATGATGTTTGCAAAGACCCGAGAATAAGGGGCAGCATGCATTCTACAGAAAGTGCAGTAGGTTCTATATGGCTTACTATGCAGGCGTCCTCAAACTACGGCCCGCGGGCCACATGTGGGTGTTTTTGCTGTTTTGTTTTTTTACTTCAAAATAAGATATGTGCAGTGTGCATAGGAATTTGTTCATAGTTTTTTTTAAACTATAGTCTGGCCCTCCAATGGTCTGAGGGACAGTGAACTGGCCCCCTGTTTAAAAAGTTTGAGGACCCCTGGATAGGAAGGTCAGATGAGGATGATCAGAGAGGGCACGGGGTGATAACAGCTAACATCTCCCGAGAACCAGTGCCAGCTCTCCTCCAAGCCTTCCTTAGGGATAACCTGAGGTTCTCCCAGAACAACCCGAGAGGCAGTTCAATACACACAACATGCTCAACCATAGATGAAGCCGGTCAGACCACAGCACTGAAGGCAGGCTGCTGTCTTTTCTTAGCTGTGCAACTTTAGAGAGATTGTATGTAACTGCTGAGATCACAGGTGAAGGGTTAAGGGCAGCAAGAAGAAGGCGGGTGCATGGTGGACCTTAGACCATGAAAGACCTTGTCAGCAGCGGAAGGGATTGTACAGTCACATCACAGCACGGAGGGCCACCACCCCTCGCTCACTGCGAGGCGCTTTCTATCACCCCACACACACAGCTTTTCTTGCTTCCACGTCCCCTGCACTGCCTGCACACCCTCTCTCCCCAGCCCCTTCTGGCTCTGCCCACCCCGTCTGCAGACCTCATCTGTGTAAACCACACCCTTTATTTTAAAATATGCTTTTATTGATTTCAGAGAGGAAGGGAGAGGGAGAGAGAGATAGGAACATCAATGATGAGAGAGAATCATGGATCGGCTGCCTCTTGCATGCCCCACACTGGGGATCGTGCTCACAACCCAGGTCTGTGCCCTGACTGGAAATTGAACCGTGACCTCCTAGTTCATAGGTGGACACCCAACCATGAGCCACGCTGAACACACCCTTTCTTTCATTCAGCACATGTAGAACCTTTACGGTGTCTTCCCTGACATCAGCTACACTCCCTTAGCCACAATTATGACAATATCCTAAATGGTACATGCTTCTGCTTTGGTGCTTTTCACGTTATTTTACATTTTTGTTTTCATATGTGCCTCCTCTACTGGACTGAGCCTCTTGAAACCAGGAATATAACTTAAATTTATTTCCTGAGCACCCAGCAAGACGGTTGGCACACACAATGATTCAATAAATACTCACTGAAGGAATAAATGAATTACTATTGGCCACATAGATTTATTTTACTTTGTAAATCTAGTTCTAACACATTCCATTATTGTACCAATCTGTCAGGAACTTCAAGGTATCTGAGGAGAAAAATGGAATCTTACTTCTTAACTTTTAAATGTTATTCTGCTTTAAGTACACCAGTGGGGCACAGTGATGAAACTGTTCTCTGACGCTAATACTGAATCCCTTTAGCATCAATGAAAGCAAATTGTGTTTCTCTTGGAAGCTGAATTCTTGAAAGTTTCCGAAGGGGATGCTTTCTGTTGTTTAATAAGCACTTTATTAATCCTCATTTTTGAAAAGCGATGTGTCCCTTACTATTGAAGTGGATGAATTGTTCGTATCTGCAGTGTGTGTGTGCTATAAAAAGAGTTTCACTGAGGACTGAGATGATGGCAAGCAAAACACCATTATTTGGGGTCGTGCTCAATATACTTACTTGGAAGGAATTCCAATATACCTTGTTGGCTATAATTTCTATCTGCTCCTAATAGTATTTAAAAGGGTTATGAACCGAATTCTACTGAGGGGCATGGGTGTTCCCCCATACCACCAATCAAGTCTCTTTGACACCAACTGAGTGTCCTACAATTTAACTCAGTTCTGACAATATCTATGGGAGATGGCATCAGATTACACCGGTCACGGGTTCAGTCCTACAAAACTGCCCCCCTCCTCACGTTAGATACTGCAGGCCAGGTTCTTACCGGCTTCTGACTGGCTGGCTATGTTACCAGGAGTGTTGGCTCTTGTTTCTTGAGTTCAGCAAAGAAATTCAGAGCCAAGAACTCTATCCCAAGAGAAGTTTATTTAGCATGCAAGGCGAGAAGAGTTGAGTGGGCTGCTCAGATGGCTCCTTGGCCTTTTAGAAAGAACGTCAGAGGCAGAAGTGGGGCAGCTGGGCTGCGTAGCATCAGGGAACAAGTTGCAGAGGTAAAAGAAGGCCTTAAAGACAGGGGTTAGCGTAGGACAGTGGTCAGCAAACTACGGCTCGCGAGCCACATGCGGCTCTTTGGCCCCTTGAGTGTGCCTCTTCCACAATACCACGGCCTGGGCAAGTCTATTTTTGAAGAAGTGGTGTTAGAAGAAGTTTAAGTTTAAAAAACTTGGCTCTCAAAAGAAATTTCAATCGTTGTACTGTTGATATTTGGCTCTGTTGACTAATGAGTTTGCCAACCACTGGCCTAGGACGAGCTGCCAGTGCCTTCTGCTCCCCTGGTTGCAAGTCTCATGGGGACCCTTAGAGCTCAGGGGGAAGAAAGCAAAGATACACGTCTGAAGAAATAAGGGCCTGGCATGCTCTAGGGAGAGAGCATGCACTGGGTCCATTGTCTTAAGGGTTTTTATTGGTTTTCTGAAGGCAGGAATTTTAGAGGAGGTCTCTGGGAAGGATCTCAGTAGAATGAATATTCATCAGCTTTCCAGGTGTGTCCTTTAATATTCTGATTTATCACAATGAGCTTATAGGGTCAGGGTCATAGTCTCCACTGACTGATCGTTGCTAGAATAGGGGTCAGTGGTCACTGCATCTGGTCTTGATGCCAGCCATGATGCTCCTTTATCTGGTTTTGCTGCTTTTCTGAGCCTGGAGCTGAAACACAACCGAGGCCTAGATGTCACGTCTAGTTTGACCAAAACTCTGTCTCTGTGGCCAACAGACTCAAGGCTTTGTTCCTAAGATTATTCTATTCTGATCAGAACCTCATTGTCCTGAGGGTTTCATGCTTAAGGGGGTGGTCGTGCAAGGCAGATGGAGACAGGTGGGCCAGGTGCTCGATGGGGCCAGTTTGAATCACCTGCCTGCCTCAGTTTCCCCGTCCCACTTGCCATGGAATTTTTCTGGCTTCTTACTCTCTTGCCTCAGCTGTAGGATGGGTATCCCCATGGCCCTCCATGGGCTGCACCTGCCAGTCGGAAATCCAGGTTGTTACCCGTACTTCTGACCAACTGACTCTACACCCTGGGCTCCCGAGGGCTCCTCGTCGGGTGCAGTTGATTTTCGAGAGCAGCTCAGAGTGCTCAGAGAAACACTTTATTCACTAGATCAGTAATTTATTATAAAAGGTTATCACTCAGGAGCAGCCCGATAAAAGAGATGCATAGTGGAAGCCAGGAATGGTGAAAGGCATTCACTAACTTGGAAGCTCTTTGAACCCTGTCGTGTTTAGGTTTTTATGGCAATTTTATGACATAGGCAGGATTGATTAAATCTTTGGCCTTTTGGTGATTGAACTCAATTTCCAGCCCCTCTCCCCTCCCAGGAGACTAGGGGAAGGGACTGAAGGTTCCAACCCTCTAATCATGAGGTTGGCTCCACTGGCATCCAGCCCCAAATTTAGCTCACCTCAGAGCTTTCCAAAGTCACCTCCTTAACATAACAAAAGTCACATGGTCGCTCTCCACAGAGGAAATTTCAAGGGTTTTGAGAGCTTTGAATCAGGAACTGGAATAAAACAACATACATATGAGAAATGTATTTTGGTCATTTGAATCACCAAATAGATGTTTATTTTTATAAATTACTAGAGGCCCAATGCACGGAGATTCGTGCAAGAATGGGCCTTCCTGAGTGAGGGATGCTGACCCATCCTGCACAATTGAAAATTCACACACAACTTTTGAATACCCCCAAAACTTCAGTCATACCTCAGAATCCGTGGGGAATTGTTTCCAGGACACCCCCCACACACACACACACACACGGATACCAAAATCCACACATGTTATAACCCCTTATAGTAAGTGGTGTAGAACAGTGCATATAGTCAGCCCTCCACATCCGTGAATTCCCAACCATGGATCAAAAATACTGTTTTCTGTCCATGTTTGGTTGAATCTGTGGATGCAAAACCCAGGGATATGGAGGGCCGATTGCATACAGGTGTGGGCAAAAGTAGGTTTACTGTGGCAATGCAATAAATAATAATACAAGAACAAATTCTGTGTTTTGAAGACTCACAATTGTATTTATTGGGGAAAAAAAAAAATCTGTGTGTAAATGGACCCGTGCCATTCAAACTGGTGTTGTTCAAGGGTCACCTGTGCTGAGCTTATATATTATTCTTAGGTTTTTGTATTTATTTCTAATTTTCTATGTTTATGTCATATTTAAATAATGTCTTAATGCTTGTTGGTATCCTGTTTTAAATAAGGAGCTCTATTTTTTGGAGAAAAAGGCAAAAAAAAAAAAAAAAAAAAAAAAAAAAAGAGAATGGGCCTTCCTTTCCCTGGCTGCTGGCATGGCCTTCACTCCGGCCAGAGCTGCCTTTTCGCTCCAGCCCAGAGCCACCTTTCCACCTTCCCACGCTGCCCGGAGGCCTGGAGCGGCTGGGGCAGTGCGGAATGCCTGCATCGTTGCCATGGCGACAACGCAAGAGTCTTGCCCCGCCCCTGGCCACTTGGCGCCTGCATATGCAAATTAACCCACCATCTTTGTTGGGTTAATTTGCATGCTCACTCCTGATTGGCTGGTGGGCATTTCCAAGGTACGGTCAATTTGCATCTTACTCTTTTATTAGTGTAGAAACTATCCCCTGTTGAAGTCTCACTCTAAACATATTGTTGACCATCACTCTGCTGGATGGGGTGTCTCCGAGACGAAGGGCACTTACATGCATCTCTGTCCCCTTCACTCCCCAAACCTGGAGAACCCTGGACTCCCCATGTTTTCCCTCTTGAAGTGCTCACACTCTTCTTCCCTCCTGTGCACTTCTTCTCAGGTTCCTGGATTGTTTTGGAAAAACTTAAACCCTGTGATTCTCTCAGAAGGCTAACGCTGTTCCACAGGTTCAGCAGATAAACGTATACATCATACATTCATGAACACACCAGTGGCTGAGCAGGGAATGGCAGGAGAAAGATCAGTGATGTTTATCAGGTGGCCTTGAAGAGGCATTTGCATTTTATAAATGTGCCTTCCCCGCAGCCCTAAGTAACAGGAGCCACAGGTATTGTTATCTCTGGTTCACTTATCTATAAAGTGGGGGTGGATATCATGTAGATGGCTATTGTGTGCTTCAATGACACAAGCATATACGTTGTTTAGGAGATTTCCTAAAAGTGAGTAAGTGCCTGCTACATGTTGCTATTGTTAGTGTATTTCCCATTCCAAGGCAATAGCTTAAGGCTAAGAAATGTTTATTAATTTGTCCAAGTTAATGGAGGTTCAAGCCAGGATTCAAATTAATGCCTCTGGCTCCAAACATAACAAATGCATTGTGTTTCTCCAAAAGGCGTGTGTGTGTGTGTGTGTGTGTGTGTGTGTGTGTGTGTGTGTGTGTGCACATGTTTTTAAGGCTTTTGGAAATGCCTTCTTTTAAAATCAAATCCCCTAATGATTTCAATGGGTGGAACTGCCATGTGATGGGGGAGGGAGGGTGGCTGGCCACATCCATATCTGATCAGGGCAACGCAGAGGAGACTGAGTTCTAGAGGAATTGATTTCCGTGATCAAGGTTAATTGGAATGAAAATAACTTAGTTGGGACTGCATTTCAATACGTAAATATCAGAATTTGACTTTTAATTAAAGCACCAGCTCGATATAAACTATGACATTATGTTTTCCCCAAAAAGGACAGCCTCTTTCACAGAGTACAGATAGTATGATTCATTGTATTCGAGTGATACAGAGTTAGGAAAAACTACAGTTATCTAGCCCAGCAAGAGTGGCTCAGTGGTTGAGGGTCAACCTATGAACCAGGAGATCAGAGTTTGATTCCTGGTCAGGGCACATGCCCAGGTTGCCGGCTCGATCCCCAGTGTGGGGCGTGCAGGAGGCAGCTGATCCATGATTCTCTCTCATCATTGATATTCCTATCTCTCCCTCTTCCTTCCTTTCTGAAATCAATAAAAATACATTTTAAAAAATTACAAAAATATATAGTTATCTATGTTAGAGAGGCAGGAATGAGGCATGATATTAACAGGGTGTAATGAAGAGCAGATAAAAGGCTTATAATGCTCTTTCTTAGTGAGAACTTATTTTAGCTCATCAACTGTAACTGCATTTTTATATGAAAAAAGTGTGCTTATATCCTTTTAATTTTTTAAAATGATCTCAATATACTCATACATTGTAATGTGCTCGATGGAAATGTACTCATTTAAAAGGAAATTGGTAATCCTGTCATTTCTACAGTAAATATAAAGCTCGCTGGGGAGTGAGTTTTGGCAACAGCAAAATGGGACATTTTTCAGTTAGTTCTTATTGCCTTGTCTTTTACATTGACTATCAGAAAACGTGTCGGTCTTAGACAAGGGAAGACAGAGTGTGTGGAGGAGCTAATGAATGAGTGCCTCCAATTCTGGTGAGAAATATGTTAGTCAGCATTACTGCATGGTATGAAGTTTCTCTCCATGCAACCTTCAAAAGTGGGCATAAGAAAAAGAAATCCTATTGTGATATTAGTATTATAATAATAGTTGCTGGATCCTGTTGATAGACTAGAGTTAATATCAGTACTGTAGCAAGATCCCAATCCTACATAATAAAAGCCTAATAAGCAAATCGCCCAAACTGCTGAAGGACCGGTGGAACGACCAGTTCCTATGACATGCACTGATCACCAGGGGACAGATGCTTAGCTCAATGTAGGAGCTGCCTCAAGCCCACAGGCCCCAGGCCAGCCAAGGCGGGTTCGAGTGGGGGGCCCCTGATTGCCCCACCAGGTGCCCCACAGATCAGCCCTGATCACAAGCCAGCCCTAGGGACCCTACCTGTGCACGGATTCTGTGCACCGGGCCTCTAGTGTGATGATAAAGATAAAACAATGGAAAAAAATCACATGGGATATAAAAAGACTGCCTATAGAAGAGAGAACATAGGTAGGCTTTTGCAAATACATTCCATAATGCTAGAAAAGAAGAAACCCATTTTCTTCACTAGAATTCAGGAAAAATGAAAAATAAAGCACTGCTGACATGCTATATTTTCCTTTGTCAGATTTTTTAAAATAAATATCTCTAGCATGAAGGAGTACAGAGAACATGTAGTTACTGTTTCTGCCTATGACAGCAAAGAAATTCTTCCATCATAGTGCTAAAATGTTATTTATAAATCCCTTCATTTTATAACTCACTAATGTTAAAAAATCCCATCTATCTGTCTGTGATAACCTAAGATAAATCTGATAAACTAAGAGATATAGAAGTTGATGTACTAATTACTGAGAGTTATTGAATTTGTTCTGTATTGTGGTATATTAGAGGCCTGACGCACAAAATCCGTGCAAGGAGCTCAGCCCTCGCAGCCCAGCTGCCTCCCGGCCCTGGCTGCCTCCCGGCCCCAGGGCCCGCCCACTGGTCTTCTGCCATCCGGTCTAATGAGCATATTGGCTCTTTATTAGATAGGATTAGGCTATTTGTAAGCATATTGTGATGTTTTTGTTTGAAAAGGGGCTTCAGTCCCTGTCATTTGAGACATTCAATGACTGAGAGGTAAAGGTAAACTTTTTTATAAAATACTATACATATCTGGTTAATAAAATGTAAATCATAAAAATAAATCATACAATTGACTCACCAAAATCAATGAGTACATTTTATAAAGTTATTTTAGTCAGTATCACTAAATATTTGCTAAAACTGTGGATCATTTATCAAATTTTCTCATCTTTATACATTGAGCAATTTTGCACAACATTTTTGTGCAGATATTTTGACAAAGTTCTATTTTTATTTTTTGTTAAGACTGCTGATGTTGTCAAGGTGGTTCATCCTCCAAAAATGGATAAATGTTAGCAGCAGTTAGCAGTTGGTAATATAAGTCAAGAACACTGAGGCTGGTTTTTTTAAATCATATTCAGAATATTTAATTTCCCCTCCATCTGATATTAATTTTGAGTGTAAAAAATAACACAAAACGATGTCAATTTGAAATAGCCACCCACACACCTTATGGAATTAAAATATTGTGTGGGATTGAAATTATGACTATGTTCTGTAAGCATGATCTCCAAAACATCGTTTTTTCTAAAAAAAAAAAAAATTATAAAATGACAGCTGTTTAAACCAAATGACTTGATATTTTATGTCAGGAACTTTCTATCAATAGTCTCTGACTCTTAGTTTATAGTGGTAACCAGCACATTTGGATTTCAAGGACATAAAGTCTCAGGGTAGTAAAATATAGTAACACCAAATTTCAGAATGAAGAGAGAACAGAAAGTCCATTGCAAGCTTTTTTTTTTTTTTTTTTTTTTAGCATTGCATTGAGGGATTTTTTTTAAGTGCATATTTTTGTTGTATATGTTCTCTCCCAATTTAAACAGTGCTTCACCAGCATATGGACACGATCGGGATATAGGTTAAATATTGTCAGGATGCTCTGAGAGCTAGCTTTAGTATCTGAGCAGACTTGGCACAGTACAAAGGGGTTTAAAACATGCTTTACGATTTCACATAACTGATTGGCACATAAAACATGACAGAAACCGATTTTGGATGGAGAAGGGGGACATATGTAATAATTTCAACAATATTTTTTAAAAGAATTAAAAAAAAGAAAATCTTACCATTTGCAACAACATATGTGATCTTGAGGGCATGATGCTAAGTGGAAAAAATTAGACTGAGAAAGACAAATACCGTGTGATCTCACTTATACGTGGAATTAAACACAACCCCCCAACCAAACTCACAGATACAGAGAACAGATGGGTGGCTGCCAGGGACGTCTGGGGTGGGGGAGGGAATTTTGGAATGGGTGAAGGTGGTCAAACTATATAAACTTCTGGCTACAAAATAGGTCTCAGGGATAGAATATACACATGTTGGCTACAGTTAATATTGTATTGCATATTTAAAAGTTCCCAAGGGCGCCTGACTGGCGTGGGTTAGTGTTAACCTGTGAACCAGGAGGTCAGGGTTCAATTCCTGGTTAGGACACATGCCCAGGTTGTGGCCTCGATCTCCATGTGGTGAGTGTAGGAGGCAGCCGATCAATGATTCTCTCTCATCATTGATGTTTCTCTCTCTCCCTCTCCCTTCTTCTCTGAAATCAATAAAAATATATTTTTTAAAAATGTGAACTTTTAAACACAACCAATAAAAAAAGGTTGAGAAGAAAATTACAATTAAAACCTGGAGGATTTTAATTAAAAAGGAACTAAAACGTTGCCTGAAGAGCACTATAGATTTTTAGTCTAGAAAATATATTTTAATTGTCTATACATAGTTATTTTTTAAATGTAGATTAACCATGCACTTTAACTTAAAATACCTTTTAATTTCAAATTTATTATATCCAGAAGTTACAATATCCATACTTAAATTTTGCATGGGTGTTCTTTTAATAGAATTGTGATATATCAGTGGAGTGATTATTGGGGGATTTGCTGATGATCTAGGCACCTTGGAATGTGAGTTTCTTTTGTTCCTAAAATTCTCCCCTGAGGCCTAGTGAGAAAAGCATGTGTCTGAAGCTCTTGGTGAACTACCTGTGAACTGCCCAATTGGCATTCCCTTTTGCCTACTTCCCCATGTAATCTTTGTCCTTCTACCCGATATCAGCAGCTGGCTAATGGTGGGGGGCAGAGCAGATCTTTGTGGGCGACCTGCTGCTCTCCCACGCGGCCAGAGGCCCTCAGGAGGAACAGTAGGATCCTCAGTCATGGTCGAAGTTACTGTCTGTGCAGGTGTGTTCTTCCTCGAGGAAGCTTCGGCTCGACTTTTAAGGCTTCTCACCTGAAAAAGCGGGTCCCGGTCACCGGCACTCATCTCCTTTACTGAAAGCCGACCGATGATAGACAAATCCCCTCTTGTTGTTGGGGACTTCCAGACCCTCCCTCCAGTGCTCCGAAGAGCGGGCAGACAGAAAATCAGCAAGGGTGCAGAAGAGCCATCCGGCATTGTCGATCTACCTGAGTTAATTGGCATTTATGGAACAATCCAAGCTATTTGTCCAGTTGATTTGCAAACTTCTGTTCACACAAACACCTGCATAACAGTGTTTATGATAGCTTTATTCGTAATTTACAAACACCGAAGACAACAAAGATGACTTCGAGTGGGTGTATGGTAAACAAACTGTAATAATCCAGACAGTGTAGTATTATTTAGTGACTAGAGGCCCAGTGCACAAAAATCCGTGCACTGGGGCACTGGGTGGGGGGGTGTTCCTCAGCCCTCTTGCAGTCCGAGACCCCTCAGGGGATGTCTGACTGATGGCTTAGGCCCACTCCCCAGGGGATCAGGCCTAAGCTGGCAGTCAGACATCCCTCTGGCAGCCTGGGAGCCCTTGGGCCTAAGCCATTAGTCAGACATCCTTAATGCTGCCACGGAGGCAGGAGAGGCTCTCCCCACCGCCGCTGTGCTGACCAGCCATGAGCCAGCTTCTGGCTGAGTGGCGCTCCCCCTGTGGGAGCGCACTGACCACCAGGGGGAAGCTCCTGCATTGAGCGTCTGCCCCCTGGTGGTTAGTGCACATCATATTGACCAGTCATTCCTGGTCATTCTGCCATTAGGGTCAATTTACATATTACCCTTTTACTATATAGGATAATAATCCTATTTGTGAGAGGGTGCAGGCCAGGCTAAGGGACCCCCCCCCCCACTGAGTGCATGAATTTTGTGCACCGGGCCTCTAGTATAGAATAAGAGAGAATAGACTATCCAGCTATGCAAAGGCATGGATGAATCCCAAATCCATCTTGCTCAGTGGAGGAAGCCAGTCTGAAAAGCCGATATGCTCTCGCCTTCAGTCTGTCTCCCATTCTAGAAAAGGCAGAGCTGCGACCACTTGCCGTGTGTCCAGGGGTTGGTGGGAGGAGAGTTGAGGAGCTGAAGCATGGAGGACTTAGGAGATGAAACCATCCTTACGTTACTCTACTGCTGGGCACATGGCAGTTTTTGTCTCCTAGAACTTCATGGCACAAAGCGTGAACTTTAATCTATGCAATTTATAAACCACAAGGAGGTTGGAGCTCCCAGCGTGGCCTGCATCATGTGACCAAGGAATATATGTGGATTACAAACGTCTGAGGGGGAATGGGCGCTTCCCTACGTAAATCTGTACATACATGAATTCTCTAAGACTAAAGGTAAAATTAACTGAGCATAAACACTGTATTCTAGATGATGCCCTTGTTCCCCATTGGAGTAAGATTAGCGATTCTGACACACACGTATACTGGAACTCAACAACTGAGTACGTGGATGGCGAGTGATGAGGCGGTGTTTCTTACTGTGGGAGAGGGAGATTACATATAACCCAAGGGGTCCAGGTAGCAGCAGATGAGAATTGGAGACCTCAGTGTGAACTCGTGTTTAGTTGGATATGCACACTGAGTGGCCAGATGATGACGATCTCTGAACGCATAATAATCTGGCCACTCCGTGTCTATCCTATATAATAAAAGGCTAATATGCAAATTGTCCCCTCGACCAGGAGTTTAACCAGCAGGCAGGCCAGCCAACCCCCCATGTCCCCTCCCCCTGGCCAGGCTGGCCAGACCCCACCCATGCACAAATTCAGGCATCGGGCCTCTAATATATATATATATATATATATATATATATATATATACACACACACACACACTAATATCTATGAATCATTCTAGATGTAACCATTAGTGTACACACTGAGTGGCCAGATTATTATGCGTTCAGAAATCATAATAATCTGGCCACTCAGGGTGTACACTAATGGTTACATCTAGAATGATTCATATGTATTAGTGTATATACATATACAAAAACTGTGCACCAAACAAAATGTGGTTTGTTCTCACATCAAAAATACATTTTTCAGCCCTCCAACAAACTGTATATATCACAGAGCAATTCACCATTAAGTCCTGACAGAGCAGCCCTGACTAGCCATTGTAATAGAGAACAGCAATTGTTATTCATAATGATGACTCTGAAGTGATTGACCTAGCAAATTTTATTAGAATACTCTGTTTACTAAGTCAGTGAAGTATGTAACATAGTTAAAATTAATGAGTTTTTAAAATTTTCAACGTATTGAAACTTCACTTAACTAGAACACTTAAATCCCTAATGATGGCAGGTAAATTATTTCTTCACTATATGGTAGGTTATATGTCCTGAATTCCATAACAGCAATTAGATTATATATAAAAGGTGTTTCCTTAGCACATCTCCTAGGGATGAAGTTGCGTTACATGAAAAGCACATTCTCAATTGACCTTTGGGTGCGATATATTGTGTGATTCCCAAGGTCAAATGTCTTGTATTCCTGGATGAATAAATAGGCTACTATACTCTTGCATAAAGTAAAGTGGTTTCTGTTGTCATTGTGCATGAATGCTACTTTGACTTGATATGGAAATATGATGCCACAATGTTTCCTCTTTTAAGAAAAGGATAACTTCCGAAGATGGTGTGTAGCATTGCAAAGGGAAACTGCAGGAGAAACGGCCCCTCCTTCTGTGTAGAGTGGTGGCTAAAAGATCGTTCTAGATACTTTCTTTTTTTCATCCTGAAAATCTCAAAATGTCTCTCACCATTAATTGTAGGTTGCTTTCTTTAGCCTTTATTACAGCTAACCTAACGGTATATTTTCTGACCCAAATCTAAGGCGGAAAATTGGAGTAAATCAATGCTTAGTCATTCCCTCTTGGTCCCTCAGCTTCATGATTCAATATTTGGTAAATTTGCTTGTTGGAATCAATGTGTTCCTTTTATTATTTATTTATTTTTTTTTTTTGCTAATCCTCCCCTGAGGATATTTTTCCATTGATTTTTAGAGAGAGTGGAAGGGAGGGGGAAAGGTCAAAGAGAAACATTGATGTGAGAGAAACACATCCATTGTTTGCCTCCTGCATGCACTCCGACAAGGGCCCAGGCCCGGGAGAAGCCTGCAACCAAGGTACGTGCCCCTGACCAGAATCGAACCCAGGACCCTTTGGTCTACGGGCCAACTCTCTATCCACTGTGCCACACCGGCCAGGGCGAACGTGTCCTTCATTGTTCTTATTCTGCGCGTTTTAAGGAGATGTTAAAGGGGAATGCTGAAGCCCTGCTAGTATGCAGATGAGTGTTAATGTGCTGCCTGAATGCCCTCACCCTATGGTCCTTGTCCCCCTGGGAGAGCAATGGGGAGGAGCCTGGCCAGTCTTTGTCCCCTGGGAGAGCATTGGGGAGGAGCCTGGCCAGTCCTAGTCTCCTGGGAGAGCACTGGGGAGGAGCCTGGCCAGTCTTTGTCCCCTGGGAGAGCATTGGGAGCAGCCTGGCTGGTCCTGTCTCCTGGGAGAGCATTGGGAGCAGCCTGGCTGGTCCTTGTCTCCTGGGAGAGCATTGGGGAGGAGCCTGGCCGGTCCTTGTCTCCTGGGAGAGCATTGGGAGCAGCCTGGCTGGTCCTGTCCCCTGGGAGAGCATTGGGGAGGAGCCTGGCTGGTCCTGTCCCCCTGGGAGAGCATTGGGAGCAGCCTGGCTGGTCCTGTCTCCTGGGAGAGCATTGGGAGCAGCCTGGCTGGTCCTGTCCCCCTGGGAGAGCATTGGGGAGGAGCCTGGCCGGTCCCTGTCCCCTTGGGAGAGCATTGGGGAGGAGCCTGGCCGGTCCTTGTCTCCTGGGAGAGCATTGGGGAGGAGCCTGGCTGGTCCTGTCCCCCTGGGAGAGCATTGGGAGCAGCCTGGCTGGTCCTGTCTCCTGGGAGAGCATTGGGAGCAGCCTGGCTGGTCCTGTCCCCCTGGGAGAGCATTGGGGAGGAGCCTGGCCGGTCCCTGTCCCCTTGGGAGAGCATTGGGGAGGAGCCTGGCCGGTCCTTGTCTCCTGGGAGAGCATTGGGGAGGAGCCTGGCCGGTCCCTGTCCTCCTGGGAGAGCACTGGGGAGGAGCCTGGCCGGTCCTAGTCTCCTGGGAGAGCATTGGGGAGGAGCCTGGCCAGTCCTTGTCTCCTGGGAGAGCATTGGGGAGGAGCCTGGCTGGTCCTGTCCCCCTGGGAGAGCATTGGGGAGGAATCTGGCTGGTCCTGTCCCCCTGGGAGAGCATTGGGGAGGAGCCTGGCTAGTACTGTCCCCTGGGAGAGCATTGGGAGGAGCCTGGCTGGTCCTGTCCCCCTGGGAGAGCATTGGGGAGGAGTCTGGCTGGTCCTGTCACCTGGGAGAGCATTGGGGAGGAGCCTGGCCAGTCCTGTCCCCCTGGGAGAGCATTGGGAGGAGTCTGGCTGGTCCTGTCCCCCTGGGAGAGCATTGGGAGGAGCCTGGCTGGTCCTGTCCCCTGGGAGAGCATTGGGGAGGAGCCTGGCTGGTCCTGTCCCCTGGGAGAGTGTTGGGAGGAATCTGGCTAGTCCTGTCCCCTGGGAGAGCATTGGGGAGGAGCCTGGCTGGTCCTGTCCACTGGGAGAGCATTGGGGAGGAGCCTGGCGGGTGTTCAGAGCCCTGCTAGGTGGTGTGTCTTCATTGTCAGGGCCTGTGAGGACCCAGCAGCATCAAACTGGGCACAGACCTCCCAGGTGCAGCACATTTTCTCCAAGCTTCTGCCCCTGCTCCGTCTTCATGGAGAATCCAGGCTGGGCTTCAGCCACTGCTCCTGTCCTGGTTTCATCACATTCCTCCTGCGCTTCCTTCTGACTACGTGTGTGTGTGTGTGTGTGTGTGTGTGTGTGTGTGTGTGTGTGTGTGTGTGTGTGTGTGATCTGACCCATTAGTTTAATGGTCTTAATTTTTATTTAAATTATCTTAGTTAATATCCCAGAACCGTGGTTGGCAAACTGCGGCTCTTTGGCCCCTTGAGTGTGGATGTTCCACAAAATACCACGGCCTGGGCGAGTCTATTTTGAAGAAGTGGCATTAGAAGAAGTTTAAGTTTAAAAAATTTGGCTCTCAAAAGGAATTTCAATCGTTGTCCTGTTGGTATTTGGCTCTGCTGACTGATGAGTTTGCCGACCACTGCTCTAGCTTTGCAGTGGCTTCACCCGGTGCGGACCCTCTGGGTGAGGGGCTGGGTCCTGCCTCCAAGCTTCCACTGGACAGCTGCGTGCAAAGGCTCCATCGGAACAAAACGCTTTGCAGCTAAAAATAATGCTCCTCCGATCGTTCTCAAATTGGCAAATGGACAGTATAAACCCAATACTTGGAAAATACCTCAGGAGGGTATCGGGCCTTTGGCAAATCAGTCATTTAACTTACCACGTGTCGCCAAGTTACTGGTAAAAATGACATTTTTATGCTTCCATGTAACACAGTCACATATGGGATGATAAATGACACCCATCACACTCCACTCCTCAAGAACTCCACCCGCGTGAACACACGGGTTATTTCTGCCCCAGATGAGGAAGGAAGTCTCGTGGTGTGCAGTTCATCACACTTCCCCCAGGAGCTTAGAAAGTGTTCGCCAGCTCGCCGGGGTCTAGCACCTTACCTACCCCGGGTTATAAACCTGTGAGGCCTTGATTGTGTTTGCATTTTTAATAACACTGTTCCCACTGCCCCGTCAGCTCTGTTCACCAGAGACAACCATAGCTGATCCTGACACACTTTTCCCTTTTTCTCCCTTCCCTCTCTTACCACCCCCCACCCCCATGGTCATTCTAAACGCCGTCTGCATTCACCTGACTGCACATTCCAGATCTATCTGTTTTCCTCGGCCTGTGCATTTCTAGGCTTTGGATTCAAGCCTCAAGCTGCCCCGCCTTCCTAATGCTGTGGGGCCAATTTCCTGCATTTTCTGTATCTAGGTCTTTGACCTCAAACTCACCGGCCACTTCTATTGGTGACGCCTCATTGGATTGCTCCTGTCTAAACAGCCTCCCCGCTCAGTGTCCGCTGACCTGGCTAATCCTGTCATTACGTGCTACTTGCTCTGAGCGTGCGATTGCATTTCTGTGCTCAGCAGCACAGTGAGGCGCCCTGCTGCCAACGCAGGCGTTCAGGAGTTCTTCATGAGGAGCAGCTGGATAGAACTGAAAACCCAGAAAACCTGAAACGGAGACGACGCAGCCCATTGGCCTTTTTATTTCTGGCCA
Organism: Ia io; assembly: GCA_025583905.1. Taxonomy (NCBI): domain Eukaryota; kingdom Metazoa; phylum Chordata; class Mammalia; order Chiroptera; family Vespertilionidae; genus Ia; species Ia io. Next base: position 712,609 of record JAJQQW010000014.1, read on the forward strand.
CGCACACATCTTATCCGACTGGAAATACCCCGAATCATGCTTACCATGTCAAGCGGTTTGGTTCCAACCAAATCAACTGAATTGTATAGCCAGGACAAGCTGTTCTTCTTTATGTCACTCTGTATTTGAGTGGTATTTCAGATTTCCAATGTATAAAATAGGCTGTCAGACGTACCATTAATTTATAGGATGTAAAATAAAGACATTGTTTATTTTACATTGACTAGGGTACTTTGATCTGACTAATTCTTAAACTGGATTTTTCATTTTAAATCAATCCTGTTAATTTTTTTTTTTAATCCTCACCCAAGGATATTTTTCCATTGATTTTTTAAGTGAGAGTGGAAGGGAGAGGGAAAGACAGAGAGAAACATCCATGTGAGAGAAACACATCGATTGTTTGCCTCCTGCATGTACTCCGACCAGGGCCCAGCTGGGGTTGGAGCCTGCAACGGAGGTACATGCCCTTGACCGGAATCAAACCCAGGACCCTGCAGGCTAACGCTCTATCCACTGAGCCAAACTGGCCAGGACAACCCTTCACCTTTTTTGACATAAACATTCCCCACGTCTTGTGAATGAGCAGACTAACTGCAGAACCAGGTGGGTTTTCTCACCTTCCCACTGACCTTCCAGACGGACAACTTGAGATCGCTGATCTGGTCTCCTCGCCTGAACTGTCGCTGTTCCTCAGACCTGACCACCTCCTAAGTGTGGCCCTGTTCTCCAGAGGAAACAGCCTCCCGGCACGCTGTTCTCTTGTCCTGAGCCCTCTGTGGCAGCTCCCTTTCTGTCTTTAGTTGTTTGGCTTGCACTCACCTGGTGTGTCCTGGTGCCCACTACCTACCCATCCTCTCATGGGACTCCAGGCAGCCCCGTCCGGGCCTGTAAATGACACTGATAAGCCCATCCCTGCACTCTACACCTGCACATCCAAACATCATCTCAACCGGATGACCGTTTCACCTGACCTTCAGCCTTCTCCCCCACTTCTTTCCAGCCTTCCCCAGCTTCTTGCACTGCACCAGGAGCTCTTCCAAGGTCAAATTCCCCACTGTGCTGAGTTTGTCTGTTCATCACTCTGCATCCAATTGACCAGGAATTCCTGTCCATTCGCATTCAAAAGCCCTTCCCAATTCATCTCATAGCCGTCTCTCGTCACCATCATAGACAGATTGTTCTTATTTTAGTCTCTTCCCAATATTCTCCCTCTTTCAACCATCTCCTACAATTTTCACATCTAATGGTAGTATTTGTATCGTCCCCCTCCCTCCATCTCCTTCCTTCTTTCCTTGTTTTGTTTGTTCTTGTGTTCTGTGTTTCTACCCAGATTATGTGTCGGTGTATGTATGTATGTCAGTCTTACTTCTCCCATCTCCCTAGCCTTGTCCTTCTTTATTAGTTTTTTTTTTTCTTCTCCCTTATACCTGACATTAAGGTATGTTAACAAACTACATAGACCCTTACCTATACTTATGCCTGCTTATTCTTTTACCAATAGTGTACACATGTTCATGTTTTTTACACAAAACCAGATCCTATTTTGTATTCATCTTTGGTTTGTCCCTTGTGTATCTTACACAATAAAACAACTAGTCAATCCTACCCAATAAATGGTTACACATACACTTTATTACTTTATTGGATGCAAAGTCTGTGGTATATGTAGCAACTTATGTAATCATTCCTTTATTGATGAGAATTTTCTTTATATAAAACATATAATTTCTTTTTTATTTCCGTTTCTTTAACTGTGAACAGTTACACAGTGCAGCATTAAGTATTCTTATGAATATCCTTTTAATCTCTTTAGAGAGTCCCAGGAATGCAGTGGCTAGCTCAACAGTTATATGCAATTTTTATGTTAATAGATTTTGCCAGATTGCTTTCCAAAAGGACTGTAAAACTGAGGAATGTAATAATAGTTCATCTCTTTTCTTGACTTATAATAATATATCTTCACTTTATTTCTTTTGGTAAATTAGGTATATAGTGTCCAATTACATTAATTTCTTTGGCAACGTATTAGAAATGTAGCTTTGGCTCTTAAATTAGCAGTGTTCTGGCATCTCTCCCAACGCTACTTATTAGAATTGAAAAGTAAGGAGATAAAAAAGATACAAACCCAGTACCAGATAAATAAGTTGTATTGGTCAGTAGGTAACTTACCATTCTTTTAAGACTTGTTAAAGAATTGCATAGCATAAACTGTTTAATTTACTTCTTAGGGTTGAACCCAAGCAACAGTGTGAGATTTCTCTCTGGCCCTTCTTACATTTGCATTAAATTCCACATTTCTACATTTTCACCATCGATTCAAGACACACATCCTCCAGTGAGAAAATGAACTGGCGTTCTGTTCTGCCCAGCCTGATCACTGTCAGCTCTGGGGACGTTGCCAGAGTCTCAGAGTCATTCAAGCTTGAAGGCACATGAGATGGTGTCTGCTTATTCCCGTTCCTTTAGAGGCGAAATAACCGAAGGGAGGGGGGCATCGTCATTTTCCCAGTATTCCACGCTACGTCTGTTGGACGCATCTTACCGTGGCTTCTGGCACATTGTGGATTGTGGCGGAGTCTGCCCAAATCTAGGGTCTGTATCTCTTTTTAACGTCTCTGTAATTAAGATGTCATATGATCAGTGGCTCCTTACAGTTCACTGGTAGTGTGGGTTTTTAATAGTGGAGATAAAAAGGGTCCACCCTACAACTGATGAGATATTAGTTATTTAAAAAATACAGTCTCTGTTTGTAACTTCCTTTCCCGCCCCCACCCCACCCCTCCTCCATTTAAACTCAGCAGAATTGCCCTGGCCGGTTTGGCTCAGTGGATAGAGCATCAGCCTGTGGTCCGAAGGGTCCAGGGTTCGATTCTGATCAAGGGCATGTACTTCAGTTGTAGGCTCTTTCTGGCCCAGGCCCTGGTTGGGGCTCATGCAGGAGGCAACCATTCAATATGCTTCTATCACATCGATGTTTCTCTCTGTCTTTCCCTCTCTCTTCCAGTCTCTCTAAAAATCAATGGAAAAATATCCTGAGGATTAAAAAAAATAATAATAAAAGTAAACTCAGCAGAATTGAAATATAGAAGCAGAAACATGGAGGGCAGACCTGCTCGTAGGTAATAGTTAATAATTACCTTAAAAAGTCACCATCTCCTTTCAAATCACACAGTAATAAAACCAGAAGCCGATGAGATTAATAATGCTTATTCAATGTATATCCCATGACTGGCATGTACTGCTGTTTCTCGTATCTGAATCTTTCCTCAAGACTCCCTGCACAGATTAGGTTCACTTGTGGCACACTTTTACCTAAACATTCAAACTAGTTATAAAAACCCATATGCTTACAGCTCTGATGTAAATACAAAACAAACAAAAATAGAAAACAAATGGAGATACAGCAGACAAAATATCCAAATATGCAATCTTAATTTACACAACAGGTGACAGTGCTTTGCAGAAACCAAGCCCTCTCTCAGCCATAGGTGTGTCTGAGCACCGGCGTGCCAATACTGATCTAATTATAAGGGATTGACCTGGTGATCATGGCGGATACAGGTGCTCCCCAGTGATACAGTTCCCCACCAACTTTCTCCAATCTGGCGGGGCCCCGCCGTCACACGTGCAGCGTGTCATGCTGCCATTGGGCCGCATCTTAGGGCAAATAAAGCATGGATGTGCTAAGTTCCTCGATGTTTTTCTCATTTCTAAAACAATCAAAGAAGTAACACTGGCCACGAATGTGATCGCAAACATGAAGGCCAACAAAAGAGATGGACAGTGACAGGACAGTTACAAATTATCATTACGTTATATGGTTTTATAAATGACCAAGCATCTGCCTGTGGTGTTAGGATGATTATAGTAATAAAAAATGAAGTTTTGAACCCCGGTAATATACTCTGTAACCACCAAGAAGACATCCCAGCCACATAGGTAAAGCTCCGCAGTAACTGAAATACGGTTGTTTTTTCTCTTCAGGATGACACAAGAGCAGGAACTTGGTTGACAGGGCCCAGGGACGGGTCGCTGGGACCCGGAAGGGAAGGGAAGTGGTGCGATGCGCTCACGTTAGTGAGGGGACAGTATCCAGGCCAACAGTGGACAGCATCCCGGAGGTTGTGATGATGGGAAGGTGAGTTCAGGCGTGCAGAGGGGGGAACCCGTGGTCAAAGAGCTGTAGGCAAGGTCAGGGGAGATGGGTTTCTTCCGGAAGATATGGTCAGAGAGAATCAGGGCTGAGCCAAGATGCAGGGGCCCCGCCACTGGCCGCCGGAAGATAGCGGGGCCTTGGCTTCCCGTGTCACGGCAGCAACTTGCTCTGAGATCTCGTGTCAGGCACGAGTGGGTCAGGAGCCATACTCAGCTGCTGGGCCAAAACCTGGGGCCCAGATTTGGGGTCAGCAAAGCAAGAGGAGGATCAGGGAGTAAGGGGAGTCGGACAAGCTCAGAACACAGGGAGCCTTGACGTGAAAAGCCATTGTGGAAGAGGGGAAACGTTGAAGGGGAGATGACACTTGTAGAAAAGGGGAAATTGAAGTGTGTGGTGGCAAAAATGAACTGTAATTTAGACTGATGTCACTCACTTAAAACTTTTATATTTAAATTGCAGATTGCATTTTTTTTCAGCTGAAAAGTTGGCAATTAAACCCCAGTGATCTATAATTGCCCCATAAACTACTTTGAAATATATTTTCTTATTTAGATATATTGATTCTGCATGTTTACAACAGCAGTTAAATACTTAAACTCATATAAATTTTCCAAGTCATTAAGAGGGGAAAAATATTTTAAAAAATTAGGACGGTATTGACCCGTAGACATAATGCATGTTAAAATGGTTGCTAATGAAAGAAATCAGAATTTTTTAAAATAATGGAAGTAGACCATGAATATCAAAGAGATTGTAACACAGCAGGGCATTTGAAGATACTCACTTATGTACCAGCTATCTTTGAACAAGGACAAAAGGTAAGAAACGGGACCAGCAAAATGGAAGCACATGGTAATTTACCACTGTTTTCTCATTTTAATGTGTTGCCATGGGAAGGTCTGCTTTCTTCCTAAGATGATGGGGAAGTTCGGATTTCCATGAGATCTCACTTCATTTGTAGCAAAATTCAAACGCAAGGCCGGCCGTTTTGGTATAAGAACGCCTTTAGGCCTAGTAGCTGCTGTTGTAGAGAAACCAGATTGTCTGTGGTGGTGGCTCCTTGTTCTCCTGGCTCTGAAGGTTGATGTGGTGGAGTTCCCAGGCAACGGTGTGGGAACCGTTTTATTTGAAGGACGTTAACAGATGTGGCTATTCCGTCAGGTGAACCAAAGGGACTTGCACTCTCTTCTGGAAGACGCCCAGGGTGCAGTCCGGCCCCTGGTGGGTGTCCCTCAGTCCTGGGTGAGGTACATTACTTCATGTGTAGAGAAATGATGATAAAAAATATATTCCAGCCGAAACCGGTTTGGCTTAGTGGATAGAGTGTCGGTCTGTGGACTGAAGGGTCCCAGGTTCGATTCCGGTCAGGGGCATGTGCATTGGTTGTGCAGGAGGCAGCTGGTCGATGTTTCTCTCTCATCGATGTTTCTAGCTCTCTATCCCTCTCCCTTCCTCTCTGTAAAAAATCAATAAAATATATTTAAAAAATTACATATATATATTCCAAAGATGTTGTATTTCGTCTTAACTGTTAGCATCCTTCATGTAGCAGCAGCAAACCGATGGTTGTGTTTGCTACAATTGACGTACAGGTTTAGATGCGCCAGGCCAAAGACACCTGTCGTACTGAAACCAAAATGTGGGTATTTGAGTCCGAGTTCCTCGTCTCACAAAACGAAGGGATTCATGGAGGAAAGGATGGGTTAACGGAGGCAGTTTGTTGGGAGAAGCCGGTCCTGGAAAAGGTGCTGGGGTTTCCATGTAGCAGCAGGTGTTGCTCAGCATCCAAGGGCATGGAAGCTTATTATGAGTCCGCGTGTGGAGGCCCACATGGCCATAAGCCCGGGGCTCAGGGAGCAGGTCTCCGACCTTCAGCCCAAGAACCTGCTGGGGAGAGAGAGGGAGAGGGAGCCCTGCTTTTTAATCTGGGGGGGGGGGGGTGGATACAGCCTTGCTAGCTCCTGATGGGTCTTTTCAAATAATTCTGCCTTAGCAACATCCTTGGGATTGGTTTATATGCCTCACTGCCTTGTGGTTGGTTATTTGCAAGCTGCTTGTGTTAGCAATATCCGTACATTTTAAAGTTCATGCCTCTGGCAGGTGCCCTTCCTTCCCCGCTCAGTTGGGGTGTTTGAGTCACTCTACCTGGTTGGGTTCCCCGGTTTTAGTTCCTCTTCCCCCCGTGGTCCCGATTCCTGACCACCTAGCTTCCCTGTTTCCTCAGGATCATCAAGCATGTATGTGGCAAAAGTAGACTATTCTACCAATACAGTGGCTTTTTTCAGAGATTGGAAAGATATTTCACTAAAGCTTATTTTTATGGTATTTGTGCCATAAGGTATGTGATACATAAACTTCGCCAGCACATTCCATGTGGGTGATACTCTGTTCCATGGGACAAGTCATGTAACTGGGGGGTCCTGTTTCATGAGCCAGAGAGTGAGCTTTACCATGTGGATACATATCTGAACATTTTGCCAGAAGTATTTTTAGAGAAAAATATTGCAAAAAACACCACCACCACCACCCCCGACACCTAGCTTAGACGATTATGACTTCCACACACAAGAAAATGACATTATCTGATCCTCTCACGTTTGGGGCATCTTCCATTTCCTTAAGAGATCCCTGGTTTAGTTCGGTGATCATGGTGATTTTATCTCCTGTTTCATAACTGCGAGTTCCCCAAGCTTCAGAAGACATCACGGACGTCAGACAGGTCATTAGTTCCCCAAAGTGACGTGTCCAGAGAATGCCTGCATCCGCGGTGCGTAACCAAAAACAACCGCAATGACAGTGACACCCAAACAACATCCAAGTTCTGGGGATCGTGCCGCAACCAGCTGAGGACCAGAAGATTTCAGCAAAAGTGTGGAACTTATTATGAGGGGACACCACCTGCCCATATGGGGGGCGGGCCCAGAGTGGGCTGCCACGGAGCTTACCTGCCTGGGAGATGTTATTTGCTTTGGACCCGCTCTCTCGTGTCTATTTGTCTCTCTCTGACGGCTCTTTCTCCCTTCCCCTGGCGCTTCCCCGCTTCTCCCTCCTTCTCCCCCGTCCTTCCAACCTCCTGCTCCTGCAGATAACAGTCCTTGTGGCCTGTAGCTCGGCCTTGCAGTTATGTCCGCACTTGCTCCTTCCACCCCCGTCCATGCAACCTCTGCATGTGTAAGGTACGTATACTCTTGTCCTGTGGGACCGTTTTTCTGTAAGACTGCATCCCGTGGTTGTAGCTGGCTCCAGTTATCTCGTTCACACGTCCTCCTTCCTTTCCCCCTTATGCTGCCTGCCTAATCCTGTTCCTACCTCCGCTCAGTGGGAGCCCCCAATACATTTAATTGCCACACGATACTGAGTGGTGATCACTTTTTCTAAGAGCATCGTGTTCCTCCTGAATTCTAACAAATGGTTAGGTGATCTGACCCTCAGAGCAGAGAAGCTTCTACATCCTTGCCGGCTCCTTCTCCCAAGACGACCTGACTCCCCCAGGGCGCCCAGTGCCGCTCAGTAAGGCTGGCATTTCCCAGTGAGTGCTCACCAATCCGCACCAACTTCCTGGTCTTGGTTTACCTGGGGCATGGCTCCAGAATGCCCCTCACATGAAGCCAGCACGCCCCCCCCACCCCCCATCCATTACAACTGACTCACATAAAGATTGCCTCTCTCATAAATACCTTCGTCTCTCTTCCTCTTCTTCTTTCAAAGAGTAAAATCAGCACAGCTTTCGTGGGTCAGTGGTTGAGCGAGGACTTATGACCCAGGAGGTCACGGTTTGATTCCCATCAGGACACATGCCCAGATTGCAGGCTCCATCCCCAGTGTGGGGCATGCAGGAGGCAGCTGATCAATGATTCTCTCATCACTGATGTTTCTCTCTCTCTCCCTCTCCCTTCCTCTCTGAAATCAATACAAATACGTTTTTTAAAAAGAGTAAAATCGAATTGGCAGATTCGTTTGAGGACGATATTATGGTTTCCAGTCGCTGCTGTATAGGATCTTGTATAAGGGGCACTGTGGATGGCACATCTTGAAATCTTGACCTCCACGTGGAAAAGACAAGCCCATCATATCAAAGTGCAGTTTGCTCTGACAGGGACGCATCGGAAGGTCTAGAGTCTGCTTTCGCCGATTAAGTCCTTCAAGGCACAAGGAGAAAGCCTTCAGCACATCCCCAGGCACCACCTCCCAGCCCACCCGCTGCTCCTGGATCTTTCTGAGCGCACTGAGTCCCGTGTACACACCTGGAGGGGTGCGCGCACCCCACACCTGGGAGGACGGACACCCGCAGAGACCAGCTGGGGGCGGGGGCGGGGGAGGGGGCGGGGGCGGGGGCGGGCGCACCCAGGCCCAGGGCTGCGGTCTCGCCCCCCGAACAGCCAGGCGAGGGCCCGACCCCCTTCCCTTTCGCGTTCGGCGGCCCTGAGCTCCGGTGCAGGTTCCCCCGCAGGTCGCCCCGGCGCCGCTTTGTTCGCCTCCGTCTGCGGCGGGAGGAGAACGGGAGACCCGCACCGCCAGCTCCCGGCGGCTTCTCCGCCGCAAAGCGCCGCCTTCCTCTCCGATTTAGGGGGAAATCCGCGGTTCTGGGAAAGGTGGGCGAGGGGGCGCCACTCGGTCGCGGGGCCCATAAACCAGGGGCCGCGTTCTCACCCTCCATCCACTTGCACTCGCATCGCCACGACCCCTTCCCCCCCCACCCCACTATCCAGGGAGCACTGGGGGTGTCCACGCTTGGGAGACGGGGTGGCGGGGCGGGGGGAGGCGGGGGCACGTTTTCTCTCTGTAGGATATTGAATAGGATCCAACCTCCCAGCTAAAAAAAATACAAAAATGCATTAAAACAAATAAACCGAGTAAGGCACAGCCAATGGGAGCCACTGCTGGAGAGAGAAGGAAGCGGCTCTGGCACCTGCGTGGCCGGAGCGCTGCGGTGGGCAGGCTGGCTCCGGCACTGAATTATTCATCTGTGTCTCCCCTCGCCGCCTCCCCAGCCCCGACTGCCAGCCCGGGACCTCAGTCCGTGCGTCCTCCCCGCGCCCCCCGGGCGGGGGTCTCCCCTCTGGGGCGGCGCCGTGCCCTCCCGCCGGGGCCTGGGTCCGTCCCTCCGCGCCCGGCGCGCTTCTCCGGCGTCTGCCCCGCGCGGGCGGCCGGCCGGGCGGGCGCGGGGGAGGGAGGGGGCGTGACGGACGCCTCCTCCGCCGGCTCCGGCTCCAGCCCGGCTCCTGCCATTGGCTCCGCGCGGGGCCGGGGCGCCACGCACTATAATAACCCTCCTGCCCGCCCAGGCGGCTCCGAGCGCGGGCCCAGCCGGGGATGCTGCGCCCGCCGCACCGAGCCTCCTCGCGGCCGCTCCGCCCGCACTGACTCCCGCCCGCCTCCCGCCCGCCGGCCCCCCAGCCCGAGATCCTCGGGGCGCAGCGCCCCTAAGCGAATCGGGGGAGCAGCTGAGACAGTGGGAGCGCGCGGGGCATGCGGAGGCGGAGGCGCCCGGGCGCGCACGGCCCTGGGGAGTAGGGAGCCAGTCTCCGGAGGCGAAGGGCGTGCAGGGAGGCGGGTGCCCTCCCGCCGGGCGGGTCCCCAGCCGGGTCTCCCTGGCGCCTGCCGGCGCCTCCCGGGTCCCCAGCCAGGCTCCGGCCGGCTGCGGCTGCGGCTCCGGCTCCGGCTCCGGCTCCGGCTCCGGCTCCGGCTCGGCGCGGCTCGGCGCATGGCCCGGCGGCGGCTGCCCCATGGAGTGTTACTACATTGTCATCAGCTCCACGCGTCTCAGCAACGGGCACTTTCGCAACATCAAGGGAGTCTTCCGGGGCCCTCTGAGCAAGAACGGCAGCAGGACTCTGGTGAGGCTTCGGGTTCCTCCCTCCGGTCCAAGAGGGCGTTTGCGGGATTGGGGCTCCCGGGAGGTTCTGAAGGCGAGCCCACCTGGTTGCTAACGCGTGGACGTGGGTATCTGCGCGTGGGTGGGGTTGGGGGTGGAGGGCACCCGGGACCCAGGCTGGGCTGACCCTTGGCCGCGCCCCGGGCCGCGCCGCACGGCGCTAAGGTGACCGTGCCGGTCGGAAGCCAATTGTGGCCGCAGGACTCCCTTTAAGGAAGAAAAAGAAAAAAGAAATCAGACCCCAAATAACCCCGCAGCGTGTTCCGGCTTGGGACGCGTAGGGGCTGGGCGCGTGGGGTCCCTGATGGAGGCGGGGCGCCCGTGGCGGGGGTGAGGGGCGGGGGTGAGCGGTCTCGGGAGTTCGGATGCCGGCGGTTCCGAAGGAAGGACGGGGAGCAAACTTCTCTCTCCGGAGAGAGCGGTTCGCGCTCCCCCGCGGCGGCGACCCCCAGCTGCTCCCGGCTCGGAAGGGGCTGGAGACCCGGTGCGGGTGGCGGGCGTTGCCCTCGGAGCCCCCAGGAAGCCGGCTGGACGGGCGGCCCTGCAGGCGCTGGGCGGTCCGCGCTGGACCACGGAGCCCCATCCCTCCGCATCCTCGCAGGAAGGCCACTCCTGATTGGTGGTTGGAGATGTGCGGCGCCTTGGGCTGGTGCCAGGTGAGGACCGGAGACTTGCTTCCCAAACCCGCTTAGCAGCGCACCCTCCGGCAGAACGACTCCCAGGTACTGGCATCCCCTGAGAAGTATGCACTTCATTCCGTCCAGAAAAAAAGAGAAAAAGAGAAAAAAAAGCAGCGGGAAGGCTCCTTAGGCAGAGGAAGGTGGGCATATGCCAACGTGCGACCCCTGACGTCTGGGACCATGACATTAGCAAGCAACACTCCTCCCCCCTCGGCTTTTTTAATTTTATTTATTTTGTTTGTTTTGTTTAACAAAGTGATTACCTAGCCTCAGTTGGGACAGTAGTCGTTTATGGACAAATTCGGTTAGTCCAAATGCAAATACAGTGTTGTTCATCCACTTTTCTTTGTGTATATGAGAAAAATGATTCCACACGTTAAATGTGCTGTGATGTGTTTTCCAAAAATAAAAATAAAAAGTTCTCATTGGAAGTTTTAAGTGAATTCTGACATTGATTTTTTTTTTCTTTTTCCCATGAGTCTCTTGGACCACTCCTCTCAGCTCATTTAAGAATCAAAGAGGCAGGGCAGTTTGTTGCTTTTTATTACGGTTCTGGATAAGGTTGGTGGTGGTGGTTGTTGAACAAAAGAAAGGGAAATACCTTCTGTGGTCTTCCTTAGAGCAAAGACTGAGGGAATCGCTACGGTTACTCTAGTTCGATTTAGAGAACTCAACCATGTAAGGTAAATTTTTTGGGGGGGAACCCTTCATTTTAAAGAAAGTATGTTCTGGCTTCTTTCTAAAAATTAAGTTTCACTTATGGGAAAAGGCAAACCTATTGAATAAGATCTCATTTTGTTGGTGATAAAACCTCACAACAGAATCCGTAGACAAAATTTTACTTGGGACATCTCAATTTGTTAATATTATGGTAATCTTGATGCGTAAATCAACCTTGGATTTCTAACAAGGACTGACCTTGCTTTTGCTGATTTTTTTGTTGTGAGTTTGAAATCGATTAGTTCTATATCACTCATATTAGCCAAGAAGAGGTTAAATTCTAGACTTGCCAGTGTAATAACTTTGGAACCTTTGTGAGATAAATAAATATAAATATAAACACGTGTCACAAGCAACAAACAAATAAAAAGGTTTAGAAATAGCTCCTACCATATTTCTTCTAGTTATAGTGAAAGGACTTAAAGGGACTTTATAGCCAGTCCTTCCAGGATATGTCCGTAAACTGTTCAAGTCTGTATTTCTTGTGTAAGAGATTTACGTGGACAGAAGTGATGTAGGTTTTCATGTATAGTCCAACTATATTCGAAATTTGAGATTTATGCCTATTTTAAAGTATAACAGAAGAGGTTCTAAATGTAGTCACAAGTGCATTTATATTAAAGAACATTTATACTTTACAAAACTTCTTTGTTAACATTTATAGTTGCCTAAAGTGTGTTAGTTACAGGACGTAGGATGCCATGAGGACTTACTGTAAGGGAAAACTTACTATAAGCTAAAACCAGAAAACTGAAACTTCTCAGAATTAGCGACCTTATAAGAAACACAAATACTAACTCAAAAATGTGTATGTGCTACATTTTGAATATTTTCAAGTAAGAATTTATGATTATCATGTTTTTAATCCCAGTTTCAGAGAATAATATTTATGGGATCATTTTCACTTTTTTGTCTATTTGATGTTGATATACTTTTAATTTTCCCTTTAAAAAACCATCACATTCTTACATTTCAAAATGTGCATTAACTTAAAAGGATTTTTAACAATATCTCCAGTGGTCCTGTGTGTGTGTGTGTGTGTTCAGGAAAAGTACAAATTACAACCCAAAACCATTTAGAGAAAATGTATTTTGATTTTTGCAAAGCATTTCCAGTTATTTTCAATCACTGGATAACTAATGGGTATTCTGAACATTTAAAAAATTCACACTTAAATAAAATGATTTTACAATCTTCAAAGAAAATCATTGAATTGGGATAAGTTAGCCCATAACTGTTAATGCAGTGATATTTCGTGCATTAGAAGTTTACTTAGAGAACAAAATTGCTTATAGAATAAAACGCGGGTTTCAGTGTCATTGGTGAATTGTTTGTGGTCCGAAATCCAGAATGGAATCCTGCCACGCATATTGAGCACGTTACCCAAACGTACAGTTCGTTCCATAGGTCACAGTATGCCATGCACACATCAAATTTTGAAAGGTTTGTACAGATTAAGTCTGTTGTCAATCTTGACCCTATTCCTGAGCTATTAAATCTATTTCTCTTGACAATTTTAACTGAAAACATACAAATTTCTATTTTGCACTGTCTTCAAAGCAAACAGAAAGGTCACTATGCCGGTCATGAATTCTGGTATAAATTCTGGTATAAATAGCATCTGATCTGTGATATAGTTTTAACTCCATGGAATAAGAAATAAGCTACTATTTAATTAGTGACCCAGAATATCATGAATGAGTTATATGGTTTAATGACCATGGATTAAATTTACCTTCATGTCTACTCATTCTTCCCCTTAGACTTCCCCAACCACCATGTGGTACGTGAGCGTGTATTGGATGAGCACATTGGGCTATACTTACATCTTGTAACTGATCCACAAAATTCCTTTGCCTTAGTTATATATTTTTAAGCATTTAAATATATGTTATATATTTAATGCAAAAGTTAAATAGAATTTAATCATTTTTTTCTTTTTAAATTAAATTTATTGGGGTGACATTGGTTAATAGGATCGTGCTAGAGGCCGGATGCATGAAATTCCTGCAAAAGTAGGCCTTCCTTCCCCCGGCTACTGGCATCGGCTTCCCTCTGGCACCGGGACCCGGGCTTCCCTCTGGCCAGGTTTGTCCGGAAGGATGCACGGACTCACGTCTGGAATCATGTCCAGTCTAATTAGCACATTACGCTTTTATTATTATAGCTAGGTCTCAAGTGTGTATTTCTATGATACATGATCTGTATAGTGCACAGTGTGCCCGCCACCCAAAGTCAAATCACCTTCCATCACCATATATTTGGCCCCTTTAGCCACCTCCTACCCCCTTCCCTCTGGTAGCCACCGTCCTGTTGTCTGTGTTTGTGGGTTTTCCATCCAGAGTCTGGGGTTTGCCTTTGGAACTCTGGAAACGGTTACTAATCCATTCACTGAGCCATGTTAGGTGATGAGTATGTTGGTGTCTCATGAGATACTCGGGTCTGTTTTACTGACGATGGGATTCAGAAGGAATGATTGGTGGTTCCAGGCCATAGAGCGAGTCAATAATGTAATGGAGGCTGTCCTTCTCCAGACATATTTCCTTGGTAATCTGCATGCTAAGTCGTGGGATCCATAGGATTGCTATGATAATCGTCATTCTGATAAAGGGATGGCATTGGAGCCGTCCACTGTTGGAAGACACTTGACTTGTCCTTTGGCTCCAGGCATTTAGAAAGAGTGCCGGGTTCACAGAATAATGTGAATTCGAATGTATGTTACTTCTCGTCTTTCACTCTGAAAACATCAGTGACATCTGTCTGGCCTGAGCCCTGTTTCTCTAGGCTGCCCTCTGTTTCCAATACACCAGGGGCCAGGTTTGGCAAGAAACCCGTTGATTTATGATTGGGTTCATTCATATGTACTGAGATGCCTCGAACGCAAACCTCTATTCTAGGCTCCCCAGGCTCTGTGCGCGGCGTCACACGTTAAGTGGGATGTGCTGAGGTGCATCTCGGGGTGCTCATGTTCATTTTCAATGTGTTGAAAAGTACGCACATATTTTGACATATCCACAGGTTTTCTTGTCACTCAGAATATTTTCATATGCATTCATTTTGAAAAGTCTGAAAAAATTCTGGGGTTTCCTTTGGGAATACAGGAACTCCTGAAATTAGGTAGGTCTCTGAAACAGGCTACATGGCCTTTGGTTCTAGTTATCATTATCGAATACAGCGTTATGATTCATGTAATTCCCTTACGCTGTCTGTGTCTCCTAGGGAATGGAATTTGAACGGTTCCTCCACTCACTGAGTCTCTGGTAGGTGGCACAGTGAAGACTGTACGTTAAATACACCAATTGCTGAATCAGTGCGGATGAGAAAGCGTCCTTGTTCGGTTAATATCTCAAGGAAGGTCAGGGGTAAGGATGGTGAGGGTGATATCTCTATGTATCGTCACACTTTCCTGCTTTATCGACTTGTTCCCATGACCAGTAGGTATCTGTTCTTCCCAGTTCCTTTGACCTATTCCACATTCAGTATTAGAGACCACCCCTGGTTTCCCTTTCCCGAAGGCACCGTGTCATATATGCTTTGCTATACTTGCTTTTATTCTGGCGAAACTTTACAACTCACGCATTTTTAGAACACATTGTTCAAGTGAGGGACATAACTTACGATTAAATCATTTATGCTATGACTGACTAAAAAATGTAAGCCGTAGTTTAAGGTCAATGTTGTCAGGTGATACCCAAGGCTGCCACATACCTTGTCAGTTCGTGCAGCACTGAGTTATTTTTGAAGCTAAAATTCCAATAGTGACATCGTATCTGGTCTCCACTTCTCAGTTCTGCACCAATATTTTCCAGGCTGTTGACGATGGCAATTCCATTTTTACTGGAAATACAGACGGGCAGCAGCCTCGAGCACCACCTCACCCAGTACCTCCTGTGTGGCGCCCAGAGCCCGACCATCGGGGCAGCAGCTCGCTCGCTGTGCCCAGGTGGCAGTTCAGAAATGACAGGTGAAGCCGATGGCTCAGAAGCACCGTCCGTCCTCGCTCGGCATTGCCCACAGGTTCTCTGAGACTGCGACTCCAAGCAAAGCGGTGTGTGACGAGTCCAGTATGGCCAGCCTTCTAACAGGCTAGGGCCGTGGTCAGCAAACTCATCAGTCAGCAGAGCCAAATATCAACAGGACAAGGATTGAAATTTCTTTTGAGAGCCAAATTTTTTAAACTGAAACTTCTTCTAACGCCACTTCTTCAAAATAGACTCGCCCAGGCCGTGGTATTTTGTGGAAGAGCCACACTCAAGGGGCCAAAGAGCCGTGTGTGGCTCGCGAGCCGCGGTTTGCCGACCACTGGGTTAGTGCAACTGGTCACGTTTTGCTGGTGATTTCCAGCGGCGCACGGGAGAAATGGCCCAGCTCTCGTTAGTCCTGCGCAGTAAGCCCAGGTAAAGTGTGTATGACCACACCGGTGTTGTCTGCTCAGAGACCTCTTCGGGCTGGTCGCCTGTGTGTTTTGTTTTAAATGTTTCCCCCTGTTGGTCATTCTCGCAGCAGGCATGGAGAACGCCTAGCCAGAATAGCTTGCTCTTGGTTAGCCCCACTGGTGGAGTTGGGCTAGAGTCACACACCTGCTGTCTCCATCAGCTGGGCAGGCAACGGAAGGGACATGTCCTCACCATCTTCAGCGTTTATGTGGTTGCTGCTTTCATTCCCTTGTCTGATCTTTTTTTTTTTTTTTTCTTTTTAATTTGGATCTTTATTGTTGAAAGTGTTACAGATGGCCCCTTTTATCCCAATTAACCCCCCTCCTCCCCACTCCTTCCCTGCCCCAGGCCTTCACCCACTATTGTTTTGTGTCCCTGGGTGATGCATAGACGCATACAAGTTCTTTAATTTCTCCCCACTCCCCCACCCACTCCGCCTTCCCTCTGAGATTCCACAGTCTGTTCCATGCTTCCATGTCTCTGGATCTATTTTGTTCATCAGTTTATTTTGTTCCTTAGGTTCCACATAGGAGTGAGATCACGTGATATTTGTCTTTCTCTCACTGGCTTATTTCACTTAGCACCGTGGTCGGCAAACTGTGGCTCGCGAGCCACATGCGGCTCTTTGGCCCCTTGAGTGTGGCTCTTCCACAAAATACCACAGCCTGGGCAAGTCTGTTTTGAAGAAGTGGCATTAGAAGAAGTTTAAGTTTAAAAAATTTGGCTCTCAAAAGAAATTTCAGTCGTTGTACTGTTGATATTTGGCTCTGTTGACTAATGAATTTGCCGACCACAGACTTAGCATAATACTCTCCAGGTCCTTCCATGCTGTCTCAAAAGGTAAGAGATCTTTCATTTTTACAGCTGCATCATATTCCGTGGTGTAGATGTCCCACAGCCTTTTTATCCACTCATCTGCTGATGGGCACTTGGGCCATTTCCAGATCTTAGCTATTGTGAATTGTGCTGCTATGCACATATTCTTTCTGATTGTCTGACCGTGATGGTGTGAGTGCTTACCAACAAGCATTTAAATCCCTGGAGAGTATACAGTCCAGTAGAGAGGTGAATTTTATGACTCTAAGGAGAACCATAACCAAGTATTGACAAATTCCCCAAAGTAGAAATTCCTAGGACCCAAGCTTTAATCAATTCGGTAACTCAAATGGGTTATAATCTGATTAACGTTTTCTCTCAGTCAGTCAGCCGTTGTTTGGATGATGTACAGGTGGGTTTCCGTCAATTAGGAGTTGTTTACATAATTAGATGGGTCGCAAGCACGCTTCCTCGCGATTTCCTGAGGACGGAGTGAGCATGGCGAGGCTGTATTTCAGGAGGCAGGTGAGCTTCGGCCTAAACTAGGCCTCTGTTGGTGTGAGCAGTGGGGGGGTAACTTAATGACAGGCATTTCTGTGGAAACAGACCAGAAAGGTTAATCGTTTGAGCGAATTATAAATTCAGTTTCTCAGTTTGGTGATCAGCCAGTTGAGACTATTTTCTGGTTGTGGGTTGGCACGGTTTTCAGGCGGAGTGAGGGAGGAGGGCAGGCGTGACGTGGGACCGGTGTGTTGGTTTGTAGTGTGAATGTGGCCAGTGATCTGAGTGGCTCCATAACCACAGGCCTGCAGCCGGTCCACGCAGCCGGTCCACCTGCAGCCGGTCCACCCGCAGCCGGTCTACCCGCAGCCGGTCCAGCCACGAGCCACTGGTGACCTCTCTGAGGTTTACATCCAGGTGCCCAGCCTTAGTCTGCGCAGCTTCGAGAAAAGACGAGTGTCCTAGCAACTCCCATCCAACTAGTGGGAGAAAATTGGAAATGTTAGTGTGGAGAGTTCTAGCCAAATATTGGGAGGAAACCTGGAGAATTTAGGATTCAGTCCAGTTTCCAGGTAGAAATGAAAACTTTGAAGACAATGAGCAGCACTGGACTGTGCTGTCCATAACGGTGTCTTATGGACATGTAATTTTTCTCCCTCTAAGGATCCCCATGTCTACCAAAGGTAACCATAATCCGATGAACTTGTTTAGTTTTACTGAGTCTAGTTTCACTGAAATTGGTCTGATTATTTACGTAAGTGCAGCAGGAGTAGTGATTGACCATGAAGGCTGTTTTAAATCTGCTTTGTTGGAGCTTTTCATAAAAAATCTCAGCTTGCCCAGCCGGGTGTGGCTCAGTGGTTGAACATCGACCCCGGAACCAAGAGGTCACAGGTTTGATGCCCAGTCAGGGCATGTGCCCCAGTTGTGAGGTTGTGGGCTTGATCCCCAGTAGCGGGGGTGCAGGAGACAGCCAATTGATGCTTCTCTCTCATCATTGATGTTTCTAGCTCTCTCTCCCTCTCCCTTCCTCTCTGAAATCAATAAAAATGTATTTTAAAAAAGAAATAAAAATGCAATGGGAAATTCAGGTATCGGTCATTTTTCTGACTCAGAGAGTCACGGAACTATACTCTGTACCCTAGAAAGCTACCTCTTTGGGAAAGCTTAGAATTCCCATTCCTCTCTTCCCGAATAATCCCGGAGCTGTGATTCCCTCGCAGCTCCTGGGTGTCTGCTTCTGATGCTACGACATGAATATATACACTAGAGGGCGGCCTCGCATTTTCCCGTGCTGTCATAGAGACAGGTGTAGTACATTTCCGTGGAGTAATAAAGCAGTTACCACAGTTGTATGCTTTTTAGCTAAGAATCACTTAAAATGTCACTGGCCAAGAATAAGTCAGTTTGAAAATGTACAGATGTGTCTGTTGTGTCCTTGATTTGCATACTTCACCCAGTAATTGCTCTGAGCCCTTCTGGGCCTCAGTCATGGATGATGCATGCAGGAAGGCAGAGCTGATGTAGAGTTGGTGTCCAGCTACACCTTATTAGACTGTTATGCTTGCCTATACAGTTGTCAGTTTTCACTGTCGACATTGCTGTTTCTAGGTTCTTCTGAGTACCTACACTCTACTGGTTTTATGGATCATAATACCCAATTTTAAGGTCATCATTTGTAGTTGAATCTGATTGACATTTATATGGTCTATAGTATTAAGAAAAAAAAAAAAGGTTGACTGTGATGACAATATTTGTTGAAACAAGAATAGCTAAACACAAAATAAAGAATGATAAATTTTTGAAACCCAACCCTATTTTCATGATTGCCACAAGTGATAGTACAGAAAAATAGTTGTCCAATATCTGAGGCTCAATTTCCCAGCTTTATTAAAACTTAGTGAAAATTTTTCCATAGACGTTGGGATTAGATTTCTTAGGGAAATGTGCAGATTGAATAAAATAATGCAAACTGTTCTATTTGTGAAATTATGGATGCAACAAGAAAGATGCAGTTTTTATGGGTCAGGACTTAGAGGAATTGATACTATGATACATGCTGCTACTCAGAAACTCACAAGGCCTTTTTGCAGGTACAATGATGTTAATAAAACTTTAGGTGTAGCATACTACATATTGCTGTCCTGGAGCGCGACCTTTAAGACCCTTTACAGAAACACATATTATTCCTCAGTAAAGAGTTAGTGGAATAAATAATAGTAATCAAAGCCATATTAAGTTTTTATAGTACATGGCAAATGTCAATGGTAAGATGATGAATGACATCTTGTGGGTAAGTTACATTAAAATCATTTTATTAAATAAAATTATAACATTTCGCTAGGCACCAAAATTTAAGTAAATGTTTGATTTTAAATAAAAAGCATTACCTAGAGGCACTTACAGAACAGCGTCAAGAAGTCAGTATTTCTTTGGACAGTCAGCCAAATGGCGGTTATTCGATATGTCTGGCTGTTCCGAGTCTAACAAACATGTCAGGGTTTCCTCATAGTTGATTGATAAGAGCAGTTAAAATGATGCTGGCCCATTGAACCCTTTTAAATTGCCAGTAGAGTTTTTGGCCCCCATTTTATTCAGTTGTTGATTAACAATAATGTAACAATGGGAACACAACAATGTTAATGCACTTCAGAATGATTAAATGGGTACTTTTTATATTATGCATATTTAACCGCAATAAAAAATAGCCCTACAAGTATGTACTATACATTTACAGTGTAGCTGTAAACACAGCACCTCTGTCCTGTGAAAGTTTCTCATCTCACTTTGTTGCACATGCAATCTTAACTACCTAATTCCAGTATTTCCATGAAAATGTACATGCATGTCTGCGTGGGAGGGGTGCAGTGTGTCTCTGTGGGAGGGATGCAGTGCGTCTGCCTGGGAGGGATGCAAGTGTGTCTGCCTGGGAGGGATGCAGTGTGTCTGCCTGGGAGGGATGCAGTGTGTCTGCCTGGGAGGGGATGCAGTGTGTCTGCCTGGGAGGGATGCAGTGTGTCTGCGTGGGAGGGGATGGTAGTGCGTCTGCGTGGGAGGGGCGCAGTGTGTCTGCATGAGAGGGGATGGTAGTGTGTCTGCGTGGGAGGGATGCAGTGTGTGTGGGAGGGGATGGTAGTGTGTCTGCGTGGGAGGGGCACAGTGTGTCTGCATGAGAGGGGATGGTAGTGTGTCTGCGTGGGAGGGGATGGTAGTGTGTCTGCGTGGGAGGGGATGGTAGTGTGTCTGTGTGGGAGGGGATGGTAGTGTGTCTGCGTGGGAGGGGCACAGTGTGTCTGCATGAGAGGGGATGGTAGTGTGTCTGCGTGGGAGGGGATGGTAGTGTGTCTGCGTGGGAGGGGATGGTAGTGTGTCTCTGTGGGAGGGGATGGTAGTGTGTCTGCGTGGGAGGGGCGCAGTGTGTCTGCGTGGGAGGGGATGGTAGTGTGTCTGCGTGGGAGGGATGGTAGTGTGTCTGCGTGGGAGGGACGCAGTGTGTCTGTGTGGGAGGGGATGGTAGTGTGTCTGCGTGGGAGGGATGCAGTGTGTCTGTGTGGGAGGGGATGGTAGTGTGTCTGCGTGGGAGGGGATGGTAGTGTGTCTGCGTGGGAGGGACGCAGTGTGTCTGTGTGGGAGGGGATGGTAGTGTGTCTGCGTGGGAGGGGCGAGTGTGCAGTGTGTCTGCGTGGGAGGGGATGGTAGTGTGTCTGCGTGGGAGGGGTGCAGTGTGTCTGCGTGGGAGGGACGCAGTGTGTCTGCGTGGGAGGGGATGGTAGTGTGTCTGCGTGGGAGGGACGCAGTGTGTCTGCGTGGGAGGGACGCAGTGTGTCTGCGTGGGAGGGGATGGTAGTGTGTCTGTGTTGGAGGGGATGGTAGTGTGTCTGCGTGGGAGGGGATGGTAGTGTGTCTGCGTGGGAGGGGTGCAGTGTGTCTGTGTGGGAGGGGATGTTAGTGTGTCTGTGTGGGAGGGGATGTTAGTGTGTCTGTGTGGGAGGGGATGGCAGTGTGTCTGTGTGGGAGGGCATGGTAGTGTGTCTGCGTGGGAGGGGATGGCAGTGTGTCTGTGTGGGAGGGCATGGTAGTGTGTCTGTGTGGGAGGGAATGGTAGTGTGTCTGCGTGGGAGGGGATGGCAGTGTGTCTGCGTGGGAGGGCATGGTAGTGTGTCTGCGTGGGAGGGGATGGCAGTGTGTCTGTGTGGGAGGGCATGGTAGTGTGTCTGCGTGGAAGGGACGCAGTGTGTCTGCGTGGGAGGGCATGGTAGTGTGTCTGTGTGGGAGGGGATGGTAGTGTGTCTGCGTGGGAGGGACGCAGTGTGTCTGCGTGGGAGGGGATGGTAGTGTGTCTGCGTGGGAGGGGTGCAGTGTGTCTGTGTGGAGGGATGCAGTACGTCTGTGTTGGAGGGGATGGTAGTGTGTCTGCGTGGGAGGGGATGGCAGTGTGTCTGTGTGGGAGGGCATGGTAGTGTGTCTGCGTGGAAGGGATGCAGTGTGTCTGTGTGGGAGGGGATGGCAGTGTGTCTGTGTGGGAGGGATGCAGTGTGTCTGTGTGGGAGGGGATGGCAGTGTGTCTGCGTGGGAGGGCCGCAGTGCGTCTGATGATCTTTTCTCAGAGACCCTCAGTGAACACCGAAGAATGCGTTCACGAGCCAACGTGGACTCCTGACAGTCTGGAGAAGACACACTGTCAATGCTGGGAAGTTCTGAGTTATTCATCATGTCTGTTGCAGGTTGTAACTAAGAAAACGTAGCTCCTCTGTCGTGTCCTAGCAACTAGGTCCCTGCAGGTTCCCTCCTTTAGGGGGGCCACCGTTGAACCCCACTTTTCTTTCCCTTATTGCTTGGAATTGATTTCTGCGCAGTGTTGTCCTTTATCGCTATGGAGCAGAGCAGGTGGCTTCAGTAATGATAAGTAAGGCCGCATAATTAAGTTATGATGTGTGAAAATTCTGCCGCTTGGTGAGTGGGGGGTGGGATGGTGTGCAACCCGCCTCTGCCTTTGGGGTGTCACTGAGTGATACGTGTAAGATGGCTCCGTCTGCGCCCGGGATGCTCACCTACTACTGACTACCATGAACACAAACAGGACAGCCCTACCCCGGTGTGGCTCAGTGGTTAGATCATCGGCCTGCGGACTGAAGGGTCCCGGGTTCGATTCCAGTCAAGGGCACGTACCTCGGTTGCAGGCTCCTCCCCAGCCCCAGCCCTGGTTGGGGCATGTGCAGGAGGCCACCAATCGATGTGTTTCTCACACATCGATGTTTCTCTCTGTCTTTCCTCTCTCTTCCACTCTCTCTAAAAATCAACAGAAAAATATCCTCAGGTGAGGATTAACCAACAAACAAACAGAAAACAAGCCAGGATACTTTCAGTATACCAAAAAGACACTCCTGGTGTTATCAGAACAATTCCCTCTTTCCGATGTCAGAATTTTTAATTCAAGGTCACCTGAATGAAAATATTAAGGTCCAGCTGGTGTGGGTGGAAGTCCAGACATAGTAATAGACGTGTGTCTGTCCTCTACTACGAAGCATCAATTCCAAAGGATACAATGTGAAGGAGATAATTTTAAAATTTAAATTAAAAAAAAAGTTAGTTACCAGATCATTTAAAATTAAACACTTTATTATTGCTTCTCTTTCTATTTTCCACAAAGAATTCTATATGTTAAAATTCATTGGAAAATTATAGTCAACGTAAACCTTAAAATTTTTATATAATTTTTACATTCAAGTTTATAAAAAACATGTAACCATCTGGATCTGTACTATGAAAATGATCTGCAGGAATGGCTTAATAGTTTTATTGCATCAAGATTAATTCTATATTATAAAAGCCTAAGCGACCGAACAACCAGTCGGCTGGTTGTTATGACGCGCTCTGACCACCAGGGGGCAGACTCTCAATGCAGGAGCTGCCCCTGGGTGGTCAGTGTGCTCCCACAGCCAACCTCCCACGGTCCCTCCCCTGGCCGGCCAGCCCCAATGGCCCTGATTGGCCCCGATTGCCGGCCATGCCAGGGACCCCACCTGTGCACGAATTCGTGCACCAGGCCGCTAGTATAACATTGTTATTTATAATGAAACTTAGAAGAGAGGCGGATGGAGAGGTGGATAAATAACTAAATCAAGGTGTGACATTGAGCGTGAACAAATTTTCACAAATCTTGTTTCAAACAATTTTAGCTTTTATACTATAGGGATGAGTGAAATAAATTAATTTACATTATTCATTACCACTTTAACAATTAGTAATATGTTATTTCATTAATTTACTTTAAGCAACATTGTTAGTATTTTACAATTAATATTATTCCTAGAGATGAATTTAAATTAAAAAATTAAAGACGCTCTGGCTGATGTGGCTCAGTTGGTTGAGCATCCTCGTGTGAACTGAAAGGTCACCAGTTCGATCCGGTTAGAGCACATGCCCAGGCTGTGGGTTCAATTCCAGTCGGGATGCATTGCATACGGGAGGCAACTGATGGATGTCTCTCCCTCTCTCCCCCTCCCCCCTCCCCCCACCCCCTATCTTCCCCTCCCCATACCTACCCTGTGGAGTTTGGATCCCTTTCCATCTCCCTCTTTAAAATCAATGAAAATATATTTTAAAAACTTTAAAGACAATTTATTTTACTTGAAAATTCAGAAAATGAAAAATTAACAGACAATGAGGATATCTTAATATCTGATACTTGGAGGACAGGGTAATTTTTCAGTTTTTTGCTTATAATCTCCTAGTCTGGGTTCTTGTGACTAAGTTGTGTTATACAGTGCATCTTGAGTAGTCTGTCGCCAGCATTGTGGATGGAGTAAGAATGTTCACTTAATAAACCTCTACGTCTTGTTTTAAGTTCTATCAAAAACTACTGAGAGAATTTTAAAATCTATTTTGAATATATGCTCCCTGATAGAAGTGAAAATCCACCATTGCATCCTACACTTGATGAGCTTAAAAAATAGTTTTCCCTTAGCTGTACAAAGGAAGATGTGTATTTTATCATCACTCTTTCTGCATCTGAATCACATAGAAGTCACATCCCTCCAGTGTGCAGCACACATGCTCAGTCAGTCAGAAGCGATTATGCTCGTCTGTTCTGGCTGTCCTGGGGGCCGTCTCTTGTAAGAAACGCGCAGATTTGTCATTTCTGTGACTACATAGCCTCAGCCTCTCTATCCAATTACTGAAAGGCTGTGTTTTAAACAAGTACACAGTGTAACATTAGGCAGCTAGTGTACCTTAAAATACTTTGGTAGAATGATATTATAACACCTAAAATGACCCTTTGTGTAACTGAACCGTTGGATGTACGAAAAATAAGATGAATAGCAGCAGGAAAAAAAATGACATTCGAGGACATTCATATATATGTTATATCACATCTGAAAAGAAGACTGAAAACTCATTCGCAATTAATGTATTCTTCTTGATAGTTAAAATGATAGGATCTCAGGCACGTCTCTACCTGTAATTTATCCTAATGTCTAATTTAGCCCCAACGACATACTGTCGAACAGAACACGAGTTTTAAGATGGTGCTTAATGCTAGCAACTGAGCCTGGTATAATGCCAATGGCAGAGAAGGCTAAATAAGAAATTCATTAATTATGCTCTGTTTACCATTTTATTGTCAACACTGATTATTAAGATGATCTATCTTGACTAGTCTCATTAGTACATGAAAGTGAATCATAATAGCAGTGAAATCAATCAGTAGATCAAAATTTCACATTTGTACTTTTTCCAAGAAGAATAAATATGTTGTGTATTGTTATCTAGAATGAAATGAATTTGTATTTTATTTTAATTACATATCTTTCTACTTTGCTTTTGAAAAGCTGTTTTATTATACACCAATATTTTATTACTTAAACTTTACATTTTTTACTGAAAACTTTCAAGTTGGTGTTCCATTCTTCCCTAGCCTAATTGTATTATTTCCAGAGATTTCCCCTTGATATCAATTGTATCTACAATGTGCCCACATGAACCAGTGTAATAATTATATGAGCTAGACATTTTGTTGGATATTATTAAACATAAGCAAATATACATGGTAAGTAAATATACCATGTATGTTTTACATGTATGAAGAAGGGGAAGTATGCTCTTTAAATAATTTGTCTTAAGTTTTATTATTTCAAAATGTCCCCTGATTATTAAGCATCCTTTAAACTGCGTAAGTAACTAGGAGAGATGAAAAATGCATTTCTTCTAGGAACTCTTCAAGTTAATATCGCAGCTACGTGGGAAAACCAAGTCTTGAAAACTGCTGGTCCAGGGATTCTTAATCCGTTAAATCAATAAGGTAGTGATGTGACCCTTTAGGTTTAGAGGGATTTAAAACAGAAAGGAGAACTGGTTCATTCCGTATTTATTCAACATCGAGATTCCCCCAGACACCTGTCATCTCTGGGGAAAACAATAAAAACGATGAGCGGATAGACCCAGTTCCTACCCCGTGGAGTTTGGATCCGCTGAGTTAGACAGGCATGAATCCAAACAATCGCTCTGTTATCGAGCCCCCGGGAGGAGCTGTGAGGCCAGGAGAGTCTGTCAGAGGATCTGCTCTCTTCGGAGACTACAGGGCTCTGTCTGCAACGCAGTTCGGGAAAAGCAGAGGATGGGAGTTAACGTCAGGTGGAGGGTGGACTGGGAGATGCGACACCACCAAGTCCTCTGTCCCAGAGAGCAGGTGCACCTGAGCAGCTGAGGAAGACATGTGGCTGACGTAAATAAAAAAGGGGCCACGTTTAATATGCCCCCCAATGCGTAAGGAATGGACTAGGGCAGTGGTTGGCAAACTCATTCATCCACAGAGCCAAATGTCAACAGGACAACGACTGAAATTTCTTTTGAGAGCCACATTTTTTAACCTTAAACTTCTTCTAATGCCACTTCTTCAAAATAGACTCGCCCAGGCCGAGTCTTTTGTGGAAGAGCCACACTCAAGGGGCCAAAGAGCCGCATGTGGCTTGTGAGCCGCAGTTTGCCGACCACGGGCCTAGGTTGTGGTTGGTTCACACAGTGTTTGCTTCTGTCTACCCACCTAGGACGATTTTAAGTTACATTCTTTTAAATGCCTTAGTTTTGGGACATGTCCTGTAACGTGAATTTGGAATTTGGGGAGGGTTAAGATGTGAAGGGACACGTGTAGTTTTTATTTTCTCCTGGTACAGTATCAAGACTGATAGTGACAACGGCCAGGTTGTCAGTGTTGTTAGAGGAGGCGTGTGAGGAGGGCTGGGGACCCCTCTCTCGCTTTTCCGTCTGATAGCTCATAGGGTCCAGGTCTATTGGGGACTTCTTGTCAGGGTCCCCCACCTTGGGTGCATCCTGGTAGGTCCCTGACTTCCGTGGTCCATCCTGGTTCAACTCTGTCGCTCAAGACCTTAACTTGTGTGTAAACGCGAGAATGCTGGCGTCGGTGCCTGCTTACTTCTGTATCTCGGGCTTCAGTTTTGTGAGCTATCCAGTGTGTTTATGTACATGGCAACTCAGCAAGGCATTTCATTTTTTTCTGTTTTTTAAAAAATTTATTCAATGTTTTAGTTATTTCCGTCAGTATTTAACACAAACCTCTAAATCTATAATTTCTTATAAGAATTATAACATCCACTAAATAGGTTTTCTAGAATCTTTCTCTATCAGTTATATGTTTGAATTTATTGCATTTCTCAAATCTACAACTACACTTTTAAAAATAGGTAATGTAAACATTTTTATTGAAATTACAGTTTCGAATTTAGTCCATTTTCTTGGTAAGATGGATTTCTCTGTAAGGACTTAGAGTGACTTTTGAAGTTTTGCTTCCAGGTCCAGAGGAACATTTGAATTTGAAGAAACGATTTAAGCACTAACTTGAAGTTTGGTTGTGTATTTTATTCTTTTTAATCTAGTAATTTTCACTTCATGATCACTATGGCAACAAAGTTCTTAGAAAATTTAAAACCATAAACTACTGAAGCCACCCACAATAGGTCTTACTCAACAGAATACCCATTTTTATTGTCAAAAAATACAGTATCAACTAAATTGTGAAGAATAAAGTCCATAGCAAAGTCAGAAGAATTAGTCACAGGCTAAATTGTATGATATTCACAAAATATTTTTCTTATTTAACTGTATATTTAATTAATGGAAAAAATTAATGGAAATATTTTTTAAATCCTTGATTTTAAATACTTATTAGTTTATTTAAATTAACAGTTTTACAATCTGTGAACCTAAGAACTGCAGTTGTAAGAACTTTTCAGAATTAAAAAATAATAAATTATATGCATATACATCAGCATATCATTAACTATATAAGCATACCTGAAAAAAAAACCCAGAAGGTATCATTAAGTGACTTTAAAAACATCAATGATTAAAATGTTAATTTAGCCATTAAAATCATATGTATAAAGAATATGAGGCAACTTGAACAATTATACAATATTTATAATAAAGTGTTAAGGAGAACAGCAACATTTAAAATGCAAACTATCGCCCTGGCCGGTGTGGCTCAGTTGTTTGGAGCAGCGTCCTGTACATCGGGTTTGATTCCCAGTCAGGGCATATACTCAGGTTGGGATGCATACCAGAGGCAACTGATCACTGTTTCTCTCTCTCTTTCTCTCCATTTCTTTCTTTCTCTTTCTCTCTCTCTACCTCTCTTTCTCCTTTCCCCTCTCTCTAAAATCAATATAAAACATATCCTTGGGTGATGATTAAAATAATAATATTGAAGTAAATAAAATATATGCTTACATATCATCTGGCAAGAGAAAACAAAAAAGTGAAAACATGGATGTTGGCATGGTGAGGTTGTGCATGCTTTTAAGGCATGCTTCATGTGTTATGATTCTATCCTTGTAATCAAACAACCTTGATAGAAGTGATGTCTCACTCAAACTTGATCAAGATTTACTGTTGTATTAAAATATCCATTTGCCATCTAGAACAGTAAACATCTGTTCCAAATTGTGTAGCTTACAAGTGTATGAGATGCTACAGCAGAATCTGACATGCGGGCCGGGGATCATTTCTAGAACACGGTCTTCAGGCCAACTCAGAAAGTCCGATTTCCAAAATCTCTGGGGAGATTTCCCTGCGCCTTTCAAAGCCTTCTGTGGAAACTGAATGATGTGCTAGGCAGACGACGCGAGGGAATAAGCTCGGGATGCCGAGAGCTGTGAGGTGAGCAAATAATAACAGTTCAATAAAGCTACACAAGTACTTCAACGTACAGCTTCCATTTCTACACCATTGAAATGGAAACCTATTGATGTTAATCATCATGGCTATAAAATAATACCATATTAGCCAAAGCTCCGATGTTAGATATAATACGTTCAGAGCACTCATTTCTAATCAGTTTATTGGTAGCAACTGCATTTTAGTATTCAGAAGTTGCCTGTTGGACTCAATACCAAGTGCCTTCACTGAATGTGCATGTTGTTTTAGGCACAGGAGGAAATCGTCTAAGAAAGGGTGTATTGTGTAATTACTTGTTCCGGTTTGCTGGGTATTTGTGATGGCCTGGCATGAAGCTAGGTGCGGTGGGTATAACGATAGCCCAGCGGCGTGGCCCAGTGGTTGAGTGTTGACTCCTGAGTCAAGAGGTCACTGGTTCGATTCCTGGTCAGGGTTGGGGGCTCCATCCCCAGATCCCCAGCAGGGGGCATGCAAGGGGCAGCTGCTTGATGTTTCTATCTCTCCCTCTACCTCTTTCTCTAAAAAAATCAATGGAAACATATTTTAAAAAATAAATGATCTCTTAAGGGAACGGCGAATAAAAATTAGTCACAGAATGGGAATAAGCCATGCCTTTGATTTGAAGTGAGTATATTACAATACTATGTTTTCAAGTCATCTCTGGCTCAATGAAAGGCAGTGTGGAACTTCCGGGACCCCATTTCGTCTTTTCTGAGTCATTTCTGTATTGGCGAGCAGCTCTGTCCATCTCTGACATTAGCCGCCAGGCTGTGCACTGCAGCAGGCTCCCCTGAGCTCCTGTTCAAACGTAAGACACTGGGAGGGGCTGGCTGGGCTGCCATCCCTCAGGGAGGCTCTGCTTCTCCGGGATTTACAGTCCTTCTCAGCGAGAGGAACCAGAGGCAACGCATGCAGCCTCTGCTCAGAATGTGAGTGTGCAGGTCCGTGGGCTGTGACCGTCCGAGGTCATCAGCCATGAGGTCCTAGACCAAGGACTCCTCCATTCCCATGGGAACCTGGGGGAGAAACCTAGGCTCTCCCCTCGCACACCCATTTCCGAGAGCCTGTTGGTGCCACTTTCCTCCAACTTCTTACTCCCTCAAAGAACATCGCGTAGAAATGTAAGAAGGTCTAAAGCAATGCTCGACGTGGTGACACATTTAAAAAACATGAAGCTGCCCAACATGGCTTCATTTATCAAAGAACTGCTTTAGATGCTCTCCTACACAAAAGTAATATTAAAACAAAATTTGAAAGATATAAAACCCCCAGGTTTAGGCTACTCATTTATCACTTATAATGGAAGCTGTGCAGCTAATGATCCATTCATCATTTTGAAAATCTGGTTTTGGTGAATCAGGCTGCTGAATCCTAAAGATCTGGGGGAATCGAGTGAGGCTCTGAGATGAAAATAAAGTGCTTCAAAGTTGTGCAGTGGGAAAGAAAATTTTTGTAAATTACCAAGAGCTACTGAAGTACTTATAAAAGCACTTAAATACCCAATACACAAATGAAATAGCTATTTAAAAATAAATTTTAAAACTACTGATTATTCAAATTGATTAAAACCTGAAAGAGACGTATTAGATGGTATTTCTGACAGATTAGACTTAACAAATATGTGATACAGTGTTAAGGAAATCTGTTTTTAATCTATTAAAATTTTCCTAATAACTATCTGTTGAATTAAAGCATATTCAAATTTGGTGTAACTTTAGATAACTCTTAAACACATAGTGCTAGGTTATACGTTAATATGTTGTTTATAGATCTTATGAAATATCAGCAGCCATTCTGTTTCCCAAACCCACATGTAAGCCGCACACAGTTCTGGGTTGTTTGAATTCAGTGGGTCTCCAGGCAGTGGAACATGTTAGCATTTACCTGAGCAATGCACAGACAGCAGTCTGCACTCCGCCCGCTCCCGAGTCCCCGAAAAACAAAACAATTCTGGAAAACAAGTGCCAGGAAGCTAGTTCAAACTAAATACAGGAGCTTGGGAGTTGCCTGTTACTGCATTATGTTTTCAAAAAATATTTTTATTGATTTCAGAGAGGAAGGGAGAGGGAGAGAGAGAAACATCAAAGATGAGAGAGAATCAAGCCTGCAACCTGGGCAGGAACTGGGTAATTTTATGATTGGCTAGTCCAGTGGTCGGCAAACTCATTAGTCAGCAGAGCCAAATATCAACAGGACAACGATTGACATTTCTTTTGAGAGCCAAATGTTTTTAAACTGAAACTTCTTCTAACGCCACTTCTTCAAAATAGACTCGCCCAGGCCGTGGTATTTTGTGGAAGAGCCACACTCAAGGGGCCAAAGAGCCGCATGTGGAGCAGCGGTTTGTCGACCACGGGGTTAGTCCGAGTAAGAATTGTACAGCATTTGTGTAAGGAAGTAAGAAAGTGTCTGTCAACCTTGTAAGTGCTCATACACACTCCCTCAGCAGTTTCTATCTGTCACACACTTTGAGTGGTTTTCTCCAGGAAATAGATTTTTTATTCACTCAACAGGTTCACCTGCATTCTGCTATGTTCTTATCCGCTCACCTCCAGTGACCCCTCTGGCAGGTCCTACATTGGGTCACTTTTATTTATTACACAAAATACAGTTTAGTTTTAATCGGCAATCTCACACCCAAATGAAGTACCAGGCTAGCTTATGCCCCCTCCTTTTAAGCCGCAGCAGATCCGGTGGCACCGAGGTAGGAGGAGGGGAAGGGAGGGAAAAGAGGTGGAGTGCCTTTTCTTGTCTGACTGGAGTTTCAGCCTTTTGCTCACTCTGCCTGGGACGCCCTGGGACGCCCTGGGAGCAGAGGTATTGAATTTGGGGCTGAGTAAGTAGAGAAAATGTAGCTTTTTCTAACCTTTTCATTAATAAAATTAGAAAATTGATATCTTCAACATTTATGTTATTTGAACAAGATCAAGGAAGCATTTAGGGGCAAGTTGGAAAATTTTCTTAATTCTGAAAGATGACTTTTTCCAGTAAAGCAGGCTTTTCTGCTTTCCATGCACCTTGTATCATATACGTTCGAAGGCCCCGGTGGATTGAAAGAAGCCGGATGTGTGCAATGACATGGCGGCACTAGGGGTAAATAATCACCTCCCTTTCGGCTCTTTCTTCCCCCGCATTTGTCCTACTATTTCTACCTCTCGAGAACCTTGAAGTTTAAGTGTTCATGGCATTTCTTTTCATAACGCATTTCTCTGGTACTATTTTGATACGTAAAGGTCAATTTTATAAACAGTGATTCAACTCGAGCTCATTCCATTTTTCACTTATCTTCCCTGACTTATGTTTAACCTCACCCGTGTTTACTAGAACTTTTATATCATGTGACTTCATATTTTATTCCTTAATTAATCACTGAAATTATCTTGTGTGCATGAAAGTATCGGAAAAGTAGAGAGGTCTTGACACATGAACAGGATAAATATGTGAATTTTCTCCTTCCCATGACTAAGTGTGTGGGCCAGGACTGACCGGGAGAAGGGCTCCAGAAGCGGTGCATGTGTGTGTGCGTGTGTGTGTGGGGTGTGTGTGTGTGTGTGTGTGTGTGTGTGTGTGTGTGTGTGTGTGTGTGTGCGAATGTCCCCCATCTTAGTGCACACTGTTCAAAGCAGTTTTTCTACTTCACCTGTCCTTTGTCTATTGTTTTTCAGTATCCTTTTCTGTATTCAATTTATTTAATGCTTCTAGTTATGAAGGCGTTTTAATGATCAAAGTCTGTATTTTCCATGACTTTCCAAATTAAATCCTTAAATTATTTTGGCTATTAGGCCAGAAGGAAACAGCTTACATAAAAAATGGGGTTTATTTTAGAGGGTATTACTTTTTTAGAAGTTATTGTACTTCAGGTCAGAGTCCCTTCCTTCCAATGAGTGCTGTTGCTATTTGAATGCAATGGCATTTTAAAAGAATGTGTAGCATTTTAAAGTTGTTTCGTAATGCTGTAACCATGTCCTATCAATAGCTTCTGAACTAATATCAGTTTCTTCACCTGCAGGTGATTTAGGTGTGTCTGGTTTCATTTTTAATTGCAGTGCATGGCATTTACCATTAAAATCTACATTTAGAATGAGGGGCATTTTTCACTTAGGAGACCAATTTTAATCTGCTGTAGGTGGTTCTCTTGGAACTCGTGGTAATTATGTGGTAAATGAGGAGAAGAAAAGATGGGAATTATTGCATAAACTGTTTTCTCAACTTTGCAAGACATTTCAGGAGAAGGGGAGGAAGGACTAAACCAAAAGATGTAGAATGCTTGCAATGACAACAGGATGCCCCTGGGGGGAGGGGCTTAGGAGGACATTTTAATAAAGTCTGAATACTTGTATTTACAACGTTTCCATATTGGCTGAACAAAGATGGTTTATTTTAGTAACTAGTTAGCATTTTATTACCGAATATTTAAGAAATGGAATAATACAGTATCATCACTTGAAATGAGTTTGGTCAGGCTTCTAATGTGCTGGTGACTCTGAAAGCAGGGACGGTAACAGATTTATGTTGTGTGCATGCCCACCCAGCATTCACATCTTATAAACACTCTGCAGGCACCATCCATTCCTCTATTTTTGGAAGATAACGTTTTTCATGGATTTCAGCATTGCTGTGCTTACCAATAATATGCCCTTTCGTTTGAACTATTTAATATGATCTTTAAAAAGCTATGACCATGTTTCTCTGGGACACAGCAGCCAGAGGGCTCAGCAGAACCCTAAAAGCAGGAATCCTGCCCATTTTCTAAGCTAGTGCTCACCCAGCGCTTAGAAGCCATACTCCTCTGCGCTCCTGCGTGTATTCGATGCTGGACCCTGGGAGCCAGGGGACAGGGTGCCTGCTCACTCCCACCTCCAGCGATGCCACGGTGCCCGGCCCGTGAGGCTTGTGCGGGTGGGAAAGAGCCTGGAAGGACGTCCCTCGTCTGACCTTGGCCGCACGGGTGTCCCACGGCCTACAGAGCCACCTCTGCTCCCCGGTGCTCATGCCACTGCCACGCCCTGGAGTCAGGTGTTCTCTGATTGTTCCTGTTGGACAGTGTGGAGACATCTCGGTGACAGACTCGGTGCTTCAGAAATGATCTGCTATTGCCCGGCCGGCGTGGCTCGGGGTTGAGCATCAACCTGTGAACCAGGAGGTCACGGTTAGATTCCTGGTCAGGGCACATGCCTGGGTTGCTGGCTCGATCCCCATTGGGGGGTGTGCAGGAGGCAGCCGATCCATGATTCTCTCTCATCACTGATGTCTCTCTCTCTCTCTCCCTCTCCCTTCCTCTCTGAAATCCATAACATTTTTTAAAAAAAGAATTATTTAGCTGTACCCTTGGGTGGCAGATGCTTACTGAAGAAGTGACAATCCATGGGGCTCAGGGGACCCCAAGGCTGAGGAGACTGAGTCCTCTATTCCTGAAGTGCACCTGGCTCTATCAGCTGGGACCTCGCTTCTCCGGGGCAGGGTGCCCCCACGCCGCTGTGACAGACCCTGGGGAGCCCTCGTCTGACACCATGTAGTTGCTTGCATACCCCGTGTACGCCACGCTGCTCTTTTCCTTTCGGCATGTGTGTGTGCTGTTCTTTCTCATGGAAACATCCTTCCAAGCTTGTTTTTACCTGTTAAGTATTTTTTAAGATTAGTCCAGGCATCACCTCCCCTAGGAGGTCTTTTCAAACTGAAAATTTGAGATGAACCTCCCCAGGGACACAAAAACATCCCTGCAGAACTCTGCCGCTCTTCTTATGGTAATGTTCCTACTTCTCCACGTGCCTGCTCCATTGGTGCCAGGGTACTTGTCCCAGCATTAAGAAAGGTTCAGCAATCTGGAGAAAGGCTGTGCATGGATGAAGTAGGAGTCTAAGGATGAAAGATAGTTTTGAAAGGCATTGGGGGTCATAGGAGCTTCAGCTAAAGGAGCCAAAGACTCCTTGTCTCAGGATCCCTTGCTTTTTATTAACACAATTTATCCTAAGGCAAGGTGGAGATAATACACTTCAAAGGGTAGGGTACAGAAGCATTGTTAGATTGGGGAATAGCCTACAGCTGTTCAGGTGTTTGGCCAACAGGAGGCAATACCATGCAGATTGAAATGCCCTGAGCTGTCTGGTACAGACAATCATCCTATTCAGGTTTGGGGGAAGTGCCTTTCCAGCCATTCCAACAGGTAATTACATATGTGGCTCAGCCCTTGTTGAGCTCCCAAGTTTCATCAACCTTTTGATAAAACTCTTGTAATTATGACATGCTAGAATTGGCTCCCAGCACATTGGGTACTGGTGTTCTTGACACTGAGTGTTTGTGGAATTCATTTTTAGATTTCTAGCAACTGTGGTGATGAAGGAATGGCTTTTAAGTGAATGGATGACGAAGAACCAGATAGGACATATTTTATAAATTATCAAGAAGTGTCAGATTTGACACATTTTAATAGAGGTCAGTGTTTTGAGTGCTGAAATTGTTAGATTTTTATTTTGGGGAGGGTTGAAGAGTAGAGATCGGGATAACTGAGTGAGCATGAAACGTCTGCCGTGGTGATTTCATGGATCTGAACTCAGCTGCATGTCGGCGTAGAAATGAATGGCCGCGTTCTAGGAAATGAACACCATTAATAGCTTCTGCGGGAGAGATGGCAGCCTTTACTTCATGCCATTATTAAAAAGTTAAACTTTCGCATGAAGTGCTTTGGTTCAGGATTTTCAACTCTTTAAAGTGATTTATCAGGTGGCTCCATTGGTGAGTTCTGCAAACATTTAAGGAAAGAACATTAGCAACAACACAGTTTCTTTCATAAAATAAAAGGAAGAAATGCTTCTCAACTTAGTTTAGGTCAATGTTTCCTTGGTACCAAAATGCGGCACAAGCAGTACAAGGAAACTGTAGACAGATATCGCTCATGAGCCTGGACACAAACATTAGCAAAGTATTAGCAGCTTAACACACCAAATAATAAAAAGACAGCTGTAGCTGGTGTGGCTCAGTGGATAGAGCACCAGCCTGTGGACCTAAGGGTCCCGGGTTCGATTCCTGTCAAGGGCACATACCTCAGTTGCAGGCTCCTCCCCTGGTCAAGGCTCGTGCTGTAGGCAACCAGTCGGTGTTTCTCTCTGTCTTTCCCTCGCTCCTCCACTCTCTCTAAAAATCAATGGGAAAATATCCTCAGGCAAGGATTTAAAAATCCTATATAATAAAAGGCTAATATGCAAATTGTCCCCTTGACCGGGAGTTTGACCAGGGGGTGGGGCCACACAGTCAGCCACCTGTGGCCCCTCCCCCTGGACAGCCCCGCCCCTGATTGCCCCCCATTCCCTCCCCCTGGCCTGCCTGGCCAAATTGGCCCTGATCAGGGAGGGCCAGCTGGACCCTACCTATGCACGAATTTGTGCACCAGGCCTCTAGTTAATAATAAAATAAAAAAATAAAAAAGATAACACACAATGACCAAGGGCTGACTGAACTTGGTTATTTTAGGAATGTGAGATTGGTTTACCAAATAGAAACCATTTCATTCATTTTATTAGAATTAGGGAGAAAGAAACAGGACCATCCTGACAGATGGAGAAGGAAGTCTGGACACAGTGCCAGCTTCACTTGTGAGAGTGGCGTTGAGCAGGCCACAGGGAGCCACTCAGCCGAGGAGGGCGTCTGGGGCCGTCCGCACGCAGCAGCAGCAGCCGCTCTGGTGAAGGCCTCGTCCCCCGAGTGTGGGGAGAGGAGAACGCCGACTCTTGCAGCTGCTGGCCCCCGTGCCCCTGGACGATGTACAACACAGATAGCAGACACAGGGAGCAGCAAGCGTACATCTCAAGACACGAGGCTGGAAAAGCATCTGGGCACTCAAGTGAAATCTACGTGACGGAGCGCTGACCCGGGGTGGCCGTCGGCCAGGGAGGGGACTGCCCAGGAAGAGAAATGACCATGAGGGACTGTCACCATCATGGAGATGCCTCCTATGTTGTTCGTGCTCATCATTAAGCAGGGCACACGTTAGATAAAACTCAGACATGCACTTAAAACAAGTGCATTTTATCATATGTACATGATGCCTCACATGTTTACCTTTAAAAAGTGCATGGCTTCATTGAGGTGTCGGAAATACACACATGCACATAGGGATCACTGCATGTGATTATTTCTGAAGGAGATTCCCAACTGTTTCTTCCATACGAAGGAACTGTCACCCACCACGAAAGCTTCCAGCATGGGTCTTGTCCTTAGGGTTTCACGTTTTCTAGATTGTAGTTGCAGCCTATGCAGTCTGAGAATATTCTCCCTCATCATCGAGATGAGCTCTTTATGGGAGGGTTTCTGTGCTTGTTGATTGCCTAGGACCAGACATCAAATATTCTGTTTGAATGTAAGTAGGTCTTTTACCCCAACAGACCTGACAGGCGTTGACAAAATAAATCAGTCACAGTTCTCTCCGAGTGCCCTCGGAATCTGAGATGCCATCTCTTTTAACTGTTAATGTCTGCCTGTCTTCCAACACACACACGTGCGCACATGCACACACACGCACACACCTATTCCCTCCCCCTCTCATGTAACTCCTGTTTACACCCTCTTCCAATGCAAAAGGGCCTCAAACAACCTACAGATTTCAATGTTATGGGGCACAGTCGTTTCTTCTTGATAGATACTAAGATTCATTATATAATTCCATTCTTGGTGTTATTTTTCTCACTCCTGTGTTCTATAGTATTAAATTGTTTTCATGGGTTTTCTAACTTCATTATTTACTAAGAGAAACAATATTTCCTTTTATTTGTTCTTAGTGTTTTTGTTTCATTTTGTTTTAAATATATTTTTATTGATTTCAGAGAGAGAGGGAGAGGGAGAGAGAGGGAGAGGGTGAGAGAGACAGAAACATCAATGATGAAAGAGAATCATTGATTGGCTGCCTCCTGCATGCCCCCTACTGGGGATCGAGCCCACAACCCAGGCATGTGCCCTGACAGGGAATTAAACTGTGACCTCTTGGTTCATAGGTCGACACTCAACTACTGAGCCATACCAGCTGGGCTCAATTACTTTTTTAACTTTATAATATTTGAAAATTTCCGGGAAAGTGTTTAAAAAGCCATTTGTAGAAAATCTATCCAATATGCATTTTATTAATTTTCTAAACTTTTTTTTTGAAGAAATTTGAACTCCATGAGTAATGCAGTGAACACTCACGTAACTTAGATTTTCCAGTCTGTAACCTTTACTTTATTTCCCCTTATGTTTGTATGTATGTCTGCATGTGCGTAGGCAGAATCATTTGAGAAATACTTGAGACATCATATTTCACCTCTGTATTCTTCAGCGGCGCTCTCACGGAAGAAAGGCAGATAACTATAAAGCAACACGCTCAAGACGTGTGTCACTACATGTGTTAGTGCCTATGGACATCCCACATGCATCACCACATGTGTTAGTGCCTATAGACGCCCACATGCATATTTTTGCAGTGGTTCCAAACTGTGCTTTGAATGAGCACATGCCCAGGTGTGGGCTCGATCCCCAGTGGACTGTGTGCAGGATACAGCCAATCAATGACCTTCTCTCATCATTGATGTTTCTATCTATCTCTCTCTCTTCCTCTCTGAAATATCTATCATCTATCTATCTATCTATCTATCTATCTATCTATCTATCTATCTATCATCTATCTATCTATCATCTATCTATCTATCTATCAATCATCTGTTTATCTTATCTATATCTATCATCATCTCTCTATCTTATCTATCTATCTGTCATCATCTCTATCATCTATCAATCATCTATCATCTATCTACCTATCATCTATCATCTATCTATCTTATTTATCTATCATCACCTATCGTCTATCAATCATCTATCATCTATCTACCTATCATCTATCTATCTATCATCTATCTATCTATCTATCTATCTATCTATCTATATCTATCTATCTATCTATATCTATCTATCTATCTAGCTATCATTTATCTATTTATCTATCTATCATCTATATCTATCATCATCTACCTATAAGAAAACATACAGATGGAAAGTCTACCTTGGAGATACTGTCGTGAGTAACATTTCCGTTTTCTCGTGCTGTGACAGATTCCTATACACTTAGCAGTTTAAAGCACGTCAGCTCTCACTCATGGATGGGACGCCGGCTGGCGTGGCTGCGTTCTCTGCTCAGGTCCTCACAGGGCACGTCCAGGCCCCAGTGCTGCTGGGCTCTCCTGCAGGACCTGTGGGTGCCCTGTCCTCGGTCTCACCAGGCTGCTGGCTGCATTCCACCCTTGCTCCTTGCCGTGCAACACTCAGGCCCCTGTCCTGCCAACCCTCAGCCAGGGGCCTCCTGCTCCTGCCGACCCTCAGCCAGGGGCCTCCTGCTCCTGCCGACCCTCAGCCAGGGGCCCCTCTGCTCCTGCTGACCCTCAGCCAGGGGCCTCCTGCTCCTGCCGACCCTCAGCCAGGGGCCCGCTGCTCCTGCCGTTGCCTGCGCTTCCCCACGTGGCAGTCTCTGTCTCGGTTCAGAAAAAGGCACATCCTGTTCTTTCTCATGCTTTCTCTGGGGGTTAGTGACTCCCTGTCTGCCACTCTCTCTCTCTCTCTCTCTCTCTCTCTCTCTCTCTCTCTCTCTCTCTCTCTCTCTCTCTCTTTCTTTCCTGCCTTCCTGTTGCACCAATAGGGACTCATGTGCTTACCCACCAGGCGATCCGGGATGATCTTGGTGTTCTAAGATCCACTGGTTAGTGTATGTAGTTACACCTGCAAAGTCTGTTTTGCCATGAAACTTAAAATCTAAGCATGGGCGTAACACCCGAGTTGGAGATGACTGAGGCCAGAATTCTTCCTCCCACAGTCACTTTCCAAAGGAGGTTTGTACATGATACAAAACGTTTATTTTCCCATTTCCTTTACCAACAACAAACAGGCGTAGAGCAATTTCAGTGAGTAAAGGAGTATAATCAATGCATATGTACATTTTATTTATTGCAAATCTTAATATTGTATATCATTAATTGATCTTTTCCAGAAATCTTTTAAATTAATATAAAAATGTTTTTTATAGAAATTAGGCTAATGGATTCATTCCAAGGCATACACAGAAATACTAAGGAGTGCGTTAAATCCAAAATTACAATATTATAATCTACCGCACCAGAGTCAAATACAGGTCCCCTCATTTCTTACTAATCAAATCCAGTGAAAAGAAAAGTACAAATGAAAAAATGAACACTTCTTCAATATCTAAGATGAAAAATTATAACCATACACTACTAATTTTAATTTTGTTGCAAAACAATGAAACACTGTGATAAAACGATTGTGTGGTAATGTATTGCAGCAGTTGTATGAATGTTTTTTCATGATCAGCAGAAATTCAAAATTTTCAAATTGTATGCTATTGTGTCCCGCAGATTAGCATAAAACTTAATTTGTGCTAATTAGCCTGAGGCAAAGGAGAGAAATTAACTTGACACATCGATTTTGCATTTAGAGTAGTCTTACAATGTGCATGTGCTGGAGGAGTTTATTCCTGATTCTCTTTACATCTGTATCAGAATTTACTTCTTGGGGTATTTTGACTGGAAGAAAGAACTTGTTTTCAAAGGGCTTTGCAGGGCAAGTCGAATTGCAGGAAGCAGGCCATCCAGAAAGTGGTTCCAGGAAATGCATGGAACTTAGACTTTGTCAGCTGCATGTAAGTTTCGGTTTTGATCCTAATGATGATGCATTTAACTTTCAAAAGTTTATAACACTGAAGGTCTAGGAAGGCAGTTAATTCAAAGTAAGATAATTCAAAATCTTTTGTGAAATATGCTTACCTTAAAATGCATAGTTTGAGGTAGGAAATCTAGGAATATGGCTATAATTTGAATTACAGCACTGCATATTATATTTTCTTTTTAAAACATTTTTTTTGTTGTTGATTTTAGAGAGAGGAAGGAAGAGGGATAGAGAGACAGAAACATCGATGAGAGAGAAACATTGACCATCTGCCTCCTCATGCCCCCTACTGGGGTTCGAGCTCACAACCCGGGCCTGTGCCCTGACCAGGAATTGAACCATGACCTCCTAGTTCATGGGTTGATGCTCTAACACTGAGACACACCTGCAGGGCTGTATACTCTATTTCCAAGAAATGCAGCATTTTAATTCTATCTCATTAATTTATTTTGTATTATTCATCAACTAGAGGCCCGATGCATGAAAATTCATGTAAGAGTAGGCCTTCCTTCCCCCGGCTGCCAGTACCAGCTTCCCTCTGGCACCCAAGGCCCAGGCTTCCCTCCTCTGGCCGCCTGAAGGCACCCAGGACCCAGACTGGCTTCCCTCTGGCCCCGGCTTCGTCAGGAAGGACGTTGGCATGATGCCTGGAAGATGTCTGGTCTAATTAGCATATTACCCTTTTATTATTATAGATTAGTATCATCTTTAGTTGTTAAACAAATACTCTATTTTTTGTCACTTCAAGATTGAGAAATATAGTACTAATGTTCGTTAACATTATTTCTTTAACTCAATGAACATTCAGCATTTGTGAACACCAGTGACTATTTTTTAGGTCTCCATTCTTCCTTTGACCCAATTAGCTAGTGTAAGATTTCATGTTAGGGAAAGCTTATCCCCCACATCATGTGATAGAATGACTTATCTCATCACCCACATCATGTGATGGAATGACTTATCTCATCACCCACATCATGTGATAGAATGACTTATCTCATCCTCACATCATGTGATAGAATGACTTATCTCATGACCCACATCATGTGATAGAATGACTTATCTCATCCCCACATCATGTGATAGAATGACTTACCACCCACATCATGTGATAGAATGACTTACCTCATGACCCACATCATGTGATAGAATGACTTATCTCATCACCCACATCATGTGATAGAATGACTTATCTTGTGACCCACATCATGTGATAGAATGACTTATCT
Organism: Ia io; assembly: GCA_025583905.1. NCBI lineage: Eukaryota > Metazoa > Chordata > Mammalia > Chiroptera > Vespertilionidae > Ia > Ia io. The sequence continues at coordinate 753,912 of JAJQQW010000014.1, forward strand.
CATCCCCCACATAATGTGATAGAATGACTTATCTCATCCCCACAGCATGTGATAGAATGACTTATCTTGTGACCCACAGCATGTGATAGAATGACTTATCTCATGACCCACATCATGTGATAGAATGACTTATCTCATCCCCACATCATGTGATAGAATGACTTGTCTCATCCCCACATCATGTGATAGAATGACTTGTCTCATCTGAGATTGTGTTTGACAATCTGGTATGTGCAGTTGCTGTCCTGGGACACAGGCTAGCAGAAAGCTGTGGAGGAGCATTCCCTGCCAGGAGGGTTGCCTCAGGCAGAGCGCCTGCAAACATTCCTGCAGGAAGTAGAGGAGGAGAAGCCACTCAAGAGTTAAACTCAACAGTTTACTTGAGTTGGATCACTTCTTTATTTGGTTTTAAAATGGAAGGGAAGCCAGTTAGCAGATCCATATAAATTTCAGCATTTTCTTATGTGCTACTACTAGCATGTCGATACATAAGTCACATATCAGAGAATTCTTGTGAGGATTAAGTGAAATATTTTAATGTGAAAATTCTTTAACATTTCTAAAGCGTCATTGTATAATTTATCTGACCAAAATATAAAACACATAGATTTTTCAAGTTATTTAAAATAATCTTTAAAAACATCAAAGATCAAGCATTCCTAAAATCAGGACTCATTGGCAGTGTGGTCTTTGGAAACGTGTACTAATTTTTAGTGTTATCTCGTTCAAAAAATTTTAAAAAGGTATAAGAATCCACTTTGGAAATAAATGGGTTGGGGTTATCTCAGATGTAAATTAAAGATTAATTAAAATATCTATGAGAGCCCATAAAAATGCAAAGATATCATTTTCTATCTGTTTATAATAAATTATTGTGTAAACAGAATCCAATGACATTTTGTTTTATTACATTACATTTAAATAGAACATCGACCATTAGTTGATTATATAATTGAAATAACATTATTACTTTCTCCACCCAACACTTTTCATTAGAAAACCTGATTTCCTTCTTTTTTACATGAAAGCTTGGCAGAAATTTAGTTTCTAGAAGCAGCAGGAGCCGCCCTGAACATTTGGGGAATCACACAATATGCTATCTTGAGTCCTTGGGAAAAGGAGAAATCTCTTTTCAAGAGCTGTTTGGAAAGTCTGCTGTTTGATGGCGGTGATCACGGTTGCCCGAGATCAAAGGTCAAGTGAGCTTCCTGGTTGAAGTTGTCTGTGTTTAAAATAGCTAGAAAGCAAGGCGTCTATACTCAGAGAGGACATAGTATGTCAATAGGAATCATTAATGTAATTTTTTAATTTAACTCCTCATCCTTGCAATTAGCATCGCCCTAGAAGATGACCTGGGGATCCGATTATGGAATTAGTCATTGAGGTGTCTTTCCTGGTGGGCTGGGTGTCTCAGGCACACCAAATACCCCCCACCCCCACCCCCCGGTGCAGTATTTTTCTGGAAATGCAGTCACGAGGGGTTAGGTCTTTGTTGACGAGGTGCCACGCGTCACTTCAGACAAATGGAGCTCTTTCACATCGTGTGAATGTCGGTGATGTCTCCTCCCTCTCTCGATCGTGGGTTCTGAAAGGGCAGACACCGTTTCAAATCACACTCTCTCTTAGTAGCTCTAGTTGCTTAGACAAATACTGCATTTTTTTCTGAGCTTCAGTTTTCCCTCCAATGGGGTGAGATTGATAATGCATATTTTTGATAATATATATTTCTTAAGGTAAACCATGCAAGGTATGACTGAGAAAAATTGTAATAATTGCTGATTTCCTTGTTTGCCACCATTCTCCTGTATGAATGTCGATCAGCACTGAAACATTGAACATGGCCCGTGAGGAGTCGCAAAGTAACGGAATACAGCGCTCACACGTAAATGAAGGGGTTCCTTCGAGCTTTGACAACTCATAATACTCACTGCCTAGATCTCGTGTCTGCGATCACTCTGGTGACTGAGCTACTAACCCGAGTTTCCTGGGTCAGAGGGTACTACACCGAGTTTCCTGGGCCAGAGGGTACGTGAAAGGAAATGCCCACGGTCCTTGTGGAGCGGAAACCAGATACAGTGAGTCACTCTGAATTACATGGTTGCGCACACACCCAGCTTTCCAATAACGACGGGCATTTCCCGAGCAAGTGGGGGGTAGGAGGCAGCATTGCATGTACGTTACCGTGCAGTGCGCACTCGGGGGCAGGAGCTGCTCCAGATGCAGGAACTGTCTGTTTGGAACTCTCAGAGGTGCTGTGGAGAACATTCCAGAATTCATTGCAATCCCACTGATGCTGCATGTTATGTTGACTGATGTCTTGGCTCCCTCTGCTTGTGCAGTATTTCCCAGGCAGGGGAACGTAAGGTATTGTGTCTGTAATGGGTGGAATAAATGCCTCCCATTCTCTAAAGAGGCTGTTTATGGAAATGAGTGTTAAATGAACGTCTCCGTAGGCTGACACAGGAGAACACAGAACACCTGGGAGGGTGCGGGATCGGTAGTTGTAAAGATAAATACAAGGCTCCTTTTGTGAAAAGCTTGCTTGTTGCATGTCTTTCATGTCCTAGGGCCATGGTCGGCAAACTCATTAGTCAGCAGAGCCAAATATCAACAGTACAACGATTGAAATTTCTTTTGAGAGACAAATTTTTTATTTTATTTTATTTTACTTTTTATTTATTTTTTAAAAATATTTTTTAATTACTTTATTGATTAAGGTATCACATATTTGTCTTCAACCCCGCCCCCCATTCCCATCCCAAACCCCTCCACACGCATGCCCCCACCCCCCTGAGCCTAACCAGTGATCATGGAGAGACAAATTTTTTAAACTTAAACTTCTTCTAACGCCACTTCTTCAACATAGACTCGCCCAGGCCGTGGTATTTTGTGGAAGAGCCACACTCAAGGGGCCAAAGAGCCGCATGTGGCTCGTGAGCCGCAGTTTTCCAACCACGGTCCTAGGGTGCTAACAGACTCAGAGCAGAAAACTACATCTGCGTATGAGGAGCTGGGGATGAATCAAATAATGGCTGCAGATTCAGGTAGAGAGACTAGAGAGATGGCTCATCAATCAGCAACTGAGAGGGAGGGAGGCAGAGAGGGAGAGAGGGAGGGAAGGAGGGAGGAGGGAGGGAGGGAGGGAGGTTAAGGGGGAAGGGATGAAAAGGAAGCAAAGGAGAAAAATCAGAACCAATTTAATCCTCATGTTTGTACATCCTCCCAAATAAGAAAGGCATTGGCATTGCTTGTGTTTAGAATTCAAATGCATTTGATAACCCAAGTTTATTAACCTCTCTGGCCCTTCCCAATGTTTAGAATCTCAGTGGCTCCATTGGCTTTGTCTTTAATTCGGACCTTTATCACAAATCCGTGTACATGCTTACTCACTCCTGATTCTTGGCTTTGCTTAAACCGGATTCAACTGTGATGAGGCCTGTACGAAAGAATATTGTCGGTGAAAGCAGCTGGTTTTCTCGGCCTGGGAGGTGTGGCCGGACCCTGCTCCCTGATAGACTGCAGGGCAGCGGGAACGATGCGACGATAAGTATTGATTTCTTTTGTGCATGGAACTCATTTGGCTGCAGCCTGTGAATTGCCTTCATGAGCTGACAATCCATTAAGGATTACTTGGTGTGTCTCTTCCTTCATTATTGCTTCTTTATGGCTTTATGCTTTGCTACCTGCAAAATAGATTGCCAAAGAAAAATGAGTACAGGAAAACTTAGCGGTAGCACCACCATTGGGAGGGAAATAAATGGCTTTATTGGGTAAAACGGAATCTCCGCCACTACCTCCAAGGACAGGCTGCAAAGAAAATAACTTAAAAGGACTGTATTGAACCATCTCAGAAAAATCGGTAGGAGAATGGTTTGAACTCTCTTCTAGAATCAATAATTTTACTTTGACATATTACTTAAAACAACACAAAATGTCTTACCTGCTGTTGACATTGTTGTAGTTTTATTCAGATCTGAGATTTTATGTGTAAATGCTAATGAGACAAGTTTAGTTTTAACTCCCACTATCTTAAACATTTTTGTTATAAGTGTGAAGATTTAACATATTTTTATTATTGTTTGTGGTTATTCCCTTAATTTCTTTATATTGTTGCATCTCAGAGCAATGGTTTAAAGATAAAAATGTAGTAAATATTACATTGTCGAATTTTAAGATTTTCATGCCCTTATTACTCTTTGTTTTATTACTGACTTTAGAGAGAGGAAGGGAGAGAGAGAAAGAAACAACAATGAGAGAGAATCATGGATTGGCTGCCTCCTGTTCGCCCCCCATTGGGAATCGAACCTGCAACCTGGGCATGTGCCCTGACTGGGAATCGAACTGTGACCTCCTGATTCATAAGTTGATGCTCAACCACTGAGCCACACCAGCTGGGCCTCAATAAATAATAATTCTATTAGATAAACTATCCTATAATTTTTCTTTACTATAGCAAAGACAAGTTCATTTCATCTGTCATGTTGTCATTTCTCACATCGTGTGAGTCATCTCTGTCTTCGCTGATATCTAATCGGGCCTCATCACTGTCCTGTGCTCCGGATAACATCCTGTACTCATCGGCTTGGGTGGCATGTGGGATTATTTTCCTTGGTAACCTTTCATCGACTGCCAGGAATGTCTGTTAGCGTGATCGCCTCTTCCTTACTGAGTTAGCTGTTCTTGAAGCATGAGTCTGGCCAGATGTAACCGTACCCGGGCAGATGGCTCTCAAGTGGTTTTTTTGATAAGGAAGCAGCTTCCTCTGCAGACGTGGCTGTGCCACACAACGGATGCTTTGTGAGCTTGTTCAGGATGCTGGTTAGTCCTGTAAAGGTATAAAAAATGAACGTAAACACTGATATGTGAGAATAAGGAACCTGCATTTCTATGCGAATTCTGCATTTCCTGAAAGCGTGGGTACATCCTATGGGTAGGGAACTGGGCTTGTGTGAAGGAATAGAATATGGCTAAAAACTATGCTATTAGTCACTTGTGAGAAAATTGAAATTGTAAAACTAAACTTATTTTGTGGCAGGATGAATGAAACTGCATCTGATTTTACTGGGGACCTTTGCTCATGGCCTATAAAGTCTACAGCCCATTGTACACATGAAGTCTGTCATTGCTTTTATTAGGGACTATTGTGTATTTGCATGATGAGGTAAATGGTTAGTGCATAAATTGCTGGAAGTTGTTGAGGGTCAATACCTCGCTGTGTCTAATTTGTTATCATTTTTAAAGACTTGTGGAGAGTCAGGTCAGGAGAGCAGGTGTGGCAACAGTGAATGTTGAAAGATGTCAATATATTGTAATCTTCGAGGAAAGGAAAATAAATATTGTGATTCAAAGTTGTTTTTTTTTTTTTTAAAGGAATTAATACAAGGACTGAAGCCCTCTACTTTGTGTGTAAGGTATAATTGTAAAATTCAATATATGAGAGATTACCGGGGACTGGGCGAAGTGGGAAGTGCTTAATGGTTAAGAGTTTCTGCTATTAGCCAATATAAAACAGTTTTGAAAATAGAGAGTAGTGGTGATTTTATAACATTGTGAATGTAATTAATACCACTGAACTGTATACGTAAAAATAGTTAACATGGTATATTTTAATGTCATGCATACTTTACCACAATAACAAATATTCAGACAGACATACCAAATGTGAAGACAGCTTTATGACTATATATCCAATAAGCATAAATTCAATAAATGTAAAATATCCTATATAATAAAAGGGTAATATGCAAATCAACCGGACAGCCAAACAACCAGTTGCTATGATGCGCACTGACCACCAGGGGGCAGACACTCAACACAGGAGCTGCCCCCAGCCTGCAGACCCCAATTGGGGCCTGCCGACCAACCTTTCGGTCCCTTCCCCCGGCCAGCAGACTCCCATCGCCCGATGGCGAATGGGGAACCGGGGGTAGGTGGTGGCAGACGTGGGCAGTGCCAGGCCAAGGCCCCCACCCCACCAGTCGCCCCACACACAGAGGGCAAATGGTGGTGGTGGGGGGCGGAGCCAGTGAGCAGGCGGGAATGGCCAACCTCTCAGTCCCTCCCCGGCCGGCCGACTCCGATCGCCCAATGTGAATGGGGAACCGGGGATGGGTGGCGGCAGGGGGTGGAGCTGGCTACCAGCAGCTGGGAAGATGGCCCTGATCCCAGGCCAGGCCTAGGGACCGTACCCATGCACGAATTTCGTGCGCCGGGCCTCTAGTTTTAGTATAATAGTAGGATGAATCATGTACTTACTCTTCTCTGTCCAGGATGCTGGGCAGGGTTTATAGGTAAAGATTATGTGCCGATGGAATAATCCTGTGTCTGTCTGTCTGTCTCTCTGTTTCTCAGTCTCCCCCACAGTAAATTCAAAATGTGTTTTAATATCTGGTATATTTTTCAAAACATGATTTTTAAGATACTAAATTCGTCCCAGGCAGACTTTCTCCTAACCCACCAGCAAAACTCAAGCTGGAAGCTAGGATTACTTTGCTTTCTCATTTATTTCAGTATTTTAATTTTTTTATATAATTCCATGCTTTGAATTTTCTTAAATACATAATGCTTCAAAACTGTTTTTAATGCTTACTTGCCTAGGGGTATAAAACTGTTTTTGTTCTCTGGAAAAACTCATTTTAATGGATAACACATCATGAAAAATTAAATAATGATCCTTCTTGTGCAAAAAGGAACATTTAAAAAAGTTAACAGTAAAACACACTTAGTGATACTTTTTAACCTATTTTTAGAAATCTCAACTTGAAGTGCACTACATGCCTACCTATTCTAAGGAAAAGGAGAGAAATGGAGTATAGACCAAAGTGTATATCTGACACCATTAAGACCGTTCTAATTTTTATGAACAAGATCTAGATCTTTATCCCAATAACCAACACATGCATGGAGTTTGTTGGTTCTGTCGCATAACAATTACTGGCATTACATGAACACGGTGTCCCCAAGGCACATGGGAAACAGCCTCCAGCAGGGGCGGGCCCTCCTGTCCGCTGTGAGCTGGCTGCTGCTTTATCCCGTTAACTCCTAGGAAGTCAGGGCAGCTCTCACTTCAAAGTCCTTACGCCCTGACTGAGACCCAAATGTGACGCCCCGTTCATTGCATTCCAGGTGCCTTGTTTTCACATGACATTCCGCTGAATGTTCATTCGCACAGTGACATAAAATGAACTTGGAATTGGCATGTGGTACTCACGTGTCAGTCCTACCCTTGAAGGATGTCCTTGGGAATGCCTACAGTCTCTGAGTCACTTCACCTCATTGAGAGCAGATCGCCTGGTTCTAAATTAAAGGTGGTTTGGAAAGGTGCGTATTAGATGTGACTTCCTCGAAAAAGGCCATCGAAATATATGCCTACTACAGGTGTTATGTTCAACTAAAGGTATCTTTGTCTAGAAAAACTGGATACAAATATATTTTAGGAGGCAAAGCTGACAAATAGCAGTTGTTCAATACGTTGTCATACCCATTGACTGGTGTGTGTGTGTGTGTGTGTGTGTGTGTGTGTGTGTATGTATATGTGTGTGTATGTGTGAGTATGTGGTGTGTGGTGTGTGTATGTATGTGTGTGTGTGTGTGTGTGCGTGGTGTGTGTGTATGGTGTGTGTACGTATGCATGTATATGTGAGCATGTGTGTATGTAAATGTGTGTGGTGTGTGTATGTATGTGTGTGCAAGTGTGTGTGCATGTGTGTGGTATGTATATGTGTATGTGTTGTGTGTATATATGTGTGTGTTGTGTGTGTGTATATATATATGTGTGTGTGTGTGTGCATATGTGTGTGAGGGTGGTATGTGTGTGTGTGTGTGTTTGTATGTGTGCGTGAGTGGTGTGTGTGTATGTGTGTGTATATGTATATGTGATTGTGTGTGGTATGTGTATGTACATGTGTGTGTGTGAATCCAGGGTCCAGCAGTTGATGGCAGCGAGACCTCATACACCCTGACCCAGCCGGCATTTGTATGGGAACCCTAACTCTTCCCTGCTGGGTGAGTGTGCCCCACTTAGGACCTGCACCCGTGCTGAATGCATTCCAGTCCCGCCTGGGGTTCCAGGAGAGTGAGCTCACAGATGTGAATTCACTGCCAACCGCCCTGTGGTCTGTGTGGTTTCACCGTGAGCACAGACATGACGCATGGAGATAACTCAGAGCAGACCATCAGATGGAGCGGCGTCCTCCTGCCGGGATGCTGGGCGCGGTCATTTCTGACCCCCCCCCCATCCCCCCCCCCCCCCCCCGGCTCTGCGGCACCTCGGGATTTGTGAGTAAAACCACAGATGCTTCCAATGGCTCCCAGTCGAGGCTGAGTTTCTACAGCTTCTAGAAAGCTGAGGATGCTGGTACATAGATATGACTTTTTATTGATTTTCCCATAAGTGTGTTTAATTATTCAGTGAAGGACCCATTTAACAAGCCCATCTATTTTTAACCAATTAGGTTCACATTAAAGATTTACCAACACCATCCTAATAATAGGACGTTCTGTGGCTTTTGGCCAGCAAGTACCCATCCTGAGATTCTGTGTCATATTGTGGATATAAAAATCCCAAGTAAGTGTGCTGGAGATAAATAATAAAGCATACACATACCTGTCTTATAATTACCTTATAAAGGATGAATTATTTACTTATTGAGGTATTGTAAAAATGTATGCCTTTCTGACGTCCATATTAATATTCATAAATGAAAATATTCCAATGGGAGTAGAAGTCTTCTGATGTGATATAACATGTCTTTTAAAAAGCATGATCATAAAAGATTAATAGAGAAAGTACAATTATAATTCACTGTGGAATCAGAACACATATATTATTTCTGCTTCTCTGGCAAATGTGTTTACTAAAATGTAGGTTTCCTCACATTATTATATTTCTTTTATTGCCAGTGGAAAATCTAGGTTTAAAATAATTTATTAGAATAAGGCATTCTCAACTATTTTTTTAAAAGGTCATAGAATTTATGGTTTGGAGGGTCTTTGAAAACCATATATTATTTATATTTATACACACATATTATGTATAAATAAGTGAATGCCCATAATGGCTTTTCCAAGGTAATTTAATGTTAATAATATGACAGCTACCTTTCACATCTTTTGTCTCTTAGTCCAGAGGTATTCCTACTTATATTGTGTTTATAACCCCACGCTCATAATTTATCTGTGGGTTATGTTGCACTCATAAGCTGTTTTCTCTGAAACCTGGTTTCACAATAATTATTCATACAATCGGGGTTTGCTACAATAGACTCCTGTTATTTACCTATATTCCCAGGAGGAAAACTCAACTTGAATTGCTTCATATTGACCTCCAGTGGGTTTGTGCCTTAGCTCTGACATATATTTAATTTTAAATATACCTAAAAAAAGCAATAGTTTCCATCTATGCCTGTACATTGCCTTTTTCCTTCTTTTTAAAATACTTTTATTGATTTCAGAGAGGAAAGGAGAGGGAGAGAGAGAGATAGAAACATCAATGATGAGAGAGGAACATCAACCGGCTGCCTCCTGCACCCCCCACACTGGGGGTCGAACCCACAATCTGAGCATGTGCCCTTACCGGAAATCGAACCGTGACCTCCTGGTTCATAAGTCGATGCTCACCCACTGAGCCACACTGGCCGGGTTTATTACTAGACATAACAGAAATTGCAAAGATATGGTAGATTCTGAGGTTGTTGACTGAGCAACTCAGGTCTGTCACGTATGACCCCAGTTTATCTGTCGTGGTTGGCAACATTGTTTGCTGGTAATAAAGATGTCTGGAGAAGTTCAGTGTGTCACATTCAGACCCAATAATGTCCACAAATAAAGAGAAAAATAGGTGTTCTTATGACTTCCTCACAAAAGATAAGAATGTTTTTGTAGAAGCCATTAAGCTGACTGGGAGTCAGATCTGCTAGATTGGAGTTGGCTCGAGTTAAATTCTCATCCCAATCAGGAGCAAGGAGGATGAGCGGAACCCACTGTGCCCGCCATTGGGACTGGACAGAGGTTCACTTTCCATGAAACACATGATCATGTGCATGTGGGTGGCCCCTGGACACAGTTGGGAAGAGGAATGGGTGATGATTGAGCAAATAGCTGTGTCCACTCCACAGTGCTCACCACAGGGAGTTGCATTTGTAATCAGCAATCTGCATGGCAACGAGATCAGACAAAGCAACACTAATCGGAGTTGGAATAAAGTCTTCAAAATACCGTTCTAGGCTATCCTGCCCACACGCCCCGGCCCTCTCCACCTTTGCTGGGATCAGCTTGCACAGAACAGAGCAGGTCCCTGCTGGTGCTCATGTGAGTGCTTTCAGCGAGTTAGGAGTTCGGCATCATGATGCTAATGACGCCTTGATTAGAGAGGGAAGTGATGGCTGAATCCAAGTACCAGAGGACCACAGGGAACTGGCCCAGAGGAGACCAAAGCTGTGCAGACTCCGTGGTTCCAAGTCAGGACAACCAGGAATGCGTCCTGGAAGCCAAGTGACTGTGGCCGTGATCACGCTACAGAGCCATACCCCTAAGCAGACCGAGGAGAGCGACTGAGACAGGAAACAGAGAGTTACAAACAGAGGCAGTGGCTCTTCCATGGATTCCTATTTACATCTGAATGTACAGCTGTGTAGAGACATACTTTTTAAATGTATTTTATTGATTTTTTACAGAGAGGAAGGGATAGAGATAGTTAGAAACATCCATGAGAGAGAAACATCGATCAGCTGCCTCCTGAACACCCCCCACTGGGGATGTGCCTGCAACCAAGGTACATGCCCTTGACCGGAATCGAACCTGGGACCCTTGAGTCTGCAGGCCGACGCTCTATCCATTGAGCCACACCGATTAGGGCACATACTTTTGTTAAAAGGAACTTTTTAGAGTAATTTGGCTCTTCCCCTTCTCCAGCCAGATTCATAAGCACATTGGTACCTTCCAGCTCCGTGGGCACTGGGTGAATCTCTGGGGTTTTAATCATGGGGCGTAGGTCATACTGTGCGTCTCCGAGTATCCTGTTGATTCCTTTGCTTTCCTGCGGCCCCCATGTGACCAGGAGCGATGAGCGATGAGCCTGCCACATAAACACGATGGTGTGGAGTGACAGCTTATTTTTTCTTTTATGTTCACGGAGAATTTACCACAGAAGCCATTTTAATGGAAAAAGTCTGTTTACTATTAGAGTCTGAGTGTCACATATATATTTTCTCAGAACACAACCACTGTGGATAAAACGTGGTTTTTTTTTTACTGTTTTGTTTACTGTGGAGAACCTGGCTGGTGTGCGTGGGATGTGTGCATGTTAATGTCTAATTTCAACAAACAACCACAAATGACGCATTGCTGAAAACTGTTACATAAAATATTTATATTACGCATACACATGGCAGCACAGTTGAAAGTCGTTAGAATTAAAATCTCATTGCATGAGATATATTGACAGAAGGATCATTTGCAAATAGGAGCTGTGTTAAGTTGAATGTATGGTACAATCTGGAGAGTTCAGGTGTGCATTTAACTTATGAAAGGAAATGACACTTTTTTGTTTTGTTAATCCTCATCCGAGGATATTTTTCCCATTAATATTTAGAAACAGTGTAAGGGAGGGAGAGAGAGGGGGGGGGGGCGCAAGGAGGGAGAGAGAGAGAGAGAGAGAGAGAGAGAGAGAGAGAGAGAGAAACATCCATGTGAGAGAGACACATGGATTGGTTGCCTCCCACACGAGCCCTGACCAGGGCAGGGGATTGAACCTGCAGTCCAGGTACATGGCCTGGAACAGAAACTGAACCCACAACCCTTTGGCCAGGACAGAAATGCCCCGTTTAAAACAATGTCTGCATGTAATCCAGAATAATGCTCTTTGAAGATAAAGTGGTTGATTCTCAATAAAGTAAGATAATCACCATGATGAAACTCAGAAGCACATGCAAATCTCGAAAGTCACAGAATTTTTATTATAAACTACTTTATTTCAAAGATGTGATAAGTATGAAGTATGATTCCCCACATTCAAGATCTTAAAGAGAGATATAGGGGTGGCATCTCCAAGTTTAATGCATTTAGAATAAGATCCTGGCTGGTAAGTGGATCTGAAATAATTCTTGGGGTTTTGAGGAAAAAGGAGAACACACAAGAGTTTCACGAAGGCTTCATGAGGGTAGCAGTGAGTTATTGAAGGGCAGGCGATGTTTCCAAAGGAGAGAGAGAAAGGAGGGCCAGGAGAGGGTACAGGCACACAGAGTGTGTTGAAAAGATGCTCAGAATAATAGTTGAGGTTAAGTTCGTGTGGAAAGCTATTGGAAAAGTAAATCATAAGAGCAGAGAGTCCTCAGTTTGGGAAACCCTTGGAATTAAAGCGTTAAAGAGTTTGAACTTGTATGCATCACCCATGGACACTGACAATAGGATGGTGAAGGCCTGGGGCTAATGGGGGGCAGGGGCTAGAAGGGGTCAAAGGGGGAAGAAGGGGGTATATTTGTAATACTTTCAACAAAAAATATTTTTTTAAAAAGTTAAGGAGTTTGGACTTTTATTAATAAAGTGTTTTTGAAGAGAGAATGAAAAGCCCAAATCTCATATCTTAGCCTGGGTTGCTGAGAAAAGACAGCCTGAGGCACAAACATTCACCCTATTATTTTCCGGGAGAGTCCATTGGAAGGAACAGAAGGGGGACACAGGGCTATGGTTGTGAGGCGGGAGGCAGGGGAAGGGCTGAATGGGTTGATGGGTGCTGAGGGGTGACTACGCTGGGTCTGGGCTAGGCCTCTGCAGCCTGTTGATTTCCTGGCTGTTTGATTGTGACTGAGATCGCCCTTCTCTCCAGGAGCCATCTCTCCTGCAGGTCTAGGGTCACTGTGGCCAGCCTGTCCTCCATATCCTCCACTCGCTTTATATGCGTCTCCTCTCCTGTGTGCTTGCTGGAGCTAACTTAGATGTTGTTTTCTGCCACTTATGCTTAATGGATACAGGATCACCCCATCCTGTGTCCCACAACTTTGTAGGAATGGTACTTGATGAGCAGTCTCCTCTCAGTATGACCCTCCGTCTCCTCTGTGCATGAGAGTGGGCTGTGTACACGTGGTGCCATTACATTCCTAGCTTCGATTATGTCATCAAAATACTTCAGTGATGAAAACGATCGCTTTTGATCTATAGATCGCTAACTTTAATGTTACAAATACCTCCGTACAGATAATTAAGGCGAAATTCTGTTTTACCTTTTCTAAATGTGATCATCAATTTAACATTGAAATGATACTCTACAAAAATAATTTTGTCCCTAAAGAGGTTTCATCAGAGTACAAAACTTTGTCATTGAGAGAGGCCACCAAATAGTTTTAAAAATGTTCATAACCTTTGCCTTATAGGGGAGTGTCGGCTACACTTAATGGGAAGCAGCCATTCCAAGCTGCCCGAGTTCACCAGGCGATAAAGTAATCATCCAGCTTAAGAACGTATGACTGTGAAGGCACCATCTGCCGTGAACAGCAGCTAGGGGCTGGATTGGTTTCGCTGCGAGTTTTTAGAAAAAGTATAAAATAACACAGATCATGTGTCAGGTACTGGACAATTGTAACGTGACCGTAAAGCCCAGGAGGTAAAGTAGGAACATTGGCACATTAAAGAATATCTCTTCTTTGTAAATAGAAGCTCATTCTACAACTATGTGTGAGGAAATCATACATTTAAGTGGCAAAGGTCTACATAAAAGGCATTTGTAAAAAGCGCATTTTCTGACGCATATCAGACACTGAGCAACATGCCCACGTAGTTCACTGTGGCTGGCATTTGAGGATGCTCTCCACATGGAGAGAAGGCATTTACTTGTCAGAAGGATTATCTTGAGGTGGTGATTTTTTAAGAAACAGCAAATGCAGGAGAAGCTCTGAAAACCCAGTGGGTGTTTCCCTTTTGTAAGAGAAATTTGCATTTACTACAAAGAAAATCTCCATTTGCGAGGGGGGCTCCCCTTCTGGACAGGAAGAGGAGAATGTGTAAATGTCTAGAAACTCTCTATCAATGGAGAAGACTTGGGCTTAAACCAGTGGCTTAGCATCAACCTATGAACCAGGCGGTCATGGTTCAATTCCTGGTCAGGGCACAGGCCTGGGTTGTGGGCTCGATTCCCAGTAGGAGGCATGCAGGAGGCAGCTGATCAATTATTCTCTCATCATTGATGTTTCTATCCCTCTCTCCCTTTCCCTTCCTCTCTAAAATCAATAAAAAATTATTTTTAAAAATAAAGTAAATCAGCATAACAACCATAGTTTTGTTTACATAGTTGCAGTTCACATATTACTTTCCTGATACCTCCCATGACTGGCCCTCATTCCCCCACAGAATCTCTGTCCTCACCTGGAGGTGGTATTTAAGGCGATGGCTTGGGTCATTCCAGGGAGTATGCAGGAGGTATACCTGTGGATAAACTTCTGTGTGTGTGTTTTCCTGTTAATCTGCCTTTTATTACGCCTGGTGGGGGACTTAAAAGGGTTAGGAAAAATTATATTTCCTCTCCTACAGATCAAATAATTATTTTGTAGCTCAATATTATCCTAAAATGATTAAAAATAAAACTTTTCTATAAAGAAGTTAAAACAGGTATACTTTGATTAAAAATGCTTTTCATTTTACATAGATCATAAAAGTTAATTTTATGGCATAAGAAAAAAACACTTCATTTTACACAGATGATAAAAGCTAATTTAGGCATAATATATTGACAAATATTGATACTAATTTTTGTGTAGGGAGATGAGTTTCATTAGTTTATTGACATACCAGTAATATACCTCTCAACATTAAGCTTTAGTATTTTCATGTGAAATTCTGAAATCCCTGATACACTATAATGAGGATACATCTTTAAGTAAGCTATTTACTTCACATACACCTTACTCACTGCTCTCAGTTCACTATTGCTCTGTTAAATGGACACTTTGATCACTATGGAAACTGCCTCCCGTGCATGTAAGGGGCAGCATTCTGCAGTACATTGCAAAATGCAAGATTAGCAATAATGCGGGTAGTGTGTCCAAGCAAGGTTGGCTCATAATGGTCTAGAAATCGTCAATAATCAAAACAAAATTATTTGCTTTTCTTTTCTTTTTTTTTCCAAAAATTTTAAGTGACAGATTAGAGGGATGGAAGGGTATCATGGTTAAAGTCTCTTATTCAGCAAAGACTATCATTGGCACGCTTTTGAAAATGAACGTAAGTCATTGCGTAGTATTGATGCCAACACATCCGGTTGGGGCCGAGTTTCTTATGTGCAAAGTCAAAAAATGAGTTTGTGGACAAAAACGCTTAGTGGACTCAATGTTTATTGAGAGACTAGAGGCCTGGTGCACGAAATTCGTGCACTGGGGAAGTATCCCTCAGCCCAGCCTGCACCCTCTCCAATCTGGGACCCCTCGGGGGATTGGGCCTAAATGGGCAGCTGGACATCCCTCTCACTATCTGGGACTACTGGCTCCCAACTGCTTGCCTGCCTGCCTGCCTGCCTGATTGCCCCCAACCACTCTGCCTGCCATCCTGATTGCCCCTAACCACTCCCCTGCCAGCCTGATCAACACCTAACTGCTCCCCTACTGGCCATCTTGTGGCAGCCATCTTGTAACCACATGGGAGCAGCCATCTTGTGACCACATGGAGGTGGCCATCTTGTGCAAGGGCATGATGGTCAATTTGTATATTACCTCTTTATTATATAGGATAGAGGGACTCCCTGCAGTGGGGAGAGCACGGAGGGGGCGTTATCGAGTTGCTGGCTATGTCTCAGGTGCCAATGCCCCCACCACCCCTTAGCCCGTCCTGGGCCCCGGGAGAGGGGCAGGTCCCAGGAGGCCCCAAGGCAGGAGCATCCAGAGCTCCCGCCTCATGTAGCAGCCGGTGTCCTCCAGCATCCGAGCTGATAACAGTCCATTAGTCCACACATGGAGTCCCGTGGCCATAAGACACGTGGGTGCAGGGAGGGGAGGCGTCCCAGGAAGGTCAGAAGCCCAGTGGCCGAGAGGAGAGGAGACGGTGTGCTGCTTTGTCTAGGGGTAGATATGTGCTTTGGTGGCTCCTGATTGGTTCTTTCAAAGAATTCTACCTTAGCAACACCCTTGGGATTGGTTATCTGCAAGCTGCCTGTCTTAGCAACATCCATCCATTTTCAAGCTCAGGGCTCCCTCCTTGCCCTTCTTTCCCATCCAGCTCGCACTTGGTGGTGGTTCCCTGGTTCTAGTCCCCGTCCCCTCCCTGTGATCCCCTCCCTGACTGCCTAGCTTCCTTCTGTGTCCTCAGTATTAGAAACTCACAAAATTCTTTTATGATGTTGATCATGTGAGGTTCAAAATACCTTTGGCAGTTGTTTGATGTTCCTCATGATTTTTTGTTTATGCTTCTGGTTTTAGCTCTACTTTTCCTCTTTCTCAAAATCTCTCAAGGGCATGGAAAGTAAATTTGCGCTTAAGCTGTGGACCAGGAAGGGCTGTTAGGATGTTTCCTTGAGCCGCTGGCAGTGAAAGAAACACATCAATAAAACTGCATAAATTCTTAAAAGATGGAACCATAAATGACTTAGATGTACACGTACTAACTCGTTTAAGTGAGGTATATGGGACATGTACACAGAACGCGCCATGTGCATTAATTTGAGTTTTAAATGGAGAGCAAATTATAGTGGCTGCAACTTAAAAGAGTATGTATGAGTTCGAAACCATGGTATTTCCCCCAGAAAGCAGAGGAGTGCATAGGATGTGCTGGGGTTAGATAATCACGGAAACCAGGCGACTCATCAGAGGATTCCCAGTGTGTGCTACACAGACGCCAGAGGGAAAAAAAAAAAAAAACAAAACAGGAAGATGCGAGTTAAAGAAAATTTCTTGGGAAACAACTCAAGTCCAAATAAATAAATAAATAAGTAAATATGTGTATACACACACACACACACACACACACACACACACACAAAATGCTGAAATTGGTCAGTACATCATTCAGCAAGCTCTTGCTAAATACAAACCCTGTACAGATTCTATAAATATGAATAGGGAATAATTCCACTCTTAGTGAGGCCACGGGAAAAACATATTAAAAAAACAATTGCGTTCATATAAAATGTGTTCATATAACATAACAGAGATAGAGTGAAATTCACAATTGAGATTCTGTGGCATTACTAACATTGAGGAATTACGTGGAACTAGAAAATTGTTTCCTTGGTAATTTCAAATCTTATCTGTAACTGAAATAGCACAGAAAAACATAACATTTTCTTTGCATTTTCTTAAAAGGAACTTTATTTTTTTTCTTTTTTAGAACATGTGTTAGCATTTCAGCCGGGTTCTTAGTAAAAACGCCCTGGCATTTCTGCTTTGTCTCAATAGAACTTGACTACTACCTCACACATCTCAAGCATCATAAAATAATGCATTAACCTTTCCAACGGAGCTTGGCATGACACAGAAGATGTATTTTTCCAGGAGAATGTAACATTCATTAAGTAAATAATAGAAGCAATATGAAAGAATTGTCTCAGTACTAAAATTTAATCAAAGCTATTAAAGTCAAAGGTGTTAATATATTGCTAGATATATTAGTCATTAAATATCATTGGACTTTCCCTTCAGGAATGAAATAGACTCCTACTTTAGGTATTCATCTGAATTTTTATTATGTCTCATAATTTTTTGGACTAATCCATGGTGCTGAATTTATTCTAAGTGCTTGTGCATAAGATACTGTGAGTTTTATATTCTTCTTCTGTAGTGTGTATAGTTGATAAATTATTTCTAATCACTATTTGATACTACTTTATAGATGGACTGTAATAATATACCAGAAGAAATATTTTAAACATAAATAGAAATGATTTCATATATCATAACATTAATCATTATCAGAAAAAAAATATTTCATGCAATGCTTTATGACTTCGTAATGGATATTTGAAAGCCACATGCTGTCTGTGTAATTACACTAAAGACTTTTACTTATAGCCAAATATGATGAGAAGAGTTATCAGTTTGTGAGCATCTACAATGTGTCATATCTCACACTAGATATTTTATATTCAAAGTCTCATTTGGTCTTGTTATTACTGGCATTTGCAAATGAAACTCAGAAAATAACCTGCCCAAGAACATAAAGGTAGTAAATGGAAAACACAGCCTGTGAACTGAGAACATCCTACCTAATAATAGACAAATATGCAAATTGACCATACCTCAACACACCCACAAGCCACGCCCATAAGCCACGCCCACCATCCAATCAGAGCGAGCATGCAAATTAACCCAAACCAAGATGGCTACAGCCACAGAAAGCAAGGTTTCCTAGGTAACAGAGGAAGCCAAGCTTTCCGCCTGCCCTGGCCAGGCCTAAGGCTCCACTCAAGCTACAAAGTTTCAATTATAGAAGGTAAACAAATTCAAACAAATGGTGGCAGAATGGAGCTTGAGAGAGCAGGCCAGGGTTGCCGCCGGCAACAGGGGAAGCAAAGCTTTCCGCACAACCTGGCCGGGCCCACCCGCTTAAGACAACAAAGTTTCAATTATAACCCCAACAGAAATGGCTGCCGGCCTCAGAGGGAGCCCCAGGCCTGGCTCCGCTCCAGGCTACTAAGTTTCAATTGTAGAAGGAAAATAAATTCCAGATACCAGGGCCTCCGCTTGGGTTGCCAGGGGGCGTGGCCGGCCTGCAAACCACCACAGGCCCCTCGCTCAGGCTGCCCCATGCCCAAGGGAACCCCCACCTGATCCGGGACCCCCTTCAGGGCAAACCAGCTGGCCCCCACCCCTGTACCAGGCCTCTATCCTATCTAATAAAAGAGTAATATGCAGATTGATCATCACTGCAACACACAATATAGCTGTCCCCATGTGGTCAAAGAACTTGCCCCCATGTGGACACAAGATGGCCACCAGGAGAGGGCAGTTGGGAGGCACCCGGCCTGCAAGGGAGGGCAGTTGAGAGGGACCAGGCCTGCAAGGGAGGGCAGTTGGAGGTGATCAACCCTGCAGGAGAGGGCAGTTATGGGGTGACCAAGCCGGCAGAGGAGGGAAGTTGGGGGCAAACAGGCTGTGGTTAGGGGTTGATCAGGCTGGCAGGCAGAAGCGGTTAGGGGCAATCAGGAAGGCAGGCAGGCAAGCAGTTGGGAGCCAGCAGTCCTGGATTGTGAGAGGGATGTCCGACTGCCCGTTTAGGCCCGATCCCACCCTAACCCTAACCCTAAACCTAAACCCTAACCCTAACCCTAACCCTAACCCCAACCCCACCGGGATTGGGCCTAAACGGGCAGTCGGACATCCCTCCAGGGGTCCCAGATTGGAGAGGGTACAGGCTGGGCTGAGGGACAACCCCCCTCCGTGCACGAATTTCGTGCACCGGGCCTCTAGTTTTAAAAATAATATCGGTTGGTCATCAACTGTGAATAACAAATGCTGTGACATGAAGCATAAACAATACACCGTGGTCAGACCACCCCTTCCGCATGTGTGCTGGTTGAGGAATACGTTTCAATAGAATGCTAAAAGGAAGTACTGAGTAGTTGTTGCTTTTATTAAAAGAGGTGAAATTAGCAAAGCATTTAAATATGCTCTTCTCATGGATAGGAAGCACATGATACATGAAGTCACCAGAATAAAAGTTAACGAACGTTTTTAACCTTTTGCACTTGGATGTCGAGTGTGACTCGACACGGTTAGCATTAAATCCCGAGTAGAAGAAAAAAGCAAGTGAGTGCAAAGGGTTAATACCAAGTATGAGCAGGCATCTGCGAATCGACTGTGAACATTGTGGGGGACATGCAGCACGGAAGGCTGACTCCCCCTTGCTGCTCGCCATGTGGGATGGGTGAGTGACAGTGAACGGGGACACGGGTCACTAAGGGGTGGCGATGGGTCAGTGCAGGACGGCTCCTGTGCCTGTGAGATGCGTTCCCAGGAGCCAGCAGGGTGCCCCCTCTGCGTCCAGCTCCCCGCTGTGATGTCAGAAAGCACAGGGGTCCCTGCCCAGGACTCCTCGCCGCCCAGGTGTTCTCGTTTGGCCTCCCAGGCAGGCAGGAACCATTGCTGCCAAGTCATCACGTTGCACACCTGGAGCGTGTGCAGTGTTGAATGTGAATTACGTCTCAGTGGAGTGGTGGGCAGGGCGGTGCCAGGACCTCGGGCCTGGTTATGCCTTCCAATCTGACCCACTTACTTCCCAGGACGGTGTGTCCTGGCCCTTGAGTGCAGACGCGGAGCCCTGGGGCGGCCGTCCTAACTCTTGTTTTTTAATCCTTATTGTTGCAAGTGTTACATGTTCCCTTTCCCCCGATGGACCCCCTCCAGCCGGCCCCACCCCAGGCCTTCAGCACCCTAGCGTCTGTGTGCCTGGGTGATGCATACATGCATGCATGTTCATGGGCTGAGCGCTTCCCACCACCCATCCTCCCCTTCCCTCTTTGGGTTTGACAGTTGTTTGATGCTTCTCTGTCTCTGGGTCTATTTTTTTCATCAGTTTACATTGTTCATTAGATTCCACATGTGAGTGAGATAATGTGATACTTGTCTTTCTCTGACTGGCTTATTTCATTTAGCATAATACACTCCAGGTCCCTCCATGCTTGTTGTAAATGGTAAGAGTTCTTTCTTTCTGTCCTAATTCTTTTTAAAAAAATATATTTTATTGATTTTTTACAGAGAGGAAGGGAGAGGGATAGAGAGTCAGAAACATCGATGAGAGAGAAACATCGATCAACTGCCTCCTGCACACCCTCCACTGGGTATGTGCCCAAAACCAAGGTACCTGCCCTTGACCAGTATTGAACTTGGGACCCTTGAGTCTGCAGGCCGACGCTCTATCCACTGAACCTAACCGGTCAGGGCTCTGTCCTCATTCGTATTCATCCATGACACAGAGAGGCTTCTTCCTGCTATGCAATGAAACATGGAAAGGATGTGAGTAGCAGACCAGGGGCTGGTGTTTCCTGTGTGCCTCAGAATCTCTGGGAGGCACTGAGCTCTTGCTTAGCTCGCTGAGGAAAAATAGGAATGAACCCCAATGTGTTCATCCCTTTGTGAACCCCGCTTTCCCTTTGTTAGGGCATTATTTTATGGAATTACTAGAGGCCCGGTGCACGAAATTCATGCAAGGGGCTTGGCCCTCACAGCCCCGGCTGCCTCAGCCCTCACACCCTGGCTTTGTCTGGAAGGTCCTTCGGGTGTCTGGTCTAATTAGCATATTACGCTTTTATTATTATACACAGGACCTCAGCCTCGCAGGGAATACAGATAGATGAGTTTATGTCAGCCATGAAGTTGTCTATAAAAATAGGACATTCGAAATGGAACGAATCCATGGTTGCAAATTACTCCGTTGGTTCCATTTACCACTCAGCTTTTTTTTTTTTTTTTTTTAAATCGTTGTTAAAGCATTTTAGTGTTCTCAGTGTTATCCCTGGTACGTGAATTGGCACAGCCCACGTAATCTCAAAACCATGTTGCTCTGCGAATTACTGAATGCAAAACTGGAAAAAGATGGATTTGTGTGATGGAAAGGAGTTGCTTGACTGCACGGTGGATCTGGAATGTGTGATGATTCTGTGAGGGGAACACTTTCTCCTCCGCTCTGTGTGTTTACACAGCACTTATCACTGCCGTGTCTAGACACCTTTGCAAATGTGTCATGCCAACATAGACACGATATCTATCCCCAGGCCACGCCTATGGAAACCGTATGTCAGACTGAGTTATTCAACAGCAAACACAAGAATAAATCACCCTGTGTGACTATTTTTTTCACTTGTTCGTCTTAAATTATAGCATAAAAATCACAGCCTAGGACAGCAGAGGTGGTTTGGGGTGACCTTGACCTTACCCATGTCCTAGGGAAGGGGTGGAGCCATCTTTCCCTCTGTTGATAACTTTTTTACCCGATATTTTTTCCTTGCTAGATCTGAACGTAAAATGACTTGGACTTAATATTTTAGCACTAGAATATACTTAATATTATACTTATGATAGGTAATGTATTTATATGTGTAATAAGTATATAGCATATATTAAACATGCTGACACTCTTAGCACATGTGTATAAATAATGACACTTAGTATTCTGAGTTTTGTGCTCTTTGACGCATTAAGAATTCATGTTTGCTTTCTGCATTCACTGTCCTCTGTCTAAAGGACTCGTGATTCCTAGCACCCCATCTTTGGCAGGTACCCCAAAGAACTATCAAATAACATGTGAAGTTCAAAAACAGATTCAATCTAAGGCTTTGATGTACCTGGAAAATAATTTTTTCATGAAAAATTTAGCAAACACAATGTCTAGAGCAAGGTAATAAAAAATAAAAAGAGATGGAAGCAACATTTAAAAATCACTGTGGGCACGAGAGCTGCCTTTGTTTTAATTTTATGTGTGTTTTGCAGACATAACATAAAGAGACACAGAGAAAGAACAATGAAATGATTATTAATTAAAATTCAATTAACTCTTGTGTTATCAAAGCATTTCATTTATTTATCTTTAATTTGGAGGTACATTAATAAACATTTGCAAATAAATACTCTGAAGTTCTACACATGATTGTGCAATTTGATTGATGTATAAACAATAATAATTTTGATCCAGTAAACTTTTTATTGTGCAAAGTTCAGAGCTTGAGATCTTATTTTAGCTAACAAGATTGACATGAAATATAGATGCATGAACAGAAAATGAAGGTGTTTCTATCACTTAAATGAGATGACTGTCATTCTTGATTATATATACTACTTATACAGTATAATCCATTGTACACTCAGAGAGAATTTATTCTCTCACCAAAATAGAATAACCATTTCCTCTGTGCGATAGTTACATGCTGATTTGAAAGGCCTGGACACGAAGCACATTCACTATTAATTGCCTTACTTGTGTGACTCCCAAATAGCCTGTTTTGTAAGTGTTCCTTGTGCCAGGATTGCCCGATAAGGAAATACCACAGCTGACGCCCTTCGTCGAGTGTCCGGAAACGTCGTCTCCCTTGCTCACCAACTTAGCAAAAGGGCAGGTGTTCGCCGGTGTGTCTCCGGTCCATCCTTAGTCTCACTTACCAGATGCTCGCCCTCTGAACACTCGCCCTCTGAACGGTGCGAGCGTCGGTGAAGGCATTCTCCAGCATCCAGGGCCGCCTGCCAGTGCAGTTTTCCATCTGCTGCAGTTAACTCGGCTTTGAGTGAGCCGAATGGGAGGTGGAGACAGGTCTCCTCTAAGATGCACCACTTGCTTTTCTTCTGTATCGGAGCCAACATTGTTTAACCTGTTTTTCCAGGGCTCCTCTCACACTGCGCTGCATTGGTGCCACGATCAGCACCCGCAGCAACGCGGCAGTGAGATGCCTGGGTGTAGGACTCGCTGGGTCACTTGTCTCAGAACAGGCCCGGGCATCTGCGGAGACGGCCGCGTGCTGAGAGCCAGGGGGTGGCTAGCGATGCCCAGTGGTCCATGAGGTCCCCAGCGAGGGCGGTGGGGTGGAGGGGGTGCTGAGCGCCTGCCCTCAGCTTCCTGTGCTGACACCGTGCTTCCTGCTTCCATACAAAGTCTCCTTGGACCTTCTGCTGCCTGGAGGGCAGGGCTCCACGCAGGAGGGCAGGGCTCCATGCAGAGGGCAGGGCTCCACGCAGGAGGGCAGGGCTCCAGGAGGGCAGGGCTCCATGCAGAGGGCAGGGCTCCACGCAGGAGGACAGGGCTCCATGCAGAGGGCAGGGCTCCAGGAGGGCAGGGCTCCATGCAGAGGGCAGGGCTCCACGCAGGAAGGCAGGGCTCCATGCAGAGGGCAGGGCTCCATGCAGAGGGCAGGGCTCCACGCAGGAGGGCAGGGCTCCACGCAGGAGGGCAGGGCTCCATGCAGAGGGCAGGGCTCCACGCAGGAGGGCAGGGCTCCACGCAGGAGGGCAGGGCTCCACGCACAGAACAGTTGAGGGGCCAGAGCTTTTGCTTCACACACACAACACCCAGCTCTGTGTGCCCTCTGAGGCCAGTGTCCTGAGGGAGGAGTCCTCGGAGGCCTAAGGGTAGGAGGGCTTGCAGTGGAGGCACATGCTCCTTGGTGAGGGCAAGGGGAGCGTTTCCCTATCAGAGACTCAGTGTTTTTGTTTGTAAATTTAAAAATTCTGTAATACTCCGTGGGTTATGTTCTACTTGTTCCTAGCTTAAGAATGTTTGGCTCAGTGGATGGAGTGCTGGCCTGCAGACCAAAGGGTCCTGGGTTCGATTCCAGCCAAGGGCATGTACCTTGGTTGCAGGCTGGGCCCTGATCAGGGCACGTGCAGGAGGCAACCAATCCATGTGTTTCTCTCGCATCGATGTTTCTCTCTGTCCTTCCCTCTCTCTCTACTCTCCCTAAAAATCAATGGAAAAATATCCTCAGGTGAGGATTATCAGCAATAACAGAAAGGAATGTTTGTTATGTGCAACATTAGATGACATCCTTCAGTTGCTGTGAACAATAAAACGGCAATAAATACACATCTATTAGAACCTAAAAAACAAAGTAACCAAACACGCAGAACAGAAACAGACTCCTCGGTACAGGGGACACTTTGCCTTTTTCCAGATGGGCTGGGCGTCGGGGTAGATGGGTGGAAAGGGTGAAAGGGTTAAGAAGTACAGAATAGTCCCAGGGATGTGAGGGACAGCACAGGGAACATCGCCAGTAACATCCTAACAAGGACACATGGTGTCCGATGGATGTGAGACTTACCGGAAAGACCCGTTGGTGAGTTATAGAATGTCGAATCGCTGGGCTAGAGCCTGACACTAATCTAATATCGTATGCCGACTGTAACTGAAAAATAAAAAGCGATTTAAAACAAAAAAATAAAGAAAAAGAAACAGCACCATTGGCATAAATGCAAAGTCCTAATTTACATATCCTTTTGAGAGAAGTAACCTTTCTTTTTAATCATGTATAGAACTATACAACAGGTATTTTTGTGGGCTCATTGTAATCACTATGGTAATAAGCTTAAAGAGATAGAAGCTGTTCTCTTTCTTAGTCTGCCTTGTGCCACCTGTGCCCTGTTTCAATTACCGTTAATTTTGAAAACATTTTATGGCTTAAGATTCTAAAGTCACATATTCCCTTCCTTGTGTTCAACTCCACGGTTTTGTATTCACGCCGCAATACCTGACAGCTGCCTTTGAACGTGCCGTGGGCATTTGAAAAGCGGAGTGCAGGGAAGGGCTGAACAAAAGCCGGAACAATGTTGCTTCTGACGCCTGTCAGCGAGTAAGAAAGAATAAGGCATTCTCTGTGTTCCATGGCACGGATCTGCAGTACAGCTACTGATTTTTTAAGTTTTATTTTGTGGTGGGTGTTGTGTTTTTTTTTCCTCATTGAGTTTAACTGCCTCTGACCCTGTTTGGTAACTACTTGATCGATAGCATTATAACATTTATTGATCAGAATAGACCGGGTCCCGGGACTGCAGTGGCACGGAGTGTAGACAGAGCTCTCAGCTTCCAAAGGGGCCGCAGTGCAGGCTGAGCAGTAAACACCCCCAGTTCCTCCTCGATGACCTAGTACCGTGGTCGGCAAACTGCGGCTCGCGAGCCACATGCGGCTCTTTGGCCCCTTGAGTGTGGCTCTCCCACAAAATACCACGGCCTGGGCAAGTCTATGTTGAAGAAGTGGCGTTAGAAGAAGTTTAAGTTTAAAAAATTTGGCTCTCAAAAGAAATTTCAGTCGTTGTACTGTTGATATTTGGCTCTGTTGACTAATGAGTTTGCTGACCACTGCAGTAAGACATTTGTTATAATTTGAAGAGTGGAACATGAAACAACAAAAAAAAAACAGTCTATTCTGAAATTATATTGAATTTTTATAAGAAAAATGTCCTCCAGAAGTTGCCCTACTTATTCTTTTATTCTTGCCATGCCATGCATTTCAGACTGAGTATTTGTAAAAGTGGAAAAGAACAAAATATAAACACACAGAGAAAGTCTTAGGTAAGCAGAATGAATTTGCTGATCTCTCCAGAGCGTGAATAAACACACCCTGTCTCCTCCTGTTTGGGATTTACATGCTTTTCTTGAAGGAAATTATAGAACTTCAAAACATTTTAAAGACTCTCTTTACCTTGTAGTTTTGTTTTGGTTTTCTTTTATTTGATTGACTCTATTTTAAACATTACAAAGCCTGAAATATAATATTACTTAGCATTATTCAGGAAAAGTTATCGTAATTGGGAATTTTAAAAGAAAACATTTTAATGAGCCCTTTTAAACACTACTATGCAGAAATTTGAAATCGATTTTTGTATATTGGTACATATTTTAGAGGATTATTAAATAATTTCATGAATGTAAATTAAGCTTCAGTTAAATATGTCAATTTAATTTGCCTTAGTGTTGTGACATATGACTGAAAAATAACATATTTGGGATAGCAAATAAGATAATGTGAAAGTATTCTGATGATACAACAAATTGATCACTAATAGCATCCTAACTAATAAAAGAGTAATATGCAAATTGACCATCACTCTAACACACAAGATGGCTGCCCCCATGTGGACACAAGATGGCCACCACAAGATGGCCAGCAGGGGAGGGCAGTTAGGAGTGACCAGGCCAGCAGAGGAGGAAAGTTGGGGGTGACTGGCCCTGCAGGGAAAGGCAGTTGGGGGGGACCAGGCCTGCAGGGGAGGGCAGTTAGGGGCAAACAGGCCTGCAGGGGAGAGCAGTTAGGGGTGACCAGGCCTTTAGGGGAGGGCAGTTAGGGGCAATCAGGCCTGCAGGGGAGAGCAGTTAGGGGTGACCAGGCCTTTAGGGGAGGGCAGTTAGGGGCAATCAGGCTGGCAGGGGAGCAGTTAGGCATCAATCAGGCTGGCAGGGGAGTGGTTAGGGCAGTGATGGCGAACCTATGACACGTGTGTCAGCACTGGCACGCGTAGCCATTTCTGATGACACGCGGCCGCATGCCGAGGATGAAACATTTGCTGCTCCTGAGGATGAAACATTTGCGACTAGAGTCTTGGAGTTAGTTTTTTCCTCAAAGTGACACACTACCCGAGTTATGCTCAGTTTTTTGGCGAAGTTTGACACACCAAGCTCAAAAGGTTGCCCATCACTGGGTTAGGGTGTGATCAGGCTGGCAGGCAGAAACAGTTAGGGGCAATCAGGAAGGCAGGCAGTCGAGCAGTTGGGAGCCAGCAGTCCTGGATTGTGAGAGGGATGTCCGACTGCCCTCAAGGGGTCCCAGATTGGAGAGGGTGCAGGCTGGGCTGAGGGAACACCCTCCCCCCCCATGCACGAATTTCATACACCGGGCCTCTAGTTTATATATAATTGACACACAAAATGCTAACTAATAGTACTTATTCACAAGTCACTATTTTAAGTGTTTTATATGAATTCACTACTTAATCTTTCCAATAACCCTATAAAGTAGATACTATAACTCAGTTTTACAGGTAAGGAGATAAGGGCTAAAGGAGATTAACTGATTCTCCAAGGCTCTCTGTAAATAAAATGCTGGGATTCCAAGCAGACTGTCTGCCTTTCTGTCCATAAACTTGACCACAGAGTTTCAACTAATTATTTTAACCTAATCTAATAGTTTATGAACAACACCTTTAAGTAATGCTCTCATTTGCTTAAAGTGATTTTGAAAATTACAAACGGCTTGATATTCATTCACGTGTCTCTTATATTATGACATTAAACAGTTATATGGTATGATATAGTACTAAAATAGCATATATCTACATTTTACTACATTTTATTGACCACAAACTAAGTGTTTATATTTGCAACTTTCAAAATAGAATTTAGGTAAAATAAATTACGAATTTCACGAAGTTACAAACATGTATTTATTATTTGACTTCTAAGCTTTTATATTGATGCTTGTTTGTGCTGCATCTATACAAAAAGTACAGTACATATAACATGTAAGCTATAACTTACTTACACACACTGAGTGGCCAGATTATTATGATCCCTGAACGCATAAGAATCTGTCCACTCAGTGTATATCCTATATAATAAAAGGCTAATATGCAAATTGTCCCCTTGACCAGGAGTTACCCGCGGATGGGCCTCTGGGCCGCTGAGAGCCTCTGGGCAGCAGGGGCAGAGCGGCCAGGCCCCACAGAGAGCGACTGGCGCACGGATTCGTACGCAGGGCTACTAGTGATGTTATAAATACCCACGTGGCCCCTGGCAGGAAAAGGTTCCCACCCTAGAAGAAACGATGTAGCGAGGCCCCTGGAAGGGTTTGGGTGCCACTGTTGGGGGGTTGGAGGTGGTTTAGTAGTTTTCTCTCCCGCCCGCCCCCACCAGGATCCCACTCCCTGCCTGACCTCTGACCCTGTGGTCCCCTCAGAGGTGTGAGCCCTCCACTCCCATCGGCCGTGAGCTCCCCTGTCCAGGGTTCCCCTCCCCGCCTGGCACCTGGCCAAGGTGACGGTGTCCGCACGTGCTGTAAAGGTAGCTCGCATTTAAATTATTTTTCCTTTTATTCTGTAGGCAGAACTGTATCTGTATTTGTGTGACTATCAAAGCCGTTGTAAGTGTTAGAGAAGCGAAGGATGCTTTGCATTCTGAGGCCTTGCGGGAAATACGTTCCAGAGAAGTTAAATTAGCGTTCCTGCTTCGGCACATTTTACTAAAGGTATGTGTGAAAGTCAGGAGATAAAGCTGGTCTGTGATTTCTATAGAAATTTTGCCAAACATGAAAGTGGCACAAAGCCATTATGCACAGAGCACCACAGTTGGGATATTTTCAGTCTGTCTCGTTTGCATTTTAAAAATGTCGTAAGACTTTATGATAAAAAATTGCTTTCCCCCAGTTTTGTTGTCTCTTTCTTTGAATGCCAGGGAACATTTGTAAATCAAATTGTGCTCAGCCAGAGAACGCTTAACCTGGAAGCATAAGGCTTTAATGAAGGGTGGTGGTGAGGTACCTGCATAGGTTAGCTTGATGTGCAGAAAGTGGATAAAACAGCACGGCCAGTGTCCAGGCAACACTAGGAATGCAGTTTGCTTCTAAGTAGATTCAGGTACATATTTTTATTTTTTAAATATATTTCTATTGATTTCAGAGAGGAAGGGAGAGGGAGAGAGAGATAGAAACATCAATGATGAGGAAGAATCATTGATTGGCTGCCTTCTGCACGCCCCACACTGGGGATGGAGCCTGCAACCCGGGCATGTGCCCTGACCTCCTGGTTCATAGGTTGACGCGCAACCCCTGAGCTATGCTGGCTGGGCATCAGGTACATACTTTTAAATATAACGGAAAAATCCATCTCCAGTGGTTTGAATCCTTTATGTGCTCATCACTGTGCCAGAGGCTTGGAAGACAAGAAGGAAATGATAAAAAATAAGAAAACAAAACAAAAACAAGCTCTTGACTCTCCGCACATCACCAGAAATGTGCAAACATGTTGGGAGTTATATTTCTTGGCGTCACAGCAGAAGAGCGTTTACATAGAGAATGTGCACAATAGACGTGTCTGAGGTTGCTCGAGGGTGTCAAGTCGTGTCCATTAACCAGGGCATGAGACGGACTGGGGTTGTTCCTCCGGGTCTGACAGTGCTCCTGGCTGCTGGTTCCCTCGGGCCCCCTGAGGGTGGGATCAGGAGGCTGAACTGGACAAGCCTTTCCCAGGAGGACGGTGTCTTCAGTCCTAGAGACTCAGGGGGAGCTCGCGCTGCAGCTACTTCTTTCCCCAACTGCAGACACACAGCTGAGGTTCAGGTAGAGGAGGGAGGTCTTTCTGTCCCATTCTCCTTTGCCATTCTCTCTCTCACGCCCTCTGTTTCCTTTCATTTTTAAATGTATTTGAGAGGAGAGAGAGAGACAGACAGACTTGTTATTCCACTTACTTATGCATTCATTGGTTGCTTGTATGTGGTCTGACTGGGGATCGAACCTGCAACCACGGAGTATGGGGATGATGCTCTAGCCCCCGTGGTCGGCAAATGGCGGCTCACGAGCCACATGCGGCTCTTTGGCTCCTTGAGTGTGGCTCTTCCACAAAATACCACGGCCTGGGCGAGTCTATTTTGAAGAAGTGGTGTTAGAAGAAGTTTAAGTTTAAAAAATGTGGCTCTCAAAAGAAATTTCAATCGTTGTACAGTTGATATTTGGCTCTGTTGACTAATGAGTTTGCCGACCACTGTTCTAGCCACCTGAGCGACCCCGTCTTCCTGCTGTGTCCACCCCACCGCCTGTCTCAGGCTGACCTCGCTACCTGGGGTAACGGTGTGTAATGGAACCTTTGCTCATGGCCTCCATTCATTCAGCACATTTTTATTGAGACCCAGCTGTTCCTCGAGCATTGTTCTCGGTGCTAGGACTACAGCAGTGGGAAAAGCATACAGATTAAGTCTGTCTTAGAAGGTAACACAACTTACACAGAAAGTCCAGGAGCAGGGCCTGGCATTTTTATCTCTGGCTCATATTTCACAGGGTGCAGTTTACTCCTGACGGGTCGGCAGGGCTTTATTTTTAAGAGCAATTCATTTACCCAGTCACTTATCTGCTCATGTTTTCACTTTGGACTTAGACATGACTACTTAAAGGCATAACTACTTAAAAACAGGGCTCCATATTTTGAGTTGCCCAAAGTACTTTGGTAGGGAAATAGGAGAATTAAAAGTGATTGCTGATAAAGCTATAATTTCATCAGGCCTATATTCAGTTACGATGTCAGGCAAGGATGATCAACAGCAAGACTGAATTGGGCTTGAAGGAACATTGTATAAAATTGAGAAACTGGAAAAAGTTTAAAATTTTCTGAAATTCTTTTTGCTTTATTTTTATTGTTGACACTATTACAGGTGCCCCCCTCACCCCTCCCTGTCCCCCTCCAGCCGCCACCCTCCCCCCTCTGGCCCTCACCACACTTCTGTCTCTGTCCATGGTGATGAGTCCTTGTTCTTGGCTAATCCCGTCACCTTCTTCCATCCAGTCCTCCCATCCCCTCCCCTCTGCTTCATGTCTCCTTCCTGCCTCATGCCTCCGGTTCTATTTTGTTCATCAGTTTATTTTGTTCATTAAATTCCACATGTAAGTGAGATCGTATGGTGTTGGTCTTTCTCTGACTGGCATATTTCACTTATCACAATTATCTCCAGGCCCTGGAATAATAAATACTGCATGCAGTTAGTATGAGAAGTAGGATGTAGGATGTACCAAGAAGTCAGAATGCAGGGTCTCAATCCAGAGGGAAAAAGGCCAGTGCGAGTAACACTTCCTGATAATCACAGCAAAAATGCTTGCGGGTGTATAGTTGACAAATTGCTTCCCATAACTGAACGTCATTATGAAGCAGAAAATGTCGTAAAATGGAGAACTCACAATTTTAAAAGTACAATAATAAAGTTTCTTTTTATATTTATGGTCATTTTTATTTAAAAAATATAGCTGTATATGTTAACTATCCAAAAATAGTATATATAATAACAATTTAATCTATAAACATAAACCTACTAGAGGCCCGATGCACAAAGATTCTTGCAAGAATGGGCCTTCCTTCCCCTGGCTGCCGGCACCACCTTCGCTTCCGCCTGGAGCTGCCTTTCTGCCTTCCCATGCTGCCCAGAGGCCTGGAGTGGCTGGGGCGGTGCAGAACGCCTGCTTCATCGCCATGGCGACGACGCAAGTGTCCAGCCCCATCCCCGGCTGCTCGGCACCTGTGTATGCAAATTAACCTGCCATCTTTATTGGGTTAATTTGCATACTCAGTCCTGATTGGCTGGTGGGCATCACAAAGGTACGGTCAATTATCATGTTACTCTTTTATTAGGTAGATTGTTTATAACCAAAGTAGAAGTTAACAATATGTAGAATGGGTCAATTATAAAATAACATATAACCAAGTTAAACAACTTTCAAGTGAAGTATAAAAAAAAAAAGGCAAATTCCTAATCCATGCTTCTATGTATACTTCCTTTCTTAAGGTTATGGCTTATTGTTTAAGCCTGCATTCTTATCAGGGCTGGACTGTTAATGAGTGAAAAAAGAAAACACAAAGTTCACCACCTGAGTCCATAGCTCAAGTGTTCTATGTGTCACTCTCACGGGAAATGTGTCTTCTCTAAATAAATATCGCTCTGTGACTTCCTGCACTCTCACTCTTGCCAGTCCCTCTAAAATCAGTCTCCCCAGCCAAACCGACCACATACTAAAACCCATCATTCCCTGTCCTAACACTGTCACTTTCTAACACGGTCACTTCCCTTTTCTCTTCTCGGGTCTTTTGCCCTGAATAGTGTCACTCGCTGGCTCACGCCTGCCCCCCTAGGAGAGAGGGACTTGTTGTTCACTGCTCCGCGTCTGTACCCTTGAAACACATCATCAGCGCCCAATTATTTTTTAAATGGCTCAAGTCACTGAATCCGTGGTGTAAAGTCCAATTAAATACAGGAGACTTTTTGTTAAAAATCAAAACAACTTTTGAATAAATGAAGACATAAAAGCCACGTCATTTTCCTTTTTATCTGTTAGATCTGTGCGCTAAATGTATCCTCCCTAACATAGTCATTAACCCTTTTTCGTCGAGGTTATGTGAGAGTGCGTGGAAGGCTCATTACTGACAGCCACGGGTTCATGGAAATGGGAGATTCTAATTAAAAGACTCATAAAACTAACCAAAGGGAAGTTTAGCATTTTGCCTTTTGTTACTCATTTTCCCATTATGAACCTACAGCTTGTATTTTCTTGAGCCCTTAACCATCAGACATGCTCTTAGGGAAAATTAGGACTTGACTTTTGGGTTCAAACTGGACGTCAGCGACTGACCAGCGACTGGGCCACATACCTGCTGGGACAGCGAGTGCAGCGCCTGGTGAGCGCTGGCTGTGTGAGCCGCGGGGGCCGCATGCACGGCTCCTCACTCCCCTTAGGAGGCCCACAGCACAGCTCACTCAGCTACAGCTCCGTCACCCTCAGACATGTCACTTCTATAAACAGCGCCATGCAAGTTAACAGCACAGGCTGATGCAACTGTTCCTCATACCACATCTTCCTCTTGACATTTGTCAATGGCAAATATGACAGTTGAAATGAAAATCAATGCCATAATTTATGAAAAATAATATGTGTATAATTATGCTGTTTCCAATTTCTGAATTGTAGAATTCACATAATTTATGATAGTCACTTTTCATCGGACTGTTCCAAGGATGTTTCAAAGCTGAGAATACATTGGTAAAGTTTTTATTTAGGAAAAATAAAACTAGCAAAAAAGATATGATCTTTCCTTGGCTGGTGTGGCTCAGTGGATAGAGCTTCAGCCAACGGACTGAAGGATTCCAGGTTCGATTCCAGTCAAGGGCACATGCCCGTGTTGAGGGCTCAATCCCCATAGGGGGCCTGTAGAAGGCAATCGATCAATGATTCTCTCTCATCATTGATGTTTCCGTCTTTCTCCCTCTCGCTTCCTCTCTGAAATCAATAAAAATATATATATTTTTAAAAATATGGTCTTGCCTTAAGAAAATATCTTAATTGTATGTTGAAAGTTAGTGGTTTTGAGTCATTTCAGAATTGTCTATGTTATCAACATATTTGTAACAATATAGTTTTGTGAATGTCATTGCTTTCTGGAAATGTTTGCAGAGAATTATGAAATGCTTGGGAGTTAGTTTACTTGGTCTCTCAGCTCCGGAGCATGTGCAGTGCTCTCCTGGTTGAATAGGGTTCAGGGTCACTTGGCAGGTGATGCTGAGACCCCTGCTGGAGTTGGAGGCTGGCACCCGCGCTGACGAGACTAAAGCATTCCCCACCACAAGTCTCACTGCAGGTCTTCGTGAGCTTATCTCTTTCACTCAGTTATATGTCCATTGCATTTCCTACTGAAGCTTTACTTAGAAAAATCAATAGACCACGTTATTTACCTACAGCTGCAAAGCAAAACCCTTCCTCTAGAAATGAAATACTAGCACATTTCTAATTTAAAGAACAGTGAGCCATGCTTTCATATATATTTATATATATATATATATATATCTACATGTCATATATGTTCACATATATATACACTGAGTGGCCAGATTATTATGATCTCTGAACGCATAATAATCTGGCCACTAAGTGTGTGTGTATATATATATATATATATAGAGGCCAGGTGCATGAATTCGTGCATGGGTTGGTTCCGGCCAGCCTGGCCAGGGGGAGGGGACATGGGTGGTTGGCTGGCCTGCCTGCTGATCGAACTCCTGTTTAGCAAATATGCTAATTTGCATATTAGCCTTTTATTATATAGGATATATACTGAGTGGCCAGATTATTATGCATTCAGAGATCATAATAATCTGGCCACTCAGTGTGTGTGTGTGTGTGTGTGTGTGTGTGTGTGTGTGTGTGTGTGTGTATATATATATATATATATATATATATATATATCACTTAAAAAGGATTTACATGTTTATACTTGCTTATTAGTTTATTGTTCAGTTTGCTTTACTTGAAACCTACATTGATAACCAAACCAAATAATCCATTGGTTAATCATGGTTGTTATACTTAAATATCAAGTCATCTTTTGGTGATAAGATGGCCAATCAGAGGTGTTGAATCTTTGTAGGTAATAGATGTAACATCCTGAGGCCTTTATATAGAATCATTCCATCACTTAGATTGTCATTCTGAGGTTCCAGAACTAAACATGAAAACCATACAGATAGTTAAAAGGTTTCTAAGATTATTTTTTATTAGGAAACCTATACTAGTAAATATTGATCAACAGGCTAATCGAAGCTTCCATTTTGAAGTGATTCCTTAACGTTGTATGTGAGTGCTTGGGAAAGATTAAGTTTATCCAGCAAAATGCATTGCAAAGTACACACACACACAATCCGAAGACACATGACCAGGTAGTATCCTATACTAGAGGCCCGGTGCATGCATTCATGCACTGGTGGGGTCCCTCAGCCTGGCCTGCACCCTCACAATCCAGGACCCGTCGGGGGATGTCGGACTGGCAGTTTCGGCCCGATCCCTGGCAGCCCGACATCCCCCGAGGGATATAGTAGTGCGTGAGCAGCAGGCGGCCGGGGAGGAGCCCAAACCGTGTTGGGCGCCAACCACTCCTGCTCATCCCAGCCCCACTGCACCTGCCGCCACCGCTGCTCGGAAGCGCTGCCACTGAGGCGGGAGAGGCTTGTGCTGCCGCAGCGGCGCTTGCCAGCCGTGAGCCCAGCATCTGATGCCCGTTGGTCAGCTGAGTGGTGCTCCCGCTGTGGGAGTTCACTTACCACCAGGGGGCAGCTCCTACTTTGAGCGTCTGCCTCCTGGTGATCAGTGCACATCATAGCGACGGGTCGTTCCGGTTGCTTAGGCTTTTATATACATAGATAGCTAATAAAAGCCTAATATGTTAAGCATCTGACCATTCAACCAGTTGCTATGACGCGCACTGATCACCAGGGGCAAATGCTCCAACTGGTAGGTTAGTTTGCTGCTGGGGTCCGGCCAATCGGGACTGGGCTAGATGGGCCCGACACGCCCTGGAGCCCTCCCACAGTCCTTTCCAGGACCCGATCATGCACTGGTGGGGTCCCTAGGCCTGGCCTGCACCCTCTCACAATCCGGGACCGCTGGGGGGATGTCAGAGAGCCGGTTTTAGCCCAATCCCCACAGGCCAGGTCAAGAGACCCCACTGGTGCATGAATCCATGCATCGGGCCTCTCGTGGCAAATAAAAGTAAGAAAAATATAAAATTCATTATATGATGCTACTCCTTTTATTTCTCTTCATTATTATCTTTATTGGCTAGCAAAATGAAAAATTCTATTTCTGACTTCTGCCTGTAACTCAATTTACTGTTACTTTTTTCAAATGACCATATGAATAGGGCCACAACAGCTCATCACAGAGCCCACCTACAACTGGCCTTGGACGTTGAGTTTCCAGTAAAAGATTTTTCTTTTCCCAACCTCCTCCTCTCTATTCTTGTTCTCTGATGCACAGAATAAGCATAAACATTTTGTTTGTGTTGATCACCGTGCCCACATCCCAGCAAGCTTCCCGCCAGCCGCTCTAGCTCATGCTCGGATTTGTAGTGCTGCCTTTTCCCCCAAGTGTGACTTCGAATTTGTGTTCAAAATGTGTTTTAAGTATATAAGATGGCTTCTATTTTAATACAAAATAGGCACTTCTTTATTCTATTTGTTAAATCTTAAGTACCTTTCAAAATAGAATAATCATGGAAATGAAAGATAATGCATTTCCAGGGAATATTTTTGAAAAAGCAATAGAAATCTTACAATGCACAGAGTAACCATTATAAAATGAAGTGTACATTTTGTTATTTTTATATCCCTCCCTTTTAGGACAAAAGGGAAGGAGATAAAATGTTGTATAAAAGCCCGTCAATGCAATGACCAGTTTCTCTGCCTCCTGTCTCCTTTCTGTTTTTCCTCTTCCGCTCGCTCTCCCCGTGATTTTTGGGTTGATCTCTGACTTGGAAACTTCCTCCCGGGTCAGCTTCTCTGGTTTTTCCTGTAAGTCCGTAAGCTCATGCTTAAACACGTTAGCGTCTCTTTCACTCGGACAAGGACCCACCTCCCACAGCCCCTTGGCAGCAGCTCGTCTAGGCTCTAGGGGCATTCGTTTCTCCACGGATGGCATCGCCACGCGCCTCCTCTGTGTGCACTCGAAGCTGCCCCGTGGGCTGCAGGGTGGTTCCTGAGTTTCTGAAACAGCAGCTTCCTCCTCAGCGCTGCTGGATTGCCCGAATCGGTCATTCTCAGCCCAGCCGCGTGGCTTGGAGGTTGAACGTTGACCTATAACCAGGAGGTCACGGCTTGATTCCCATTCAGGGTACAGGCCCGGGTTGTGGGCTCGATCCCCAGTGGGGGGCATGCAGGAGGCAGCCAATCCATGATTCTCTCTCATCATGGATGTTTCTCTCTCCCTTCCTCTCTGAAATCTATATATAAAAGGAGTCATTTTAAAACAATCACCTCTTTTAGATGGAATAAAGTTTTGCCTGTTTCACAATGTTGCCAGAACTGGAGCATCATTTTCCCAGTTCTCTTTCAAAGCGTTGTTTTCTAGTGACATTTTTATCTAAAATCATCCATTTTGGCTATTAGAAACTTATGATTATAAAGGTTCACAAAGACATACAAATGAACGTATGCTCATTAAAAATCACCGTGCTTCATGCCTCACCTTGGCTCAGTACGTGAGCCAACTTTGGTAAGGTGAGCTGCATTATCTTCTAAGCATTGGAAGCAGTCTTAATCTGAATGCCTAAAATGACAATTCTAGAATATTACTTTTGAAGCTTACTTCTAGCAGCAAAACATTTTTGCTGCATGAAATGTTAAGTAGGTGAATAGATACAGAAAGATAGATGATAGATAGATAGATAGATAGATAGATATAGATAGATAGATAGATATAGATATGATAGATGATAGATATGATAGATGATAGATAGATATAGATAGATATGATAGATGATAGATATAGATAAAGATGATAGATAGATATGATAGATGATAGATATAGATAGATATGATAGATGATAGATATAGATAGATATGATAGATGATAGATATAGATAAAGATGATAGATAGATTGATAGATGATAGATATAGATGATAGATATGATAGATGATAGATATAGATAAAGATGATAGATAGATAGGTAATAGATGATAGATGGATATGATAGATAGATGATAGGTAGATATGATAGATGATAGATGATAGATAGGTATGATAGATAGATGACAAATAGGTAGGTAGATAGATAGATATAGATGATAGAAAAATAGGTGATTGTATGGGTGGATACATAGATACAAAGATACATAGATAGATGGTAGATTGATAAATCTGGCATTTCTAGGAATGCGTGTTCTATACTCTATCATACATTCATAATACAGATGGGGAGTAATCACATTAAAGACCTGCTTGGCAGATCCTTCTCCTTGTGATCTCTGACACGCTCCTTCCCTTTTTAAACCTCTAAGGCCGTGGGGAGTAGGGTTACTCTCAGCCACGGAAATGGCTGCAGGAGAATGAATCTGTTCCCCAACATGGTAGCAGGTGTTTGACGCTAAGTTTGGACTCAAACGAACTCTAGAGTAAGACCGTTTCTCCTGCTCCGTTTTTACCATTTTGTGCAAAGCGAATGCCTTTTGTGTAAATTCTGCCTCCCTGAGAGAAGTGTTGTCAGTACATTTTTTTTTCCCTCTGAAATGGTTGAAATTTATTTCTAGTTTCTTCATGCTCCACATGACAGAAATGGCTGCTTAATTATGATCCATATCAGGACGGTTTGTCTTTCACAACAGCAACATGGGAAGTTCTGAAAAGTGGGCCTAGGCACTCCATCAGTGGTGGGTGAGCCTGGACCCGTGGGGTGAGTCAGCAAAGTCTACAAACCGGGTCCCTGGAGAGTGGGCTCCCTGCCTGTTCCTCATCCCGACCCTCCTCCTCCTGCCTTCCTCCTTGTGTGAGGGGTGTCACCTGTGTAAGCGTTGGTTCTCCTGTAAAGGTTGCTATTGCTCATAGAAGCCCATGCATCCTTGGCTGTTTGCCATCTTGGAGTCTCTGTCGCTGTAAATAAAACTCGGTGCCTTAGCTCACGCTGCCATAACCAACACCATGGACAGCGTGGCTTCACCCACAGAGTATTTTTCACAGCTAAGTCCACGGTCAGGTGCCAGCAGGGCCCGGGTCACGTGGGGTCCCTCTTCCTGGCCCCACCTCGCTGCCCTCAGGGGGTGAGAGGGTCTAGGGTCTCCTCCTGTTTTTACAAAGACATTAGTCCCATCACGAGGACCCATTGTCATGATCTGATCTCACCACAGTCACCCCCGAAGGCCTTGCCTCCCGACACCAGCACATTGCAGATCAGAGCTGCAGCTATGAACTTGGGGGGACACCACCATTCAGTCCACAGTACCCCCACATACCAGCAAGTGACCCCCACGCTTCCTTATCTTCACTTTACCCATTTACTTGTCTAAATTTACCAGGAATACCATTCCTGAACAAGTACGATGTCACAAAGTACTTTGTATACCAATCTGCATAATTTAATAGCAATTCATTTTAAAAATCCAAAGAGCTTTTCAAGTCTGAATACTCATTATTTTAAGTGCGCCTAAGTGCAATTCATGTAACTAAGTACTATTAAAACAGCCACCGCATGTGGATAGTGTCATGTGTCCCTGATAAGAACAGCTTTTCATCTGTTAAAACCACATTTATCATTCTCATCATTGGATCCCGTGATATTATTGTGAAGGAGAAAAATATATTAATATTTAATGAAATATAAAGTGAAGAAAGTTTACTCTTTTTAAGTTCTCTGTGAACCTTTCAATGGTCAGACCACATGGAAGCTATTAATCATAAATATGTAAATTTAATGTAAACCTCTCTGAACTTGACAAAAAAAAAGGTTGTAAAAGACATGTAAGCTGCAGAGATAGGTTTAGACATTCATGTGTAAGTGCAAAGTAAACAGAATTGAGGAACAAATACTTGATATGTGAGGATCTAGTTGAGGTTAGAGATAGTGTCTTGGAGTCAAAATGTCTGAATATCAGTAAAACAGTGAGGTAGTAAATTAAGAAAAGAGAGGAGTCTGGCCAATGTGGCTCCGTGGTTGAGCATTGACCTATGAACCAGGAGGTCATGGTTCGAATCCTGACCGGGTTGGGGTTCAATCAGTGATTCTGTCTCATCATTTATGTGTTTATCTCTCTCTTCCTCTTCCCTCCTCTCTCTCTCTCAAATCAAGAAAAACATATTTAAAAAAAGAAAAGAGAAGAAAAAACATCTTGTGATCCCCCCCAAAAAAATGTCTAACTCTAAAGAAATTAAAAGAACTAACTTCTTTAAAAGTTGACAGGAGTCAGTACTTTAGCTTTAACTATATTTTCAGCCTCGTGTTAGAGTATGCATGGCAGCATTATTAACTGTGGTTACCATGCTGAACTGTGCATCCCCTGAACTTAACCTTTCCATGGACAGGTTGACCCTGGACCAACATGTCGCCATTTCCTCGACCACCCAGCCCCTGACACCAGCTGACTGCTCTGGGCAGGACTTCCAGCACCATCTGGAAAGACAGTGCTAGGAGTGGGGACCTTGTATTGCTCCTGATCCTAGAACCAAAGGTTTCAACCTCTCACGGTGGAGCTGATGCTCGCTGTTTACTGTTTACCGGTCATATCTGGCCTTGATTACGTTGAGGTGCGTTCCTTCTAGACCTAATTTGTTGAGAGTTTTCATAAAAATGTTGTATTTTGTCAAATGCTCTTTATGCACCTATGGAAGTGAGCATATGTGTGTGTTTTAATATATGTTACTGATTTTTATTTATTTTTTTTACAGAGAGGAAGGGAGAGGGATAATTAGAAACATCGATGAGAAAGAAACATCGATCAGCTGCCTCCTGCACACCCCCTACTGGGGATGTGCCCACAACCAAGGTACAGGCCCTTGACCGGAACCGAACCTGGGACCCTTCAGTCCGCAGGCTGACGCTCTATCCACTGAGCCACACCAGCTAGGGCGCATATGGTTTTTTAATTCCTTACTTTGTTGGTGAGGAGTAGCACAGTTACTAATTTGTGTATATTGAGCCATATTTGCATCCCATCTACTTCCAAATCTGGTCATATTTTTAATGTATTTTTGTCATTAACTATTTTGAGGATATTTTTAAATTTG
Organism: Ia io; assembly: GCA_025583905.1. Classification (NCBI taxonomy): domain Eukaryota; kingdom Metazoa; phylum Chordata; class Mammalia; order Chiroptera; family Vespertilionidae; genus Ia; species Ia io. Next base: position 794,588 of record JAJQQW010000014.1, read on the forward strand.
GAGAAACATTTTAATGTTAGTACAAAGTTCTAACGTTCCCCACAGCCAGCTTCAGCTATTATTTAACACTAATGAAGCCTATCTGAGCACAGTGAATGAACCAATATCGATACACAATTGTTGATGAGAGTCCACACTTGATCAGGTTTCCTCAGCCTTACTTAACGTGTTCCTCCTGCTCCAAGACCTCATCCAGGACGCGGCATCGCATCGATCCACCTGTCCCTGGGCTCCTCTGGCTCCGGCTGCTTCTCGGACTTTTCTTGTGTTTTATTACCTGACGGTTTGGGATGTGCTGGTGAAGGATTCATAGAATTCCCCTTACGTTTTCCTTATGATTAGACTGGGGTGATGGGTTTGGGAAGAAATGCCACCAAGCTAAAGTGCTGTTTACATCACGTCAAGGCTACACCCTTCCTTACGACTGTTCTCTGATGATTTTGTCTTTGCTGAACTGGCTGAGGAGGTGAGGGTCAGGTTTCCTCGCCTCCTGCCCTTCAACATGGTCCCCTTTGGAGGGGAAAAAAAGCTACTAGGCACAGCCTGTACTCAAGAGACTGGGGGGTTGTGCTCTGCCCCCTGGTGGGTGGAATGTCTGCCTAATGATTGCTGATTGTTCTGCCCCTGAGATTTGTCTCTTCTCCCATTTACTCACTGAGTCACTTACAGCAGCATAAGCTCATAACACTTACTTTATGCTTTGGGTAAGAATCAGTCTTTCCTTTTGTTGCTCATATTATTGCACTTTGACCGTCGGTTGCTGTGAATGATTGCATTTTCCGTCGGTTATGTAGTACCTACAGAGGCTTTCCGTCAGTGGCTGTGTCTGTGACCTGCTTCTGTCGTTGTGGGGCCTTTGTGGCCTTCTGAGCACCTGCCCACTTTCTGCCCCTACAACATGCTGCACACTCTCCTCAGCCTTCTGGGCCAGTAGGTATCGCTGATGGTCGTCATTGCTTCAGGTCCTTCTCAGAGGACACAGCAAGGAAACGTGTGTGTGTGTGTGTGTGTGTGTGTGTGTGTGTGTGTGTGTGCGCGCGCACGCACACACGTGTGTGCACTCACTTGTTGATACACACACATCTACACATGTTTCTGTAAGTGGCCAGCCCTCTATGGATTAAGCTAAGCATCGCTCATGCTGCTCTCTCTAACGCCCAGCCATCCCTCACGGTTGTTCAAACCTCTTCCATCAGTGGGAAACTTGACTTGTATATTTACTCGTTCAACTCCAATATTTAAGTGTAGTAGAATCGGAGTTGCTAGCCCACCGCCCAGTAGGAAACACCTTTATTGTGTAGAATGCAGTGTCTGTGTACCATTTCTTTTGTGTTTAGTCTTAAAGATTGAGCTCCATTAAAAAGCTACCTGGTACCTTTCCCCTGCCCCTCGCCCCTTCTGTGATGTGCTTTCACATCCGTGTTACAGTTCGATTGTTTCCCTTCTCACACTTGACGTTCCACACTGTGGTTCTCTCAACCTCCAATTAAATTTTTTATGCCCACATTAAAAGTCACTCTTGGTGCTGTTCAATTCTATTGATTTAGATAAATATATGTTGCCATGTATCCACAATGACACTATTGTACAGAATGATTTTACTGTTCTAAAATCCTTTCTAGGGTTCATGTATTAAACCTTCACCCCTTACTCTGAGCAACTGGAAGCCACTGATTTTCCCCCTGTCCCTATAGCGTTGCCATTTCCAAAATGTCATTTAATTGTAACCAAATGGTAAGGACTTTTTTAAGGAGACATTTTTCTGTTTTAGCAGAGTGTACTTAAGGTTCCACTGTGATATCTGATGGCTTGATAGCTCCTTTACTTTCATTGCGGAATTCTATCCCGTTGTGCAGGTGAACCACATTTTTCCATCCACTCACCTCTTGAAGGCTCTTGCTTGCTTCGGGTTGCAGCTGTTATAAATAAAGTTTCTATAAACATTCAAGTGCAGGGCTTCAGTTGACCTAAGTTTTCAAATCAGTTGGGCAAATGTCTAGGAGTGTGAGGTCCGTATCATAATCTTAAGACAATGTGTGGGTTTGTTTGAGGTCATTGTCTGCCAAACTGGTTTCCAGTTTCTGTGCCGTTTATGTTTCCACCTGCAATAGATCTGAGCACCTCGCTCTCTGAATCCCTCCAGCACGTGGTATTGTCTGCAGTTAGGATTCGAGTCATTCTCATGTGTGGTGGTATTTTAAGATTGTATTACTTTGTAGTTTCCTGTCTTTAAAAAATATGTTTAGTGATGGCAGAGAAGAAGAGAGAGGGAGAGAGAGAGAGAGAGAGAGAGAGAGAGAGAGAGAGAGAGAGAGAGAAATATCAATGACGAGAGAGAATCACTGATCAGCTGCCTCCTATACACCCTCTATTGGGGATGGAGCCCGCAACCCATCATGTGCCCTGACCAGGAATTGGACCGTGACCTCTTGAGCCACGCCGGCTGGGCCATCACTGATGACTTCTAAAGACACTTAATAAACGGCGCTGGGCATGGAGGCAGGCCCCGAGCAGCTCAGACGAAACCCGCAGTGAGTCTCCAGCGCTTGCAAGGCTGGGCTGCGGGCCGAGGGCCACTCCGTTCACCACAATCCCTCTTCCTAAGCCCATTTCTCTAGTGGGAGTAATGGAAACACTGCATGTGATAGAACTTCAGCATTAGGATATGTACCCTTTTATTGAAATAATCATGGTTGTGTATTTAATTTGTGTGAAAACATTCCATCCACATTTTCGAGGGAACAGATTTTTTAAGAATGGTCTTCCTCAGAGAAGCACTTTAGTGATGGTTCAAAGTGCTCCTAATTGATCATCAGTCTGGATGATGAGCAATTAGTTTCTCAAGCAAGATAAGATACTAGGACAAATTGCCATGGCCTCTATGTAATGATAGGATATGTATTTTAATATGCAATATTTTAATATTAACGTAATATTTAGCATCTTTATATTTTAATCATATATTGGCTAACATCTTTTTTTAAAAGAAGTATTTAAAAATAAACATATTGTACTAAGGCTGAGTTCTAAGATGGATTAATATATATTTTTCTCCATAAAAAATTAAATTTGCCCATAGATTGTTAGTGACTAAAAAGGAAAATAAAGATCAAATAGATTAAAGCCTTTATTTAAATAGAAAAGAAATTACATTTTTTCGTTCGAATGAAATTCTAGTGAGTTATCAGACGACATGGAGGAAATGGTGTGTTTGCCGTAGGCTCCTCACCCTGACCCGTCGTCTTGTTTTCAGCCGTTTCAGTTACTCACAATCACCTGCAGTTCAAAAGTATCAAATGGAAAATTCCAGAAATAAACTACTTATATGTTTATACTCATAGGCTGCTCTGAGCAGCGGGATGAAATCTCCAGCTGCTCTCTGGCTCCTTCCCGGACTTAAATGGTCCCACACCGGGGACACTAGGCTTCAGTCGGCTTGTTGGTAATCAGATAGGTTATGAGATAGCATGAGCCATGCCGGCCGGCCGAGTTATTTTTCTTAATTTCTTACTCTGCCTAATTGGTACATTAAACTGTAACATAGGTGTGTATAGGCATGTATAGGCATGTATAGGCATGTGTAAGCATGTATAGGTATGTGTAGAAAAACATAGGGACGTAGGGACATACCTCCGTGGGTGAAAGGGAACTATTGTATATGTTTTGCTTTCAGTGATGGAGAATTGGTGTGAGTTGTCTTATAACTCCGTGTGACCTGGGTTTTTCCTGGGAAGTTCCTGTCCAATGTCATGTATGCTTTACCTTGAATGTCTTGAGAAAATGTGTGCTACATACGTATATGAGGTCTAGATCAGAGGCAAATAACACGTGGCAGCATCCGCTGTAACCACATTACGATTCCCGGAGTGCAGCAGGAGAATGCCGGAAAGTGAAATCGCAGGACACCAGCCTCAGGTGTCAGCCTGCTGCCATGTCGTAGGAAAGTAGTTATTAAAGTCATCATGCTGTCACTCCTCCAGGGCCCCACCAGTCCCAGCCGCCGGGTAGTCGCCTGCCATTTCACTCTGAGTGAAAGGAAGGGAAGGGAGAATGGGTGGGTCAAGCTGTGTGTTTGAAAGATACTTATAAAGGCTTCCTTCTATCTCTCTCCCTCTCCCTTCCTCTCTCTCTAAAAATTAACAAAGACATTTATTTTAAAAATGCAATAATTCTTGGTGTGAATAGTGTATATAAGAAGACGTGTGTGTAGAATTGAGAGTTCTTCTTTGTCTTTACAACCAGGAATTTAAAAAGTACCTGCTTACCTGCACAGCTTGAGGAAAGGCTTGGAAATGCTAAATACAAAATACAGAACAGCCAACTTGATATGAAAATCCCACAGGTTTTTTTAATCTGCTGCAACAATTGACTGATGAGGAGGATTGTCAGTGTGTGCGGCCTGTGGGCCGCGAGTTTGGCATGCTTGCTCGCGCATAGCCTGTGTTGTCCGTAATTAAGTGGCCGATAGAGCAGCGTAGCCAGGAAAAGCACTTATTAAATCACTCGGCTTCCGGGCTGCTCCTGCTGGCCTTGCACATTTGTGCCAAGATCAATATTACGTAATGAGAAACAGCAAAAAATAGACACAAATCCAATCTTACGGGTAGATTTAGAATGCAAGCGTGAATGTGGAGTTATTAGTGTACTTAGTTTTTAATCATGTTTCATTTTATATTTTTATTTAAAATGGAATTCTATAATTATATGCATATACATACATTGGTAGTTATATAAAAAATGCATTTCCTTTAAAGTGCAGAATTGTCAATTAAAATGTGACATACCTAAACTGCATGGGAAGAGTTTAAATCAATATTAATGTTTCCTGATTATTTGAGCCTATCAGGTAGTTCAGTATAGATTGCTTTACTTTTACTAGTAATTTACTTAGATATCATAGAGCTAATAAATTGAAAAACTATGTTATAAGATATATACAGTCTTTTATTTTTTGCCATGTTTATAATATAGATTATACTTTTATGTTCTACTATGCTTTATAATCATATAAATACATATTTTTCCCTCCTCATGAAAAGCTAAAACTGTTGTTTTTTTTGAAAAATACATTTTATTTTTTTTATCAGAAGTGATTCTAAATAATAAAAATTTTGAAGAGAAATTATATTCAGAAAGAAATGTGAAGCCCATATATTTAAAGCAAGATATCATCTTGAAATCTATATTCAGTTTTAGAATAATATAGGTATGAAATTATGGGTTATATTTTAGTGCTAAAGCACACATTGTGTGTGTTTTAAGTTATTTAAGTAGATTATATTTCAAAACACTCTTAATTTGATGGTGAAGAGGGATTAAACACTTAACACTTGGAGCATTAAATCGTAATCAGGTAGGAGCGTGAAGCCACGTTATTAGTAAAGAACTTGCTTTAGCCCTGGTTGCTGATAGTGCAGTTGGCTGGAACATTGGCCCGATACCGCTGAGGTAGTGGGTTCTGTCCCAGGTCAGGGCACATACCAGTGAATGCACAGATGCGTGGAGCAAGAAGCCGTGTTTGCACTAGCCTGCATAGCTCCGGGGTTGAGCTTCGGCCTGAGCACCAGAAGGTCACGGGTTCGATTCCAGGTCACAGGCAGGTACCTGGTCTGTAGGTTCCGTCTCTGCCCCCGTCAGATGGGTGCAGGAGGCAACTAGTCACCCAATGTCTGTCTGTCTGTCTGTCTGTCTCTCTGTCTCTCTCTCTCTCTCTCTCTCTCTCTCTGTCTCTGTCTCTCTCTCTCCCTCTCTCTCCTTCCCCCCCCCTCCCTGGCTCTGTTTATTTATAGACTAGAGGCCCAGTGCACGAATTTGTGCACCTTGAAAGGAACTGTGGACCATGAGGCAGCAGTGGGCACAGGGGCGGTTCTCAGCCCATCCTCCGTGCCCCCCACCCAACCCCTCCTGCCACGGCCCCCGGTCCCTTGTCTGCCAGCAGCCCCGCTCCTGCTGCCACTGCTCCCACGTGGTGACTGCACTGGCCCCGCTCGCATCCAGTGATGACATGGAGCCATTGGGGCCGGTGCCAGCAGAGGGTGTGAGCGGTGGCTGCTGCCCCCATTGCCTCTCAGGAGCAGGGGCTGGTGGAGAAGCCCTCAGGGGCGATTAGGGCCAGCAGCCGCCGCTTGCACCTGCTGATGGCGCCAAGCAATCGGGACCGGCACCAGGCACCAGCAGCAGGTGCGAGCAGCAGCTTCAGCACTGGCAGTGGGTGCAAGTGCCAGGTGGGGCCGCGGCGTGTGGGAGCAAAGAATTTTCAGTAACCACCAGAGGCTCGCCCCAATGACAGTGACTGGCGCCTTTCCTTAGTCTGGCGCCCCCGATCATCTGCTCCACCATTCCGCCGCAGCTGACACCCGCCGTGTTCCACGCGCGCCCCCTGGTGGTCAGCGCATGTCATAGCGACCGGTTGTTCGGTACGGTTGTTCTGCTGTTCGGTCTATTTGCATATTAGGGTTTTATATTCATAGATACAGTTTAAACTATTCAGTATTTTGGTTTTTTGTGTGTGTTTTTTAATATTTTTTATTGATTTCAGAGAGGAAGGAAGAGGGACAGAGAGAGAGATAGAAACATCCATGATGAGAGAGAATCATGGATCGGGTACCTCCCACAGGTCCCCCACTGGGGATCAAGCCCACAACCTGGGCATGTGCCCTTGACCGGAATCGAACCCGGGGCCTTTCAGTTCGCAAACCGGCTAGGGCAAACTATTCAGTATTTTGATTCTTCTGATACTTTCACGTCTTTTGCTTTAGAAGTAGCAGGGGTACTATATAAACTCTTAAAATCCCAAATACCTTTGCAAATGCGAATATAAAACATTGAGTTTTTGGATGACTCTTCCACTAAATTCCCCTGTGACTTAAAATACTAAAATGAATTAAGTCAATTAATTCTCATAAATGTCCAACTTGGGTCATCTGTTAGGGGAACACATATTAGTCTTTTGTCCATCGATCCAGAATGGGCACACTGTGGCTCAGGAGCCCAGTCTCACCTGCCAGTGGGTGTGGGAAATGGTCTTATTAAAGCACAGCCGTGGCTGTTTGTCTCCATGACGGCCTGTGACTGCTTCCCCCGACAGTAACCACGTGGAGGAGTCCGCTTACTGTCCTCAGAGTCTGCAGCCTCTGCTGTAGATGGTTATAATACCTGGCCATAAGATTCACCTGGATCCCAGCTTCTGAACCAAAATGTTCAGTAACCACCAGAGGTTTACCCCGAGTTATCTGTGCTCACGGGGGTGCCTTGCCCTCAGCGCCCACATCCACAGGGGTAGTCATACAGTCACGTCAGCACAAACAAGCGGCCACACTGTTGCTGTTGTGTTGTTGTTTTTTAATTTGACATGTAATCAGGGCAGCTCTATAACTGTTCCATTATGGTAATAATCGTTGTCAGTGTTTCCTTCTAAAATTCTAAGTATTGCCCTAACCGGTTTGGTTCAGTGGATAGAGTGTCGGCCTGCAAACTCAAGGGTCCCAGGTTCGATTCCGGTCAAGGGCATGTACCTTGGTTGCGGGCACATCCCCAGTAGGGGGTGTGCAGGAGTCAGTTGATCGATGTTTCTCACTCATTGATGTTTCTAACTCTCTCTCCCTCTCCCTTCCTCTCTGTAAAAAGTCAATAAAATATATTTTTAAAAATTATAAGTATCCCTATTCCCCTAAAATTGGCCCAATATACTAAACACCATTCTACCATGTGGGTTCCTACCAGAATAAGGTATTGGACACGGTGCTTATGTGCAGAAGTCTCTGCAAATGAGTCTTCATACGTAAAGGAGCCTAAGTGTGGAGCGTGACCAGTGCTTCGTGCCTCCGTGACGCTGCAGTTCCACCCTCACAGCATCGTTTTATTCCGACTCCCACGTCAGAGACAGCACAGGAGGCGCTGGAGCTGCAGGCGAGGCTCTCGGGGCAGGCACCGCCGTGCCGCACATTCGCAGTGAAAACGCTGTTTGCACATTTGTCACATGTGCCACGTGGGGAGGGCACCCGCGGAGGTGGCTGCTGATGCCTCCAGTTCAATGCCAGGGCTCAGCCAGGCCCTGGTGAGGAGCACCCCGGCTGTGGACCAGGAAGGCCCGCGCAGCCATGCCCAGCAGGCAGGCTCCCGTTCCTCCGGAGGCAGCCCACACGGTCATCTGCTTTCCCGCTCACAGGGCAGCTCTTCGGTTCCCTTTAGTGGTGAAATGAGGTAGGAATAAGTGATCCCTGGGGCAGACTGACCGATGTCAGAGAGGAGGGGTGGGAGGGGCTGGGTGAGAGAGAGGGGAGAGATTAGCCAGAGAGGCTGAGAGAGGGCGGGGAGGGAGGAGAGGGCGGGGTGGAGGTGGAAATGGGCGACATCTGTAACAGTGTCAACAATAAAAGTAATTAAGTAAAATAATCAATTTTTAAAAAAGAATCACCCCTTTGAAAAAATAATGACCGCTTCTTTTCAGTCTTGAACCACACGGATCAGATATACCTGGACATGTGCGTGTCATGGTTTTCTAGACAGCTGATCTCCAGTCAACTTCCTTTCCTTCCCTTTCATTTTACTAAAAGTTACAGAGGCAGTGTTCGACCACCATCATGTTACAGATCAAGCATCCAGTTTAGCATTACTGAATCCACACAGACTCTCAGCCTGTGCCTTCTTATCCTATCTAATAATAGACAAATATGCAAATAGACCATACCTCCGACACACCCACAAGCCATGCCCACAAGCCATGTCCACCATCCAATCAGAGCAAGTATGCAAATTAACCCAAACCAAGATGGCTACAGCCACAGAGAGCAAGGTTTCCTAGGTAACAGAGGAAGCCAAGCTTTCCATGAGCTGTTGCAGGCCTAAGCCTCCACTCAAGCTACAAAGTTTCAATTATAGAAGGTAAACAAATTCAAACAAATGGTGGCAGAATGGAGCTTGAGAGAGCAGGCCAGGGTTGCCACTGGCAACAGGGGAAGCAAAGCTTTCCACACACCCTGGCCGGGCCCACCCGCTTAAGGCTACAAAGTTTCAATTATAACCCCAACACAAATGGCTACCGGCCTCGGAGGGAGCCCCAGGCTTGGCTCCGCTCCAGGCTACAAAGTTTCAATTGTAGAAGGAAAATAAATTCCAGATACCAGGGCCTCCGCTTGGGTTGCCAGGGGGCGTGGCCGGCCTGAAAACCACCACAGGCACCTCGCTCAGGCCACCCCACACCCCAAGGGAACCCCCACCTGATCCGGGACCCCCTTCAGGGCAAACCAGCTGGCCCCCACCCCTGTACCAGGCCTCTATCCTATCTAATAAAAGAGTAATATACAGATTGATCATCACTGCAACACACAATACAGCTGCCCCTATGTGGTCAAAGATCCTGCCACCATGTGGACACAAGATGGCCACCACAAGATGGCCAGCAGGAGAGGGCAGTTGGGAAGTACCTGGCCTGAAAGGGAGGGCAGTTGAGAGGGACCAGGCCTGCAAGGGAGGGCAGTTGGAGGTGATCAACCCTGCAGGAGAGGGCAGTTAGGGGTGACCAGGCCGGCAGAGGAGGGAAGTTGGGGGCAAACAGGCTGACAGCGGAGTGGTTAGGGGGTGATCAGGCTGGCAGGCAGAAGTGGTTAGGGGCAATCAGGAAGGCAGGCAGGCAAGCAGTTGGGAGCCAGCAGTCCTGGATTGTGAGAGGGATGTCTGACTGCCCGTTTACGGATCTGACTGCCCACTGGGATCGGGCCTAAACGGGCAGTCGGACATCCCTCGAGGGGTCCCAGATTGGAGAGCGTACAGGCTGGGCTGAGGGACAACCCCCCTCCGTGCACGAATTTCATGCACCGGGCCTCTAGTTTTAATAATAAAACAGTTCGCCACATGGCAATCACTGTGTCACTTTAGGAGTTTGCTTCCTCGCTCTGCAGGTTAATGCAGCAGAGAGTCACACACAGAATTGAAATCGGGTTGTGACTCTTTGAGAAGCACACAGAACTGCTGCCCACCGTGCCACCGCTGGGGAATCGTGCGGTTTGGGGCAGAGCGCTCTGTTCTGTGCAGATTGAGTCGTTTACAGCTTACACCGACATCTCAGTAAGACGCAATCAAGGCCCCTGAATTCTAGCTGCGGTGGCAAACTACAGCTGTTCCTTCCATTTCTGTAAGTGTATGTTTGGGAGACGTTTTCTATATTCCTTTTCATACGGATTTGAGTATCAGCTACTGGCCCTGCAGGCTGCATGACATATATGTCTTTGGCATTCTAAGGCATTGTTCTTTCTGGGAAAAAGAACTAAAACACAGTTAACAAGAAGCCTGTGTTTGCCCTGGCCTGCATGGCTCCGGGGTTGAGCTTCGTCCTGAGTACCAGAAGGTCACGGGTTCAGTTCCAGGTCATAGGCAGGTACCCGGTTTCTAGGTCCCGTCTCTGCCCCCATCGGATGGGTGCAGGAGGCAACCAATCACCCAGTCTCTCTCTCTATCTCTCTCTCCCTCCCTCTCTCTCCTTCCCTCTCTCCCTCCCCTCCCCCTCCCTGACCCTGTTTATTTAGATGTACAGTTTAAACTATTCAGTGCTTTGATACTTTCACGTCTTTTGCTCTAGAAGCAGCAGGAGTACTATATAAACTCTTCAAATGCCCAAAACCTTTGCAAAATGTGAGTATAAAACATTGCTGATTCTGAGGCTGTGTCCCTGCCCTGTTTGGGGCTGTTTTGTTGCTGTGGTACCGTCCCTCCCATTCTCCAGAAAATGCAGGCAGTACTGCATTCCTCTGCTCTCCTTAAGGCATAACAATACATAAAGGTAAATGCAGAATACAGATATTTACTTGGGTAGAACGAGGCACCTTTAAATCAAGCAACCCCCTCCACCGTGCCAGTAATGTATACGTCAGCCCCGTACAAACATTCCATCAGATGGTCTGCACATGCGTGTGGTTGGCAGGTGAATCACATTAGCACAACTGGATGGAAGACTCAGAATTCTGAGAGTTCACGGCCAGGGAAGAATATCAAAACCACATTGTGGCGGGGTTTACTGTATTTCCACATTCATCTTCACCAGGAAATTATAGAAAGATCGGTTTCTAAAATTACTTTACCGATTGTAGGCACTCTAGCAGCCTCTACGAGAATAAAAAACAAACGTGCAGGCTTAGCTTCTGATCCCAGGTGCTTGTCTGGTCTATTTGGAGGAGTGATAACGTGTTCTTCTTGTCAAGATAATGCAAATGAGAAAACCTCTAAAAGACGGTCAGGTGTTCATTCTTGAATCACTCAGTCAGGATTTCCTGGGAGAATTAGGATTTTAGTTGGTGTGGAAATTTAAATTTAAAATATGGAATTTAAATTTCTAGAAAATAGGGATTTGTAGGAGAAACATGGTGACATATTTTAGTTGAGAATCTGGCCATCTTAGGTAAGATTTTTCCTAAGTTGAATTTTTTTATGAATATAGTAAAAAGTACCAAGGGCAAAATTAAAGGACTGAGCAAGGATCTTTTTTATTTTATTTTTTAATATATTTTTATTGATTTCAGAGAGGAAGGGAGAGAGAGAGAGAGAGAGAAACATCAATGATGATAGAGAATCACTGAGGGAGAATCATTGATTGAGCTCAAAACCTGGGCATGTGCCTCGACCGGGAATTGAACTATGACCTCATGGTTCATAGGTCAGTACTCAACCACTGAGCCATGCGGCCCAGGCTAAAATATTTTATTTATCTTAATCTTTTATTGATTGGAGAAAGAGAAACATCAGTTTGTTGTCCCACTTGTTTGTGCATTCATTGGTTGCTTCTTGTATGGGCCCTGACTGGGGATCAGCCTGCCACCTTGGCATATGGAAGGACTCTGTGACCAAGGGTGTAATGATTGCTGATGCGTGGTTCAGTGTCCTCTGACCCCGCTGAGCTCTACAGCGCTATCTCCCAGCATCCTCCACGTTCCCTAACGCTAACCAGCCAATATCTATCACAGGTTCCCACACACACTCTGACCTCCCTCCTGGCTATGCTCTGTTTAGGTTTTCCTTCTTTTAGCCTTTCCTATTGGTCCCATTGAGAGTGAACCTCCCACCCCAGCTGGTGTGGTTCAGTGGATAGAATGTTGACCTGCAGACTAAAGGGTCCCAGGTTCCATTCCCAGTCAAGGGCACAGGCCTGGGTTGTGGGCTCAATCCCCCGTAGCGGGTGTGCAGGAGGCAGCCAATCAGTGATTCTCTCTCATTGATGTTTCTCTCTCTCTCTCCCTCTCCCTTCTTCTCTGAAATAAATAAATGAATATATATAGTTTTTAAGAAATAATAAAAGACAAAAATGAAATGAAAGAGTGAGGCTCCCTTTTCAGATGTGTCTGTAGGCATCAGGTCCTGTGCCTCTGTGTGTTTAAAGCATGCTGTGTACATGTTAATTATAGCAGGTTCCATGCTCCTGGTTAAGCTCAGTGAGAAAGGTGGGCCTGTTTGTATCTTGTCCAGTCTTCTTTGCCCAGCACATACAATAGGACTGACTCCTGGGACTCACTCAGACGTCTGTTTATTGACGGGACACTGTGGCCTCCTCGAGGGTATGGAGTGTGCTTACTGATCCCATGAACACTAGAGACGGCAATGCCGTGCCGCAAGTTTCCGTGGGTAGGTTTGTCTCAGGCACATCATCAAGTTGGCATCAAGTGAATGGATGATTGGAAAGACAAATGGCTGGTTCGAATGGTAGAAAACTAGAAAGCTAACATTTTGATAGAAAGTTCACTGGCTCGAGCACTTAATTGTGAGTTGCAGACTATTGTGACCTGAAATGGCTGTGAACACTCATCACGCAGGGAAGGTTCTGGGACGCCGGTTTTCTCGTGTGTTCCATGAGGAGCTGGACGCTGTACAACGTGTTGCTTGTTAGGAGCTGCTTTGACACGTTCCCCGATTTATTCCTCAGAAAACCCTCTGCTTCAAAGGGGCTTCTTTGCTCTACACACAGGGAATTCCACGCCTCAGTGCCTCCCCGTGACAGGAGCGAGGCGTGGTCATGGACAGGTCACTGCGGAGAATTTACTCGGCGGTTCCGGGCTCCCAAGAGCCGCCTGGGACACAGTCACGTGCCTAGCGGCTGAGGACCCTTCTCGACTCGAGTCGAGTTGCCTGACCTATTAAACCCATTACATTCCTGGCTTTTTTTTTAACACAGGGACTTAATCTGATATAGGCAATGAACCCCTTCACCTGGGGAGCTGCTCGCTCACACCTGTCCTCCCATAGGTGTGGCTTCCAGCAGCCCCTGGGGTGGGAGACTTGGAGTGCGAGGGGTCAGAAAGGCTTTATTATGCACAATTAATGGACTGATCTTTACACTCATCGACCATACAATACAGAAAGCCAGCCCCTGGCAGTGAGTGGCGAGCTCCCAGGTTACCTTTGCCAGGTGAGGAGTGCGATGGGTGCCTGCTCGGCGTCCGTTGTTCTGTGTCCCGCTCGCAGGCCAGTTCATGGCTCCCGGTCAGTGTTCCTTGTTTTGATCCATATAAACACCAGGTGCCCTACATCTCTAAAATGTCATTTTAGGAAACATACACGTACCGCACATAAGCTGCCATTTGACAAGCATGTGGAGAGCAGGGAGCCAGGGACTCACGTCGCTCACCACCCCGTTTTCCTCCCGACTGACCCGGGGCCCCGCAGGCAGGGAGACGCTCCAGGGATGCCTGATGGACTGCGGCTGTGGCCACGGCGCTATTAGCTTACACCGAGTGGGCGACGGCTCCCGATGGGTTCAGCAGCCACTTGGCAGGAGTGCTCAGTCCCCCAGTGACCGTTTGATGTCTCCTTTAACACCTCGTTGCCTTATGGAGGGAATGGGCCTGTCCTGCCCGTATGTGTGTTTGGAACACGGTTCTACCCTGGAAAGTCGGAACGAGCACTTGGCACTTCCTCTGGGACAAAGCAGGAGACTCTGAGAAGGGGCTCTGGTGGTTCCTAAGCACCTGGAAGATGGTGGGAGCACAGCACTGTTCCCTCTAATTAAGTTCAGGAATTTCTCCTTCCCTGGATTTCATTTTTCAGTCATTCAGTTTCCAGTGCTTAGTCACTTGTATCTTAGCCAGTGGCCTCCTCTCTCCATCCTTCCTGATTTCTAAAGGGATTCCTTTCTGCCAGATGTAAATGGGCTCCGACCTGCCTTACTTACCAGCAAGGCCTCCCTTCTCTCCCACACTGTTACCTGCACCAGTCCTTGACGACTGAACGTTGAATACAGTGTCTTCCCATGCTGTGCGTGCTGCTTTTTATTTACTTATTTTTGTTTTGTTTAAAAATCTTTCCTTCATTCCTCTCAGAGGAGGGGCACCTTGGGTGCTTAAATCAGCTGGAGTAACTACACGTCCTTTCTCGTCCGTGGATCCTACGTTGTTAGTGTTTAGAGGGGAGGTTGAGGCCAGGAGGGGTGGGATTATAAAAGGTCTTTATGATAAACGAATGGTGACTTTGAGTGGTGGGCACACAGTGCAGTATACAGAGGCTGCATCATAGGATTGTACCCTTGAAACCTTCATAATTTTATTAACCATTGTCACCCCAATACATTTAATTGAAAAGAAAAAAAATCACCTTAAATGGTTTGGATAATTATAAACCTACTAGAGGCCCAGTGCACGAAATTCATGCACAGGTAGGGTCCCTAGGCCTGGCCGGCAATCAGGACTAATCTGTGGGGTGACCGGTGGAGCAATCAGGGGGCCCCCGCTGGCACCCACCTTGGCTGGTCTGGGGCCTGTGAGCTGGGGGCAGCTCCTGCATTGAGTGTCTGCCCCCTGGTGGTCAGTGCACATCATAGCAACCGGTCATTCCGCCAGTCATTCTGCTGTTCGGTTGATTTGCACATTAGGCTTATATGATCCAGGATAGCGGAGCAGTGAATAACTGAGATTTGCAGTGAAGAGAGGGCACTGTCAGCATTGTGAATACTGTTTGGAAGGAAAGGGAGTTAGAAGACCTTTAATCCAGGAGGGAAGTGGGAAGTGGCACAGAACGGGGGGGAGGGGAAGGGAGGGGAGGGAGGTGAATGGGGAGATATTAAGCAGCTTAAATACATGAAATCGGATGTAAGAGGTAAGTGAAGGAGGACTGGTGAGGATTACCATTGATTCCTGGGTAAACTGTTGGGCAGTTTTTAGATTTTCATTGGAAAACCTATTTTTAAAGATTTTAGGATAAATTTTTAGCTGAAGGAAGGCAATAAATTCTAGTTAGTGGAAATTATATTTAATAATTCTATGGAAAACACAAATCTAAAACTTGAGCAAGCACCTAGAGGTCAGTTTTTAAATCTACCTGATTTATTTACTGTGAGAAGTCCATCTTGAAGCAAGCCTTAGTTTATTACAAACCAGAGCTGGCCGGTGTTGCCCAGTGATTGGCGCATCGGCCTGTGTAGTGAAGGGTCTCGGGTTCCATTCCTGGTCAAGGGCGTGAACCCTGGTGGCAGGACCCATCCCCAGCCCTGGTAGGCAGGTCAGGAGGCAACCAGTCGATTTGTCTCTCTCACGTTTGACCTCTCTCTCTGTCTCCTCTCCTCCCTCCTTCCTTCCATTTTCTCTAAAAATCAATGGAAAAAATACTCTCGGGTGAGGATTAACGACAACAACAAAAATTATTATGAACCCATATTTATCCAGAGAAATATGTGATCTGCTCACAAAACCTATAGTCCCAGGTTTGATAACAGAGATTTTCATCGGGGGTGAAGCTTGAGGACTTAGGTGACATAGAGTTGGTTCCAATTCATAATCGTTACTGTGATTGACTAGAGAAGGGACTGCATTGACACTACCTGAGTGCGTTGTCATTGGAGACGACTTCTTCCCATTGGAGGTGATTTAAGCAGCAATGCTGTTGTAGATGCTCAGAGCCACTCCTGTTTCGGCTCATCATGAGCCACCCAGCAGCTCCCAGTGATGAGTGGGGTTTAAAGAGAAAACTGTTAGACCCAACCTGCATGGCTCAGGGGTTGAGCATCTACCTATGAACCAGGAAGTCACGGTTCGATTCCCGGTCAGGGCACATGCCTGGGTTGCGGGCTCCATCCCAGTAGGAGGTGTGCAGGAGGCAGCTGATCCATGATTCTCTCTCATCATTGATATTTCTCTCTCTCTCCCTCCCTCCCCCTCTCTCTCTCTCTCTGAAATCAATAAAAATCCTATATAATAAAAGGCTAATATAAAATTGTCCCCTCAACCAGGAGTTCAACTAGGGGGTGGGGCCGGCCAGCCAACGGCCTGTGGCCCTTCCCCCCGGCTATCCCTGCCCCTGATAAGCCCCCCCACCCCAATCAGGGGCAGGGCCGGCTGGCCAATTGCCCATGGCCCCTCCCCCTGGCTGGCCCGGCCCAATCAGCCCTCGTCAGGGTTGGCTGGCTGGACCCTGCCTGTGCATGAATTCGTGCACCAGTCCTCTAGTATATTTGTAAACCACACACACACACACACACACACACACACACACAGAACTGTTAGTCCACAATTGAGAGCGCCTTGCAATGTCTAGCCACCCGAACTTTAACCTTTTGCACTCGGATGTTGAGTGTGACTCGACACGGTTAGCATTAAATCCCGAGTAGAATAAAGGAATTGAGAAAAAAAGCAAGCGAGTGCAAAGGGTTAATAGCTGTATCTCATGGTGAGCCACCTTCCCTTCGCTGCAAAAGGACTAAATTGGTTCGGGGAGCAATGACCGGATTCCGTGGGAGGAAAGCGTTTTCCAGGTGAGGGAATGCAGCCAGGGTGGACGGATGGCTATGAGTATTACCGGATACGACTGAAAACTTACCTGAACGACGAAATATAAATTCTCCTTAACTGTAGCCTCCACTCGTGGGCGTAAATTAGGGGTAAAGAGGCAAAAATATAGTCCTTCTGCTGGAGCAGAGCTCTGCAACAGAGGGGGTTTCATAGTCTCCAGGATACACTGAGAGGGGAAAACGGGTATTTCAGACATTTTTGAAAGCTGCTCTCAGCTGAGAAAGACGACAGAGGAAGTTTTGTGTTAAACGTTGAGAGGAGATGAGCCAGGTCTCCCTCTGAAGGTACCGCGCCTGTTACTCACCTGCCCGTCGTGATGCCCGTTACCCACAGACTTGCATTCAGTTGAAAGGTCAGTGTTGGTGATAGTTAACTCCTGGCTGTGGATGCTGAGACTTTGTTGTTAAATTATTTTTTTTTTTCATTTCTTTTTACTGTGCTATACTTTAAAAATTTTTTAGGATAAAAAATCACCTGATTATTTAATTCCTCTTTCTCTGAGCGGAGCTGATTATTGGCTATGTTATCAGTATTTTTCACCTAAGGAGAAATTGGCATTTTTATCTTCTTTTAAAGCCCTTTTAAAAATTAAAAGTATTTGAAACTTTGGATGTTGGAGGGATGTAAATATCTCACTAAAATAGCATTTCGGTGGCATTCGTGTTCCTTGAGAACTTGAGAGAAATTCAGTGTCTCGGGCCCCGGCCCAGACCTCCTGCCTCAGACTCTGCTCAGGGCAGCTGATTTGAATGCAAGCTCGGAGGGAAACACGCTGACTTCAGCAACCTCCCGGCGGCTTAATCGTGCCCAGATCTGAGAAGAGGAATCCCCTGTGTGTGAGGTTGGCTCCATTAAACACGAAATAGCAGGACCACCAGGGCAGCGGACAGCCCTGAGGGGGTGGGAGAACAGGGCCTGGGACACAGTCTGCTTTCCATCAGTCTGAGTTCACCCAACATGCTGTGCACAGACCCGGAGCCCGGATTTCCTGTTGCAGAAGTCCATCATTATTTCCACAATTTTTAAAAACCTATTTTTACTGATTTCAGAGAGGAAGGGAGAGGGGGAGAGAGAGAGAGAGAGAGAGAGAGAGAGAGAGAGAGAGAGAAGGATGAAAGGTTTCTAAGGAAGGTTTAGTTTCTAAATGTCATAAATTGGAAAAACTGAGACGTTGGGAAGAACACAGCGTCGTAGTTCTCAGTCCGCATGTACCTGTGCGCTCTCCGTGTCTGAGCGCCACCTCTTCACGTGGCAAAGGCTCCGGGCAGCGCGCCGGGCACAGGTCGCTGCTGGAAGCAGGTCCTCCTCGAGGGGCAGCAGGCACACCGCGGAGCCCCTCCCGCCTTCTCTGCCCTCAGCTCAGTGTGACTTCTCCGTAGCCTTTGTGTGGCCTTCTGTCAACACTGCTGACAATGGCATCTTCCTGCCCGGCCGGCGGGGCTCAGGCTGAGCGTCGACCTATGAACCAGGAGGTCAGGGTTCGGTTCCCCCTCAGGGCACAGGCCCGGGTTGCGGGCTGGATCCCCAGGGTGGGGCGTGCAGGAGGCAGCTAGCTGATCAATGATTCTCTCTCATCATGGATGTTTCTATCTCTCTCCCTCTCCCTCTTCCTTCCTCTCTGCTATCAATAAAAAAATATTTTAAAAAATAAATAAATGGCAACTTCCTGAAATATACAGGCTATATTGACCAACAATCATACATTTAAATTAAAAGGCAGGTTTTAATGTTTTGCATTATCAGTCTCCTGTATTTAAATTTTAATTAAGTTCATATTTTAACAAAAAAAATGCGTTATTTTTAAACTTTTAATTGCTTTTCAAATCTGTGCATGTTTATTTTCACTGTGTGAGTTCTTTCAGGCCACCATCGGCTCCTCTGGCGGAGACACTGTCAGGGCTAAGGGGTAGCTCAGACAGAGCCCCCCCAAAGTCAGACTCACTATACCGGGCGTAAGCCCTCAGGGCAGTAACCTTAGCCCTTCCAGTCTTGCTTTCATTGTCTGTTAAATTGTAAACGGGCCATCAATGGGTCTGGGCTGCCTGTCAATCAAGCAGAGACGGGATTGAATCCTTATGAGCGTTTATTCCAATCCTGCAGCAGCATGGGAGAGCAGCAGGTCATCCACAGAGATCTGCTCTGCCCCCCCCCCCCGCCCCCCTCCGCTCCATAAGCCAGCTGCTGATATCGGGTAGAAGGACAAAGATTACATGGGGAAGTAGGCAAAAGGGAATGCCCAATGGGCCTTTCACAGGTAATGGGGGCTGGAGATTTGCAAAGGCCTGTGGGTATGAAAAGGGCTGGGGGTCTTCAAAGGGCCGCCTTTCCAGGTGAGCTCCCAGGTCCCTCGTGCACCTCCCAGCCAGGTGAGCATGTGCCTTCTTTAATCAGAACAAAGCAATCACGGCTAACAGAGCAAGATGAACATTTCTTACCATTCTGTTGGTCCCCAACCTTGTATCCCTGCCCCGTCACCAGGAGGCTGACCATGTTCGGCGAGGACGGTGGTGTCGGGGCTGAGATGGCTGAGGGCAGTGCTCCTTGGCGGCCTCAGCACACATGAATGCTCCCTCTTTCCTCCTTCCATGGTGTCTGCTCCACCCCAATTCTGGTCCTACATTTTTCAAGTTAAAATGTTTCTCTTTGCAAAATATCCCTTTTCTTTTGGGTACTTGGAACCTATGATTATTTCCCAATGGGCCTCCCTGCTGGGCTCACCACGTGTCAGATGCACAGCCCAGCAGGCCCACTGGAGTGGAAGACAAAGCAGAATTAGCCCAGCAGCACCTGCTGGCCCCGGGGGAGGGAGCGGTCTCTGCACAGTGTTGCTCTTCCATGGAAGCTGGGGCTGCACTTTCATCTTTGTGGGTGCCCGGGAACCCCTGTGACGGGACACCTACCATGTCAGGCTGGCCTCTTTGAGAATGTATTTTCTAAAAAAGGTAAAAGTTTTAAGGACTGTTATTTTACTTTATTTTCTTCTCAGCAAGACAGTTTCATTTTGTAACCAGGAAATAAAAAAAGAAAGTCAGAAATGAATGACTTTAGGAAGTAGTAGAACTCCTGTAAAGTTAGTCAGGAATCCATCTTTTCCTCTCATACATATAAATTACATTCTGAGGTGCTCATCTTGTCACCCCTTGTCCACACGACCATCCTGTTGAGGGATGGATCTTTTAGTAAATGTGCAAAACTTCTTAGGTGCACCCTTCCCAGAGCACAGTAATACGAAAATACGTATTTCTCATCTAATTCGAAGCACCAGCGTGGCCTCCCGCTAGCCCTTAATGAACTTCCTCTCAGACCCTTTCATTCCAAATCGCTGAGGGGAAACGGGCGTCTTTGTTGAAGCTGCCTGACACGCTTCAGGGAAGCGAATATTTTTGAAGGATGTACTTTGCCTGAGAACATAGGTTTGCTTTATTCAAAGATCACACGCTTTTGTACAAAATAGAAGAAAACAATTATTGCTTCTCTGGAGGGATGTCAACATTAGGAAGGAAAATAAACTTACACCCCGAAAAGCAACAACCAAATATTTAAAGAGAGGAAATAGCTTGACTTAAAGTATAATTAATGGAGGAAATCAAGTAGTTTGCAAAGAAACTGCTCTTCAAGAGAATATTGTTTGGAGAAGTAGTTCAGCTTTGAACCAAAATATGTTGCTGTTATTACTTACATTGATGGGAATTTTATCTCTGCTTTGCACATGTTAGCCATGAAATCATGGTACTAATTTTTGTTTCATTTAAATTGGCTAATCCACAAAAATAATACTTTAAAGATTTTATAAAATTCAGTAAGCAGTTTACATGTATATGAGTTATTTTCATATTTTTAAGCTAACATTTTTAACATATTGGGGAAGTCATCAAAAAATAGTCACCACAAATCTGCCAAGAAATGGTAAATTAATTCTTGAAATCGATATAATTATGTAACAATTGGAATGATTTTGCATTTTATCACCTCTTGCTATGCTGTTGATAAAATTAATAAAATATAATAATGATTATTGTTTTTAAAGTGAGAAAGTGGGCAGTGTATTTAGAGATTATGGCAGATGTATTTATCCGGTAAGACAAGGTCTACTACAAGGTATACAAACAAATCATGTGAAATTATGATATAGGATGTGGACCCAAACACTTAGTAAAATAATGTAAGGCAAGAATTTGCCATTCACTGAATTATAGTTAGTATACCGCTTTTAAATTTTGTAGAAGTAATTTACCTATTTTTAATATATTTTTATTGATTTCAGGGAGGAAGGAAGAGGGAGAGAGAGATAGAAACATCAGTGATGAGAGAGAATCATGGATGGGCTGCCTCCTGCAAGCCCCACGCTGGGGATCGAACCCCCAACCCGGGCCTGTGCCCTGACTGGGAATCAAACCCTAACCTCCTGGTTCATAGGTCGACACTCCCTCAGCCACTGAGCCACGCCGGCCGGGCTTATAGAAGTAATTTAAACATTCAAACTGTGTGGCCACCCCAGTCTCTATATTTGGTGAAAAGGACAATTGCCATGGCCACAAAGAGGAGTGTGCCATTGAACCTCCGCATTCCATTCCCCGCGCGTGTTCGAGAGCAGCCTGTCAGGCCTGGGGATGTGGTGTTTGGGACTTAAAAGGAATTGAGTCGGAGAGGATCTGTAAATTAGAAGTTCAATACAGTCTGTGGTAGGGATTGACGTTTAGGTCTCCATATCAGCACTTCAGTGAAAGACTTGGACAGGGTTTCCACGCGTAAAATGTACTCATGTCTGACAACGTTAGCGTTTGAGGAGGCATGACACAGCAAGCACATTTAGATTTAAGAAACCCTAAAAGCCACGGTCAACGTTGTGCTGTTTTGGGGCTTGTAAATGAACGCGGATGATAACTGGCTGCATTTTCCAACGTTCCCTGGGTTTGGTTATAGAGCCCTCTTTATTTGTGATGAACGAATTCTGCTTAGACAGTTTAATCCTCTCCAGTTTAGGTAAAGAACTGGCAGGAAAGA
Source organism: Ia io (assembly GCA_025583905.1). Lineage (NCBI taxonomy): Eukaryota > Metazoa > Chordata > Mammalia > Chiroptera > Vespertilionidae > Ia > Ia io. The sequence continues at coordinate 816,352 of JAJQQW010000014.1, forward strand.
ATCTGACTTCTGGAAGACTAGAGAATATTTGAATGTTCAACCTAGATTGACTGAGTCGGGGTGAACAGATTAGTGAAATGAAATCTAGCTGTGATGGGTATGTTACTCCATGGATATTTAAGGACACAAACACAAATAAAGAAACTTGAATGTTGATGTAATCCATATGGGCTTGATAAAAAAAAAACCACGTTTTAGATTTGTTCAGAATTTAGTTAGATGTTTTCTGTTACCTGACTGTTGAATCAACATAGCTCTCTAATTGTCACTTGTTTCTATGCTATCATAGCATGGCGACGTGTTTGAGCAGGGGTTCCATTTCTCTCTGTGGTTTATTTTTCTTCTCGGTATTTCTTCTGTTCTTCCCTTCAACTATTTTGGCCGCTTCCATTAACCTTTCACTGTCTTTAACTCATAATTCCTTCTCATCTGGTTGGTTGGTGTTGGCTGTCTTGTTCTGGTTGCCTGTGAAGTTGTGTTTCTTACTCTTCTCAGCTAGTTGGCAACCATCAGAAGGAAATAAACTTGGGGGAGAGCTGACCGTTCCTCCTTGAAACTGTGTTTTCCAGGATCATGCGGAGAAGGAGAATGCCATCGCCAAAGCGCTGGGGGACCTGAAGGCCAACTTCTACTGTGAGCTCTGCGACAAGCAGTACCACAAGCACCAGGAGTTCGACAACCACATCAATTCCTACGACCACGCGCACAAGCAGGTGAGGGGGGCCCGAGGAGCTGCTGCTGGGCTTTCCTCTGACAATCTGAATCCTGTGCGCTCTGTGAACAGGACTTTTTTTTTTTTAATTTTCCTTTGTTACACAATTTTTAGAGACAGTCTGGGATGATAATTTAATGACATAGTCAAAGACTTAAAAAAAGCACCAAATGTGAAGTCTGAAATAAACAGTTAATACAGAGATACCATTCAGTTGCCTTTTAGTGATTGGCAGTATTTTCAAAACTTATATTCTGCAGCTTGGGATCTGTTAAATATATTCAAATGTATAAATGTTTAAATGTTTTAATCGGCTAATGATATTTATCAAATATAAATGAATTTACTTCTAGCTCTTTATATAAAGCATTTACTATGAATCATGAAAAAAAATGAGATGCTAAAAATAACCAGGGTGATTGGTTAAATAAGTACTTAATGGGTGCCTAATTTAGTTTATTTTGATATTGCTTTATTTCCCTATCAATTGTAAATCCAAGGCGGATTTTTTTCAATGCTCTGCAAGCATGAGTTCAAAGGCGTGACGAGGTCAGCAGTTGCTGATGCAGATTGCATTTTCCCATCCCCTTTACGTTTATCAGTGCCCCTATGCGGGCCAGCGCCCTGGTGTGCTGGCGCCAGCAGTCTCAATTGTCACCCATTAAGGATCTGTTCCTTTATAGCCATCACTCACCAGTATTACCCGTGAATGTCAGTTTAGTGTTGTTGAGCATAAGTAAGAAGAGTGGGGAGAAATGATCACCTAAGTGCTTATGAACCCATTGTATATATTTTCTGTGGTTCCTTCCATTCTCTCATCTCAACAGCTGTGCTCAGGCAGGCAGTGCAGGGACAGAGTTAGCTTCCTTCGTAGGCATCGCTGGTTGAGCACATGAAGGGCTGGCCTGGCCTTTCTTCTTCCTGGTAGTAGTTCCGTGGCACACCAGTTGAAGGGAATGTTTTGGTGGAAATAACATTTCTTGTCTTCCTTAAAAAGGCACGCATATGCATACGTTATTGCTTGATTTGAACATTAAAATGCATCAGGAAATAGTACTGATTTCATTCTGCATTTCCTGCCAGCCTGTTTGCCCCCAACTTCCCTCCTCTGCCGGCCTGGTCACCCCTAACTGCCCTCTCCTGCAGGGTTGATCACCTCCAACTGCCCTCCCTTGCAGGCTTGGTCCCTCTCAACTGCCCTCCCTTTCAGGCCAGGTGCTTCCCAACTGCCCTCTCCTGCTGGCCATCTTGTGGTGGCCATCTTGTATCCACATGGGGGCAGGATCTTTGACCACATAGGGGCAGCTATATTGTGTGTTGCAGTGATGATCAATCTGCATATTACTCTTTAATTAGATAGGATAGAGGCCTGGTACAGGGGTGGGGGCCAGCTGGTTTGCCCTGAAGGGCATCCCGGATCAGGTGGGGGTTCCCTTGGGGTGTGGGGTGGCCTGAGCGAGGGGCCTGTGGTGGTTTGCAGGCTGGCCACGCCCCCTGGCAACCCAAGCAGAGGCTCTGATATCTGGAATTTATTTTCCTTCTACAATTGAAACTTTGTAGCCTGGAGCGGAGCCAAGCCTGGGGCTCCCTCCGAGGCCGGCAGCCATTTGTGTTGGGGTTATAATTGAAACTTTGTTGCCTTAAGCAGGTGGGCCCGGCCAGGGTGTGCGGAAAGCTTTGCTTCCCCTGTTGCCGGCTGCAACCCTGGCCTACTCTCTCAAGCTCCATTCTGCCACCATTTGTTTGAATTTGTTTACCTTCTATAATTGAAACTTTGTAGCTTGAGTAGAGGCTTAGGCCTGGCCAGGGCAGGCGGAAAGCTTGGCTTCCTCTGTTACCTAGGAAACCTTACTCTCTGTGGCTATAGCCATCTTGGTTTGGGTTAATTTGCATACTTGCTCTGATTGGATGGTGGGTGTGGCTTGTGGGTGTGGCTTGTGGGTGTGTTGGAGGTATGGTCCATTTGCATATTTGTCTATTATTAGATAGGATTCTAGAATGTTATTCCCAATGAGGTTGATACATCTGAGAAAATTGTTCCTCCTCCTAAAAACCTAAGATATTTTATTACACACATGTTTCACCGTGTAAACTGGTTATTTGGAAATGTGTATGCTTTGGTGTGAATGTTTGGAGAATACCTTACCAGCTATTGCTACCCTCCGCTTCATTCAGCCGTAGTTGCCACAAGATCACACTCACTGAGGTGATCACAGGACCTTTCCTGTTCAGTTTTTAGTGAAGTTGGGGTACTGTAGACTGTCCAGAGGTGAGCTGGGGGCATCAGGCAGGATCTAGGCTATGAGTCTGAAGTCCAGAAGCTCACTTTAAATTAAATAAAATTTATATGTTTTTTATTGATTTCAGAGAGGAAGGGAGAGAGAGAAACATCAATGATGAGAGAGAATCATTGACTAGCTGCCTCCTGCACGCCCCACACTGGGAATCAAGCCCACAATCCAGGCAGGTGCCTTGACCAGAATAGAACCAGAACCGTGACCTCCTTGTTCATAGGTCAACACTCACCACTTAGCAACACAGGCTGGGCCAGAAGGTCACTTTTGATAATGCCCAGGGGCATTGGACCCTAGAGGGAGACACACCATCTAAATCACTGGAGACGATGCTGTGGTAGATGGAAATACTTAAAATTGCACACTTAACACGTGCATTTTGAAGCTGTATAAACGTGCATTTGTATGTGTGTTTGAGTGCATTTGAGTACCTGGGGCTGCTCCATCATGAACATCTGCTATGGCAGAAGCAGTGTGTGTGTGTGTGTGTGTGTGTGTGTGTGTGTGTGTGTGTGTGTGTGTGTGTGTGTAGTTACATAGTGTTCCCCTCGATGTTCCCCGTGCCCAGCTGGCCGGTCCGTAGTCACCGCAATATGAGAGACTGTGCTCCCTGTGCTGCCCCTCACATCCCCGGGGCTATTCGGTACCTGCCAGTCGGCACTTCTCACTCCCTTCACCCCTGTCACTGTCCCAGCCCCATGCCTCCCTGGAACCGCAGTCCGCTCTCCTCTCCCTATCTTTCAGCTCCGCCTTCCCAGGACGCCCGGTCTGCATCACGAATGAGGGTTTGGACAGGTGACTTGTATTGGCCTTCCTGGATCTCAGATTCACGAATTCTACATCAGCAAGTGTCATGCACAGTTAGGGCCTGTGTGCTCACCCATGAAGAATCAACTTGTATTTAACTTTCAGTTCTGTATGTTCTAAGTGCTGCTCTCATATAAAAAGATTAGACAGAATTTCCCAGCCGACGTGGCTCAGTGGTTGAGCATCGACCTGTGAACCAGGAGGGCACGGTTCAATTCCTGGTCAGGGCACAAGCCTGGGTTGCAGGCTCGATCCCCAGTGTGGGGTGTGCAGGAGGCAGCCAATCAGTGACTCTCTCTCATCATTGATGTTTCTATCCCTCTCTCCCTCTCCCTTCCTCCTTTCTCTCTGAGATCAATAAAAATACATTTGTTAAAAAAAAAAAAAAAGAATTGTAACCTCAGAGTCTGGTGCGGCCCACAGCAGACATGTATGTCTCCAGTTAGACTATGAGGCCAGGAAAGGAGGTGGAGATCCCGAGGGTCATGAGGTTGCTCTTCATTGCCATCTGAAGACGTACGCATTCACCACAGAAGTACATCTCTTCTGATGCCAGAATAATTCTTAAAGAAACATACCAGTAATGAAAAATGGAAAAATACCATATAGTGGGAAATAAAAGTACAATTCTTCTGATTTACCTGACAAAAAGAAATATCACTGATATTTTGTGTATCTTCTAGCATTTTTTTCTATAGATACAGATACAATTGATAATACATCGATGGATGTGTTTTGTGGCATTTATTGCTATAGATTGTGATATAGTAGATGATGTAAAATTATTAGCATGCTATTTTTTAAATTACTATCATAATACAAAAATATTTATCATATTTTACAACTGTTAGCATTATTGGTCGCAGCCACATTAGTATTTCCTTACGAAACTGAATCATAATTCTTTTTTTAAATATATTTTATTGATTTTTTTACAGAGAGGAAGGGAGAGAGATAGACAGAAACATCGATGAGAGAGAAACATCGATCAGCTGCCTCTTGCACACCCTCCACCAGGGATGTGCCCACAACCAAGGTACATGCCCTTGACCAGAATCGAACCCGGGACCCTTCAGTCCGCAGGCTGACACTCTATACACTGAGCCAACCCGGTTAGGGCTGAATCATAATTCTTAACTGTTCTTCATTTCCTGACCACTCAGGTGGTTTTTGTATTTTTAAAAATACAAGTGTCCATGTTCTTATACTGGAGCTTGCATGGCTTCCCCTGTACTCCCAGAGATGGTATTGAGATTTCTGTGAGCAAATGTGTGAAGTCTTCAATCACGTGAGAAAGTTCATCACCTCCCTCCTGTGCCGATTCACTCCGAGGAGCATTCCTGGCCCTGACAACGCACGAGGGGCTTCTGATTCAGCACTGAGGAAAACGAACCGAGTGGCCGAGAAGTCCGTTCTAGACATAACAGACTGCAGATATGTTCCTGTTTGAACTAGCATGAGATTTCTGTCCACAAAGAGAAACTAGCGTTAATGGAATTTAAAGAAGGAGCGGTCTCGGGGAGAGAGAGTGTTCGGATCTGATATGCATTAAGAGATTAGATTCCTTTAAAGCTGCCAGGAGAGAAGTCCGAAGTCTGCACATCCGTGATGGTAATGGGAAAAGAAACGTAGAAAGAGCCCTCCACTAGTTCACTCAGTATAATAGCATTGATTAAATAATGGCTAGAAGGAAATTACACAGTAAGTGTGATCCATTCACTCGCATACCTTAACCTCCTCTGAAGGAATACATTTGCTGACATTCTAAAGCACTCGCTGAATGCTGTCTTCCAAGAAGGCTAAATTGATTCGGGAAATAGAGTTGGTGATTGAGTTGTAATTCTTTGAGGATATTACTTCTCTGCAAGATAGAAAGCATACTTAGATTTTTTTTCAAAAGCCATTGAAAATAGTTCTTGATAGAAGCAACTCTTGGGAATTCAAGGGAAATTTTAAGCCTGTGGAAACAGTAATAGTAGGTAATATATTAACTTACTAAGAAGCATATAACTAGAAATGGAGGTATTGGAACCATTCAAAAGAATAATGAATTTACTTGTAGTAGGAAAAACACTTAACAAGGCCATTCTTATTGCTCTAATCATATTTTATTCAGTTCCGACTAAATCCATCCCAGAAGATGGCAATAGAAACAATGATCTAAAAATGTGAAATTAGTAGGAACTTAGGTATCATCAGAGACTTCGAAGGAGGAGAAAGTGGTCTAAGACTATGAAGTGAATCATCCAGTCCCACATCTCCTAAGTGGGTCTATAAGTTAAGATTATAGTCAGTGCCAGTAAGGGAAAACTCAAGTACAGCTGGCTTACGTTTTATTGTTTTCTCCCAAGTGACCTAGGTAGTCAGTCCTAGGATGAAGCAAGTGTCACTGTTCTTACACTCGAGCTTCCATCGCTTTCCCTGAACTGCCAGGGATCGTACTGAGATTTCTGTTTGCAGTTTTGTGAAGTCTTCTATTGCATAGGAAAGTTCGTCACGCCCTCCTGTGCCAATACAGTCTGACAAGCATCCATGGGCCCTTACAGTGCACGAGGCGCTTCTGATGCAGGAGCCCAGTCTATCTACATAAAAGGCTAATAGGCAAATTATCCCCTCGGGAGTTCCCTCGGGAGACCTGGAGTTGGATCGCTCGCTATGACACGTCCTGACCACCAGGGGGCGGCGCAGAATGAAGGAAGGTCGGAAGGCCCCAATCTGCCCTGATCGCTGGCCAGGCCTAGGGACCCTACCTGTGCATGATTTTCTGCACGGGTCTCTAGTGATGCTATACGGAGTTTGTTTGTTTTCCTCTGTTACCCTTAACATCCAGGCCTTCTCTGTCAGACAGCAGCCTCGCAGGTGAAAGCTGGCTGCTGCCCACCTAGGTCACAATTGCACTTCGGTAGGAAACAAATCTGGTTAAAGAAACAGCAAGGGAATTTCTCTTCTGAGACTTGACTTTTTTATTTTTTTAGGGATATCCGCCTCAGCAATATTGGCTTATAATTCAGCTAGTGAAAACGGTCACATGGGCACTCTTACTTACAAAGGAGGCCGAGGTCTTTATTATTTTAGTGAGTACCTTTCTCTCCCCCGATATTCGAATTCTGTTAACGAAGTAGAAGGTGTGTTCAGGGAAGGCAATTGGCAGTGTTCACACACGTCACAGCCAGACCGCCCACCCTTGGGTCAGCGCAGTCGGTGCGTGCGGGACACCCTGACGACAGGTAAGGCATGCCATCTGCATGCTTCTGGATTGCGGTTTTGACAGAAGCATCACGTGGAGGGAAGACAAGTCTGTATCCAAAGTTGATGTCCATTCCTGGAGGAACAAAACGCTGCCCTTTTCAGGAAGGAAGCTTCCCAGTGCCATCGCCTGCCTCCGGGCGACTGGCAGACGCCCTCACTAACGGTGCCGGGTGGGGCTGGGGTGTCTCTGCTGCCGGCAGATGGCACTCAGCGGGTCGCCCCTGGTGAGTGAAGGTCCGTGTTGCTGAGACTGTGAGGAAGGGCCCAGCCTGTTCTCCCACTCGCGTGTGACTCAGGATACGTCTCTGTAATGTCCTTGGCTTCAGCTTTGTCTTCTCTAAATAAGGAAATAATGCTAGCCTTGGCGGCGCATGTGTTACTCTTTCAATAAAAGTAATGTATATAATATTGCTTAATAAATTTTATTGAACATCAGTTCTAAATAATTACAGGTGGCTAATATGTATATAAAATATTCCATCTTGTTAAACACATGAATTATAGGCAAAGTATTCATTATACATCACTTATTTTGTTAACTATTTTTATTGGTTGATTTCAGAGAGGAAGGGAGAAGGAGTGAGTGATAGAAGCATCAGTGATGAGAGACAATCATTGATCGGCTGCCTCCTGCACACCCCACACTGAGGATTGAGCACACAACCCGGGCATGGGCCCTGACCGGGAATGGAACCGTGACCTCCTGGTTCATAGGTTGATGCTCAACCACTGAACCACACTGGTCAGGAGATACATCACTTATTGACTATCAATTAAATATAGAAACAGTGATGCTACCCAACATTGGATATGATATCCTATACAATAAAAGCCTAATATGCTAAGTGTCCAACCAATTGACCATTTGACCAGTCGCTGTGACGCACACTGACCACCAGGAGGAAGATGCTCTGACTGGTAGGTTAGCTTGCTGCTGGGGTCTGGCTGATCAGGGCTGGGCGAGACAGACATGCCCTGGAGCCCTCCTGCAGTCCCTCCCCAGCCCCAGTTGTGCACCGGTGGGGTCTCTTGGCCTGGCCTGTGCCCTCTCACCATCTGGGACCCCTCGGGGATGTCAGAGAGCCAGATTCGGCCCGATCCCCGCAGGCCAGGCCAAGGGACCCCACGGGTGCACGAATCTGTGCACCATGCCTCTAGTATACTCATGTACTGCTGGGAAGAGTTTTAAAATGGTGTAAAGTTATAAACAGCATTGTGGAAAACCTAAAAAAGTGCACATGTGTAACTTTGATTCCAATAGTTCTGTTTGTAGGAACCACCTACCTTTTGGATATAAATAGATGTACAAAACATAGGCATAAGAATGTTTGTGAAATTCTGGTTTGCAGTTGTAAAGCAATGTAATTTACCTAAAAGTTTAAGCACAAACTAATGAGTTATCGAAATGAGTCAGTGCCTCTCTCCCTGTCTCTCTCTCCCTCTTCTTACGCTGATTAAACCTTTGCCAGGCTAATCTACAGGCAGGGTCATCATAACTTTCCGACACCGTGACTTCCTGAAACCATGTTTGAGATGGATGACCTCTGTTGCCCTGTGGCATTTGGTGCTCTAAAGATTAGTAGACGGAAGTCAGCGGGAAAGTGGAGTGACCAGAGGATATTGATTCTTTAGGTTTTTCCTTTCTCTACGTGCATATCTATTGAATGATATGCCAGTGTGCATTATAATGTGATTTGTGATACAGTAGCTAGACCACATCCTTCTCCTAACTCCTTTCAACATTCTAATTTTCTAATTCTTGCTGACTGCCGTTCTGACTTGACATTTATCACTAAGGATTTCTTCTGAGTGATTCTCAATAAATGGTTGTGGAAGCTTTAGAAATAGCATTGACATTTCCATGAAGCCTCGCAGCTATTATCTTGTATATTTATTTGTGTGGAACTTAAGTTTTCTTTCTATTTGGAACTCTCTAAAGAATTTACTTGGTTTCTACTATTTACTTTTCAAAATTACTCTCCCAGATATAAAATATGATGTAGGACTTCATTTTTGCTGCAGAAAAAATACAAGAAAGGATACAAAGACTGATAAATTCTAGCCTAAAACTAACCATGTTTGGACAGGCCTAAAAGCTCAATTGCTGGATATTCCCTAAATACGAGGCAAGCTTCTTCACTTTATCAGGAAGGCTGTCGCTGAGTAGGTAGGTTAGCTTGCTGCGGGAATTGTGTGTACAGAGAGGAAGACTGCGATCAACAGAACACTTTGTTTTTAAATAATTATTTTAAAATAATTTTTAAATAATTATATACATCTTATAGAAACCCCATCAATTAAATCTTAAAGTTTTCGCCGAAACCAGTTTGGCTCAGAGGATAGAGCATCGTCCTGCAGACTGAAGGGTCCCAGGTTCGATTCCGGTCAAGGGCATGTACCTTGGTTGCGGGCACATCCCCAGTGGGTGGTGTGCAGGAGGCAGCTGATCGATGCTTCTCTCTCACTGATGTTTCTAGCTCTCTATCCCTCTCCCTTCCTCTCTGTAAAAAATCAATAAAATATTTTTTTTTAATAAAAATAAATCTTAAAGTTTACTTGAAGCTTAAGCTATGATACTATGTAGGTGGAATTAAGCAAATACAATTCAGGATTCCCAGGAGTCTAATATTATTTCATTAGTATTACTTCAATTTTTGAGGGAGGAAAATTCCTAATTTGGAGGGTCTAAAAGGTTTCACATATAAATCAACAAATATTTATTAAGCCATCATTTTATACACCAAGCATTGTCCTAAGCCTTGGCACACATCAGTGTATGTGTATAAGGCATTTATTAAAACTTTGTTCAATCACTTCTGAATGTGATTAGTATATGTTTTATTCTCTTAGAGCCTTACCCTAAGGCTCACAATTGGATAACGACTTGAGCTTCATGAGGAGATACAGTATCTTAATCATTTTTAGTAACGATACACGCGACTGTGAAAGACTGTAGTGCGATATTCGGGACGTGGATCACTTTGGTGTCTCTTAAATACGGCCACATGCTGTTTATCGATTCTGTTCCAGTTGGCATACTCCTTTTCTAGCCTTAAACCCCCAAAATGAGCCCATTAGTACAGATGAGAAATACACCTAGTGTAAAAAGAGTTTACACAAAACACTACTAATTTTATTCTCATATCTAGAATTATTTGGGAAATATACCTAATATTTGAGAGGAGGGATTGTTTTAAATGCCCTTAGTAAAGGCCATTTATCTTATGGATTAATGTAAGGCATTTACTCTTCTTAGAACATATGAAAACTACCAGATGCCTATGTTATGTATAACTGAGGTTCACGAGCTAATTTTGTTTGAAAAATAGGGGTTTGCAGGATTCCCACCGCGTGTCTGAGTCAGGCAGAGAAACCTTGGCAGGAAACGGTCAAGGAGCCAGCAATGCAAGTGAAGCATCCATCTTATATTAAAAACTGCTGTTTGACATTTTAGCCCTGCTATTTGGCTTCTGTAAATGCTTGCTTGCTTAAATAATAAGGAAAATAAGACTACTCCCACTCAGAGAGGCCATTAAACTTTCCCCGGACGAAGTTATCAGTGCTGGCTCCCGGCCAGGCCTCTGGTTGAGGTCTTAAGGCCCCAGCACATAGGGGCTCTATAAGAACTTGCCAAGGGGGCCGGAAACACCCCATACTTGGGAGACAAAGAAGGTAAAAAAACATATAAGAAGGTAAAAACATATAAATAGGGAAAGTTCCTCCATGTTGGGGCCCAGAATTTGAGAGACATTTTCCTCTGGGCCTGCACGTAATAAATGTAACTCCATCTCTCTAAGCGTTGCTTGGTTCTTCTCCGGTTTTCTGTAACACAAGTTTTCAATTCCTCTCGCCTCCAGCTTAGGTAGATCTTTTCATATGAGGTAATAGTATGTTTTGGCATTTTCTCAAGCCAAAAGGGTGAGGAAATATTTTTGTTTGAAGTGGGTTGTCACAAACGTTGTGTTTTCCTTAAATGAGGTTAAGCAAAGTGACGTGTCGGGAAAGTTCAACAATAGCACCTTGAACATTGCCGTAGACCCACACACTATTCATCTTCCCCTGCTTTTTCAACAGAGACTCAAAGAACTGAAACAAAGGGAATTTGCTCGAAACGTGGCCTCTAAATCCAGGAAGGATGAGAGGAAGCAGGCGAAGGCCCTCCAGCGCCTCCACAGGCTGGCCGAGCTGAGGAAGGAAGCCGCACGGTGAGTGTGCAGGAGAGGTGGCCTCTTCTTTAATGGAATGACAAAGAAAGGGAGAGGAAACATAGACATTAAAGACATTTATTTATTCTGTATCAGAATGAGACTCAGGTTTCCGTGGTTCCCTCGGGGTTCAATTACCAGGTACTTCTCATAAGTTGTGGGAAGTCACAGCACAGGGAAAGAAAGGCCTTTTTTGCCCAGCCGGCCAGCATGGCTCAGTGGTTGAGCGTCGACCTATGAACCAGGAGGTCTCGGTTCCATTCCTGGTCAGGGCACATTCCAGGCTGCCGGTTCGATCCCCAGTAGGGGGTGTGCAGGAGGCAGCCAATCAATGATTGTCTCTCATCCCTGATGTTTCTATCCCTCTCCCCCTCTCCCTTCCTCTCTGAAATCAATAAAAATATATGATGGAGGGTTTTTCTTTAATTCCCTTCATAATCTCCATATAGTATTACTGATGTTAAATATTTGTGAATTAAAAGTAATTTTATTTTAGAAAATTCTACAGTACTTCGCAATGTCACTGAAGAGATGACAGGGGTACACAATCTTGGTCGAGAGCACTGGCTGAGAGCATGCGGCTACCCCGCCTTTGCTGTAAACAGCTGTACAACCAGCTTCCTGCCCGCCCCGCCACGGCGCCCACACGGTGACCCAGGCAGCAGGTGCACCGTGGCAGCCGCCTGAACCACGGGGCGGTCATTCCTGCACAGAGATTCAGGGCGCGGGGGAAATGTTACAGACGGTTCCCAGGTGGATGTGCTTGAGCATCTTCCCAAACGGGCCCCCTCTAATGTGGTCACGTCTGCTACCTTTTGTAGTGCTCCCGGGAGTGGTCCCATGTTCAAGTCCACCACGGTGACTGTGGGAGAAACTCGCCATGGCATCTCGCAGGGACGTGTTGTGGATTCAGTTCACCTCCGGGAGGATGTCAGGTGTGGTTTGATTCCTGGTGAAGAGCCCGCGCACGAGGGGACGGCCGGAGCTGCAGACCCGGAAAGTGCCCATCCTTGTGCGAAGATTCGTCAGCTGGGCGAGCAAGCCCAGGGCGCTCACAGACACAAAACCGGCTTTTCCTTCGCGTTTCCCAAGAAAGCCTCCGTGCGGCTGGAGTGCTCGGCCGCAGCCTTCTCTGAGGGCAGCGACGACGCCTCCCTGGCCCAAGGGCTGAGCAGGAGACGGCGGTTTGTCCCCGGTCCTTGTCACCTTCAGCTGCCTTCACCGACAGACGAGCTCTGGAGTCCCGAGGAGAACGCCAGCTCTCTTCATCTGCCCGAGGGGATGTGCAATTGCAAAGAAACGGCTCCAACGCAGGAGACGAAAGAAGCTGCTTGTGAAAAAGACCCATTTTTATTGCCTTCCTCTTGCCAGTTTCAACTCCCTTTGTCTGCGGAGGCAGGTAATTGTCAAAATCCGGTGGCATCGGCAGATCCAGCACGCCCGGAAGGTGCTGTGAGGAATGAGGACACATCGGAGAGCTGTGCCGATTCCCAGTCGCTGGGAAGTTGGGGTGCAGCTCTCGGCAGGGCTGCTGACGGCCCGGCTTTGCCAGCCACCCCAGCAGAACGTGCGAAGGACGATGATGCACCCACCATCGAAGCTGAGACGGAACCCCGTGGTCCAGAGCGGTCGGCCCCTTCCATCTCTGAAGAGGATGCTGTAACTTCACGTAAGACATCCGATTTCTCTAAAAGACTCTACGAGCCGTTCGTTCCCGTGCTCAGCAAAGACGGGTCCACTGTTCTGCAGTGGCCATCGGAAATGCTAGTCTACACAGCTGCTCAGCCACCGGTTTCCTACAGCTGCAACCCTCTCTGTTTTGACTTTAAGTCCACAAAAGTAAACAACCATCTAGAGAAAAACAAGCTGCCCTTCAATGGCCTTTGTTTCCAGCAGAAGGGGGGAGACGTCTGCAAGGGGCAGGTTTGGGAGGTCCAGGGCAGCGCTGTCACAGGCCTCACGGATAATGACGGTGGGGGAAGCAGAAATGAATCCGCCCCCGTCACTCCTCTTTCTGCTGAAGAGTCTCTCTCCAATAGTTGTGATTCTGGAAAAAATGAGACTGTAGATCAGAGGTATAAACATAGTTCCTGTAGGAGCAGAAAAACAAAAAGATACCATTTTGTTAAAAAACAAATAAAACAGAATACTCACGAGGAATGCCACAAAACGAGGTTGAAAGATACCCATGAACACCGGTTCCATAAAAGTCGGAGAAAGAAAACGAAGGAAGTTATGTCACCACCATCGTGGGGACCACGCCAAAGAACCAGTAACTCCCTTCAGAATGGAGACAGAGAACAGTTGCGCTGACACAACGAGGAAACATCCGCTGGAAACAGTTTCAGAAAAGCGGGATTTAGCTGTAGAGCCACTACTAGATGCACATCAACCACCTGATCAAGAGCCCACCTCAGCATTTCTGTTCTTACGTGAAAATAGAGAAACAGAAACTTGTAAAACGTGGAACACTGAATACAATCACAATGACGATATCAGTTCTCAAAATCACTGTACAGAGAACTCGACTGTTTTAAATGGACAGTCCAGTCCCACAACGATGCATTCTGGGGAACGTAGTTTAACACACTCCAGAACGTCCTGCAGTTGCGAAGCCGCAGTGCCCAGCTGTGGTCAGGGTCACGGGTGCGTCTTTCTTCCAAAGGGCACGGACTGCGTGCCCCCGAATCAGGCCGTCAAGCGGGGCTATCATTCTCTCGTCAGCGAACCCGAAAGATGTCATCGAAAACGAAGACCACACTCCTCTTCGCACTCTTCGGATGACAGTCTAAACGCACAGCATGCTTTACCTGGAGGGTTTGGGGCGCCACCCCGAGTGCCTGCGCCCTTCACGCCTAGAAGGAGACGGAGGAGGAAAAGAGGCCGGTTCCGGCCCAGACGTGGAGCCCTGGAGCTCAGGGAGCGTGCAGACCATCCCAGGAAAGCGGCTGCTTCCGTAGGCCCCCCGGGCGGGTCGATGAGCGCAGACAAAAAAGAGGAACTAAGCCCACAAGACATGGCAAATGTCGACAGGAACTCGAAGCAAACAGACCCAGTAAAAGCCACGCCGACGTCCCGCCCCAGCAGCCCCCTGCCTTCTGGAAGCGACGGGGGAGCTGAGCGTTGGGTCACCGAGGCCACCTCTGGCCCGAGGCCCGAGGCTTCTGCTGAGCCCACCTCTGTCTCCGCAGCTGGCGCCCCAGCAGAGGAAGCAGTGGCCGGCGGCCTGCTGGGGCGCCAGGACAGAAGCCCAACCGCGCATATCAGGGAAAAGCAGGTGCCTCCCAAGGTGCCTCCTGTGGACAAGACCTTCCAGCAGCCCCTGCCCAAGTCGCTCCTTGGCCACTACGAGCTGGCCGAGGCCCTCCCCCAGGGGAAGGCGGCCACAGCCGAGGCCTCCCCCGAGTGGCTGCGTCTCCCATCAGGAATTCTTCACGCTCACCCACCCCCACCGCTGCCCTTCAAAGAAGCACAGGTCAGCGGCCACGCCTTGGTCACCACGGAGCAAGTCCTGGCTCCGTTGGCTCTGCCCGAACAGGCCTTGCTGATCCCAGTAGAAACCCCTGACAAATGCAAAGCTCTCCCCTGCGAGGTCTACCAGCACATCCTCCAGCCTGGCCTGCTGGCCCACAAGGTCAAGCTCGCCTTCCCCGCCGCTGCCCTGGCCCCGCCCAGCGTGCCTCTGCAGCCTCTGCCTCTGCAGCAGCCCTTATGCTCTACCTCTGTCACCACCATCCACCACACCGTCCTGCACCACCAGACGGGGACCTTGAAAGTGCTCCACCCGCACCAACGGTTCCTGTCCCAGGTCCCCCCTCTCACCGGGACATCCTTACCTCAAACTCCCATCTCCAGAGGACCCCTGGGCGCCAGGCTCTGTCCCGGGAACCCGCCCGCGTTAGTCGCGCCTCCTCCGATGCCCATCATTCCAGCCTCAGTCCTTCATCCCAGCCCCTTGGCCTTCCCCACTCTGCCCCACGCCCTCTTCCCCTCCCTGCTCGCCCCCCACCCCGCAGTCATCCCGCTCCAGCCCCTCTTCTAGTCACACCGTCAAAGGGAAAGAAAGCAATGAAAACGGTGGCTGTGTGCGTGGGTGCTCACCCAAGGGGGTGATTGCCCCTTGAAAGGTGGGGAGAAGCCAGCCACACCATGCCTTGCTGATAGGAACGCAGCTACTGTAAGTCTAAGGATGCAAATGAATTCCTAGTTTCTGATATAGAATATTATTATCAAGGCACTGAATCGTTTCAAAATCAACACAATATATGCTGTATATTAAGTCGATGTCTTAAGAGTATGTATAATGTACATAAAATATATTTATAGGACTGTAATGTATGTTGTAAAGTATGCTCTTTTTTTTTTTTTAATCTTTGTGTATTTGCACCTACTTAATGTTTAGACAGAGCTGATAGCACTATGTTTTGTACCATGTTCCTTGAAACTGTAAATTCGGTGAAAAATATATCTTGCAATAAATTTTTGTTAAATATTTAAGTAAAACAAACTTTTGTTTTTAGTTGGTTTTACCGTTTAGGGAATGTATAGTGACAGTTAGTTTCAGACTTATACGATTTCTTCTATCCGTAGACATCTCTGACCCTCAGAGTTCCGCAAAGTATCTCCAGAGTTCTATCAGTACTTCAACTTCAACATCCTCTTTGTAGCGGATCCATCTGCTTTCCTGTTTGTTCTAATGCTGTTATACTCAGAGTTTTCTAAATTTCCTGAACAACTGGCTCTCTAGACAACAAACTATGGAAATTCATGTGAAAATAATGTTGTGTTTGAAGATGGAGTTAACTCAACCTATGCAAAGTACATAGTATTCTTCCAGGAACTGTAAAACTAGTAGACAAATAGTAAGTTCTTATAACATTTTTGTATGTTAAAATTCTCAAATTCAGTATATTTATTTTCCACCGTTGCAGGGAATATACCTATGTAAGGGTTTAGTATGGCTTAAGGAATAAAGTTAATTCAGAAGTCACTCTCCATTCTGTAACATCTGGGGAAGAATAGCCTCCACACAGTCTGTATCGAGCTAGACCCTTAACTGAGGATCTGGAGGCGGGAAGGAGCGTAAATAAACAGTGTTTCCTTCTGCAAGGCTTGCTGGTGGTCATATGTGTGTCCTCTCTCCAAATTGCTGGAACAGTCGCAAAGTCTTCGCCACGCCCTTCCAGATCCGCTGTGTTTCTTGTGACCCCTGCACTGGGTTCACGAAGGGCTCTGTGTGTCCTGGGGACGGTCGTTACTTAATAGGGAACACCATCCTTTTGCCCAGACTTTCTCCATGTGCACCTGCCCCGTCCTTGCCCCTTGGGGAGACCGAGTTGGCCTGCCTGGTAGCGTGGGTTCGCCTCCCCGTGTGCGTAGCCTCACAGTTCTCTCTCTAAAGGTTGCTCTTTCTTGCCATTTCATTATTATTCTATCAAATAGGTTGAATTTGCATTCCCCAATGCCCCCTCTCCGCCCACTGTACTGTAGGCCGCATCTCGCATTCTTGTTTCTACTCCCCCCTCTGCTAGCTGCCCAGCTGAGCCACTGTTGGGAGGGCAGGTTGCCACCGGGATGCTGTCCACAGACAGGTTACTTCCTCTCACAGATGACCTTAGACCAAGGCTGAGGCTCACTTCTGCCATCCGCTGAGGCTCACAGTCTCGCTTAGAGACGGAGGTGACAGCTCCTCCATGTCGTGGGGCGTTGAGCAGCACGGGATCTCGCCCACCACCTTGCCGCCTGCAGTGTGCCCCCCGCCCAGCCTGGCTGCCTCGAACTAGACAGGGCGCAGGTCTCCTGCACACGCAGCCGTCATCGCTCACCAGCCAAACGCCAGGCCAGGCCCAGTTATGGATGCAGAGCATCTTGCAGACGAGCACCTGCCTGCGCTCCGCCCTCGGGGACATGAGCTGTGGGATCTACTTGAGCCCGGAAGCTCCCGATAGAAAATGAAGAGTTTTTCAATCATTTAAATCTTACTTTTAATAATCACCACATTCTTTTTATTAATGACATTTCTGTGGTAATATTTTGGTTATATATGTATATGAATTGTACTAATATTTTTACTTAGAATTCTGATTTTAACTGCTGCATTTTAATATTTTATTCAATTGTTAGAGTGCCTCCTAACATTTTTATGGAATATATTTTCTATATATTCATTGCCTTCACTCTACTTAGAATATTATATTGTACTAGTAGCTCACTGCCAATTGCCTCAGCTGGCCGCCCCGCCCACCGCCGCTCATAGCTCTCCGCCCCACCCTCCTGTAGCTCTCCACCGCTTGTAGCTCCCTGCCCCACCCTCCTGCTCATTTGTCCTTATGCATCACAGCGTGATGACCATTTGCATATTACCTCTTTATTATATAGGATATTTTAGATTTTTTTAAAAAATAGATCTCATTTCAGTTGAATTAATCATACGTGTTTAGTGTTGTTATCTTCCATATCACATTTGTATTGATTATGTCTAAGACTATTTTAATTCCTTCACATAATATTAATTTTATTTTACTCTTCATATATTTATGGATAATATAGGCAGGAAGCATAAGATATTTGGGGCACGATCACATACTAAAGAAAGGAGTTTTTACAACAGAACTTCTCCAAGTAGGTGCTCCCGTTCTTGTCGCCCTTCAGTTCCCGTCACCAAGGTTCTCCTGTTCTCGTCACTCTTCAGTTCCCATCACCAAGGTTCTCCTGTTCTAGTCACTCTTCAGTTCCCGTCACCAAAAACTGTGCCCAGAGCTGAATTCCTATCAGGCCCTTCGAGAGCCAGGACTCTGTGGGTGAGAAGCAGGTTTTTGTGGCTCACGGATGAGACAGCCCAGGTCCCTGCCTCACTGGCCTCGCTCCACACGGGGCTTCCACCTGAAACCCCCTCCACGCACAGGCTCCTGGGTCACCTGCTTGGCCCACCATCTCCTCTAGCAGGAGACGAGGCTCAGGTTCCCTCTGAGCCGCCGTCCGCAGGACACTGTGCTCTGGAAATGGCCTGTGGTCGCCCTTTGTGCTGCCCGATGGACCCAGGCTCTCCTTGTTGCCCAGCCTTGCTAGTGATCGCCCCCAACTGCTTTCTCCCCTGCCTGCCTGATCGCCCCCTAGTGGACTCTGTGTCTGACCCTCTGAGTCATGCTCATCGAAGTTCACCTCTGCGCTTGAGGTCATAGGTCAGTCCCAAATGTGTATTGACTTGTGTTACACGTGACCCCCTTTTTAACAAATTCCCATCCAGTCTCGGGTTTGAACCTGCCCAGTTATAGCATGGTAAACTCAAGGAGAGTGCGTTTTAAAAAATCTAACATTTCAGCTGCCTTAATTTTTTATCCCATATTACATTTCCCACACACTTCTCAAAATAATGAAGTTTCAAATGAATGCTTTGAGTTTCAACTAATCTGCTTACTGCTTTAAACTTATTTCTTTTAACTGAAATGATTGTATAAGTAGCTATTACTTTAACTTATGTATATTGGCAGGGAATTCATCTTCCTATTAAAATGATAAGCCTAAAACTGTCACGGGTTATATTGAACGGCTTCCGTCCCCACAGCAGTTGGACTGAAACAAAAGTGAGAGCCATGCTGTGTCCTACTGACGTGAGAAGCCTGCTTTCCCTCCTTACTGCACTGTCCGGACTGACCTCTGAGCAGCCGCACCATCCTCAGGGGCGTGAAGCAGGAGGGAGCACTTTAAATGCCATTAGACATTAGCAATTTTCATTGCACTTGACACACCCGAGAGCTGCCGGCATGCTGGCCTACCCACTCAGCAAACATAGAAGGCTACTTTATTATCCTTTCCAATCACTGAACAAAGATGGACTTGTAAGATTGAGACTCGGAATGCCTCTTGAGGACTCATAAGATGCACATCATTCTCTCGGGTAGACAGTCTCTGCCCAGACCTGCCAGCCTGGGAGACTGCCGAAAGGCATCTGTGTGCCCAGCGTTGCAGAGTGCGGCGGCTGTAACCCTCACTGGTCACACCCTCTGTGCAGCGCTGGCCTGGGTGTTCGGACTGGAAGGCCAATTTACTAGCCGTAACGGTGTGTTTTAAAACAGCCATAAATACAGAGTGGCCTGCAAATCTATACTAATAAAAGGGTAATATGCTTATTATACCGGACATCTTCCAGACGTCCTTCTGGACAAAGCCACAGTGGCAGGGGCCAAGGCAGAGGTGGTTAGGGGTTATCAGGCTGGCAGGGGAGAGCAGTTAGGGGGCGATCAGGCCGGCAGGGGAGGACAGTTAGGGGGCGATCAGGCAGGCAGGGGAGGGCAGTTAGGGGGCGATCAGGCAGGCAGGGGAGGGCTGTTAGGGGGCGATCAGGCAGGCAGGGGAGGGCAGTTAGGGGGCGATCAGACTGGCAAGCAGAGGCGGTTAGGGGTGATCAGGCAGTCAGGCAGGCAGGTGAGCAGTTAGGAGCCAGCAGTCCAGGATTGCAAGAGGGATGTCTGATTGGGTCTAAACCGGCAGTCAGACATCCCCTGAGGGGTCCCAGATTGGAGAGGGTGCAGGCTGGGCTGTGGGGACCCCCCCCCAGGCACGAATTTCATGCACCGGGCCTCTAGTGGACTATAAAAGGGAATATAGATGGACGATAAACATAAAGCTCTCTCTACATGAAAAAATAATACTTTATCATCCCATCCACAGATTTAAATTGAACCCACCTATAAACTGGGAGCTTGGGGGTTAGGGAGGGAAAGTGGATTATTTATTTTTTTTAATCTCTTGAGTGGTTCCTTGGGAGCGTGGATGCTGCTCCAGGTGCTGAAAGCTTTCTCCTCCCTCCAGGATCACTGAGCTGCGGACTCGTGGGCCTTGTCCCTTTGACTATGTGTGTCTCTCTCTCTGTAGACTCAACCCAGAGGCTAATGGGACAGGCCACACTGCCCTGGGCACCCTGTCCCACCATGCCCTGAAGGAGGAGCACCTGAACCTTTATGAATGGAAGGGTCGGGGCATTGAGAGGACAGAAGGAGTACAGAGGGACAGTGTGCATGTCAGCATCAGGCCCTGAATACAGATGGCCGCCCTTGGCAATGACTCACTATTCCCAGGGAGCCCATGTGCTGGCTCCTACCCAGGTTCTCCTGCCTTCAGGTGGGCCACCTCCTCCCACGGTCCCTTCAAATCTCCATTCTAGTTCGAGATACTGACTGCTGTTCCCACCTCAGCACACACCACATGTTCTCCAACGGGGGCTGGGCAGTGAGGATTGGCACTGGGGAGGGCACTGACAGAACAGACCGCTCTTCCTGGTCACCACTCCAGTTCCACAGGGGTTCCAGGCTGCAGGCATTGGCATTCCAAGGATATGAGACGTGTTTGGTCTTTACAGAGAAATACACTCACACACACCCCTCCCTGGAACTGCCGGAGGGTCCCTGCCTGGGATTCCTAGATGCTGTTCCCTTCACAGGACACCACCATAGTCCAGAGGTGAATGGAGCAGAGTCTAAGAAGAGGAAAACTATTAGCTGCTTGGGGGCAAGTGACAGAAAGTGGAGCTTAGGGGAGAGAGAGAGCCCACAGGCAAGACCAAGATACAAGCTCCTCAAGAGATAAGAGAGGGGAGAGGGGTACGGGGACTCCAGAGAGAGAAAGAGAGTGTGCACACAGGGGAATGAAGGGCAGGTTACAGTTAGGGTTAGGGTTAGGATTAGGTTTAGGGTAAGGGAGGGAAAGTGATTAGGGTTAGGAATTAGGGTTAGGTTTAGAGTTAGGGTTAGGAATTAGGGTTAAGTTTAGGATTAATGGTTAGGGTTAGGAATTAGGATTAGGATTAGAGTTAGGAATTACGGTTAGGGTTAGGAATTAGGGTGAAGAATTAGGGTTAGAGTTTAGGTTTTAGGGTTAGGAATTAAGGTTAGGAATTAGGGTTAAGGGTAGAGTTAAGAATTAGAATTAGGATTAAGAATTAGTTATAGGGTTAGGAATTAGGGTTAGGGTTAAGGTTATGAATTTGGGTTAGGGTTAGGGTTAGGATTAGGAATTAGGATTAGGAATTTGGGATAGGAAATAGGATTAGGGTTAGGAATCAGGGTTAGGGTTAAGGTTATGAATTTGGGTTAGGGTTAGGGTTAGGAATTAGGGTTAGGATTAAGAATTAGAGTTAGGTATTAGGGTTAAGGTTAAGAATTAGGGTTAGGGTTAAGAATTAGGGTTATAGATTAGAGTTAAGTCTATATTGGTATTAGGGTTAGGAATTAGGGTTAGGGTTAAGAATTAGGGTTATGGTTAGGGTTATGAATTAGGATTAAAGTTAGGGTTAGGGTTAAGAATTAGGTTTAAGCTGAGAGCTAGGATTAGGAATTTGCATTAGGGTTAAGTTTATGAATTTGGGTTAGGATTAGGTTTAGGGTTAAGAATTTGGGTTAGGGTTAGGGTTAAGAATTAATGTTAGGGTTAAGAATTAGGGTTATAGATTAGGGTTAAATCTATATTGGTATTAGGGTTAGGAATTAGGGTTAGGGTTAAGAATTAGGGTTAGGGTTAGGAATTAGGGTTATGATTAGGGTTAGGGTTAGGGTTAGGGTTAAAAATTAGGCTTAGCATTAGTGTTAGGGTTAAGAATTAGGGTTAGGGTTCGGTTTAGGAATTAGGGTTAGGGTTAAGAATTAGGGTTAGGGTTAGGAATTAGGGTTAGGGTTACGGTTAGGAATTAGAGTTAGGGTTAGGGTTAGGGTTTAGGGTTAGGGTTAGGTTTAAGGGTTAAGGTTAGGGTTAGGGTTAGGGTTAAAAGGCTTAGCATTAGTGTTAGGGTTAAGAATTAAGGTTAGGGTTAGGAATTAAGGTTAGGTTTAGGGTTCAGAATTAGGGTTAGGGTTAGGGTTAGTAATTAGTGTTAGGGTTAAAAATTAAGCTTAGCATTAGTGTTAGGGTTAAGAATTAGGGTTAAGGTTAGGGTTAAGAATTAGGGTTAGGGTTACGGTTATGAATTAGAGTTAGGGTTAGGGTTAAGAATTAGGGTTAGGGTTATGTTCAGGAATTAGAGTTAGGGTTAAGGTTAGGGTTAAAAATTAGGCTTAGCATTAGGGTTGGGGTTAAGAATTAGGGTTAGGGTTAGTAAATTGGTTTAGTGTTAGGGTCAGTGTTAAAAATTAAGCTTAGCATTCGTGTTAGGGTTAAGAATTAGGGTTAGTGTTAGGAATTAGGGTTAGGGTTAGGGTTAGGAATTAGGGTTATGGTTAGGGTTACAATTAGGGTTAGCATTAGGAATAGGGTTAAGAATTAGGGTTAGGGTTAGGAATTTTGGTTAGGGTTAAGAATTAGGTTTAAGGTGAGAGTTAGGGTTGGAATTTGCATTAGGGTTATGAATTTGGGTTAGGATTAGGGTTAGGAATTTGGGTTCGAATTACGGTTAAAGTTAGGTTTAGGGTTAGGATTAAAATTAGCTTTAAAGTTTGAGTTAGGGTTGGGAAATTGCGTTAGGGTTAAGTTTATGAATTTGGGTTAGGATTAGGGTTAGGGTTAGGAATTTGGGTTAGGGTTAGGTTTAGGTTAATAATTAATGTTAGGGTTAATTATATAGGGTTATGGATTAAAGTTAAATCTATATTGGTATTAGGGTTAGTAATTAGTGTTAGGGTTAAGAATTAGGGGTAGGGTTATGGTTAAGAATTTGGGGATTAGGGTTAGGAATTAGGGTTAGGGTTATCATTAGGGTTAGGAATTGGGGTTAGGGGTAGGGTTAAGAATTAGGCTTAGCATTAGGGTTAGGGTTAAGAATTAGTGTTAGGTTTAAAAATTAGTGTTAAGGTTAAGAATTAGGGTTAGGGTTATGGATTTTTAAAATTAGGGTTTGGGTTATGGATTAAGCCTGATTGATATTAGGGTTAGGTATTAGGGTTAGGGTTAAAAATTAGGGTTAGGAATTTAGGGAAGGGTTTAGGTTAAGAATTAGGGTTAGGGTTAGGGATAGCAATTAGGGTTAGGGTTAGTGTTAAGAATTAAGCTTAGCATTAGGGTTAGGTTTAAGGATTAGGGTTAGGGTTAGAGTTAGGAATTATGGTTAGGGTTTGCGTTAAGAATTAGTGTTAGGGTTAAAAATTAAGGTTAAGGTTAGAGTTAAGAATTTGGCTTAGGGTTAGAGTTACGAATTAAGGTTAGGGTTAAAAATTAAGGTTAGGGTTAAGAATTAGGGTTCAGGTTATGGATTAGGGTTAAGTCTAGATTTGATATTAGGGTTAGGAATTAGGGTTAGGTTTAGGGTTATGAATTAGGGTTAGTAATTAGGATTAGGGTTAAGAATTAATGTTAGGATTTAGGGTTAGGGTTAAGAATTAGGATTAAGGTTAAGATTTAAGGTTAGTTTTAGTGTTAGGGTGAGGGTAGGTTTAGCATTATGGTTAGGGTTATGGTTACAGTTATGATTAAATTGAGAGCAGAGAAAAAAAAAAAAGGAACAATGCTTTAGGCATGCTACAGAGAGAGACAAAGAGATTGTGTACTCTTCTTAAAGAAGTGGTTTGGTGCAAGTCTAGGCTGGTTCCATAGAAAGAAATACTTATGTTCTGCTCTCCTAAGCATATTCTAAAACTATCCAAAATAAAGACAGCAACTCGTATGATGAACATTTTATTGACAACTTGCCCCAAGGCCACCAGATAAAAGCCCCATTTAAAATATCAAACTAGTCCTATTCAATAACTTAAACCCTAACCCTAATTTCTAATACAAGCTGTTTTTCTGCTGATACCATTTGAATGACACGTATGTGACGATGCATGTAATTGTACTACTTACAGAGTAATTTCTCTGCTTACATGTAAGATGTAAAGGATGTGAGCTGAGTGTTCGTGTGATGGTTAATTTTATGTGTCTACTTGATTGGCCATGTTGCTCCAATATTTGGTCCAACATGATTCTGGATGTTGCTGTGAAGGTATTTTTGAATGAGATAAACCCCGAAATCTGTGGACTTTGAATAAAGCAGATTATCCCCTGCAATGTGTCAAAGGCCTGAATAGAATAAAGTCTGACCCAACTGACCGAGAGGGATTTTTGCCTGGAGTTGTGCTGCACCTCGTCCTGGTTCTCAGGACAGTCAGTGTCCCCTGAAGTTTCCGGACTTGCACCTCCAGAGTTGTAGGAATCAATGTTTTAAAAGCTCTCTCTTTAAATTATTTTGACTTTAATCCTCTCTTCTTTTTTATTCTTTTAAAAAATATATATATATATATATATTGATTTTTGGAGAGAGAAGAAAGAAGAAGGATAAAGAAACATGGATGTGATAATGTGACTTCATTTGGCTGCCTCCTGCAGGCCCCCAACCAGGGATGGCGCCAGCAACCTGGGCCAGTGCCGTGGCTAGGAATCCAGCCAGTAGTTAGCCTTTCTGTGCAGGGGGCGACATCCAGCCACGAGAGCTACACAGACCTGACCTCAGAGTTGCCCTCAAGACCTGAGGAAATGACTCATTGCCGTTACTTCACATCTGACCAACCTGCTCTCGGCATGATCCTGAAATTCTAACCCACAGTCCCCTTTGATTTTTGTCCTATATAATCTGTAACCTTCATGCAGTCACCTCCGAGAATATTAACTCCCCATTCTCCAGGATGGTCCCCTTCATCATGAAATAACATTTCTCTACCGTAACCATCCGTGTTTAGTGTTGGGCTCTGCTGGCACCTGATAGATAAACTTTTCTCTGTGCTTTAATAAAGTGTTCTTCGAATCACTGCTTCACTCGCATCCCACAATGTGGATGCTCTGTTTTTATTGATCGGTTAAAATGTTTCCTAATTTTCCTTGTGACTATTTGCCCAGGAGTTAATCCGTGGGGTATTATCTAGTTTCTAAATGATGCCAGTATAATAACCTGGTTATTGTGTAAAGGAAAGGAGGGCAGGAAAGACTAGATACCGGCATGCCATTGATACAGCTTTGTCTAAAGCCACGTTTAGCACTGTTAGATGGGGGGAGGGACTGGACAAAGGCAGTACAGACACATGCCCAGTAAAGTCTGAGTGATGTGGGAAGGTACTTACCCTCAGTCACACCTGGAAACAGGTAATTGGCCAGAATAGGCGTGGCCACGGCAAGCGTGCGAAACCTGAATATACCAGCTTCCAAATAAAGGGGGTTCCCATTCTGCTCTGGCCCCAGGGTGCTGAGCTCCTGGGACTCCTAGTCCAGGGGGCAGGGGTCACGGCCCTGTGCCCACCTGGCCACACCACATGGGCCCCCACAGTTGATTAGTGGAATGAACTGGGACTGGATGCTGAGTTACCTCGGCTGCACCGTGGAGCAGACACTCTGGACATGGCCCTGCCTCTGGCTCTCCTGGGACCCCGGCTGCACCTCTCCCAGGATTGGCTCAAGAGGGACGGGACTTTGGAACCCCAGAAATGCAAAGTCATCAAATAAATCCTCCTTCCACATCTCATCCTCCCCCGGGATCTCAGAAAATTCATTTTCTAAAGATATCGCAAGAACCTCACTCCCAGGTGCACAGCAGACATTTAATTCTCTGGTGACACAAATATTGGGGATTTCCCAGATATCTTTCTATTACTGATTTCTTTTCATTGTGGCCGGAGAAAAGATCTTGTATGATTTTCATTCTCTTAAATGTGTTCAGGTTTGTTTTATGCTTCTGGAGAATGTTCTGTTTGTACTTGAAGAGCATGTGTATTCCGTTGCCGCTAGAGTATTTTATCCTCTTCAGTTAAAACAAGTTCATTGATAGTGTCATTTAGGTCGTCTATAGCCTCACTCATATTAGTTTCTTTCTCTTAGTGCACGAGGGACAAATGCTGAAATCACTACGTATAAGTGTGCTTTTAGGTTTTATTATTATTCTCGCCTGGTGAGGCCCACAGACCAGGCCATGGCAAGCTCTGAGGAGAGTTAACACTGAGGAGAGCACAGGGAGCATGTGGGCAAGAGCCCTCACGGTGGTTTCTGTGGGAAGGAATGGAGAAAGCAGGGAAACTGGTATAGGATCTGCCAGTTTGGATGATTTCTGTGGGTCGCCTGAGGACAAGGGCTGCCCTGGTTGCCTGGTCCCTGGCCTGAGGGTTGTTAGTGGCTCTGAGTGTCAGAGCCCAGTGACGGTGGCTGTGGAGGCTGTGGGCTCTGGGTGAGCCCAGTTTGCACGTGAAAACTGTGCTCAGACACAAGTCATTCACCATCTCTGGGAATTGACCGGCCGAGGGACGGTATCACCAGAGCTAGCAAGGCCCCAGATGTCAACGCGTCCAAAAAACACAGGAAATAAAAAGGCATGATTAATATAGAGTGAGCATTTGCCTAATGCTGCTGCACTCACTTTATGACTATCTTCATCAGGAAGCTCTGGTCTTAGATGCTTACGTTGGTGGCTATGGGAGTGGTACCAGGTGCTAGGCCCCAGGGGTCAGATCAGACATGGGTTCAGCGACCGCCGTACTTGAATTCTGGCTGGGAAAGAATTCAGAGCCAAGACTCAAACTGTAAAAGAACATTTATTTAGGAAATCACAGCGGTGGGAGAAGTAATTCGTAGAACCAATGGGCATGGACAACAAATTATAGCAGCAAAAGAAGGGTGCTTGGAGCTTAGAAGTGAGGAAAGTAAAGGGGACCTGCCTGGGGAGAAGGGGAGAGAAGGGGGAGGTGAGGGTCTGCTATAGGGAGGGAAAGAATGCTGGGACCTCTGGCCTAAGGATTTTAAGGGAGGTCTCAGGGGAGGGTCTCAATAGAATATTCAGCAGATTTCCAGGTGTGTCCTTTAAGAGTTGGGGTCTCCACTGATTGATTGGTTGGCACCAGGTCAATGGGTCATTATCCAACGCAGCTGGTCCTGAGGTCAGCCATGGGGTTGCTGGTTTTCTGGGCCTGGAGCTGAAATACTCTGAGGCCTAGTTGTTATCTCCAGGGTGGAAAGTTCAGGGGCTTAAACTGAATGACCAGCAATGTGAAAGGTCAGGGGGTCCATTTACTGCCACAGCTCCTAGGACAATGGAGACTAAGGAGAAAATAAACAGATGGGATTACATCAAAATAAAAAGCTTCTGCACAGAAAAAGAAACCATCAACACAACAAGAAAGCCCACTGCATGGGAGAACATATTTGCCAATGTGATATCATATAAGGATTTAAACTCCAAAATGTATAGGGAACTCATACAACTTAACAAAAGTAAGATAAACAAGCCAATCAAAAAATGGATAAAGAACCTAAATAGACACTTTTGAAAGAGGACATACAGAAGGCCAAGAGACATATGAAAACATGTTCAAAGTCACTAATCATCCAAGCGATGCAAATCAAAACGACAATGAGGTACCATCTCACACCTGTCAGAATGGCTATCATCAACAAGTCAACAAATGATAAGTGCTGGCAAGGATGTGGAGAAAAAAGATCCCTCCTGCACTGCTGGTGGGAATACAGACTGGTGCAGCCACTGTGCAGAAGAGTATGTAGTTACCTCAAAAACTTAAAAATGGAACTCCCATTTGACCCAGTAATCCCACTTCTAGGAATATATCCTAAGAAATCAGAAACACCAGTCAGAAAGGATATATGCACCCCTATGTTCATAGCAGCACAATTCACCATAGCTAAGATTTGGAAACAGCCAAAGTGCCCATCAGCAGATGAGTGGATTAAAAACTATGGGTGCAGGGATTTTCAAAATGGTGGCCTAATAGGCAGAAGTGTTGCACACCTCCTTCTTGGGCCAGGCTGTTAATGCAACTAAATTGGAGAACATCCACCCAGAATTCACAAATTAGAAACAGCTGGGGAGACAATTTTCAATAAGGAAGAACAGTGGATGCCAAGGGAATGCTGCTTGCCATAACCTGTGTGGAACCACTACCGTGCCCTGGCAGTGAGTGACCTGAGTGACTCACAACAGGCTTCCTCACCAGCCTGCTGGGACCCAGCGTCCCAGGATCCAGCTCCAGGACCTGCACTCAGTGCAAGCCAGGGACCCCCTGGGCCCCGCCCCCACGCTGGGCTCCAGAATCGAGCTGCCAGTCTGAACTGGAACCACCTGGTGCCTGTTTCACCACGAGCCCTGGGGCCTGCTGCCAGGGTGACCTGGAGTAACCCAGTGCATGCCCAACTCAAGGTCACAGGAGAGCTCAGACTGTACAACCCAGAGTAATCCACACCTGCTCCACCCCGGCTCCTGGGACAGTTCCTCCAGGTCTATCCAGAGCAACCCAGCACACAACCCACTCTTGGCCACAGGAGAGCACAGCCATCTGGTGTGCCCAGCTAGGGGCCACAGGACTGCCCTTCAAGTGTACTGCCAGAGGGACCTAGGGTGGCACCCTGCCATGAGTACTGGGGCCACACAACGAATTGCATGTCAGAGGGCTCTGGGTCTTCACAGGGAGCCACACACCAGAGGAACTGTGCACATGCTCCTGCCACCTCGAGCATCTGAAGCTGAAAGCTGACGGGCCAGATCCATGGGAGAAGGGGATACAACTCAGGGCAGAGACAATAAAGGCATGAGACTCAAGGCAGACCCAGCCTCTGGGCTAATGATTTCTGGACAATTGCCCTGACAGGGTCTTCAGTCTCTCAAACCCCAAGCAGGGTGCCCAGGGCCAGAAAAAGATAGCAAAAATGAAGAGACAAAGACACAGCTCCCTAAGAAAAGAAAAGGAGGAATCGCCGGAACTAAATGAAATAGAGGCAAGCAATATGACAGAGAAAGAATTCAGAGTAATGATCCTAAAGTTCCTAAAACAGCTGGATAGGAAAATCAACAACATATGTCAGAATCAAGAGGAAATGAAGAATAATATAGTTGCAATAAAAAACACAATGGAAGGCTTCAACAGTAGAATAGAAAAAGCAGAGGACTGAATCAGCAAGTTAGAGGACAGGGATGAAAAAACACCCAATCTGAAGAGCAATTGGAAAAAAAATATTAAAAAGCAGGAGGAGAGTTTAAGGGAGCTTTGGGACAACATAAAATGAAGCCAAATCCACATAATAGGGGTGCCAGAAGGTCAAGAAGAGGAGCAAGGAATAGAAAACATATTTGAAGAAATGACAAAAAACTTCCCTGACTTGGGGAAGAAAAAAGTCACACAAGCTCAGGGAGTCCCAAACAAGATGAACCCACACCGAGAAACATTGTAATTACAATGGCAAATGTTAATGACAAAGAAAGAATCTTAAGGGCTTCAAAAGAGAGAAAGTTACCTATAAGCAATCTCCCATTAGAATATCAAATGATTTCTCAACAGAAATACATCAGGCCAGAAAAGAATGGAATGAAGTATAAAAGTGATGCAAAGCAAGGGGCTGATTTCAATACTCTATCCAGCAAGGCTATCAATCAAAATTGAAGGAGAAATCAGGAGCTTCACAGACAAAAAAAAAAAAAAAAAAAAAAAAGGCTAAGGGAGTTTATTACCACCAATCCAGCAATGAAAGAAATGCTAAAGTTACTGTTGTAAAAAGAAGAAATATAAAGAGAAGAAGGGACACAGGCATAAATAATAAAAATGGCAACAAATAAGTGCCTATCAGTAGTAAACTTAAAAGTAAATGGATTACATGCTACAATCACAAGACACAGGGTGGCTGAATGGATAATAAAACATGACCCATATATATGCTGTCTACGGGAGAACCATCTCAGAACAAAGGACTGACACAGACTGAAACTGAAAGGCTGGAAAAAATATTTTTCAGGCAAATGGAAACAAAAAAAAAGCTGGAGTAGCAATACTTATATCTGACAAAATAGACCTCAAAATGAAGTCCATAATAAGAGATAAGGAAAGCCTAAAGGGATTGATACAACAAAAGGATATGACTAAAGGGATTGATACAACAAAAGGATATGACTTTGGAAAACATATATGCACCCAATACAGGAGCATCCAAATACATTAAAAAAAAAAAAAAAAACTTCTGGAAGATATCAAGGGAGAGATCAAAAGCAATACAATCATGTTAGGGGACTTTAATACCCCATTGGCATCACTGGGTAAATCTTCTAGACAAACAATCAACAAAGAAATAGTAACCCTAAACCACTCACTAGATCAGATGGAACTAACTAACATCTTCAGAACATTTAACCCCAAAGCAATGGAATACATTCTTCTCGAGTGCACACGCAACATTTTCAAAGATAAACCAAATAACAAGAAAAAAATGATAATAAATTATCTAACACTACAACTTAAAGAATTAGAAAGAGAGCAACAAGAAAAGGCCAGAGTAAGAAGAAGGAAGGAAATAATAAAGATCAGAGTGGAAATAAAGGACATAGAGACCAAAAAGAACAATACAAAAGATCAATAAAACCAAGAGCTGGTTTCTTGAAAGGATAAAATTGATGAACCTCTAGCTAGGCTCACCAAGAAACAAAGAGAGAGGACCCAAATAAAATAAAAATCAGAAATGAAAGAGGGGAAGTAACAACTGACCCCACAAACATACAAAGGATTATTAAAAAAAAAAAAATACTACAAACAACTCTACTTGAACAATCTGGACAACCTAGACGAAATGAACATATTCCTAGAAAAATACTATCTTCCAAAACTCAATCAGGAAGAATAAAAAAACCTGAATAGGCTGATAACTACCAAAGAAATTGAAGCAGTCATCAAAAAACTTCCAGAAAACAAAAGCTCTGGATCAGATGGCTTCACAGGGGAGTTTTACCAAACATTCAAAGAAGAACTAAACCCCACCTTACTCAGACTATTCCAAAGCTCTTTCTATGAAGAAAGCATTATCCTAATCCCAAAACCAGATAAAGACACTACAAAAAAAAAAAAAAAAAAAAAAAAAAAGAAAATTATAGGCCAATATCCCAGATGAACATAGATGTTAAAATCTTCAACAAAATTCTAGCAAATCGCATCCAGCATTACATTAGAAAGATCATACACCATGACCAAGTGGGATTTATTCTGGGGATGCAATGCTGGTACAATATCTGCAAATCAATAAACGTGATACATCACATAAACAAATTGAGAGACAAAAATCACATAAATCATATCAATTGATGCAGAAAAAGGATTTGACAAAATCCAACACCCTTTCCTAATAAAAACTCTCATCAAAGTGGGAATAGAGGGATCATAGCTCAACATAATAAAAGCCTAATATGACAAACCTACAGCCAACATCATACTCAATGGGCAAAAACTAAACCCATTTCCCCTAAGAACAGGAACAAGACAGGAATGCCCATGCTCACCACTCCTATTCCATGTAGTACTGGAAGTGCTAGCCATAGCAATCAGACAAGAAGCAAAAATAAAAGACATCCAAATTGGAAACGAAGAAGTAAAACTGTCATTATATGCAGATAATATGGTATTGTACATAGAAAACTCTAAAGACTCCACCAAAAAACTACTAGACTGAATAAATGAATTCAGCAATGCAGCAGGATACAAAATTAACACACAGAAATCTATGGCTTTTTTATACATAAATAATGAACTCACAGAAAGAGAAACTAAAAAAAAATCCCATTTACCATTGCAACAAAAAAAATAAGATACCTAGGAATAAACTTAACTAAGGAGGTAAAAGACCTGTACTTAGAAAACTATAGGACATTGAAAAAAAGAGGAAGACATAAACAAATGGAAGAACATACCATGTTCATGGATTGGTAGAATCAACATCATTAAAATGTCCATACTACCCAAAGCAATCTATAGATTCAACGCAATCCCCATTAAAATACCAAGTGCATATTTCAAAGACCTAGAACAAACTCTCCAAAAATTCATCTGGAATTAAAAAAGACCTCGAATAGCTGCAGCAATCCTGAGAAAGAAGAACAAAGTTGGAGAGATCACAATACCAGACATCAAGCTATATTACAAACCCACTGTTCTCAAAACTGCCTGGTACTGCCACAAGAACAGACATATAGACCAATGGAACCAAACAGAGAACCCAGAAATCAACCCAAGCCATTATGCTCAATTAATATTTGACAAAGGTGGCAAGAGCATACAATGGAGTCAAGACAGTCTCTTCAATAAACGATGTTGGGGAAATTGGACAGATACATGCAAAAAAATGAAACTAGACCACCAACTTTTACCATACACAAAAATAAACTCTAAATGGATAAAGAACTTAAACGTAAAACGGGAAACCATAAAAATCTTAGAAGAATCCATAGGCAGAAAAATATCAGACATATGTCGGTAGCAGTATCTTTACCAATACAGCTCCTAGGGCAATGGAAACTAAGGAGAAAATAAAATGGGACTACATCAAAATAAAAAGCTTCTGTGCACAGCAAAAGAAACCATCAACAAAATAAGAAAGCCCACTGCATGTGAGAACATATTTGCCAATGTTAACTCCAATAAGGGTTTAATCTCCAAAATTTACAGGGAACTCATACAATTAACAAAAGGAAGATAAACAACCCAATCAAAAAATGGGCAACGGACCTAAATAGATACTTTTCTAAAGAGAACATACAGAAGGCCAAGAGACATATGAAAACATGCTCAAAGTCACTAATAATCTCAGAGATGAAAATCAAAACGACAACGAGGTACCATCTCACACCTGTCAGAATGTCTATCATCAACAAATCAACAAACAACAATTGCTGGTGAGGATGTGGAGAAAAAGGAACCCTCATGCACTGCTGGTGGGAATGTAGACTGGTGCAGCCACTGTGGAGAACAGTATGGAGTTTCCTCAAAAAGTTAAAAATGGAACTCCCATTTGACCCAGTAATCCCACTTCTAGGAATATATACCAAGAAACCATAAACACCAATTAGAAAGGACATATACACCCTTTATGTTCATAGCGGCACAATTCACCATAGCTAAGATTTGGAAACAGCCTAAGTGCCCATCAGCAGATGAGTGGATTAGAAAACGGTGGTACACCTACACAATGGAATACTACCCTGCAGAAAAAAAAAAAAAAAAGGAGTTCTTACCATTTGCAACAACATGGATGGAACTGGAGAGCATTATGCTAAGTGAAATAAGTCAGTTGGAGAAAGATAAATATCACATGATCTCACTCATTTGTGGATTATAATGAACAATGTAAACTGATGAACAAAAATAGATCCAGAGACAGAGAAACACTGAACAGACCGTCCAACCTCAGAGGGAAGGCAGGAGTAGGGGGAAGGGGTCTCTGGGGGTGAGGCCACTCTGTCACTTTTCCTATGGCTGACCTCCACAATCCTGCCTTGTGTTTCTGCCGGTTTTTGTCGGGGAGACCATTTCCCAGCCACTGTCCTGGCGGGACTTTGTTCTCATCTTCCCAGGAGCAGAGACCTTGTTATCTCTATGGGCTCCCAGTGTCCTGGGCCATCAGGACTGGCTCCTCCTCCCTGTGATGCCAGTGCTTCCAGGAGGCACCCCCCTTCCTCTACGGGGCTGGGCCTTGTTCCTATTCCTGCCCCCCTAGGGTGGCCCTCGCTGGTGGCCAGCCTGTCTTTAATGTTTGCATGAGCATACAGTGGGGTTTAGAGGGCAGGGCCCGCAAAGGGAGCGAGCCCCTTTCATCTCATGTCCATGCCTCTGTGTTGTCAAATTAGCCAACACATGGCCTTCGAGCCTTCAGGTCCTTGTTAGTCTCCCCTCTGCTCCCAGGTTAACCTGCCTTCTTCTCCCCTCTGCCCCGCTCAGCTGAGGAAGTACAGGCTCCTCAGGGGAGGGAGCATTACCCTCCTTGGATTTCAAAGGACGTGGCTCCCTGCAAACCTGGCTCTCTTAGGGTTTCAGGACCATTTGCCACTTTTTCTGGTTCATCTCTCATCATTAGGGCAAGGATGATGCTCTTTCCAGAAACTACACACCGGCAGAAGTGAGATCAGGCTGTCATATTTCCTCCAACCCATTCATTCACTCATCAGTTCACTCAGAGGGTCAGCAGCTGCATTCCAACACCCCACCTGCAGGCTCAGGACAGACAGGTTAGCTACGATGGCCTCAAGGGTCACACCTTCAGGAAAGAATGTTACGTCTGCTGTTCCTACCCCCATAACAAGTCCCAGAGCCGCAGTGAGAGTCTGGAAATTGAGCTCCCATCATGTGACTCGTTGACTTAAAAAGTCCCTATGAATTCCTAGAAACATCTGGCCTACGTTTATTTTTGTGATTTTTTTTCAGCTACCACCAAATTAGCTTTCTTCTTTCTGCTTCCACAATCAGAATATCTTTCTCCACCTTCTTTCCCTCCTAAAGACAGAGCTCTCAAGCTTCTTTACCAACTACCCCAGGTCTCTCAGTATCGATGGCATACCTCTTTCATAGCATTAACACTCAGGACCATACAAATTAGGGTATAATATATAGAGGGGGTGGGCAGAGAAGGCTTACAGCTGTTCTTAAGGAAAACAACACAATCATTAATAAACAGTAAGACAAGAATGAACTGCGCTCCACATGCTCACAACGGTGAACCTGCTTTTCTTCCTCCAGCTCTTGGCTTCACGGGGGAAGGAAGGCAGCAGTGATCCTCATGGTCCCACAGAACTTGAATGTCTCCCAGAAAGTTCTGGTCTCCTTTATATTTCTACTAGGGGGCCGGTGCACGAAATTCATGCACTGGGGGCTGGGGGTCCCACAGCCCAACCTGCCCCCTCTCACATACTGGGAGCCCTCAGGGGATGTCCTACTGATGGCTTAGGCCCGATCCCCATGGGAAGCGGGCCTAAGCCGCAGTCTGGCCTCCTTTTGTGGGAAGCAACCAGGCTGGTCAGGGGAAGGCACCAGCCCCATCACCCCGCTGCTGCAGCCACTGCCAGTCACCACAGCCACCAAGGTGTTTTCATCAACACGACTCCAGTCCCTTCACCAAGAAAAAATGGCAACTTTCTTTAGGCATTTTCAAGATGTGTCTTTCATAGGATATGCATTTCTTTATTTATTTTTTATCCTCATCTGAGGATATGTTTCCATTGACTTTGAGAGAATGTGGAAGAGAAAGGGAAAGACAGAGAGAAACATCAAAGTGAGAGGAACACTTTGATTGGTTGCCTCCTGCATGAGCCCTGATCTGGGCCCCGGCCAGGGAGGAGCCTGCAACCTAGGTACATGCCCTTGATCAGAATCAACCCAGACCCTGCTGTGGGCAGGCCGAGGCTCTATCCACTGAGTCAAACCGGCTAGGGCAGGATATGATATTTCTTAGCCCTCCAGCAGCGGACCTTCGTTATTTTCTCCAGAAGTGTGGTGGAAGAACCCTAGATCACCTTTTTGGATTCTTATTACCCAAGTTACTAAGAATATTACCAGTGGCATACAGGAAGCTTAGCCAATGAGCAGTCAGAAAAGGTGTTTCCTCTGTAGTTCACACCAATCACCGGCTGTGCTCTGCCAAGGCCTAAAGCCTCTGGCCAAAGCTTTAGGCCTGGGAAGGGGACCTTCAGCTCCCTGTGATCGCAGACACCGCCCATTGGGCAGGGGACCCCAGCTCCCTGCAATCCATCACAGGAGCAGACGCCCTCGGTGCGCAGGAGCGGACCCCCAGTTGCCTGCGATCCATTGCAGGCTCCCCGCTGGTGCCCAAGACCGGAAAAGCCTCCAGCGGAGGCTTTCCTGGCCTTGGGCTCGGCTGCACCCCAGCGTCCCTGCAACGGATCACAGGAGCCGACCCCCAGTTGCCTGCAATCCATGGTTTCCTGATGGGCGTGGCTGGTGGGCGTGGCTGGTGGGTGTAGCGAAGGTATGGTCAATTTGCATATTACTCTTTTATTAGGTAGGATTAGAAGCCCGGTGCATGAAATTCGTGCACTGGGGGTGGGGGTCGTGTCCCTCAGCCCAGCCAGCACCTTCTCCAATCTGGGACATCCCTCTTACAATCTGGGACTGCTGGCTCCCAACTGCTTGTCTGCCTGCCTGCCTGACCACCCCCTAACCACTCCCCTGCCAGCCTGATCAACACCTAACTGCTCCCCTGCCTGCCCGATGGCCCACAACTGCCCTCCCTGCAAGCCTGGTCACCCCCTACTGCCCTCCCCTGCAGACCCAGTCACCCCCAACTGCCCTTTCCTGCTGGCCTGGTTGCCCCCAACTGCCCTCCCCTGCAGGCCTGGTACCCCGCAACTGCGCTCTCCTGCTGGCCTGATCACGCACAACTACCCTCCCCTGCCAGCCATCTTGTGGAGGCCATCTTTGACCAGATGGGGGTGGCCATCTTGTGCGAGGGCATGAGGGTCAATTTGCATATTACCTCTTTATTATATGGGATTACAAACTAGGATACTTGCAATACATTCATGTGCAAGTCAAAATATGTTTAACAAGTTTACTTGAATAAACATACAAAATGCACTTAAAAAATTCTGAGGGGAAATTGGTATTTTCTGACAGGTAGGTGCCAGGCAAATATAGTGTGCAGCCTTAAAGTTGCTAAAATGAGGGGAAATGACTTTACGGCAAGATTAATGCTTTTCCCTGCAGCTACATTAATTACTTCTGGGCTTGCTCGAGTGATCATGGTCACAGATGTTGTTATTTCAATGCATACTCAGGTTATACTGCAGGAAGACTTGCTCATCTGGGCAATTTTAAGCTCAGATCTATTTGGTGGTGCTTGTCTCTGTGTTATTTAAGTGTTTGGGTAATCTAATTACGCTCATTTTAGTGATCAGTGTGAATAGGGGAGTCACTGAGATTGCACCAATTTCTTTGTTTCTAGAAGAATAACCCTCTCCAAGGAGCAGGTTTGAGCACTTGTAAGATGGCCCTAATTCTTTACCAGTTCGATCCGACACTCTTTCTAAAGAAATGCGCCTCCCTCCTGAAAATAACGATATCCAGGAATAAATGGAAAGTTTAAACACTCCCACTCCTTAGCCAGCAACTTCTCATTGAACGTTAAGGACACAGAGCAGACATGCATATGTATGACCATGTGGAACCATTTCTATGGGACAGGTGCTGGAGAATTCGTGAATGAACCAGCTCCTAATGTGATATCTGGTGCCACATGGGACTGTACTGTGAGACCAATCAGTCTCTCTCTGTTTTTTAACTTACGACTTTGTTACCTATAAAGACGTTGAAATGGATTGAGTATTAAGACAATTCATGAATTTAGAACATTCATCTGGGTCCCCATTGCAGAAAGTGAGGGCAGGCTGACAAGACACAAGCGAGTATAAACTCTGCAATTAGGAACATCAGCTGCTCTGTCTGCTAAGGGACCCACGAGACCTCCTCGGCGAAGGCCCACTGGGTCTAGTGATGCGATATGACAGGCAGGCATTACAGTTTTCCTGACATGTTCATCTTCTGAGCAAGCTGTACCTTTGTGTCAGGCCAAAGGTGCCTGCCTGTGAGTAAATTCCTGCGCCAGTCCCAGAGAATTCTTTCCTGGTTTTGCGCAAACATGTCTAAATCCTTAAGTTTCAGAATCGGATTCCCTGTCTTATAGCTAAACTCCAATACTGGTTAATGCTAGCAGGTGCTCAGGGTAATATTTAGTCTCATGAGTGCATTACAAGCCCTTTGATTCCCAGGACAGGAGGGGGTGGGTTGGGGTGCTGGGCAAGGTGAGCAACATGGGAATGAATGTGAGATCTTGATATCCTGTCGCAATGAGCAATTTATCATTTATCACAATAAGCCACTCTGTTTAAGGCCTCAGATGTGCACACTGAGTAAGCAAAGGCCGGAAGTCTCTGAATCTTTTTAAAATACCTAAATCACACATTAACACATACGTTGTCTTTGGTTCAAGGTTTGATGTGTTAGCTTTTACTTTGATTTTATCTAAACCCATTTATGTTTTCTAGCAATTATAAGTAACTAGAGGCCCTCTGCATTCATTCATGGGCTGGTGGGGTCCCTTCATGTAGCCTGCGGGGATCCAGCTGAAACCTGCAGTCCAACACCACCTGCTGCTCCTGCCAGCCGCTCCTGCTCATCCCTGCCCTCTTGCACCTACCGCCACCACTCAGTAGGCTCGCTGTGGTCCCCTGGCTGTGGTGGACAGCCGTGAGCCCTGTGTCTGGTGCCAATCAGTTAGCTGAGCAGTGCTCCTGCTGTGGGAGCGCACTGACCACCAGACATTGAGCGTCTGCCCCCTGGTGGTCAGTGTGCATCATAGCGACCAGACGACCAGTCTTTCAGTCATTTGGTCATTTAGGCTTTTATATATATATAGACAGGCCACATCTAATAGTGACTCCCAGTGGTCAGCACTTACCCCTCTTTGCATAAAGTCTTCCTCTTGCCAAGGGAGAACATACCACCTGCGTGAAGGACAAGCCAGACATTGTGAGAAATAGGAACGTTCCCCACCAGACAACCAATGAGTGGTGGACCTGGCACAACGCTCAGCAGCTCCATCAGTTGAATGATTCTGGGATGTAAGCTTTATGCTACCTCTAATCTATAATAATAAAAGGGTAATATGCAAATCGACCAAATAGCCTAACAGCGGAATGACTATCCAGACGACCTTCTGGATGACCTTCGGATAAAGCCGGGGCTGCAAGGGCCTACCCTTGCACGAATTTTGTGCATTGGGCCTCTAATAGAGTATAACTGTCTGGATGATCTACTCTTTTTAAAATGTATATTTTATTGATTTAAGAGAGGAAGGGAGAAGGAGAGAGATAGAAACATCAATGATAAGAGAATCATGGATGGGCTGCCTCCTGCACACCCCCTACTGGGGATCAACAGGCAACCCGGGCATGTGCCCTGACCAGGAATCGAACCGTGACCTCCTGGTTCCTAGGTTGATGCTCAACCACTGAGCCACACCTTCCAGTCATGATGATGTACTCTTTAATGGATTTTCCCCTTCCCATCTCAATTGTATCTAATAACTCAAGTCTATATATTATTACCTATCTAGATTCCTATGATACTTTATAGAATAACTTCTAGCACTCACCTTCTGGTCTCAGGCTCTGTCCCTGGGGTAACGATTACTGTGGGCTCTGAATGTCCCAGGGCAGTGCCTCGCCCAGATCCACCCGGCATGTCCTTTGTGCACAGCAGCTGGATTCTCCATCGCCAGTAACGGTGTCCCTCCTTCTCAGACCCTAGATCACCTGAAGCCTTGGCCTGGCTCACAGGTTGCAGGTGTTGGCGGAGGGCAGGAGGGCGCAGAGGCGGGAGGGAAGGATGGGGTAGGCTGGGCCCAGAAGCAAGTATGATGCTCCATCCACAGGCAGAACCTTCAACCTGGTTGGGTCGGTGCCAGCGGGTTATCCAGGAGCATCTGCACAGTCACCCGAGAGCCACCACAGTGACACAGCAGCATCCCTTCTAGGTGCATGCCCAGGTGACTGCTCCTCTGACCAAGGGGACCATCGTCCAGTGGCGCTGGCCTTTCACAGAAGCCCCAGCAGAGGGGTTTCCCTGGGGGAGAGGACACTGCACACCTGTGGGCCAGGCCGGGGAGCCCACCCACTACTTCCATCGGCCCTCAATGGCAGTGAATGAGCACTGCTGGGGTACAGCTCCCCAGGCAGGCAGCCCGACGCCCATCCCACAGCTTTGCTCCTGGGGCGGGGAGCTCAAGGGGCCTAAGGTGATACTCGCCTGACAACTGGCTCTGTTTCCTCGCCTTCCTCCTCCTTTGCTGGTTTCCCTGATAATCATCCTATATAATAAAAGGCTAATATGCAAAATGACCAAATGGCGAAATGGCTGGTCACTATGATGCGCACTGACCACCAGGGGGCAGACGCTCAATGCAGGAGCTGCCCCAGTGGTCAGTGCGCTCCCAAGGGGGAGCACCGTTCAGGCAGAAGCCAGGCTCATGGCAGCAGTGGTGGGAACCTCTCTTGACTCTGCAGCAGTGTTAAGGACCCCTTGGGGGATGTCTGCCTGCTGGCTTAGGCCCACAGGGAGCCAGGCCTAAGCTGGCAGGTAGACATCCCCGAAGGGGTCCTGGACTGAGAGAGGGCACAGGATGGGCTGAGGGACCCCTCACCCTCTCACCCCTCCACCAGTGCACGAATGTCATGCACCGGGCCTCTAGTCTCCAAATAAACTGCTTTCACGGGAAACCTTACCTTTCGGTTTACGCGGAGGGATGGCAAACGAAGACATCAAGGAAGACCTTGCATCTCTGTCTAAGCTTAGTCAAAAAAAGATCAGATTCATTTTATCTTTCCTTATATTGTATTTAATTATTAGCGCCTCTCTTAAATGGAAAAAATAGTTCAGCAATGTAGAAATATCACATAGAAGTTTTTGAAAGAATTTTAAAATGAGAATAATAGGAATGTCTAATTCAAACATAAACATGCTTTCTTCTTTGCCCATCTGTGATCAAACCAAGGATGTGTATGTACATTGACTTTCTGAGCTGCTGTGCTGTGAGTATATTCTTAGTTTGAGAAGAACATATTTATGAGAAAAAGAGAGTGTAGAGGCTGAGCCAGACGTTTTATGGTAAATGCCATATTGACATACCTACCTGGCCACTTCAACTTACCAATTCCTGTCACATCTATTGAGAGATTTTTCTATCTGAAATACTGAATTCAGAGTGAAGATAGAGTGAGGAGTGGAAAGGGATGGGTAATTCGATTTGCCTGGTGAGAAGAAATTGCTTAATTTTCTACTAATAATTAAGATAATTTCTCTAGACACTTGCAAATAACTAATATTCCTTTTGATATTTCAACATGTGATTTTAATCTGTGATGTGGACTTAATATCTAGTGCACCTTTACTAAAAACATTTTAAGTTGCTGAAGATTTCATTACATTTTTGTTTCTATACATTTGAAATCCAGTTTTACCTTCTCTGAAAATTGTCCTCATCCCCTATCCATGGCCTTGGATTAAATGCAGGGTATTGCTATGTATGGAGAGAAGACTACAGAAAAATTCAAGACACCTTTTCAATTCCACTCTCAAGACTGTGTCTGCTAAAGTAAAATTGAACCAGTATGACTGCAGGTTAGGATACTAAAATAGTGCACATTCAAACTTATTAAAGTATTTCCAACGAAATGTAGCAGTTTTCCTTAGTAACTTATGGGTTGTTTAATGGATTGTTTCAAAGTAGGAAATAAACCTTATTTCTTGAAGCAATGAAATTTATGCATTTTTCAGTATTTTTCATGATGACGTATTTAGAAGGGGAAAAAAAGTACATATTAAAGTTAGACAAAAGATACCAAAAACCATTAGTGTATATTTTTTAAAAGCAACTACATAGCCTTTGGCACACTGTGCAATTATTCGCATGGCTACATATTTTATTAGAGTAACATCTGCTTCATGGAAACCATAACCCACGTTTGAAAGTAATCCAATAGGACAGTGTGTCTGAGATTCTGCAGGACACGTGGGGGGTGGCTTTGTCTCCATTCCCTGGAGCTCTGGAAGCACCTGTGGGTGGGAGCTCCTGGGCCCTCGTCAGATGGGCAGGTGGGCTGTGTCCAGAAGCAACTGAGACGTGCAGCGAGAGCTGCTCATGACGGTGCAGCTTGCATGTCCACATCGAGAAACGAGGTGATTTAGCAGGAGACAGCTTTGTAGGGCAGTTTTGAATTTTAATTAAAAGATAATTCTATCAGCTTATATATTTTTCTCTAGGCGACTGAAATGGGTTTCTACTATAGAAAGGTTTTAAATAAATAAGCAACAGATTAATGTGTTAATGCTGATTCGTAAACAGACAGCCACCCCAAGAACAGGGGAGTGAGAGGCATCCCAGCGTGTTACACATGCCTTTAAAAAGAAACGGGTGCTTGTTTCAGAGACTGAAACATCTTGGATACCTTATAAGGCAGCTGATGTTTAGAGAACAATGTGAGTGCTTTAGGCAGTGTACAATCCCTGATAAATGCAAGCAGTCATTTTTTTCAAGTAGATTTATATTTTGTCAGCTTCTACCACTGTCATCACCTCCTCCCATCCCTCAGAACGTCATGTTACTGTTTGAAAATGGAGGCTCAGAGACTGTTAGAAGAAATCTGAAGAGTCCTAAGCCATCTGTGTCCACAGCCTATGCATATCCTATCTAATAAAAGAGTAATATGCAAATTGACCATCACTCCAACACATAAGATGGCTGCCATCATGTGGTCAAAGATGGCTGCCCCCATGTGGACACAAGATGGCCACCACAAGATGGCCTGCAGGGGAGGGCAGTTGGGGGCGATCAGGCCAGCAGGGGAGGGAAGTTGGGAGGGACAAGGCCTGCAGGGGAGGGCAGTTGAGGGTGACCAGGCCTGCAGGGGAGGACAGTTAGGGGAGACCAGGCCAGCAGGGAAGGGTGGTTATGGGCAATCGGGCTGGCAGGGGAGCAGTTAGGTGTCAATCAGGCTGGCAGGGGAATGGTTAGGGGGTAATCAGGCTGGCAGGCAGAAGTGGTTAGGGGCAATCAGGCAGGCAGGCAGGCGAGTGGTTGGGAGCCAGCAGTCCTGCATTGTAAGAGGGCAATTGGACATCCCTCGAGGGGTCCCAGATTGGAGAGGGTGCAGGCTGGGCTGAGGGACATACCCCTGCCCACCCCCCATGCACAAATTTCGTGCACCAGGCCTCTAGTATTCATATAAACTGTTTGACTGATCTTCTCTCTGCCCCTCCTTCCCACTGAGGATCCCCGGTCTGTTCCACACTTACATTTCTCTGGATCTATTTTGTTCATCAGTTAATTTTGTTCATTAGATTCCACATAGGAGTGTGATCATGTGATATTTGTCTTTCTCTGACTGGATTATTTCACTCAGCATGATGCTCTCCAGGTCCCTCCATGTGAGGTGAAGGCCTGGGGAGGGGACAGGCATGGGGAGGAGAGGGGTCAATGGGGGAAAGAGGAGGCGAGATCTATAATACTTTCAGCAATAAAGGTACATTTACAGAGAGTGCTAAATTATTTTTGTTGTTACTAAGTTTGCCAATTAAATGCCTCGGAAGAAGAAGTAGCCAATGCCAAAAGATGGTAACAAATCTGATTAACGGTGATTAATGAGCAGGTGCAATTAGAAGCCCCCAGGATTCAATCAGTGTGCGTGGTGAGTACCCAGATTGATGCCAGCGGGAAGTATGATCAACACATGTTCTCTCTTACTCCATGTTCATCCGGGGCTGGCTAGGCCCATCATGAGAAGATAAGACGATGCCAGGATGTAGATGATACCACTATCGCATAAACATTATTTTGAGCAGAAGACATTTAGAAATCATGCAGAAAGAGGCCTTTTAAAACATGATCTGCCTAAAATCAGAGCCTTAAATGACACACACACACACACACACACACACACACAGCCATACATCTCCCTTCAAGGAATGAACTCCTCCCTGGGGAGGAGGAGTGGGCCCTGGAGGAGAGCTCTCCTAAGGAACGGCTCAGCCCTGTCCTCCTCCAGCTCCGGATGCCCCATCCCCTTCCCTGCAGGCCCTGCTGCTCCCTGAGCGCCCCCCTCCCGGCCCTGCCCCGCGAAGGTGGGCTATAAACTCAACTCTGGTCACGTCTGTGACCCTCGGAGAATACACTTGTCCTTTCTCCTTTCAATCTGCCTTTTATTCGTTTATTTTAGGGCCCCCATCACTCACGTTAAGGGGGAGAAGAAAAGAAGCGTTTCCAACCTGACAAAGATAATGACAAAGACAATGAAATCATTCACCCTATACAGGATGCCGGATTTGGGCCTTTATTTCTCTCTCACTCTTGTGGTCTGTTTCCCAGTGTAATATGCTTGAAGATGGAGACTTTTTAAAAAATTCTTTCTTAACACTTTTCTTGCTTCCTAAAAATTGCCATAGTGCCTGGCCGGGTGGCTCCGTGGATTGAACATCAACCCATGAACCAGGAGGCTGCAGGTTCGATGCTAGGTCAAGGCATATGCCCGGTTTGCGGGCTCCATCCCAGTGTGGGCATGCAGGAGGCAGTCAGTGAATGTTCCTCTTACATAGATGTTTCTCTTGCTCTTAAATCAATAAAAACATATTTTTAAAAATGTCATAGCAGTAATACCAAGAATTCTAAATGATGGACTTAAGTCATTGTGTGACCTCTGCTAAAAGCGCCACGTGTGCCCTCCTCGAGGGCAGCGGTCGCCAGCCTGTTGGGCCTCATGGGCCACCAGTGGTCCACGGACCCCGATTGGCGACCGCTGCCCTAGGGCACACTCTCATCTCCACATGGATGGGAATGACTTGAGAGCATTTCATAGCTCCTTGAATTTGCATGTGTATTTTGTGTGTGTGCACACAGGTGACATCCACTACTGGGAACAGAGCTGGAGAAGCCATTTCTAAAATGTTAACTGATATTCCCGAACAGACGCGATCTTTAAAATATTATTCTCCATTATGTCAACAACATGCATGTATCGTCTGTTAATATACTTAAGCAGTAACACAAGTAGCGTAAGAAATAGACCTTCGCAAATGCTTAATCAATCTTTCGGATCTGTTGTCAAGTTATTTGTTTTAAACCCATGGCTAGCTAGTCTATACTTGCAATTCATCCGCACTGAAGTGCCACATCATTGGTACTACAACCCAGGACGTGGTAGCCCAGTGGTCGGCAAACTGCGGCTCGCGAGCCAC
Organism: Ia io; assembly: GCA_025583905.1. NCBI lineage: Eukaryota > Metazoa > Chordata > Mammalia > Chiroptera > Vespertilionidae > Ia > Ia io. The sequence goes on from JAJQQW010000014.1 coordinate 861,110, forward strand.
ATGCGGCTCTTTGGCCCCTTGAGTGTGGCTCTTCCACAAAATACTACGGCCTGGGCGAATCTGTTTTGAAGAAGTGGCGTTAGAAGAAGTTTAAGTTTAAAAAATTTGGCTCTCAAAAGAAATTTCAATCGTTGTACTGTTGATATTTGGCTCTGTTGACGAATGAGTTTGCCGACCACTGTGTAGCCTATTATCTAACTGACACGTCACTCAAATCCCCTTTGCTCACACGTGCCCCGTTTCTTCTGGTGACGGAAGGTGACACGGATGACAGGGATAGGTATAGCTGCTGTACTTATTGCTTAATGTGATATTCTATTACCTTTGCATTTTCTGTGTGGCCAGGTATGAAATTAACCATTCAGGCTACTTTGGGGGGAAATTTTTTTTGTTTTCAATTCACATAAACTGAGTTAGGATATTTATGTAAGATGCTTTCCTTTCTTACTGTGGGGACTTATTCATATATGCTTCTCTTTCAAAACTGCCTCAGAGGCTTCGTTTGTTGTGTTTCCATTTGCCCCACAATCCTTTTTGTATTTTCCTTTTGGTTTATTCCCTCTTTGGTTGTTTAGGAGCATGTTGTATAATCTCCACATTTCAGTGAATTTTCCAGTTTTCCTCTTGCAATTGATTTCTAATTTCACTGTGGCCAGAAAGATGTTTGGTTTGAGTCTAATCTTCTTAGATTTGCTAAGACTTGTTTTGTGGCTGAACACCTGTCTACAGGGATCTTTCACATGCCCATGAGAAAGATGCGTGTTCTGCAGCTGTGATGAAATGTTCTAGGCATGTCTGTTAGTTCTCTGGTCTAAGGTGCAGTTTAAGTCAAATATTTCCACATTGATTTTCTGTCTTGAAAATCGTTGTCGAACACGAGGTAATGAAATCTCCACTATTTCTGTATTGGTGTCTTTTTCTCCCTTTAATACCTGTTAATATTTACTTTATACGGTCACACACTCCATGCTGGTGTCATGAACTGACCATTTATCATCCTGTAATAACACCCTTTGTCTCTTGTTACAGTTTTGGGTTAAAGTCTGTTTTGACTGCTATCAGTTTGCTCCTCCTGCCTTTGTTGTGTTGAAATGTGTAGGGAATATCCTTTTCATCTCATCCTGCTCAGATTAAGTGAGCTCCCGAAGCTGGAGGGAGTGTCTTGTACATAGAGTTGGGTCTTACTTCTTCTTCTTTTTTTTAATCTATGCAGCAGCCCAACCGCATGGCTCAGGGGTTGAGCATTGACCTATGAACCAGGAGGTCATGGTTCCATTCCCGGTCAGGACACATGCCCAGGTTGTAGGCTCGATCCCCAGTAGACGTGTGCAGGACGCAGCCGATCCATGATTCTCTCTCATCATTGATATTTCTACAGGCAGTCCTCGGGTTCCGTCGGACTCCACGTATGTCATTTCGTGTTTACGTCGCCATCTCCCATTTATTTATTAAAAAAAAAAAGTTCCATCATTTCGACGTATGTGCATATGTGCTTTATGTTTTTTTATTTATTTACCACAAGTAAAGGTCAGGAATTGTTATCTTTCTTTTAAATTTTTTTTACTGTGTCACTTCATTACTGCTGTGTGTGTGCTCCATGTGAGTGATGGAGGTGCTCATGGAGGTGGGTTCCAACTTCCGGCAGAAGTCGCATTACGTCGCCGTAGGAATGGATTTCCGACGTAACCCAAGGACCTACTGTATCTCCTTCTCCCTCTTCCTTCCACTCTGAAATCAACAAAAGTTAAAAAATAAAAATAAATAAATTTATGCAGCAATTATATATGCCTTTTGATTAGCAAATTTAATCAGTTTATATTTAAGGTGACTGTTGCTCAGTGTGAGTCTGGAAGGGAGGGCTATGGCACATGCTCACACACTGACACTTGTAGGGTTTTGCTGAGCAGTGTCACCCCAACACAGTCGATAAAAAGAAAGAAAACCTGCTTCCTGTTTACTGCAGTCCGTGAGGTGCGGAAATGCCTACCCTGTTGACCCTTGGAGAGAGCTGGGTAATCTGTGGGTCTGTCCCTTGAGTGTGAACTTCAGAGATTGGGGTGTTGGATGTATCATATACACCCTTCCTTCCTCAGAGGAACTGGGTCCAGGGTCACTCCTGGGGTTCCTGACTGTGCCTCAACCTTTCTCTCCTATTTCAATGTGTTTTCTCAGCTGTTCAATGTGTCAGAATAACAAGTTTCTGAGTTCCTCTCAGAGGGAACTGATGGGCATAGAGCTGTATATCCAGTGTCCCCCTGGGAGGAGGGGTCAGGAGCCCATCGAGTCATCTTTGTGATATCTCCCAAAGCGACATCTTTGAATAATGCCCACATATCTCCACTTCAACCCTGGCTGGTTTGGCTCAGTGGATAGAGCGACGGCCTGCAGACTAAAGGGTCCCAGGTTCAATGCCTGGTCAGGGCACATGCCCAGGTTGTGGGCTCAATCCCCAGTGTGGGGCGTGCATGAGGCAGCCAATCTATGATTCTTTCTCATTATTGATGTTTCTGTCTCTCTCTTACTCTCCCTTTCTCTCTGAAATCAATAAAAATGTATTTAAAAAAGTATCTCCACTTCAAAATATGTGGTTCTTGAAAGAAATACCATAATTTTTGCTGCATTTAATTTGCTTTCGAATTTTTTTTTTTAATTTAGTGAGACATTTCAATTTAGGAACCTACCCAGGTTCTACTTTTTTTTTTTTTAAATCTTGATTTGTCATGCTCCTGGCATTTGACACCTGAATGCAACTTTAATAATTTTATGCATATTCATAACCTGTTTCCTGCCAAACAAATCATCTCCCAATTCACATCTTTTTTCCCCACCTGTAAGGCATCATTTTGTTCAGAATCTACAAATGTCATTAAATTTTAAAAATATAGCTTCAGTATATATTTTAAAATCTGTTTCAAAACTTTACTCCTGATGCTGTGTAAATGGCCAAAATATAAATTCATTTTGTTTAATATGTTATCACCTGAACGGATGGTGCTCACGGGTGGGCCTCCGAGAGGTCACAGGTGAGAAGTGTGTACTAGTATGTCCAAGAGGAGAGCGTCAGGCCAAGACTGTGGAGGCCGTTCTCGCTCCTGAATACCTGTCTCAGAGGCAATGCATTTGTCCAATCAGGAGCAGAGGTAAGAGAGACAAAGTCCTTCGTGATAATCAGCCCCAAATTTCTGCAACTGATCTCATATGTTCACTGACATACTTTTTAAAAAAACATTTTGGTAGAAAGACCTCTTTATAAATGGGATTTGTTCATATAAGAAAAATGATTGTGTTGAAAAAAAACTTAATAGCACTTTACATGCGTCATATAAATCTTATAAGAAAATTTTCAAATAATATATGATAATGTTGATTTTTGTTGCTTGTGTATTTGTCAGTTATGAGCTTTTTAAACAGCAGAAAGAGCATATGTTGAGAATATATTTTCATGAAAATACATATGACTTATTGAACATTGTCAAGCAAGCTCGAAATTAGAACTTTTCAACTTGTGCCTTCTACAAAAAAAAGCCACCTGACACCCAAAGAAATGCCTCAGGGGCTTCCATGAACGGGAGCCATCCAGCTAACATGCGCTTCAGGTCATGTGATCGCACTCCTTAATATAAACCAACATGAAGCAAATATGACAAATGCTGACACTAATTGCCTTTAGACAGTTCATGCACGTGCATTTTCTTTTTTTCTGGGTTTGTATACTTTTTGTCTAAGTCTGTAACATTTCAAATAAAATATTAAAAATATTACTTACAACCCAGGTGATATATACTCATGCTTAGATTTTTAAATGCATATTTGGGATGCTCTTTTGTCTCAGGGATTTTTTTATAAAATGTGCCTGAGAAACTTTTTCTCATAAACTTTCTGTGATCTTTCCGTCTCTACAAAACGTTAAGAGGAGCTTTGTGGGGATCCCCTAAGGACCTCCTGCATTTTCTCCAGGCGCCAGAACCCCTTCTGCCTCCCCAGGCACCCACCCTCTGCTCCGGCCTGTTTCCTGGGACAGTCACTCTGCAGCAGCATCACTGGCACAGGGACAGGAAAAGTCCCACTCCCACTCTGTAATCAACTCCTAGGAGAACCATGCGAGGAGGGACTTGAGTTCTTGTTTAGCTCCAAAGGGCAGAATTGGGGTCCACGGTTACAAATTTTCATGGAAACCTTTCTTGCTGTTGTTGTTCATTACGTGAGGGAGACTGTACTTGGCTTCCTGGGAAGTGTTCAGCTCCTGATTGCAGGAGTGAGGACTGGATGCCCCGCAGACACCCCCCTCCGACCCCCCCCCACACACACACACACACACTCAGGAGGAGGCACTCAGGAAGCTGTGGGAGTCGCTCTGCAAGGTCAGAGCAGGGACATCTCTGAGGCACTTAAGGAGTCTGTTCTACAGGCACAGACACCAGAGAGCAAGGCAGTGGTTCCTTTCCAGGGAGAAAGCGAAGAATCCCAACTAACAGGATTCACTGCCTTGATTGCATCTCAGGAAAATGCCTCATCATTTTGTATTTCTGTAGACTTATTTTTAAACGTTGTAGCTTTAAAAGATAGTGCATCATGAATACCTTTGTTTTTAAAAATAATCTTGGTCTCTTTTAAGTAATCGACAACCCATTATTTAAATTAATTAATATTCTAAATAATCTCTAAAAAACAATTCTAAATCAACGTGTTTGTAACCACATGGAAAATAAACAAAAGAGTGTCCCAAGGTTTTGGGGTTTTGTTTGTGTGTTTTTTGCCCTTTCATGTCATTTTTTAAAAATATGTTTTTATTGATTTTAGAGAGAGAGGAAAGAAGAGGGGGAGAGAGAGATAGAAACATCAATGATGAGAAAGAATCATTGATCGGCTGCCTCTTACACACCCCCTATTGAGGATCGAGCCCTCAACCCAAGCATGTGCCTTGACCAGGAATCAAACCGTGACCTCCTGGTTCATAGGTCAATGCTCAACCACTGAGCCACGCTGGCTGGCCCTCCCTTGTCATTGGACATCCGTATTTCTCCTTCTCCAGACTTCGCATTTCTTGTAGAAGTGTGTGTTTCTGGTCCACCTGTACACCTTGAGGAAAGCTTGTGTGTGCTGTAAGCCACACACTGGTCAAAACATTGTCAGGCTCTCAGATGGCTGGTGAGGGAGTGGATGAATGAGTCAAGGGCAAGAAGCCAAATGGCCAGAGTGGAGGCACAAGGTGACTGCACATCCTAGACCCACTGTCGCCCAGCTGGGCCCTGGGCCCGGACTACCTCCCTTAGTCCTGTGTGTCCTTCACTAAACAGGACTAGGGTTGTGCCTCCGGGGGGAGCATGTGAGAGGATGAAATATGATTAGTGCACAGATGGTCACTGAGTAGGCTGGATGTAAAGTGTGGGGAATAAAATGTATCTCACCTGTCTTGGCCATTCACATGGGCTCATCAAATAATGTTCCTTGAAAAAGCAGGCTATTAAGAAAGTGTTAAAGCAGCATAAAGGCAGCAGCCGTCCACTTCACCCAATTTGCACCCCATGGTCCTGACGGTTTCCACAATAACGGACCTCCTCACACACGCTTGATGCTAACAGATGGACAGCGTGTCTGCACTGGGCTGTCCCGCCATGGCTTCACCTCCCTCTCCTGGTCGTTGGATCATTTCCTACTTGCTTCTGTTTGACGGTAGTGATGCCACAACAAAACCCATCCACCAGCCCCTGTGCCCACCTCTGCACACGCTCTCGAGGAGACCCTGCACTGGGAAATGCTGAGTGGAATGGCTTTCCCGATCCAGTCTGGACGTGTAAAAGGCCTGATGTGGTCACTCCCGATCTTAGAACAACAGCAACAGGAGCTGGACAACCTGGAAATCAGCTCTTCTCGAACCTCAGAACCCGAGGCTGCAGAGCAGTGCCCCACTGAAACCAGGAGGCTCAGGTGACCCTAGAACCACAGCCCCCGAGCACAGGCCATCCTCCGTTACGTCGGACTCCACATACGTCATTTTGTGGTTATGTCCCCAGCTCTCTCTTATTTATAAAAAAAAAAGTTCCGTCATTTTGACGTCTGTACATATGTGCTTTATGTTTCTTATTATTTATTTGCCACAAGTAAAGGTCAGGAATTGTTAGCTTTCTTTTAATTTTTTTTTTTACTGTTTTACTTCATTGCTGCTGTGTCTGTGCTCCATGTGAGTGATGTAGGTGCTTATGTAGGTGGGTTCCCACTTACGGCAAAAATCGGGTTAGGTTGCCCGTAAGAACGGATCTCCCATGGAACCGGAGGAACTACTGTATCTGCCTGTACAGAAGCTGTAGAGCCACACACTGGTCAAAACATTGCACACTGCATCGCACTCAACCCATCAGCAGCTCCCCGTGGCCCAAACGTCAGATCGTTTCCGAAATGGACTTATTCAAACGACCTCCTCTGCTGACCTCCTGGCTCATGCTTTGCCCCACATCGCCCTGGTTCTGAGAGGACTTTTTACCACAGTCACTTTAGGATGGCGCCCCAAGCTCTGATACCAACAGTGGCTATGGAAACGGAAGGTTACAGTGTAGAAGGCATAGATGTTATGACAAAATCCAACACAATACTCAGTGTCTGCACTTAGTGCTAATTGATATATATAAAAGCCTAAGCGACCGGCCGGCCGGTAGCTATGATGTGCAATGACCACCAGGGGGCAGACGCTCAACACAGAAGCTGCTGAGTGACAGCAACTTTGCAGAGTGCCCTCTAGCACTCCGGGACCCCTCAGGGGATGTCAGAGAGCCGGTTTTGGCTCAATCCCCACAGGCCAGGCCCAGGGATCTCATCTGCCGGCGGGACCCTGCTCACACCGCAGATGCCCGTGAGCCCCGGTGCTGCCCCAGGTGTGGCTGGCTGGGAGGGACCGTGGGAGGTTGGCTCGAGGGCGTGTCTGGCATGTCTCTCCCAGTCCCGCCCCACCAGACACCTTCTAATTAATTTCCTTTCAATGTGCACAAATCCATGCACTGGGCCTCTATTTTATTATAAAACTTCATGAGGATAGGACCACATATTCTCTCTCTAATTCTCTCACACACACACACACACACACACACACACACACACACACACACACAGCAACAGTAACGGGTTTACTGGCCTCTCTGTTTCCATGTGAATCACTTTTACCTTTTCCAGAATCTATCACAAACTTATCCCAAAAATTATAAGCAGAATGAGTAAGTGAATGGACAATGTTTTGGTTTGGACAATTCCATTCAAAATGTCAGTATGCTACAATAAGAAATTAATTTTGCTACAAACTTATGAATTAGGATGCTTTTAGTCGCGGCTGCCCTGTTAACTGCACATTCTCAGCCTCATTGGGAGCGGCTCCTCTGACACGGTCTTCTGCTGTTTCCAAGCACGTGTTTTTCTGATGTTCTGGTTATTTTGTGAGTGCAAATGTTCCTGTGCCTGTCACGCTGATGTTAAAACTAGTGTAATCATCAACCTTTATAAAAAAAATTCATTTTCTTGGCATTCTACTTGGTAATTTCCAATGACTTACACGTTTGACTGACAGTAACTATTTAGAGCCACTTATTTATGAGTCATATGAAATTTAATGTTAGAAATTAGTAAAATTCTAATGGTAGAAATGTTATCTTTCCCAGTGTATTTTTAATTAAATATGTTTAATATTTTATATCCAGAAAGCTTGCATGCAATTATTTCTTATTACTTTAGGTCATGCTCTAAAATACACACCAGCGAAGCTTAAATTTTCATGTTACCAAGTCACAGTCTTAACTATGCTGATATAACTGGGCATTGATAAGCAAGAATGTACATAACATGGCTACATCCATGGGTGGCAAGGTAGGAATGTGAAAAAGAGCAATAGACAATTTTCTAAGAATTTCTAAATTTTTATAATTAGCTTTCAACTTGGGCAACTTTTGAGAAAGAGTTATGAAATATTAAGAGTCTCCCAGGACCTTGGAATTAGTTCAGTGAAGCCTGTCCCTACACACAGCTATCTGTTAAATGGTTCTAGCAGTCACCGCACCATTCTCTTCAAACAACTTAATCGGTGACCAACTCACTCCTTCCCAGTGCAGTCTAGCCCTCAGAGCGATCCATTCTGATTCTAAGAAGCTATTTGTTTTTGTAACAAACTGTTCATGTTTTCCTTCTCCTATTTTTTCTTTTCTTCCCCAGCACTAACATTCTTCCTCCCTCCATTCCTCACTCCCTCCCTTGTTTCATCCTTCCCTCCCTCCCTTCCTTCCTTTCTCCCTCCCACCTTTTCTTCTTTCCACCTTCCCTCCTTACTTCTTTACTTCTATATTCTTTTGTCTTTCTTCCCCAAATAATTACACATATTATTTTGTCATCACAGATTTCAGGTGGCTCTTTCATGATGACTCCCAGTCATACCCTAGTCTGTTCATGTTCCCACGTCTCGGATCACTATTTCATATGTGCTGCAGATTTCCCCACACCTCTGCTCACATGTGCTTTCATTTCACTCTGAAAACAAAGGCGATTAGAAAGGAACTTTGAGTAGCTTCCTCGATCAGGTCTGCCAATGCACTAAATCCGGCTTTTTCTTTTATAATTGTGGATGAACTCTGTGCTCAAAACTAATGCCAACCTTTCTCTTGGTTACTAGACAGAGAAACCATTCATTATCATTTTCTTAGGGACTTGAACAAAATTCGTATGAGCTTTCTCTTGAATCGTCAACTTTTCCTGTCCATCAGAGCTTTCATACCATCTGTAGCAAACTCCCAGGTTCAAATGAAAATCCCCTCGACTCCACCAGCTTCTGTAACTCCACCTTTATTTCTCGATTCTGTTTATGAAAAAAATCTCTTCAAATTGCTTCTATAGTCATACTCATATCTTTTCTATGTTCACCTGCACCCACTCCAAAAAACATCAACAATCAGGAAGCTGCTGGATGCGTTCCCGATGTCCTTAAAAGTCTCTGTATTTATAACCCTGATTGTCAGTTCACACACTACCGTCACTACATTTCACAGCAGCATTTGACACAGTTGATCTCTCCCTCTCTCTCTCTCTCTCTCTCTGAAACCTTTTCCTTTCTCTTTTTTGCATCCAGAACGAAGTGGTTTTTAATTTGTCTTCTTAGTGAAACGCTTCTTGACCTTCTTTGCTGATTTATCTTTGTCTCTCAGCCCTTTAAGCTCGTACTACCCCGGGGATCTGTCATTAGACCTCTTTTCTTATCTCGCCCCACTTTATCCATGATCTTGTCTAATGCCTTGGCTCTAAAAGACATTCATGCTCTAACAGCTTCCACATGCACCTCTCCAGCCAAGAACAATTCAATTGCCTACCTGATTTCTCACTTGAATATCGAATAGGTGTCTTGAACTTCAAAACAAAAGCCAGCACCTGCTTTTCCTCCCTAAAGCCGGCTCTGCTTATGGCCTCGTGTATCTCTAATTCTAAGATTCTCCTCATTTGCTGTTTCTCTATCAGATTGGTCACCTTGCTATTCTCAAGACAAGCCCGCATGCTGCTGCCTTCTGGCTGGGACACACGTTCTGTAGGTTGGCACTGTCTCGCTGTCTCACATCTCAAGGTCTCCACTCAAATGCCAGCTTCTCAGTGAGAGCCTCCTTTTAAAAAAAAAAATTATTGATTTCAGAGAGGGAGGGAGAGGGCGAGAGATCGAGACATCAATGATGATAGAGAGGATCATTGATTAGCTACATGCTCCTACTGGGAATCGAACCTGCAACCCAGGCATTGCCCTGACTGGGAACTGAACCATGACCTCCTGGTTCATAGGTCAATGCTCAACCACTGAGCCACGCCGGCCAGGTGAGACCCTCCTTCTTAACATTCCTACATTTTTTTCTGCATAGCATGTATCATTTTTTTTAAATGTTGTTCATGGAGAAGGACATATAAACATGAGGAGGCACACATGTGTTTCTCTATGTTGCCGATGATGTGTTCTTGGCTAGAACTTGGCTCACAGTGAGTCTGCCGAGTGGTCCCCCCAAACGCTTCTGTCTTCATTCCTGGGCTCGCCGCTAGCGAGTTGCCTACACTGTTTGTCTCAGAACTGTCCATGTTGAACCTGTGCTCCTTCCATTGCTTTTACTCATGCACCGATACCCAGGCGAGCACACGTGTCCTTGCCCATGTGCAGGGGTGGTGCGTATAGCTGCTCAAGGCAGAAAGCCAAGATGTTACCTTTCATGCTGCAGAGGCGTCTGTTAATGGGCCAGGTGATGGGAAGGGAGAGTGGACATCTTGTGTTAGAAGAATGGGTTTCATTCTCACCCTCATTTCCTACTTTCTGGCAGAGCACAACTTTAGGAAAAGATAAACGGGATCACTTTGATGTTTGTCACAAACCTGATTTCTAAAATGTAGGATATCTGCAATAAAATGGCTCTCACCACCACCACTGTTTTTTAGAGTGCTGTCTGACTGTGGTAGCTGTTATATGCAAAACACATCAACAGATGGAGGAACTGCAAGGGAGTTGCTAGCACGGGGTCAGGAGAGCAATTGGAAAGGTCCTTAGATGTTCATGGGCTCAAGAGGTCTTCTAGGTCAAAAGGTCATGTAGCAGGGTCAAGGGGCAGGGTCTAGGAGGTACGCATGTCTGTGAGATGACCTCCACCAGAGAAGCCTGCATGAGACTCTTCTCATCTGACCTTCCCCAGACTGGCTGAGTCTTCCCTATTGTGAAGGGGAAGGCACTGACTGTTGACTTTGGCATGTGAAACAGACGAACTCTTCCCAGATCCTGTGCTGCTGTCAGCAGTTCACACATGACTTCCTCTACCGCCCAGGTCCCTGCCTCCTGAATACAAAACCTGGAGCCCGAGGAAGAGAATAAAAATAGATGATTTTAACTAGATGGTGACTAATTTGTACTCTCAACTGATTCATTAATGACGGGACTGAACTAAAATTAACTGAAGGAAGTTATCTGTCATTAGAGGGACTGGGGATTCAGAGTCAGAAATGAGAATCAGTTCTAAAAATAAAGACCAGCCCATTTCTAAGTCTGAAATTAGTGAATGGACACGTTACAGTGCTTTGAGGCAACTGTAGGGAAAGTTCTGAATGGGAAGCAAGAAATAAGGTGTGTTTGTAAGGTAGGTTGGGTTCAGAGTTTGGATCCAGTCACTATTTAATAAAGTTTTATCGGAACATAGGCCCACCATTTGTTTATATATTGTTTTTGGCTAATTTTGCCAGACAACATCAGGGTTAAAAGAGAGTTGCAAAAGACACTCCATGGTTCACATAGCATAAAATATTTACTATTTGGCCCTTTACAAAAAAAAAGTTTGCTAGTGTGCGTATAATAAACAGGTTTGGGTCACCAGATTTGGAACCTAAATTATGCGTGCACAGGTTTTTGATATTTCACAGCTCCTGTGAGTTTGCTTATCCAAACAACATTTAATTGGTCTAGCGATTTTGGATAAATTCAAAATTATGTTCCCAGAATTCACATTCACATAGGATGACGCTGATTACCCACTGGCAGCAATCAATCCTTTTGTGTTTTCGACACAATTTTGAATACAAGAATTTGAGAGTCATAATTGGAGAAATTAAAAATTCAATAGCAACACAAAATAAGTCAGCATGAATTACAGTAAAATTAGGTGCTAAAGTATAAAAATATTTTTCGCTGCCTATCTTTGCATCTAAGTTAATGTGCTATTATGTGCTTGATTGTCCTTCAACATTTTTATGTCACTCTTTGAATTAAACTATTAAGTTGCCTAATGTCACTTGTTGAGAAAGTTTGCCTTTGCTGATTAGGTAACATTTCCAAATGCTTGTGAACAATGAGAAAAATAACCAAAACTTAGTTGCCCTGTTTCCTCCCCACAGTGCTTGAGCGTTCTCCTGGAAATTGCTATAACTCTCAGGGCGGCAGCTGTCCCCGTCTAAATGCAGTGATTTGAAGTAAGGGACGATCTGCCCAGAAACACGTCCCAACCTTGGGTTTCCAACTTTCATTCTTTTTAATATTGTTTCATTGTAAGAGAAGGTTAGCTAGACCAGAAAATAGCCTGAGATAAAGAGACGGGACTTGACGGTTTTAACTGAAGTGAGAGTGGGGGGAAAAAGTCTCTGGCTTGACATAATATGAGAAAGCATAAAAGATCTATCACGCGGGCATGGAGGTGAGGAGGGAGACAGTGCAGACAGAGAGACATTGCACAGAGCTCCAACATGGGCTGCTGAGTTGTGATAATACACACGCTCTATGGAGAGAGATGCCTAAGCTATGCCTGGGGTTACAAATGTGAGATTCCTTTAAGACTCCATGGAACATGATCCATCAGTAAAAAAGAAGGATCTTTTACCCTTTGAGTCAGCATGGAGGGGCCTGGAGAGCATCATGCTAAGTGAAATAAGCCAGACAGAGAAAGACAAGTATCACATGACCTCACTGACATGTGGACTCTAATGAACAATGTAAACTGACGAACAAAATAGACCCATAGACATAGAAACATGGAACAGAGTGTGGAATCAGAGAGAAGGCGGGGTGGGTGGGAAGAGATCAACTAAGGAACTTATATGAATATATGCATACCCCATGGACACAGACAACAGTGAAGGCCTGGGGGGAGGTGAGGGGAGAGGGGGAAAAAGTTGACATCTGTAAAACTTTTTACAATAAAGATAAATTGAAAACAAATAAATAAGACTTCAACTCTGACTAATCTTTGACTTTATTTCTTTTAAATGGAGTGTACCAAAATATTTTACAACTAGAGACCTGATGCCCGAATTCATGCACGGGTGGGGTCACTGGGCCTGGCCAGCCGATCAGGGCCATGGGAGCTTGGTCACCCCAATTGGGGCCATCGGGGCCAGCTGGCTGGGGGAAGGAGCCACGAGAGGTTGGCCAGTAGGGGGGTAAGGGCCATAGGAGGTTGGCTGTGGGAGCACACTGACCACCAGGGGGCAGCTCCTGCATTGAGTGTCTGCCTCCTGGTGGTCAGTGCATGTCATAGTGACTGGTTGACTGGTCACTCGGTTGTTCGGTCATTTAGGCTTTTATATATATAGATAGAAACCCAGAGCACCAAAAATCCCAGATCTAAAACTTCAAAGCCCAATAATCAAGAGATAATTAACCTTTTGCACTCGGGTGTCAAGTGTGACTCGACATGGTTAGCATCGGTAGCAGCTCTTTTTATACTCTTTGAATGTATCAATAATTTGAAATATAAAAAAATCCAAATAAATAAGTTTGTATGAAAAGAAACTCCAGTTTTTTATTCTACTGCTCCGCTTTGTAAAATCTGGGTATTTAAAAAATTAAATCCCGAGTAGAATAAAGGAATCGAGAAAAAAGCAAGCAAGTGCAAAGGGTTAATGCTATTATTTGAGATTCTCTATTTTTTAAAAAGGTTTACTCTGTTTTTTGTCATAGTAACATATATGTTATGATTTAAGAGATGATTTTACTCATATGTGGACTTTAATGAACAAACTCAACTACCAAGCAAAATAGAGACAGACTCATAGATAGCAGGTAGACAGCTCTGGTGGGAAGGGGTGTGTTGGAGGAGGTGGAGGGATTGAGAAAAAAAGGAAAAAAAGAGAAAGAACTCGCAGGCATGGACAACAGTGTGGTGATTGCGGGAGGGGGGTGGGTGGAGGTAGAGGAGGGCATGGCAGGGATACATGGTGATGGGTATGGAATGAAAAAAATTCCCCTCACTCCATCCTGGTTCATAACCCAGTTATTATTTTTTTTGTGGTTTTTTTTTTTTTTTTTTTTGGTCTTTTTTGAAAAGGTTAAGTCACTGATATAATTTTTTACACTTGACATATAAGTGGCTTGTATACACACTGTTCTTCAATTCATTGTTATCTATTAAAATACGGTTGAAACATATTTGGTTCTGTAAGTGCATGAGTGTTTTCTTTACAAAGGCCCTTTATTGAGACATGCCTGAGCCTCCTCCCTCAGCATGTCCTCCAAGCTCATCCAGGGTGTCCCCAATGGCAGTACTGACTCCCTTTTAAGGTTCAACATGGGCATCGATGCACAGTTACTTTCGAGCCCAGTTATTTTTTTCTCTGTTGTCTAGCGAGATTCCTTAAACCCTCATCTGTTTTCTGTTCATCTCTGGGCTTCATGAATGGGAACGTCCTCTGGGGTCAGAGGAAGAGCCAGCAGTTTCAGTATGATTCTCTCCTGCTAATTAGTGTGGTTTCCCAACCCTGGTCTTATTATCAAGAAAATGTGATAGACAAGGTCAGTGTCTATGTGAGCCAATAACATAATTAGACATTTAGATCAATATGTTTACTATAAATACTGCTTGATATATCAGTGTGTGTTAGATGTGCTTTGGCTTCAACTGTGCTTGAGCATTGACTTATGAACCAGGAGGTCATGGCTCGATTCCCCATCAGGGCACATGCCCAGGTTGTGGGCTCAATCCCCAGTCTGGGGCGTGCAGGAAGCTGCCGATCAATGACTCTCTCTCATCATTGAGGTTTCTATCTCCCTCCCTCTTCCTTCCTCTCCGAAATAAATAAAAACATATTTAACAAAAATAAGCTGAATTCTGTTGATGTTTACTTTCTCTATTGATGTTTCAATTGATTAAAACTTATACTTATTTTAGAATGTGTTGCAAATAATTAAAAATATGTACTTATTTTATTTTAAATATTTTTTTGTAGATTTCAGAGAGGAAGAAAGAGGGAGAGAGAGACAGAAATATCAATGATGAGAGAAAATCATGGATCGGCTGCCTCCTGCACGCCCCACATTGGGGATCAAGCCTGCACCCTAGGCATGTGCCCTGACCGGGAATTAAACCCTGACCTCCTAGTTCATAGGGCTGATGCTCAACCACTGAGCAACGCCAGCCGGGCAAAAAATATATACTTATTTTAGAGTGAGTCATGATCAGGATTAATTATATACCAAAGCAATCTAATTTTATATTCATGAAATACAGATAAAATCAGAACATAACTATCGAGGCTATGATAAAATGTTAATCTTTAAGGCAATACGCCTATTCATTTTATTGGCAAAGTGGAGCTTGGCCTAGTATTTTAAAGCCATGGAATAGAATTATACTTCCTGTTTGAATTATTACCCCTTGAAGATGCAAGGTTGCTTTTTTGTTTGGAGCAGGAAATCCAGCTCTGGATTTCCCATTAAAATGCTTCTTTTCTATAATCACTCTTGATGAGAAAAAAGAAATTGTATGATCATACAATCTGATAAACAGTGGATTAGGGATGACACATCTTAGGCAGAGACTGACAGACAGTTGATCTTTTATGTCTGATGATCCTGTCCAGTTGGCACGTTGGATGGCTCACGGCCTCCGGGCTGCGGTCAGAGCCATCTGTCTGAGAGGCAAACCGCCTCTTCATAGATGAGCTGGGCCGTTTCATCAGGCGAGAAGGCCCAGAAATCATAACTACAGATGAGCAGATGATGTTTCACCACCTGCTGCCCACGCTCACTGCTATTGCTGGTCACCAATAACAGTGCCATGCCCTCCAACTGCAGTGGCCCTGAGAATGGCACAGAGGGGATGTTTTCCACTATCTAGGATGCTGAGATCATTCACATGCCAACCTTGGACTGAAAGAAATAGGAAAGGATGATTTTTGGAGTATTACATCTAGATGAATAAGTCCACGAGATGAGAAAAGTAAGGTTATACATATAAAATACCATTGCAGCGATGGTGGTAGTCATCAAATATATATATTTCAGAGAGGAAGGGAGAGGGAGAGAGATATAGAAAGTCAATGATGAGAGAGAATCATTGATCGGCTGCCTCCTGCACGCCCCCTACTGGGAACCAAGCCTGCAACTTGGGCATGTGCCCTTGACCGAAATTGACCCCGGGACCTTTCAGTCCTCAGGCCGACTGAAGTAGATATTCAACTGAAGAGAGGAAGTAAAGGATCACCAAGGATTGTCCTTGGCTTTATCCTTGGCTAGTTGTCTGGGCAGGAAATAAAGCCTGCCTAAAATGAAGGCTGACAATGAACCTCAGAACATTCCAGCTATGCCTCCCCAATAACCTGTCACTAACAGAGTCACATGCAGTAGTGGAGAAATCTGTAAGTAGACTACACCAAGTCTTAATTACTTTAAATTTTTTCACTTGTAACACTGATGGCAAGACAACTATGGAATTACACTGGTGTCAGAATAAGCCAAAGAAACATGGTTTGATTAAATAGAAAGATCCCGAGTCTGATTTATGGAAGGGTCCTGACCCTTTGTTACCCTTTGGTCAAGGATGTGATTGTGTATTTCCAGAAAACTCCTCCAAACCTAGTGTGGATTCCTGCAAGGAACATTAAACTTCAATATGGACCCAAGAGAGGAACTGACCAGACTAATGAGGACCTTGCACCTGGAGCCTCACCCTGTACCTGAAGCTGCAGACAATTGACTACTCCAGCCACAGATAGCAGTATCCCCAAGAAACATGCTGAAGATAAGGAGTGGGAAGAGAACAAGACAGACAACAAATAGGTGAAGAGGACAGTCCAGAAAGCTGAGCGAATTTGTGAGGAGACCAAAACCCCAAGAACACCTGAGAATGTTTTCCTTGCCATGCCAGCAGTCATGGGGATGGTGCAGGTTGCCCTGGACGAAGCCAGAGAAGGTCAGACCTGCACTGTCATTGTCCATAGTTTGTCCACCATCCAGAGCTTGAATATCATTGCTGTCATGTCACAGGGGACAGTGATTGAGAAGGGGACCCATAAAGAACTGATGGCCCAGAAAGGAGCCTACTACAAACTTATTCTTTAGATGCCTGACAGCTATTTAAAAAGGACATGAAAGATCACTGGATCTCCATACATTTGACTCTTAGCATAACCACTATTGTCTGTCTCATTCTTGTTCTTATATGTTTATTTCTAGTCTGCAGATGCAGAATGAAGAGTCTTAAAAGGACTCAAGCCCTACAGATGGCATACACTTTTCAAGATTTATTAAGAAACGAAAAGGGGGAGATGCGGGAAGCCA